>JAEIGR010000017.1:1647500-2247500 GCA_018904305.1 Scaptomyza montana | reverse complement strand
TGGTGCAAACATTTAGAGTAGCAACTCGTAAAACTTCAATTTAAGACACGTAATTTGCAATTCACTTGAGTGCAGATTAGAAGCGGCATCTCTTCGTTAGGAGAGGGGGTATCGGGTCTGTATAGTAACGTTAGGGAGTGGCTAAAAAACAGGCACGCAGTCGCTGTTTACTGATGCTGCTGCTGATGATGATGCTGATGATGATGAGGCTGGCTGCATTCGCTTCAAACTCATTTTAATAGAAGTAGATGAGAGCTATAGTTAGTAGAAGTAGAAAAAACATTTAACTAGGAGTAGACATAACAAACTGTTAAGAAACTCGAATACTCGAGCTATATGTAAACAAATAGTCCATTATATTATTATTTAATACGTTAACATAATCATCTTGTTATAATAAAGAATTTTATATGCTGAAATTATTGCTTAGAACAATGTGAATTTTATTTATTTTAAGAAGAGACAAAAACATCAGACTTTGCAGCTAGCTTATTTCCTTCATTCATATCCGCCCTAATCCTTGAACTCAATTCCTTTGGGGCCGCAGCAACAACAACGACACAAAACAGCAGCAGGCTGGGCAAAACAGGCTGCGATTTTAATCGACTTTAATCAAAGAAATTTCATATGTGACCACGCCCACATGCAATTATGTTTAAGAATGCAAAACGATTTTTGCGCTCAGCTCCTTTGCCAGCTCCTCTGGACTCTCGGAACGCGAAGAGAAGCGAGAAAATTAAAACTGGCAAAAATAAATAAAATGCTAACAAAAGCGTTCAAAAGACTACCACAACTACTACTACCAAAGAGCATAAATTTAACATCAAAAAGAAATATTATTATGAATGCATTAAGTGAACAACGAACAACAACAACAACGAACAACAACAGCAACGACAACAAGAAGATCAACTGTGCCTAATTATAAAGTCGTGAGTTGGAGCGAACAGGTTAGGGCTGGACCTGGACTGAATGAATGCGATGCGGTGCGATGCGATGCGATGCGATGAATGGGCAGCCAGAAGGTAGAACAATAATACATATACGAAATATATATAAGCGAGGCTGCACCGGAGGCATTAAAGTCCAAAGTTTAGTAAAAAAAAAGGTTATGCAAAACTTAAAGCTCAACTAATCATAAGAAAATTATATGTAGGCTTAGGCTTAGCCTTCATATTGTTTCCTTTTCTGTACGTTTCCACACTAGTATCTCTATCGCTTTTCGGCACAGACTCATAAATCTTTTTATTGATTTATGCTCTTGGCCGAACCGAACACAGAAATGCATTTTAATTGGTTGTGCCCTGGCGATAGTCATAATTAGAGCTAATTTTAATGTTCCACTCTCTTAACGCATAAATCATGTATACTACAGCAACAACAAAATCAAAGTCAAAGTGAGTCATAAAAATCTTGACCAAATCGTTAAATCGTTTCAAGTTGACATAGCTAAAAATGCCTGACATTTCGTAAAAGTTCAAAATCTTAAATAGCCGATACGACAAAACTCGATTTCGTATCCAGTTTCCGTAATGCGACGAGCTAGTTGCGACGCCTGCCGAAGGAGGTGCGTTCAATTAAAAAATACTTTACGATATTACAAAATTACCACGTAGAATATATGTATATGTATGTATGTGGTAGTCCAAGGCGGCACAGCCCATCTGACAGACAGACACATACAACACAACAACGTTGCTTCTTGAGTCCAGGCTACGTTTAGGTTTAGGTCCAGCTTCAGGTCTAAGTCAAGCAGTTGTTGCACACGCGCCGTTTGGTTACCGCACTTGGAATGAGGACAGAATGAGGGCTTCAGGCTCTTAAAGCACACGCCTAATAACAGTGGGGCAAGTCAAATAACAAATTAATGAAAATCAATATAATAATCATAATTATGTTAAAATTTATCAGACCTAATATGCCAGTAAAATACTTACTTCACTTCAAGATTAATACCATAATCAAAATAAAAAAGCCTGCCATTATTTGGACAGATTAAGTTCTCATAACAATCACTTTGCACCACTGTACAAATTATAGTTGTAGCCGTTTATGTTGTTGTCGCCGTTTGTTGTTCGTGTTGCTGCTGTTGTTGTTATGGTTAAAGTTGTTGTGATTGCTGTTTTTGCTGTTAAAGCGCATGCATGCTGCAACAAAAGCAATAATAAAAATTCAATAATCACAAATTTTTATGCGTGCGAAATTTTTGCGTGCCAAGCATTGAATTAAGTTTTTTTTCCTTAATTTTTCTTTTCACATATTTGGGTTGGCTGCTGGACGACGGGCTGCTCTCTTTGGCATTGGCACAATAACAATAAGCATTCACTTTGAGCACTCGCTTTACTACTATTTGGTCTATACTCCGACTGGCTACAGAAGCTTTAACACAACCCAGTTGCTGCTGCTGCTGCTGCTGCTGTTCCTGCAACTCCTTCTTTCTCTCAATTTGATGGTTATGACAGCGCTTTGGCGCATTGTTTAGCTGTTTGCAAGTTGTACGCTGTGATTAAACTCTCAACTAATTTGGTGCTCCACACACACACACACACACACAAAGAGCAAACCGGTCAGTCAGAGTGTCTCGTTTAAATGTGCTCCCTTTACTCAACCCTCCCTCTCCTGCGCGCGCACACACACACACGCCCTGGCTAAGCGAATGAATTATGTTATTTGAAATTAGTTTGTGGCTTGCAACGCCGACTTGAAGTCCTACTCCAAACTCAACATCCAGCTACAACAACAAACAACTTTCAGCTTGGATTCCGAGTTGGCAGCGCCTGCGGAGTAATCAGGTTAATTTTAATATGTTTTCTGTATAGCGTCGACGGCGGCGTCGACAACAACGCGGTCAGTTAATGGAAAAATATTTCAAATGATGTTGCAGGATGCTTTTTGTAATTAGCAGCCTCGACCACGCTTAATTATCATGACCGCCATGGCTCCTTCTCTTTATCCCTCTCCTTCTTTCAAGGCAACACTTTTATGCCTATCAGTCAGAGCCTGTTGATTATTAGGCTTTTAATGCATTTTGATTCGCAGATAGATAGAATGTAAGTTTAAAAGCGTGAAAGCTAACATAAAGATCTTCTTTGATAGGATTCTTATACGATAATGATAACAGCTGAACGAATAACTTGGAAGTGGGGCGACTTCAGCTTTGAAAGCGACTGAAAACGTTTAAAGTTTGATCAAATCTTTAAACTTATTTTAGGTCATTTTAATGCCCTTGCTCTTAGATACTTCAAATTACATTTACATCTTGAGAAAAGTGTTTCTTACAGATTGGATAAGAAGATAGACAAAAAGCAGATAGATTTCTTAAGTTTTTAAAAGTTGATTATAAAGTTAAATACTTTAATTTCATCGTTAATCATTTGGCGAAAGGACATGTTTTAAGTTGACATCCAGTTGACAGTTTCTAGCTACAGACTTGTTGACATTTAAAGCATAATTATAGCAATCAGATATATATCGAAAATGACTTATTGGCTGTTGATAGTTAATAACTCATTTGTAGATTTATTTGTTTCTTTCTTTGCATGTTTGACAAGTTTTTTTCGTGCGTAGCCAAAATGAGCCCGCTGGCCAAATACACATACGCATAGATATGAATGCACTCAAGATTTGCATTTAATTAGTGTGCGTTGCAGGAGGGAGGGGGGGGGGGGGAATGGATAGAGTACGAAAAGTCAGAAGATACTTTGAAGCTGCGTGTGTGTTCCATTGCAAATGGTATGGCCAAATGGCAATGATAATTACAGAAAGCATGTAAACACTTGAACTTGTTGGATTTGAGTTGTGAGCGGGGTTTGGAGGGGGGTGCAGTGCGGGCAGTACAAGCAGACAGGCCATGACAAGCAGCAGCAACGAATACAAATTGCCAAAGTAAGCGGGAGGGCAAGCGAGCGAGCGAGCGAGATAGAGAGAGAGAGAGTGAGTGAGTGAGAGCGAATGTGCTAGAAAACGTTAATTTCAAATTTATGTAGAGCGTCGAGTTTTCTCCTTCTTCTTCTTCTTCTAGTACTGCTCCTCAGTTTGCTGATGAGACTTAGAGCTTAGGCCTGAGTGAGATTCAGTTTGATGTCCTCTTCTCTCCCTCCCTCCCACCAACAGCTCTTGTAAGAGAGTCGAGTTTGCAGCAAAAAGACGAAGCAGGAGAAGTTTCTAAGATGCCCGCAGGGCGCGTGCTGAATTTAATCAGTTTGTCGGCCATGGCCCGAACGATGCCAACGTAACGAATGACAATCAAGCCAAGATGGAAAGTGGGCAGCCTATCCCCTCCTTCACCCCCTCTGCTCACTTGGCTCACTGTGTCTGCCGGCTAACGTAAATTAGACGATGGCTCGCCGTTGCTGCATTTAACGGTAATACAATTTTATAGCTGCCGGTAAAACGCTGCACAAAAATTAGACATAAAGACAAACAGGCAATGTGTCTATGCAATGCAGTTAACCAACAGAAGGGGTTGACCAAAGAGCTGAGAGGGGGCGGGGTACACGGAGAGACAACGTGAAAATTTCGAAAATTAAGTTGATGAGCAAAGGAGACGGAAATGAAGTCTGTCCTGGCCACCAAGTCGATTGACGACAACCAAAACAACGAACCAAATGGAGAGAAAATAGCGTTGTGAAGTGGCAACAGCACTTAAATATTATATGACCAAATTTGGCTAATGGTTAGTTAACATAAGACTTATGCTTAATTGGATGCTCTATGTGTCGCACTCGATCAACTAAGTATGCATCATTAACAGCTTAACTATCAACAAATCAAACAGTTCGCCTTTAAAACATATAATACAAGCAGTAAAAACTTGTTAACTCAATTGCTTAACTGACAATTGGTAAGAAATTAGCGTTAGTTGAATGTAAAAGACTTAAACAAGTCCAAACAATATAAGATTTATTTATTTTAGATACATTATACTTACAGCTCTCTATATAGTCTGTATACTTTACCTTTCGGCTAAGTATTGCGAACAATAATAAACAACAAATGCAGATAGAAGAGTCTGCGGTGAGCAGGACATGAGAAAAGCGAGACACCAGACAAGAGACAGGAGACAACAGACGATGGACGACGACGTCATCGTCATCGACACCTCCGATAGCTGAGCGATAGCTGCAGTTGAAATGAGCCGGGTGGGTGGCAACGACTAGACACTAGATACTCCAGCTGCTGACCATGGCTTAGAACGAGAGGTTGCAGAGACCGCACGAGTTGGCATCGTCGCTGCTTCTGCTGCTGCTTCTTCTTTTGGCCTTCTGCCTGGCACAACAACTGGCCAACTGGCCAAAGTCAAGGCTTGACGCATGCTGGTGGGGTTTGAGGGGCTGGAGGCTTCGTTGCTATTTCAGTTTTGGCTTGTCTAGTGACTTGACTGTAACCTCATTGACCAGAAAAAATGCAAGCAACAACAGCAACAACAACAACAACATAGCAACAGACAACAAAACATCAAATGTGAATTAGTGCACAAGGTAGCGAAAGAGAGTTTATGCAGAAAGGAGTGGGGACAAGAGAGACAGAGAGAGAGAGAAAGAGCGAGAGAGGTTAGAATTGTTGCAAATGCTCGATATTTCTGTGTCCTCTGCCCTGTGTGTGTGTGTGTGTGTGAAAAGGAACAAGAAACAGTTTGAAAAGGAAGAGCAATTGTAGATAGTTGACAAACTGAGTTGAGTTAGAGTTTGGAATCGCTATC
This sequence comes from Scaptomyza montana, assembly GCA_018904305.1. Classification (NCBI taxonomy): domain Eukaryota; kingdom Metazoa; phylum Arthropoda; class Insecta; order Diptera; family Drosophilidae; genus Scaptomyza; species Scaptomyza montana. Next base: position 2,241,799 of record JAEIGR010000017.1, on the reverse strand, counting down.
AAAATCATAGCAAGATATTTAAATAAAACAAGAGAGAGAGAGAGAGAGAGAGAGAGAGAGAGATAGGGATAGCTCGTGATGAGTTTGAATGAGTTGAGTTGATGGCCAAGGACTACGGATTGGCATTTTAATTATTAATTTCTTGACAAAAAGATACAATTTAGAAGTTGTTTGGAATGCAACTGCAAGTGACAAATGGCGACTTATAAAGTTAAACCAATTTTATTAGTACTTGAACAAAATAAGGATTTGAATAAATGTATTCCTTATACACATATATAGATAGATACAATAGCCGAAATGCTAAGACAAAGCGAAATATATATTATCGCGAAATGATAACATATGGATCGAAGATCCAGATTTTTCCGAAATGATTTTTCTTAAATGTTATATGGGTTTTTTTAATTCCATAAATGTGACATAAAATATTATATAGAATATATAAAAAAAAAACTTTTGTAAAAAATCCTATGTTCTGCACAAGAACAAAAAATTTCGGCATTAAAACTATATATCTTTTATCAAAGAAAAATAATTCAAATTTCAACTATAGTAGAAATCAAATGTGGTTGCATATCTTAAAGATGCAAATTGTGCATTTTTGTTGCATCATTCGCAATGCAAACCTCAAAACAATTTTAAAACTCGAATAATTAAAATATGTAAATACAAATTAGAAATCGCCCACGCGCCCCTCTTCACTTTGGTCGAAACGGACTGGTCATCAGTGCAACCCTTCTCCGCCGCACACCTACTCTATGCCCCTCCACCAATGCCGGCAACAAGAAATCAAAAAACAACAACGTTTGCATACAATTTGCGCTCACATTGCAAACGCTCTCTACACACACACACACACACTTACAAACCACTCACTCTCTCTCTCTCTCTCTCTCTCTTTCTTTCTCTCTCTGTGTGGACCTAACTCTGACTCGTTCAGTCTGGGGGGGCCAGAGCTTCGTCAAGTGTTCACTTCTCCTGCATCAGAAAACAGTTATAAGTGCAGCCCACGTCGCAGTCACAGTCACAGTTGCTGCGGTAGTCGACGCTGGCAGCGGCAGCGCTCATTTGTGCGCTTAATGACGTCATTATTTTTATTTTAACAACACTCGTAAGCGGGCGGGGCAGCGACGGAGTAAAATACGACAACGAGTGCAAGTATTTCAATGGTGCATGTTGGGTTTGCACTGCGCTCCTGCGCAGTCAACGCCGCTGTCGACGTTCGCTCGCGTTTTGTTTCACATATTAGCTGAGACAAGACCACAGGCAGAAATAGCCACCCCTCACTCACCCACCCACTCAACCAACCACTCACTCGACGCTGCTTGCGTCAACGTCAGTTTGACTCTGTCTGGTTTTGCGCTCTCTCGCTCTTTGTCTCGCACTCTTTCTCTCTCTCTGTGTCACTCTTTCTCACTCTTACTCGCACGCTGGTCTCTCTGTTGTGTCTCGCTCGCTTGCTCCTCCTGAGGTTTGGGCCCATTTACTTCGGCTTTGTCAGCGGCTTCGGCAACCTTATTTGTTTGCTCGTGTTTGTCGTAAGTCGTCGTTGTCGTCGTCGTCGTCGTTTTCGTTGTAGTTGTCGTAGGCTGCTTGTCGTTGTTGTTGTTGCTGCTGCTGTTGTTGTGGCCGCGCTTTGCTACTTATGTTGATGATTGTTGGGGGTCCAAGCGCCGTTTGTGCGCCACACGTTCATTCAGTCTGTGGACGACTTTGCGCCTGTACGTACCACTCACGCATCGTTACGCTACATGAGCGCACATACAAACACACAAATACACTCACAGTGAAGCTCATAAACGCACGCACACACAATCACTTGGTGCAACGCGTGTGCATTTTTGCATTCCATTGCCGGCGTGTGCCAGGCAAGGCAACATTTAACAGCTGCATCTGCATCTGCAACTGCAACTGCAACTGCAACCTGAGCAAAAGTATTTTCAAGATTTCGCGCGCGCTTATCAATTAAGAATCGACGCGTGTGGCTTAGCAAGCAACAAAATAACAAAAACAAAAACCAATAAAAAACAAAAAACCCAATTTCAATTATTAACTGCAATTTCAGCGTCTTTTTCTGTGTGTGAATTAAAAAAAAATTTCATAAAAATGTTCCGTTAGTTACTCTCTCAATATCAAACCGATCGTTCCGAAGTGATTTTAGTGTTAATAAATCCCAAAAAAAAAATTCAAACTTTTTGGCTATCTACAAAAATTTAACTTTCGAAAACTAAAAAAAAAGTGTTTGTCAGTGTTTGTTAAATTTAAAAACAAGAATTTAATAAGATTTTTGAATTAACGCTGCAAGTAAAGGCAAAAGTAAAAGCATTCAGCTTCAAAATCAATTCCAGAATTATACAAAATCGCCGATTGCTGCAAATCAAAGAAGGTAAATATTTTTAAATATGTTTAAAATTATAGTTAATAGAAAAATTGTGCATTAGTTGAAAACTATTATAATATGTAAATTGTTTAAGTTTAATGCAAGTCAACTTGGGACTTAGTTTTTAAAATACTAAATGTTATATAAGTTCAAAAACCTTAAATATAGAAATTTAAGTTCATAAAATTTTCAATATCTGTAGAGTTATAAGAAATTCGAGTTCAATTATTATTAAATATCAATTATTTAAAACATTTAGTTCATTATAAACGATGTAATTAAGACAGTTAAATATCTTCCAATTAAATATATTTACATATTTATTTAACAAACCGGTTTAAGTTTTTTTGTGAGGTTAATTAATTGGAGCTAGATCAAAAGTTTTACTATTTTTTAATAGTTGTTGCAATTTGATTAGATGTCAATTGTAACAAATTTATGATTCATTTCATTTTTTAAGAACCGTTGAAAATAACAAATTATTTGAGTTTAAGGTATATTCAAATTTAATTAATTAAAGTTCAACTTAACCGCTTTTAATAAATCATTATCTCATTGCGCTTTGGTTTGAAGCCAACAATTACCATGTCATTAGTGTAATATTTAAGTTTTCAATATCCGAAAATAAAATAGCTTTTAACGCACTTTAAGAACTCAAAAGCAAATGCTAGTTTTATGCAAATCTTTTTGCCTTGACATCGTAATGGATTGTAATACAATAAATTGATGTGATTTTTATGCAATGAGATAAAAAGCGTTAATGGCTTTAATTAAGCATAATTTTCAAGATGATAACAACAACAACAATAACGGCAAAGCGATCAAATGGTAAACAGCATCATCATTAGAATCAAGTGCTTCCTCTGCCCACCGCAGCTAACCCCTTTCCCCTTGCGTTTGTGTGCACGAAAATAGATGCGGCCATCTAATAATAAAAGTAAATATAATAATAAATAATAATAAAGCGGCCTCAAACTAAACTAATCATATGTTTAGCGACGGCCGCAGCGCGCTGCCAATTTGCAACAATGAGCTGCCTAAATGTGTATCTGTGAGATACAACTAAAAAAAAAACAACAAAAATCTCCACATAAATAGTTAAATGTGTGTGTGAATTCTAAGCCTTGCAAATGATGCCACCCCATAACAACAACAACAACAAAAACCTTAAATATTAAATAGATAACTAAATATTACAATTGCTATTTCAATGAGTTGCGGACGCTGCTGCTGCTGCTGTTTTTTTGCGCGCGCGCCGCGAGCTTGTAAAAATGTATCTGCGAGATACAATAAGCAGCAATTCACACCAACAACAACAACAGTATCAACAATAGCATTAGTAATAATCAGTTGCATTCGGCAGCAGCCGCAAACCTGAGCGTTACAATTTTTTGTTTTTTTGTTTTTATTTTTATTGCAGTTCCCAGTCCCAATCCGAAGTTCTGTATGTTGTAGCTGTATCTGTAAGCGACTGTAGCTCAGAGCCACTTTTGCACTTATGCATTGTTCAGCCGCTTGGCTCGTTCGTTTAATTAAATATAATTAGCTGCATTAATTGCATATTAATACAGAGCTAAGTTTTCATTTATTTATTTTTGCATTGTTGCCAAGTAGGGGTCTGGCCTGAGCTGGCCTGCTTCTCGTTCAACCTGCAACCTGCAACTCGTTTTACACGGGTCGTTATCGCATTATTATTTTCGAATTGGCCAGTCTGTTTTCAGATACGTAGCACACATACATTTTAGTAGCAAAAGTTTGAGAACTACAACAACTTATATATATTTTCAAAGCATCCCACCCCAATGACATTCCGACAAAGCAAATTTTATGTTTGCTTAGTTTTCGTCTAGCATTTGCATTTAATGAGTTAATCATTTGTATTTTGATGTTATTTTTTTTATGGTTTCGTTTCTATTTCATTTTCTATTTTTATCGAGTTTTTCAACTTGACCTTTTTGGGATTGTGTGAAAAAAGCCGACGGTAATATCTTTAGTTGATAATAAATTATATCTAAATGAAGTCTGACTGACTGTAACTGTACACTAAACCATTTACAAATTGTAATAAATACGTGTGACAAAACAAATAAACTGGATAATATTTTACTAACCGGTTCAGATTTGGCTTGCTTACTTTTTCAAATGCAAATGGAATGGCGTTAACAAAAATTATATAATTGATAGCTAATAAATCGTTTCCAGTATTTATTAAATGAAGTCGAACCTTAAATTTTTTTCAATTCTTTTTTACAAGTTTTCCCAAGTTTAGTTTGAAAAACTCTTCAAACAAAAATCATTAAACTGAATGTGCTAGATATTTTATTTAGGTAATATTATCCAAGCATGACCGAATTTAAGAACTTTTTTTCTTTCTTTTCTAGTATTTTTTTAGATAATTTTAGAAAAGCTTACATGCTTTGAGAGGTTTTCTTATCGGAATGCAGTATTCTAGCTAAAAGACAAAAATTATAATTACAAAAACTAAATACAAAACTGTAATTAATTATGAAACATTTTTAAGAAAACATGAATGAAATTAAAATCTTAGCAATAAATATAAAGTTGATGATAAAATAAATTAATGTAACAACATTAAATAAACAATAATTGTTTTATATAGTTTTTATTGTAAAATATAATTTTAAAATAATTTACTGGTTTATTGCATTGAAATAAAAATATTTACCACCACACATTATATAATTCCACATAAATTGTTTTGCATAAATCAACAACTGTGAAGAAAAAATAAAATAACAAAAAAAAAAAAACCCAAGCCGCTCTAAAGCTAATTGGCAAGCAATGTAAAATGCTACTGCACATAGTACATACATATAGGCTGATTAAAACATTTGCAAAAGATTGTTTTTAATGGCAGACATTGCGCATCAACAGAGAAATCCATTAAAAAGACGCATGTTCGCAAAATGCAGTTCGCTAAGTTTATATTTTTATTAATGCATAAATAGCTGCACGAAAAATTACAAAAGCGTTGGCAAAAATCAGCAACAACAACAACAACAACAACTATTAGATATTAAATTAAAATTAAAAATTGTTGTTGTTGTTGGATTTTTTTATGACAAACGGATGACGAGCGCATAAAAATGCTACAAATGCGGCGCACAAGAAACGGCCACAGAAAATCAGCAACAACATTCAGACGTAAGGCAAAAGAAAAAACATTAAAAATAACCAAAAGCCATGGAATATCCACTATGCCACCCTCATCCATCCCCGCTACACTCAACTATCTCCTCATCCGGCGTCACGTTGTCACTTTTGGTGTAGGCAAATCGTAAAAGCGGCATACAACATAAGTCAAAATGCGTCAAATGTGTGTAATTATGTTTGGAGATTTTTTGAGTGCAGCTGGCTAAAATCCCGCCTACCAGCTAATGAGCGCCGCCCCCTGTTTCCCCTGCTTGCCCCACTTGCTTCACTTTTCTCTTTGTTGTTGCTGCTACTTAAGTCCAAACAAGTATTTCAACCTGGCCAAGTGCCTTCAGATTAAACAAAATTAAAATAAAAATTACGACTCGTAAATGCATTGAAGTGCAAGCAAATGCAAAAGCAGGAGCATCTTGAAAGGATTTTCGTTTGGTATTTTTTATATACTATATGTATTTTTGATGTTTTTTTTTTGGCCAAGCGGCTTTTGATGTGTGCTGCCAATTTAGAGTTGGAGATGGATTTTTATTGCGGTTATATGTATGTGGGCTGCAGCAAACAGGAAATGCATTTCAATTGTGAAAGGCGCCAGCTGAAACTGGGCAAAAGAAGAATAAATACTAGCTTGAGTAGAATAAGCTCGGTTGTTGTTTATAATTGGCCTGCTGTACGAATAGAGTAATTAATTTAGTGTTTATTGCTTGAATAAGGAAGATGAGTTGCTTAATCTTAAAAACAAACACATGCCATAAACTGTGCTTCGAAAGTAACTTATCGTAAACTAATAACTTTGCTGAATCTATCCAACATTTGCCTTACTTCTGTAGTTACTTTTCATTGCATACCTTTCTGCTCGGGGTTTGTTAAACCCATTTAGCACTGAAGTGTTTATGCCGCCAGTTTGTTAATCAAGCTTAAGTTTTCGTTTATCGCATTACCATGCATGCCACAGCTCTGGAGAGAGAGAAGTATGCTTGTACCTCGCATGCCACAAAAGCCCACACGAAAATACCACAAAAAGCATTTTGCGACGATCTAAAGTGCTAAATGCACAGAAAAGAAAAAACAAAATTATTTCTCGCTCATCTAATAATGAACCATAATAATAATCAACACAAAACGTGCAAAGTGAAAGAAAACGAGAGAGAGAGAGAGAGAGAGAGAGAGAGAACACTTACAGTTGTCAAAAGAATTTTTATCAACGAACGCGCATCATTTCAATTAAGAAAATGTCACAAAGTGTCCAAATGAAAACAGCACACGGCCCGAGTTTACTCTCTCTCTCTCTCTCTCTCTCTCTTTATTTAGCTTTGGCTCTCTCTTTCTAGCTGACCATGTGACAGGGAAGAGTAAATAGCTGTTGTTCTTTCTGATGCGCATTTTCATTTCCTCAAGCGTCGAGCCCCCTTCGGACTGATCGCAACCCCTTTGCCAGCACTGTTTTCCCATTGTTTTTGGAGACATTTTTCTATAATTAATGCGAATTGTCACACGCTAGAAATAAGAAGTGCCTTCGATTCGTATACTCTTTCAATTCATTGCTATTGCGGTTTCTGCTACAGCTCATTCTTAATAAGTAATTAAATAATAATGCTTGGCGTTTTCGCATTCCAGCATTCCAGTCATGAAACCATAAGTAATTATTTTTAGTTTTCGGTTTTAGTATTGTAGCCCAAATGTTTTTTCGCTCAATTAGCAATTAATGTTCTTCATAGACCATTGCGTGTGTCAAACGCACTTAACAAGTTGCTGAGAGAGAGAGAGAGAGAGAGAACGATTATAAATATTCTTTAGGGGGATAATAATTTGATGGATGGATGATGGATAAATGTCATTGATAATGTAAATGTATCGTGTTTTGGAACATGCCGCATTGAGTTATGTAAGTGTAAAATAAATTAATTATGCTATGAGTTAAACAGCTGATCTTAAGTTCTGATGAAAATGTGAGAAAGAAAAGTTTATGCAACATAAAACAATTATTATATAAATATAATAAACAGCTCACTTACTGCACCCACCATTCACCCAAACCCATTTTTAACCTCCAGCATAAGCTGCTTAGCCACTTTAGTCATAAAAATGTAACACCTGCTTATCTGCAATGCCTTCCATAGCACCACACTCCTCCAACTAACGAAGTCGAAAGGCAACACCAAGGCAACAACCCAATGCCCAGGACCTTGCTCAAGCTCCCACACACACATACAAAACTAAACCGCAAGCAACCCAAAGCAACCAACAACATTTCTCAAACGGGAGCTGGGAACGAAAAAGAAAAAAAAACGTTGGGGGTAGGTTTGGGTTTGGTGTATAAACCTGACCTAGCTGGCGCAAATACCGTAAAAACACTTTACGGAATTTCTCAACGCCTGGTAAGCCATGGTACGGGCGTAAAATCAACCCCAAAAAGACTTAACCAAAGTGACTCCAAAACAAAGTCGTTAAAGTCGCCGCCAAACAGCCGACGGCAAAAGCAAAAGAGTGAGAGAGTGTTAGAGTGAAAGAAGGTGAGACAGAAAAAGGGCACACAAAATCTTTAAAAACATTTAACGGATTTGGGGTTTTTCCCTTTGTTTTTTTTTTTTTTTTGGTAGGGCGTTGGCAATGTTTTCATTTTACATGCATTATACTGGCCAGCAAAGTGTTGACATTAAAATAATAATTTTAATTGCTTCAAATAACACAAAGTACGCTTTTTTTTCTCTTCTATTCTACTCTTTACCCAACGACTTTGACCCTTGTGAAATAAAAAATTTTTTTTTCTTTCTTTCTGTCATGTGTGCCAAAGGGATACAGTGTTTAGTTGTGTGTGTTGGTATAAGTATGTTTGGGTCTATTTAAACGCAAAGGGTAATTAACATTTTTCTTGCCCTGGCCCTTGGCTGTCAAAAGGATAAGCAGCTTGTTCGGCAGCCCAAAGTCAAAATGAGCTGCGGACCTGACCAGGATATATATGTTTATAGCAGAAAAAAAAGGACCACACATTACGGGTTTTTTTTTTGCGGTTTTCACATTTGGTTTAACTTGGGCTGGTTGCTAATGCCTTTTGGGGTCTCTTCTCGGACGGGTGTGTGTGTGTTAGATGTGTGTTTTAGTGTGTTGCAGCGACCGCCTTTCAACACCTTCAGCAAAGCGTGAATTAAGTGCTTGAGATTTTGCAACACTTAATACAAACAAATTTGCAGACTTTGCTGTGTCCCATTGCATGCAACATGTGGCACGCTGCGGGTTAATCTTCCGTTCTCTCTCTCTCAACTCTCTATCTTTTTATTTTTTTTTCGTTCTGCGTGTCTTGGCAGTTAATTGCGCAATTAGCTGGCCAGTTGTCAGTGCCATGTGACGAACTGCGACATGTCTCATTAACGGGGCAGATGTTGTTCTTAAGCTGAGAAGGAAGACACACTCTCTCTCTCAATCGCTCTCTCCTCTCTCTCTCTCTCTGTTTTCGTTTATGTGTGTTAGTAGTATGTCAAGTGAAACGACATTTTTAATTGCATTTAATTAACAAAAAATTAAACGAAAAACACTGAAAACACTTGGCACGAAACTCTGAAAATAATTATAACAAAACAGGAGGCAAGCTGCCTGTTTGATTAGTCCAAAATACAAATAATTAAATAATTTGTATAAAATATTTATTAATTGTTTATTTCTTTCAATTTCTGGCCTTTGACTTACAGTTAAGCCAAATTCTTTTGTAAGGAAATTATAAGTACACTGAGATTTCTAGCATTTCATTTTCTTACTTTCTTGCAGATGAAAACTTTAAAGTATCTCTCGAATATTAATATTTAATTTAGTTGTAGCTATGAACCGTTATTTTCTTGCTCCTTTAACTCTCTTAAGGTTTTTTCTATTTATTTTAACGAGCATTAAAGTTTTGAACCTATTTTTCATTAGTTTCTGCTTTCCATTTAATTATTAAAAATCCAAAAACATTTACCACATTTCATCAGACAACATCAAACCTTTAACATTTGACCCACACAAACCACATTCGTGGTTAACAGAGAAACAGCTGTTTCTGGTTTAACTTTTCACAGCGCTCGTCTAGCTGAAAAAATCGCTTGATACTAAAGCCAAACTCACGATTAACTACATAAACAGCAGCAAACAGTAGCCTTAATTGTTTCGCACTTAATCAAAATGAGCAGCACTCGACAGGAAGAGTGGAACCAGGGAGCTTGAGCCAGGGGTCTATCCCGCAGCTTGGTAGCCCATCAAAGGCTGCCCCTGTACAGAATTTTAAACCCAAAGTTGCACAAAAGCGTTTCGTAGATACTCTATCTCTGTGTGTGTGAGCAGGGTGTAGCTGTTGTTGTTGTTGTTAAAAAGCAAAAAATTGAAAACTAAAGAGCAACTTGGGGCTGCACGCTAGTCAGCAAAAGGGACACAGTTTGCCAGCCAAGCAGTCAGCCACACAGACAGACGACGATACAGACAAACGACAAACGGACAGACAGACGACGGACGACGACGACGACATCAACACCCGGGCAATGTGAAAAGAAAAACGTTTTATGAGCTCATTCACAAAAAAGGGACACACACATACATACACAGACAGTGTGGTAGCTACAATTCTGGAGGACAAAACAACCTGTTGCATGTTTGAGCACAAATTTGCCAAAAGTGTGGCAGCTCTTTTCTTTTGCTACTTTTATTTTTTATTCTTTTTTTTTTACAAGTCGTGTGCCAAAATAATATGTTCAAAAACATCAACACGAAGGAGTGAGTTTTTCCTGCCTTATTTCCCCAACTACTTCAACTTGAATTTCTCTACTTCTTGATTCTTTTATTTTGGGTCTTTTGTGTATAAGATTTGTTAACGGTGGCCCCCAAACAAAAACCGAGGTGGCTTTTGCAAAATCTTTTGCGCGCTGCACGCTTTTGGTGTCCTGCTCTTTGAGCCCAACTGCCAAGTGTCTGTAATTTTTCTTTTAGTGGGTGTTTTAATAGAGTTTTCCTATTTGACTTGCCGTCTGTCTGCCGTTCTGTGTGTGTTGGTTGGTGTGTCAATGTGTGGGTGTTTGCTTTCGGAAAGTGGGCGTTTTAAGTGCGCCTAATGGGCCACTTGAATGCTGCCTGAGAAATCAGTTGGCTGGTATGTGTGTCTAAATATGTTTGGATGTTTGTGCAGAATGCTTTGGCATTTTGACTTCAAATTGAAGCTGAAGGTCAAGAACTGTACCTGTTTGATGTTAAGAGCTTAACTGAAGAAAGTTACTAATAGACTTTGTGCCTCCTGAGTTAGATACATTTGAAAGTTTAAGAAGGAGTTTATGTTGTTATTTGATTTTTAATGATTTAAGATTTCTAAATAAAATAAGTTTGTACAAAGCATTAGCTTTTAAATCGTTTTTTTCATATGAACTCTATTTGCATTGCTGTCACTCGTTGTTGGAGTTGCGTTATTCTCTCCTTCTCTCACCCGAGATACTTGTCGTACCAACACCAGCAATAAACGACATCAACGACAACAACAACTACTTGCAACACTCGCGCCTGTCACATTAAGACGACAACGAACAGCAGCAGCAGCAGCAGCATTTGACTTCGAATTCGACATCGTCGCAATGCGTTGCTTTTTTTCCAATGCTGTGCGCCTGCTGCTTTTAGCCAAGTAACCCAACGAAGGCGCCGCCTGTTGCGCCAACCAAGTTAAGAGACACTGACTCGCATCGCCGGCAAACTCTTGGCTTGGCTATGGCCATGGCCAAGACGGTCTAAGCTAAGAGGCTTTTACAACTTTATAAGTTGTTTTCTTTCCTTGTTTGTTTTGTTGTTGTTTTTGTGCGCATCTTCGTCAGGCGGGCATGTGACGTCACGCGGGCTGCTTTTGTCGATTTTTCGCACGCTTTTTGTATGTGTTTTTTTTTATTTCTGCTTTTTTCGCCGGCTGTTTGGCGTTTGCTGAGCTGCTGTTATTGCGGCGACGTCAACTTTGTGTGTGTGTGTGTGTGTGTAGCTGTGTTTGTTTTTTCATACAAGCCTTAGTCGCAATCTTTGTGAAATCTCCTCAAGCGTCGCCGCCTTCCATTCATGAACTTTTGCTTGCTTCATTCATAAACAATACGAAAAACCACCAACAAGCAACAACAAAATCTTTGCGCCATTTTTGGTGTCCTATTCGTGTGTTTTATTTATGGTTTGTTATGGCCGACGCTCGATTGATGTGTCCGATTAGGAGGTCGAAGCAACCAGTTACAGTCACTGCCAGCTCCAACTCCATTACAAAAGGTACACAAACTTATCTAAATGAGCGCCCGGTCGTTTATTACATGCAATTACTGGCGTACATTGCGTATAAGTAATGCAAATTGCCTGCGATTGCCCGGGTAAAGGCAGAAATCAACCGACTTTGCATTATTGCTGCTGCCACCTTGCATTATAATTTCGCATAATTTCAAAATGCAAAGCAACAAAAAAACTGCAATACCAAATGACGTGGCACATGACCTATGGCAAAGGGTTAACATTAAATGGGTTTTGTATGCAATAAAAAAAATTGCATCAGTACTAGAGTTGAAATGAAGTTAAGACAAAGATCGAACACTTTAACAGATTTGTTAAGTTAAGTTTTATAAGAATAGCGAATAGATTTATTTCCGAAGTTAGACTTAAGGTGGCTATGATGTAACATCGACTCTCTTATAAACCTTTTTCAGTTTTTACTTTCCTTTCAATTAAAAAACTAAAAAACCAAACCACAACAATGAATTTTAATGCTGATTTCAGATTAACTATGCACAAAGAATGCCAAATGCATGTGTGTGTGTGCATGTCAGTGTGTGTTGTGTGTTATATACTCGTAGCAAACAGTTCTTATTGCTATTTCTCTAACCTTATCTGAGCCCATGTCAGCTCAAGTCTTGCCTGCAATTTATGAGCCCGAAATGAGCGCAAATTTGAGCGCTTTGTTTTGCCAAATGTGTTGTGAATGTGTGTGTGTGTGTGAGGGTGTGAGTGTGCGTGTTTATGGCACACAAACATTAAAATTTCGATACGTGCGAATTCAACGCGCAATTGGCTATTATTTAGCATTTTACATAAACGTCGATACATATCGTATTTGAAGTTGACTTTGCTTGTTGAATAATGTCTGTTTGCTTTATTTTTTTAATTTATAAGATATAATGTGCCATTTTTTTTCGGATTTATTTGTTTTTTGTCTGCACAAGTCGCATGCCAAATTCTTAATCGAAATAACCTTGATACAAAAACGATAAATGGCATTTGTATTATATAAATTTGCAATAAATTTTATGCAATTTTGGCACACAATTGTTAGGCAAAAACGATAAACTGGAGTCACCGACCCAAAATTATCTCTAACCTCACCCCCTCCATTTGCTGTAACCAACATTAGCTCCTGTCCCAAGGGTAGCATCCCAAACATGGTAAAAATAATTATTTATTTATCAATAATTATATCTGTCAAGCTTGAAAATGTATTTCGTTTGCAATTGCCGCTTAGCCCGCAGAACGCTCAAAGCATAACTTGGAACAAACATTAAAAAAAAACTTCAATTACAACATCAGAACGTTCTTGTAGTGCCCTGGTGCTCTCTTTGGGGCATTGTGATTTGTGATTGGCCGACAAAGTAAGGCTCGATTGGAAGTTGGAAGACAGCTGCTAGAATGTTGTCGCCGTTAATTGGGCAAATTATTTGTTTTTCACTTCTTATTAATAAATATGTATTGTGTTATTGTTGTTTATTAATTGGCAAGTCGTTGTCAACGGCGCAGCATTTTAAATTGCGTCATTTGTGACGTGTGAAACAATTAACTCCAAAACAAATCTGAGACAATGGAGTAGAAAATCAAATAGACATACATTATGCTCATGCTAAGTAAGAAGATTATTCAAAGCAATATCTAAATATTTATTTCCATTACTCTTAACTTTCTGCACAGTTTTTATACCCTGAACCCATAAAATGGGTAAAAAGGGTATAATGGTTTTGTGCAAAAGTATGTAACAGGCAGAAGGAAGCATCTCCGACCCCATAAAGTATATATATTCTTGATCAGCATCAACAGCCGAGTCGATGTAGCCATGCCCGTCTGTCCGTCTGTATGAACGCGTCGATCTCAGAGATTACAAGAGCTAAAAACTTCAGATTTTTAATATAAGTTCTCTTAAACCATAAGCAGAGCAAGTTTGTTTCAAATTATCGATAACTATTCTGGTTTCCGATAAACACATGCAATCGATTACAAAAAATATCGAATTTGGAAAATGTAAAAATGGGGGTTGAAAGAATGGGTAACGAAAGAACTTTTCTGAAAATTTCATCCAAATCAGTTAAGAAACACCGAAGGTATCGAATTGAATCTTGTATAAATTTAATATATTTATTGCAACTGGGTTCAGAGTATCTTCTAGTCGGGCTCTCCCGACTAGAACCTTCTTACTTGTTGCTTTACTTTTAAGCATAATTTATTCACTACTCACAAGTAGGATTGTAATGTAGAACTACTTAAACCATATTCAGTTCCCCTGGGTGTGGGACATTAACATTCAATTACACTACTCAAAACTGGAGGCTACACCCATATAGAGCCTTTACCTCATACTTTTTTCCAAGAAATCACCACCACATCATCAACGTAATCATTATTATTATTGTTGTTGTTGTTGTTGGCTACAAAAGAATGCAACAACGCACATGGCACATGTGAATGTGTACAAAAATTAACACATTTAAATGACATTCATTAAAAGTTGATTAATATGGCCCTGATTGGTTATGAGCTTTGGTTTTTTTTTTTTTCTGTACAGTTTCAACTTTCTTTGTGCTCATTGGCGTCATTTGTGGGCCTCCTGCCTCAATTATTGCCGCATAAATTGATCATTTAGTGTGTTTTTCACTGATTTCGATTTTTATTAATTTACGTTTTGATCGAGCATAGCGACATTTTGTGTTTTGTTGATTTTCAATCAGAGAACTAGCGACACAGACAGACACAAACACACACACACAAAACACACACATATTAAAAAAAAGAATGCCTTCGTTTCAATATTTTTCAATGAGCCGTAATTTAGACTCATTTAAATAAATATATTTTGTTGATTGGCTTTTGCATTATTATTATTATTATTATTATGATGACGATGTTGCCGCTACTGATGCTGATAATGACCAAGCAATTGCGATAACGAGTTCAATGCAAAGTTATTTAACCTTTTAATAAGCCACAGACACCGACAATCATTAGAAAAAAGTTTGACTGTTGCCGAATTATTGGTTAGAATTGCGCAATCGAAAGGTACAATTAATTAAAGCTGATGAAGTGAAGTTTTACTTAGAATAAATTGCAACTTCAAATTCCATTTCTAACATCAAATGCAGATTACTTAAAGGTGCCAATCTATTTATAAAACGTAATGCCTTAAGCAAATTCGTTGTGTTTTAATTATCTTGGGGCACTTGAAAGTTTTGAGCCATGCATGAAAATACATTTAGTTCTTGTTGAAAGTTTTGTACGCATTTATTTGTATGTAAGGATGTTATCAGTAAGCAGTAGAACCGAACTGTCGGTCTTCTCGATACTGCCTCGCCTGGGAAAGGAAATCGGCTATGTGCACTATGCTACGCTCTGTGGATGGCTCGCCGAATGGGGTCGAGGTTTTCCTATGACACACTTGCGACACAAAAATAAAGTTTAAGAGCACGTGGTACAGGTGCTACTTTAAAAGTCTACAAAGAAATGACACAAAATGGGTTCTGATCTGCGGATTAGTTATGCCGAACGGCCAACGCTGTTTTTATATAAACATGATGTTGCTCTTCATATGCTCTTTATAACCTCCCTACCTTGGTAGTTGATGAGCTAAAATAAAAGAAAATTGCCCCTATGTCGTTTTTTCGTGACAACTTTGTTACATTGACACATATTGTGTTAATAAAAATAAATAATTATAAATTAAAGTTATGGCATTCGAAATTTTTAACTTATTTCCCATTCTTTTTCTGAGTATTAATTCAAAAAACATTTCGATATATTGAACGTTGCTGGGCGCTGGCAAAAAATAACATAAGTAATAAATATTTTGCTAGTTAAAATCAAACTTTAACGTCACTTACATTCTAAATTATGACTTATTGTTGCATTTTCCTTAAAAAGGTAAACCATTAAAACTGCGCGTGCGCAAACACATTTAATAATGGTACAGTTGACTCGGTTGCTTTAAGTGTGGTTGTGTGGCGTTGCCCAATCCGTTGCTCATGCATTTATGCATAAGACGAGGCCGTCACGCACTTAATGAGCCTCAGAGCATAGAGACCGGAGAGACTGTACCTGCAACTGCGGGCGATGGCGACAACAAATTGGCGCATTTAATAATCATTTACACAGTGTTTTGTGGCCACTAATTTTGTTGCGCGCGGCGCGCACTTTCAAAATTGCCCTCAGCCACATGGTGCTAGAGAGAGAGAGAGCGAGATAGTTAGATGTACGCATGCGTGCAGGTTCGGGCAGTGGCCCCCACAGCGTTGCCATATCGCCGCCAGTTTGCGCTTAAGCTAGGCGTCACAAGATTTTGCCCGTTTGTGTTGCTGTTGGCGTTGGTGTCGTGTTGCCGCTATTGCTAGTTGCTGGTTGCTGGTTGCTGTCGTCGACGACGCGTAATTTACATTAATTGGCACACGGCTTCATACATATAAATTTTTTGCGCGCTTTAAATTTAATTTCATGCGTGCTATTTGATTTTAGCTGTTTGTTGCTGTTGCTGTTGCCACTATGAGCGCAAATTATGGGAGAGTATGAATTCGACGACGATAGAGGTCTCAAATGTTCGATGACTGCATACTTTTAGTGTGCAGTGTTTGCAGTGTATTGGGGCGTTACTTATATATTTATTTATTTTTTTTTGGCCAATAAGGAGTAGAGCTGCGCATATTTAGGCATCTAGTTTTTGGGTCTTTATATAACAGCAAACGGTATTCAATTAGCCTGTCTAAGACAATCTCTCTTGCCATAGATTTACCATGCTATTCAAATATTTGACTTAAGTGTTTCATATTATTTATGGAAAATAATCACGAGTCTAGCATTTTTTTTTTTTGGCATATATTAAAAGACCTTTCTAATATTTGCTTGAGCGTTAGTGTTTTTATTATTATTATTATTATTTTATTAGTTGTCTTCTGTGGTATGCAAAAATGTTTTCCCTTCACACTCTGCGTTGTTGCAGAGTTAGTTCTGTCTGCTCATCGTTCAATTACAATTAACACACTTTCACAGCGCATTTCTTTCTGGCGACAATTTTTGTTGACGTCAATTTTGTATGGTCGTTGCTGTTTCTTACTGTTGTTGTGCTCATTTTACTACAATATCGTCAGGTCAAATCTCAATTAACAAGTATAACGATTTTGTTGTTGCTCTCTCTTGCTTTCATGCTTTCTTCTCGCCATTTTGTGCATTTTTCGCTTAACAAACAATTAAAAATATTAATAGAAATTTATTTCAATTGAAATCAAAAATTTCAAAACATTAGCAATGTGCTCTAGTTGAGAGAACTATTTACGTACATATTTGCATGCGGGTTCACCAAGAATATGATCCGAACTCATTGCTCGCAATTTTCTTCTTTCTTCGTAGCGTTATTTTCACAAATTCCCCTAAGCTCTTCTGCCACTTAAAGTTTACAAGCTCTCATTTGCACTCAAAGCTTAATTAAAAGCCACAGCGTTATCGACTTGTAATCAGCTTAAATGCCACTCAATTAACAGTTTGATGATTATGTTCGCTTTATTTCATAAACACAAAATGACATCGCAATGCGAGTCACGCCATAAGCCCTAAACAAAAAACTAAATAGCAGTTGATTGACTAAAATATACTCTGAATAGATCTTCTAGTTATCGATAGGAAATGATATCCATTGAAAACTATCGATAAATGTAATGAGAACAGAGCATTTTACCTGGAATAATCATGACGTAGTATCTACACAAGAGGTTAGCTGTTATTTCTTGGTCGGGACTGTCTTTGGGGGCGTCGTTTATAGCATATAAACAAATACACATTATTACATACATACTTATGTAGTAGATGCATGATGCCATTGTTATGAAGCGGGCAAGCGATGCATTAAGTTGACTTTAATAAGCGTTGCCAGCTAAAAAGGTAAATAAATAATTATAATAAATAAATAATAAATAATTGTCGACTGGCACACAGCTCGCAGCAATAATAATAACAACAACAACAACAATAAATGCCGTCAGTTAGGTATGTAGGTAAATTCATTACTCCACATATGCACATGTTGCCATCTCGCTTGCACCTGTGCTAATTACCAGTATGACTTGAAGAAGTAAATTATAATTACAGCACTTGCCAATGCAAAATGAGCTGCATTCGTTCGTTCGTTCGTTACCAAGTGCCTGGTTAAGTTTTAGTTTTGTTTCCCCTCCCGCCTATGCCCTACTTAATCACGGTTTATTAAGCGATTTAAAGACGCCATTTCAATGCTACTTTGTAGACAACATGTTTGCGCATGTGTCTAAACGTGCCTCATTAGGAAGGGGGGTGCGAAAGTGGAGAATGTTTAATATATACAATTGCTTGCACTTGTACGTGTATGTAAATTAGAATTGTATAATCTTAAGTATAATCGGTAGTTATCACAGATCGATTAATATTCAATGCACGTTGCACTTTTTTGTTGTTGTAACCTTTCCAAATGGCTTTTTGGAAGACACTGGGTTAATGACTCAATGGAACACTTCTTACAGGCAACTTATCATCAGCTTGGCCGCACACACATCTGCCTGACAATCGCTGGCCAGTTAATCGATTTGAAATTCGATTATCCTAACACTTTACAAGCCAGTCGGCCGCGAAGTTTTTGCAATCAACCCGAAAACACTTTACAACCCCAGAGAGATAGAAAGCGAGCAACCCTTGACTGTATCCCTGTCCATTTTTTTGTGTTGTTCCCCGCGGCTAAATTCTAATTATAATCGCGTATTGCCGTCTGTGTGCCAAAGCTCCAATAAAACCTTTGTCAATCGCCCCTCGCTAAGCTCCGAGTTCCACAAGTTTGTTCGTTTTTGCTGTCATTAACGGCCCACACTGTCCAAAAGTAAGGATTCGAGCATGCCAGTCGGCTTTTGCATTAATTTTGCAACGACCTTACAACATCGGAACACACACAAACATTCATACAAAAAAAAAAAAAAAAAGAAAGATATTTCCATAATGAGCACGTACACAATCACTTACCCCGGACTTGGCCTCAAACCACTCGCACAGATCTGGCCACATGCAATTCGCAAAAAGGGTTTTTTTTCCGAACTTTAATTCGTAAAGGGGTTGCAAAAATATTTATAATTAGTTGCCCGTTGCCCGGCACCAAATGCAATCCAGCAACAGCAACAGCAGGTTCTACAAGTACTGCATACATTTTATTTTTTTTTTCAGCACTTTTCTACCTTCTTTTTCCTTTTTTGTTTTTGGCCAAATATTTAGACGTTGATTATGTCGCCCTAACCCCAGCTCAAAGTCCAAAGACCGTGCTAAAAACGCGGCTCTGGGCAAACGATTTTGGTGCGTGCTCAATGGGGGAGTTTTTTCACTCTGGACAGGGCCCCTGCTCGAAAGAAAAAATATAAAAAAAAAAAAATCGAGGAACTCCGCCCAAAAAGCCCACATGCCATTTCTTTTGTTTTTCGCTAATTTAGCAAAATTATGTTTTGTGCTTTCTCTCTCTCTCTCTCTTTTTCTGTGTTATGTCGTGTGCGATTCGTGTTGCAGTCAGTAGTAGTAGAGTCGTTCTGTGCCCCACAATCTTTTTTTTTTTAGCAATGCTTATTATTATTATACAACTGCAACACGAATGGAACATGCAAGTTCTTCAACCTATAAACCTTTGTATACTCTTGCGAATGGAAAGGTTTAAATGTTTTGTCAAAAGAGAAGCACAAAATTGTAGAAAGAGATAGAAACGTTGTTATAATAAACTTTGTTAACTTAGTTCTCAATTGAACTTTGTAAAATCATAAACAATTTATTTACTGAACCAAAAATGCTCCATTAGAAGGTTAATGTTATTTAAGATTACGCTTTCCAATTCTTCAAGATCTCTTGGCAACTCTATGTCCATAAGGGTAGTCTAACGTTCACATGTCATGTGTAAGCTTTGCATTCTTTTTCTACATTTTCGTGTTTTTTTTTCTCTCATTATTTCGCTTCTAAATGAATTAAAATTGCCAAATGTGGGCGGGTTTGGTAAGGGAGAGGCATGCTTTTTAATGCAAATACAAAATGCGAATAACTCATTACGAGGCGCATTAAGGACAACGTGTGTGAGTGTATATGTAAGTCTGTGTGTGTTTGTGTTTGTGCAGGACTCACGCTATAAGAGGGCTGCTTTTTAGCCTCATCCTGCTACGGGTCTGGTCTTTTCTGACTTGAGCCCCGCCTCCTCGGCTCGGCTCGGCTCAGCCTGGCATGACTTTGACTTCCTTTCCACTGGTCTGTCTCGCTCTTTCTCCCTCTCTTGGGGGGCGTTCGACTGTTGAGGTTGCACATGTTTATTGTTGTCGATGTTGTTGTCGTTGCTGTTATTGTTATATTGAGTACGCCTCTGGTATTGTTATTGGTATCGCCTAGTGCGTGTTCAGTTTGAATCACGCAAATTTATTTTTTTTTCATTATTATTATTTTATAATGAGTGGAAAAAACTCGACAGCAAAAAAACAAAATAAAATTTATCACAACAAAAGCAGCCAGTAAAAATAGTCCACTGACCGGATTGCAATGCATTTTGTTAGCCTTAATTGAGGAGGGGAGGGCGGGCGGAGGGTGGGTTGTGTTCGGTTGTGGATCCGAGTGTGGATCACGTATGTAATGCAATGTAATGATGGCTCGTGCTGTGCGTTTGATAATGTACCCTCCTATGACCTTAGGTAATTTAGTCAGTCCGGTCTTTCAACTAATGTTAGCAAACGAGTTTTTCACTAAGGTTACACTATAATAAGCAAACACCAATACAAATGTTTGAATTTTAAATGTTTTGAAAGCAATTTAGCTAGCTTTAAGCCTCTGTTCACTAGAGTCTTGGTAATCCTTTTAACTCTCCACCCACGAAAACTTTTATGACGCTGGATTAATTTTCAAAACTATATGAGCTTAACTCGTGTACTTTCATTACTAACTTGTGCTTGTGTGTGTGTGTGTGTGAGTGTACAACTTCAGCCCATCTCATGCCATTTTATACACTTTACATAATGTGCTCCACCTTCACGGTTGTATTTCATGTATAATCGTGTTTAATTTTTAAGAAAATTGCACGTTTTTACAAACACACACACACACTTATATATATGTATGTAAGTGAGTGCATGAACATCCCCGACGACAACAACAACCCTAAAACAATGCAATAAAACCAAAAACAATAACAATTCGAGCAGAAAACTTTTAGCTCACGTGTGTTGTGTGTGTGTGTGTATTGGAGTGTGGGTGCGTATGCATAAGTAAATGTTGCATAAATAATTTTAACTGAATGACTTAATGTTGTGTTGGCCACCCTTTTTTTTAGTGGCATGAGGCACATTATTGATTATTTTTGCAGGCCGGCACTCGAAAAGTTAAGCTGCCGAAAAAGTTGTCCTGCTCTTATTCTGCTTCCCCATTTCAAACTTTTCTACTTCCTTAAAGTTGTTTCGACATGGTATTTAATATGCATTCTGTGCTAATTACAAATCTGAAGGCAATTTAATTGGCAATTGCATAAATTGAAGCCGGACGAGCTGTTTTCTAATCAAAAATTGCTTTGTGCCACATTTGAAGCGGATAGATACGTTCCTCTTAATGGGATACCAGAATGTGCTACAATTTAGTTTGACTATTAATTACAACAAGTTGCAGCAGCAGCATCAACAGCAGCAGCAACATGTTCAACATGTTGCAGCTATGCAAAAATTATTGATGATTTTATTAATTTGAATATTGGCTACGAATCGTTTGCCTCCGTTTTCGTTCGTGGATCGTCGATCGGCGCAAGGCATGACAAAACGCTGACCAAGACATTGGTCCGGCTTTGAGTCAAATGATAAATTTTGTACCAATAGAAAGTTGCATGGAGATTGCAATTTATAGCTAGATTTTATAGGCAGCAGCAACATGTTGCAAGCACCAGCAAAATGAGTATAATTAGACCGGTTTTGTAATGCGTTGTATGCGATAGTCGAGCGCATGTTGCAGATGTTGCATGTTGTTGCTGTTGCTGCTACATTAAATACAATAAAAACTAAAAAAAAAACAAACTCTAGCGCTTGATTTGAATTATAGCTGGTTGGCCATGGCGATAATTAATCGTGCTATTTAGTGTGCTACATGAAATTCTACCAGTTTGTCGGTTATTGATTAGATTTGTGGCAACTATGCTGTTGCCAGGAAGCTCTGTTGCATGTTGCTGCTGCAATGCCTATGCAATTTAGACAGACTTTTAATATGCACAAATTGTACTTAATTTGGCTGGCACATTTTTGTCGCTGCAATTTGCCAATGTTTACGGAACGAACTTTCACAACATGTTGCCAAGGTGCAGGCAGCAGCCAGAAGTAACAGCAACAATTGTTCACAATACGAATGCATGCACTGAGAGAAAGGCAAGTGATTTTCAAGCAATGATATATTACATGTTGCAAGTTCTTATTCTTGAACTTACTTTCCATATTCGTTCACTTCTTGTGTCAAATTATATTGCTGCTGCCGCTGTTGTGCTTTTGTGTTTTTGCTTTGTTTGCTGCTTATGCATATGCCACATGCCACTCTGCCTCTTTGTCTCTCTCTCTGCTGTGGCTACTCTACCCGCTGCGTCTGCTTCTTTTGCTGTCCACATCCTGTCCAAAATCTACAATAAAACGTCTGTTGGCCCTGAATCAGGCATTACATGTCCTGCACACACACTCACAACTTGCAAGGCATCGTTCTCATTCTCATTCTCGTTCTCGTCCTCAAACCACACGCACTCACCACCTACCAGCACCCACCTCTGTCATACTCCGATTGTGGCTCATTATGACCAACGTTGTCGGCAACGTGGCCGGAAAAGTGCGTTCGTTGACTGCTGCCGGCTGCCCAACGTCGACTCGGCCTCCGATTCCGATTCCGGCTCCCAACACCAACACCAAACTCCTCATTCTCACACCAGCAAACGATGTTCGACTCTGAGTTTGTTGTTGTTTGTTGTTGCATGCTTGCTGTTGCATTGGTCATGGCGGCTTTGCATTATTACAACTGCAGACAGTCGTAGGCGAGTTGCCGGCATAGTTCTACAACAACAACAACAATGTACACACACACACCACACATATACACACATGTGTATGCACTTGCATTATGCATTAAAATCAACGCCCGTTTTGTGTACTTGGGCAATGTAAAGTCGAAGACAGCAGCAATATCCAGCATATCCAGAATTGAGGCTCTACTTTGCAGTTAGTGTTCGATTTTCGTCCAGGCGCCTCTTTATGCACAAAACACATAGTACAACTGTGTGTGTGTGTGTGTGTTTGACAGAAATGTCAAGGTATGTAAGCAAACATTTTGTTGTTGTTGTTGTTGCTGTTGTGTTTGTGCCTACATTTAGGCGCATTTTACTTGGCTGAGGCAATATGCAAGCTAAATCTGAACAAGCTTATAAGAACAAAATCAGTTTAGGGGCAAAAGGCTAAAACTTTACAAGATTTTATCTAATTGAGACTTTTGAAGAATGAAGAACATGTTTAAGACGAAAAGCATAATATAATCCTTACTTTGCTGATATTAAAGTTTTACCAATTTCGGTTCCTACAATCTCTTATAAGTTTTTTACATCTTATAACCTTAAAATCTTAGACACATCTCTAACTAATTTATGAACAAAATTTCATAATATTCTTGCATATGCGTGTGTGAGGACCTACACTTACAACTCTTGCAATTATATACGTACATATACAAGCATCTGTATGTAATATAACAAAAACTTTCTTGCCAGACGTGACTCACTCCCCCCGGTACAGACTTTGGGGCCAAGCCAAGCCACCCGCCAGGCATATAAATTATAATGCGGAGTAGGTGTAAAATTTTCGATTACGACAGTCGGCCCATACTGAACCACTAGCCAACTGGCCGCCCCAACACTCTCTTTGCCTGACCAGAGTCATTGTCCAGTGCAGGACGTCGTGGCTTGCAAGGACATGCACAGGACTCGGAGTCGCAAGCAACGTTTTGCATTTGCAAAATAATGCGGCATGTGTGCGACGTTGCCTGCATACCCCTTTCCCCCATCTCCTCTGCGTTTGCGTTGTGCCTTTTGTTATTTGTATGTTGCTGTTGTTGCCGTGGTCAACCGGATGGCAACAGGGATAATTAATGAAATTAATGTGCCTGGGCATGAGTTTTAAGTGCACGAAATATATTCGATAAATGTAAATTCTAAATTATGAGACAAAAACAGGCAAACGACACACACACAGGTACAGTCTCACTCATTTAGCTAGTCTGAAAAAGAGGGGTTGTTTGCATAACCCGGCTGCATTTTAATTACAATTAACTGCTGTATGTTGCAACATATCCTTAAGCACATAGCTGTTTGGAAAAGTATAACAAGTATAAAGTGTTGATTTATTTCTAAGATAAATTATTTTTATTATCTATGAGACATATTTAAGTAAGAACCTAACTACGAAAAATCATTACTTTCGACTCCTTTAAAGTTGGATTTGTTAAGAACAAATCCGTCCAAATTTCTTCATATCTCTTTATTTTGGGCAGCTTAATTGTTTGTTTGTGCAGCTTTTAAATTAATTCACAGCAAGTTTTTGTCAACGTTTCTTTCCTTCTGCTTGCAGGCGGTGCACACAATGAGAGCGGGTCAGTGACATGGCCGAGGGCTGCGAGGATTCTGCCGGCGTTGCTGAATCCACTACGTCACAGTACAAGCTAGACAAGATGCTGGGTACGGTGCTGCCATGCGAGGCGGCTATTGTTGCAACGCCCGGCAGCAGCAGCAGCAACAACAGCACCAACACTGCCAGCAATATTGTGAAGCGAGAGTTTTGCGATGGCAGCATTATGCCAGGTGCTAGTGTTAACAACAACAATAACAACAACAACAACAATACTAACAATAACAACAACAACAACAATACCAAAATTCAAGCATTGATCTGCACTGGCAACAGCAACAATAATAACACCAGCAACAGCAACAACAACAGCAACAAGAACAACAATACCAACAGCAGCAGCAGCTCATCATCCTCATCCTCATCATGCTCATCCAGCTCGTCCAGCTCATCGGCGAGCACACTAACCAGCTGCACCACCGCAGCCATAGTGCCCTCAAATAGCTCCACAAATGCCAACAAATCACCCGAATCGCCCTACTCTCAAAGCGGCAACATTGGCATTGGTGTCGCCAGTCTCGCCAGCTCGCCATTGCGCGAGGCCAGCCCCCTGCTGCCCAGTCGCTGCTCACCGGCAGCCGCAGCTGCGGCAGCTCAATCACCGTGTGGCGGTGCCACACCCGCATCACCACCATCTGTCTCCTCAAACAGTTCGTCGCATGTTCTGGCGCTAAACATCAAAACCGAGTCGGTGAGTCGCTTAAAGCACACAAAACAAAAAAAGAATACCAGAATACTCATTAGAAATAAACTAATCTGAGCAATTGCGTGAGAGAGAGCTGTT
The DNA here is from genome assembly GCA_018904305.1 of Scaptomyza montana. Lineage (NCBI taxonomy): Eukaryota > Metazoa > Arthropoda > Insecta > Diptera > Drosophilidae > Scaptomyza > Scaptomyza montana. The sequence continues at coordinate 2,216,541 of JAEIGR010000017.1, read as the reverse complement.
ACTCCTTTGGGGAGGTGTCACAAATGCGATTATATAGTATAATGAATAATACTAATTATTGTTTACTATTTTATAAGTCATGGGAATAATATTTATCTTAATTTCAACTAAAAAACAAATTCCTTTTTGGATATGCCAAGTACCACAACTATTTCCCATGCTTTGGTCTTGTAGGATCACGCTTTAAGCATTTGTACGTGATTGGCGTGACAAATACGATGATCACGCGCTCATCTCTAGCTGTATACTTAAATTGGTTTGCATTTAATTAGCATGCAAGCGTTGCGGCGATCATTAATTAGTTGCGGCACCGACTGACTGCCTAATCATAAAATCAGCAAGCTTGCCGCAAAATGTTGCCGTCGTCACAGCTGTGACAATTCCTGCGCAGAGCGTCAAGGGCAAACTTGGTGTCAAACATTTTGCGCTACAAAATGTTATAGAGCAGCCTCAGGCTCGAGCCATGTCGTGCGCAAAAAATAAATGCCGAAAACCGAACCATAACAACAGCAACAACAACAACATTAAAGGCAACACGCGGTCAAATATTTGTCCCAATTTTAATGACCATAAAAACTGAGCGCAACAACAACAACAACAACGAGAACTACAAAATGAGATCACAACAAAAAGTTTGTGCAATTGTCAGCAATAAATAAAAATTTCGCATGTCCTCGTTGGCTCCACTTCGACTTGGTTTTGCTTTGGGTTCGATTTTGTGCCTGCTGGCGCATAGTTGCTCACCGAGTCAGCAGCAAGAAACAAAACAATAACAACAACTTTAAGACAAGACGACGATCCGTTGATAGCCGAATCGTTTTGAATACATTTTTTTTTTTTTTAATATTTGTTTTCTCGGTTTTCAAGTTTATTGTTGTTTGATTTTTGTCGTCTAAGGCTATTGTTTTGGTTGATCATAAAATTGTAGAAATTATGATCTGAATAAAGGGCTGAGGCTGAGTCAAAATATACTTAATCTTATTTATAAAAGATTTTAAGTAAAATCTGCTCCTTCGTCACACTTTTTACATGTTCAGGAAAACCCAAAAACTATACATTTAATAACCAATTAAATGGAATGCTGCATGTTCTTGCCATCGCAATTGAAAAACGCATTCGATATCTATGACCGCATTTTGGTTTTGGTCGCTTTGTCTCTGTCCGATCTGCATTCACTTTAATGACACAATCAGCTCACACGACACGACACGCACACACATTCATATGCCAGTGACACCCTCTTGGGCGAAATCCCCTACCCACCCTTGCCCCCCTTGGTGCTGACCGACCCCCTTGAGCAAATCATGCAACCGAAATGCGAACTGTAATGTTTAACAAAAATAAAGCCAAAACAAAATGTTGTAAAAAGCAATTAATAAAAATAAAGCAATCAAAAAAGTGCACAAAATATATGTGCATGCAGTCAAATGAGTAATCGTTCGGGCCAACACACACACACACACACACAGACACACACACAGACACACACATGCATACTCACAACAAAGACAACAGCAATTGCAAACATTTATTGAAAATTACAAAAAAAAAAAAGACGAAAACAGCAACAAAAACGAAACATAATAAGCGCAAAATAATCAGCACAAGACACACATTTAACAAAAAATAAATAAATTGTATATTGGCGACTGGAAACAAGAAAATCCAGGTGCCATAAAGATCGTACTAAAGGCCAAAGCATAAAAAAATCTGCAAAAAGGATCGAAGTTCTTGTACACTTTACAAAATTTAAGCAGCTAACTGAAAGTTGATGTTGATCTTAGGACACAACTTGCTCAATAAATTTTCAGAAAAACTCTTGGTTAGAGTATAAATTTGGCAAGCCAACGCTTGAAAAGCTCGTATTAGTCTACAATCTGTGGAAGTTGAGTGTTCTGGCTGCAATATATTAAAGCTAATTATGATCGGGGCAGTCGGGCAGTCGGGCCCATTGGCTACGCAATTTGACGGCTTTGGCAAGACACAACAGTTTTGCCGGCTGCACAATTTCAATGCTTGTTTTTTAGGCCAAGGCGGCAAAAGCTGCCCGCTGTGTGTGAGTCATAGACTCGAGCTGCGTCTAATGAGCGGCAGGCTTAACTTGGCGAGAGATCGAGGCTCTGGTGAAAGCAAACACAAACGCACAGTAAAGCGCATATGTACTATAATTTAAAGTCTAAACTCGCTAATTACAACAAGCTACAGTACTCGCACTCAAACTCGAACTTGCTTATTTTGTAGCGCACATGTTGCGCATGTGCAATGAGGATGCATTTAGCTTGCTGCGGCGCGGTGGCATCCACGTTTGACATGTAGCTACGAGGCTACGTGCGTGCCAAGCGGATTTGCGAGGTGGGTGTGTGTAGATGTGTGTGTGTGTGTGTGTGTGTGTGTGTACTCGCATTCACATCTGCAACGTCATCATCACACAATGATGATCGGTACAAGAGCACAAACACACACGCAACTCAGCACAAATGGCAGCTAAAAACTTTTGAACCGGTTTTAGCATTGACTTTAAATTCGTTGCAAATATTTGAAGCGGGATTATCCACTAAGTGAACCGGAGGCCTGGCCTGGTTCTGGGCCCAGTTCTCTGCTACTCTCTCTCTCTCTCTCTTCTCTCGATTCTCTGTGTTTCTCTCACTTATGGCTGCTTGGCATGTAAATCGCTTGTAATTAGTTAAAAATGCTCAACGCGTCAACGTTTTTGTGTTAAAAAGGAGCAGACAATAATTGCTTATTAAAAAGAATGTTCTCTGCCTGCAATTTTTATGAGCGTCATGCAAAGCGAAAATTGACTGCAAATTAGGTGAGTGAATGAACAGCGCGATAAATACTGCATTTATAATTTAGGTACAACAAATTCGGTCATAAAATATGTCAAATATGGGAAAAGTTGATCAAAACTGAACCGATTTGCCTGAGACTTATCTCTTAGAGCTTCAAAATTTTGAAATGAATTCCAATTACCCTATATTATTTCGTTTTTTTGTAATCAATAACAATCAATAAATGTTGTTGCGTGATCAAGTTTTATTAATTTATTTAGTTATCTTGCTTGATACTCAATTAATCGCAACTTACATCTACCTCAATATCTTTAGCTGAAGCTTTGTGGAGTTTTTCAAGCAGGTTCCCAAGCTTAAGTTCCACATTCGACACGCCTTCACCGACGCTTTCACATGTCTGACATTTGACAGGCTCTTCAGTTGCACCACCTACCCCTCCACCGATACCGAGCATTCAGTATTTATGTGGATAATATGTCCCGGTCTCAAGTGTAAGTGCAACTTGAAGACAAGACCCAAATTCCATGCGAACAATTTGTGGTTTGTTTCTTTTATTAATTCAAAATTAATTGCAAATAAATTACAAAGCAATTTGTGTGTCGGACAGTTGTTGTTGTTGCTGGTTGTTGTTGCTGTTGGTGTTGTGGCTTAAGTTTTTGTGGCTGTCCCGTCAGCTGCATGCAACTTGAAATTGGCAGCCCATTTAATTATAAATTAATTATAATGCAAGTTGTACTTATGAACGTTAAGGTCCACGTAATGCCAATAATCATCAGGCACTGCATTCATGTACGATATTTTCCGATTCAACGCTGAGCTCATATTTCATTTCACATGCCCCACTCCCCCCTACTCACACACACACACTCACCTCCTCCTTTGATCATTTTTTGGGCCTTGACTCGCCTTAATTTCATTTTATTAACGCAAAAAAACTAAAAATGAAAAAACAACGAAACAACAACAAATTGCAAATTGCTTTCGTCTTAATTATGGTGGATATTAAAAAATTATTAGCAATGTTGCTGACGTTGTCGACATTTTAGTTGTTGTTGTTGTTGTTGCTGTTGGTTGTTAAGTTGCCAGCTGTAGTAGCTGTTGTTGGTGTTGTTGTTGCATTAAATTGCGTTATTATAGGCGTCAGTCGTCAGCTGAATGGAAACTCTATGCGAATCGAGTGTTGCAAGCAAAACGCCACCTGGCGCCTGCAACAGGAAATGTCGTCGCTTGAAGAATTAATTTAGTCAATTTAAATACATTGAAAGGTGTTTTAGTTTTGAGTTAGCTATAAGTTGTTAGGCTAAGAGACTAAAACTGACCCATTTGGTTCTTTTCAAACTGAAAAAAAGTTATAATGGTTTTATTATAAGGTTTATTATAGATGGAAGCTTGTATACAGTCTACGCTATTAACAATAGTCTTTAGCTTTGGCATATAATTAATTCAATTGTCTCAAATATAAGGTCACTTTGTCTTTAGTTCTAAGTTGGTCCATAAATCACTTTGTTTACCATTTACCATTGCAGAATTCTTTTCAAAACTCAACATTAATAACCTTTTCATAGTCATCATTGTTGGTTCTAGATAACTGTGTTTGTATCTGCATTGAGCTGACCTTATCACAGCAGATATAGTCGAACTTCCATTTAACGAACTTTTCTATATTCATTTTCAGAACACTGCAATTCGTGTCAATTAAAAACCCATTTTCGCTATACATTTTCTTGTCCCCTTGAGATACATTATGTGGAAGTTGTACTGTACTAGCTAAATGCAGCCAGACAGCTGGCCAAAATAATTAGCTAAGAGTTGAAAACTTTGTCGACTTAATACTTGTACTTAATAAAACATTAAGCTCAGGCATATAATCATAAAAAAAAAGACTGCGCGACAAGCTGAGGCGGTGGAAATCAAGGCAGGCTGCGAACTGCAACAGCAACAACAACAACAACAATAACAATGCCCTCTGTCCACTGGCTGGGGGGGATGACTATGCAATGAGCGCGCGCGCATTAAAATAAATTTAATATTGGCGAGAGTGGAGCCGGTTGCAAGCAACAAGCAGCCAAGTTGCAGCAGTTGCAGCAGTTGCAAGTTTGCCAGTAAGCCAGTTGCTTGTTGCGCCTGCGCCACGTTTTTAAACATTTTGAGCCTGAACTTGGCGGGCCTCTCATAATTTGCAAGCTACGCGGTGGTGGCTCGAAGAGAGGAGACGCGACGTTGTTGGTTCAACTTTGCTACACTCAATTAAATGCCTCACGGTGTGTCGGTGTTTCGGTGTGTCTGTGTTTGTTTGTTTGTGTGTGTGGCAGCAATAGCTAAAGCCAAAAATAGCATTTAAACTCATTAATTTAACGCGTGATTATGACCATGTTTGAACGAGTACAACTACGGCTGTGAGTAGTATAAGTTGTTATTGTTGTTGGCGTATGAAAAACGTTGCCAAAAGGCAGAATATTTGTTTTTGTAGTTACTGCTTGTTGTTGTTGTTTTGGCATTTACTTCACTCTTCTTACAGCTTTTGACCACATTCGCATTCATTGATGTTTTATGCATCAGCGGGATATTTTGGCTAGATATAAGAGACTTACACTGCAAGACAAGCGGCTCTAAAGATGCCTTATAAAACTTCATTTCAAGGCTTATTTAAATTATTTTTATTGAATGTATGTTTTGCATTTATCTGCAATAATTTTCTTTAAGTGTATCTAAATTAAATGCACACTCGTTTTGGCATAAGTTAAAGCCCACAACAACAATAACTGCAAGCCCACAAAGCCAGCTAGACCAAGCATACAAAAAAAAATAAAATAAAGATGCCACAATTGCGATAATTTTTCTATTTGTTAGCGCTGCGTTTGTGGCCCCAAAAGAAATTGGCCATGAGCAAAACGTTGCCTGGTCTTAAGCCAGCATTAATATTTTATGTGATTATTCGGGGCAATTGAGGGAGGGAAACGAGCAAAACTGAGCCCAGTTGTTTATTTAAGCCAGCCATGCAACAAACGGAATCCCAACGGAGAGTTTCAAGCTCAACAACAAAGATAGAAAGAAAAGAGCCCAAAGTTGGAGATGTAACTGGGAACTCGAACTCGAGCTCGAGCTCGAACTCGATAATTGCAATAAAGGCAGCATTCTTTAACCATTTAGCCGAAGGCGCTAATTCGTTTATTATGAGCAGGCCAAACTGGCTGCAAGAAGTTGAGTTTTTCATAGATGCACTCCACAGATGGGCTAACTAAATTCAGCTTAAAGAAAATGCATAATTTTGTATTTCTCGCTCACTCACACTCTGTTTGTCTTGGGTGTGTCCCATGTCCAGGCTAGGCCAGGCGAGGCCAGGAAAAAGCACTAACAATGGCAATACGAGCGGTTAACAAACATGCTGCTTTTGTTTGCTTAATGACTCAAGACTCAAGGCAGTAAAGACAGAAAAGCATGAAGCAGGAAAATAGTTAATTCATTTTTGTTGCTGCTTATTTATTATAAACACATAAACTATTTATTTTTCAATGTTGCTTTGCTATCTGAGATTAGCGAGAAGTTTCAAAATATGTTCTTATTTTATCAGGCAAGATAATTTTTAAACATGATCAAAGTAAAATACAAGCTAAAAATATATTATTATTAAAAACATCAACTATTTGCTTCAGTTGCTGAATTATAAATAGAAAAGTGAAAAGCTTGAATTGAGAAACCGGTAAAACTAGCTATAATCAGAACAATAAGAGTCATGTATAATTAAATAACATTAAACATTCACTTAAATTAAAAATTCAGAGCAGTAACAAAATATAAGTTTCACTGTACTTCAGTCTGATCAGTGTTAAGTTTTTTTATATTTTTAGTAGCATATTTCGATTCTTGTTTAAAAACTCTTTACTTTTCTCAAAAAGGTTAACCCCTTAAATTCCCTTAATAGATCAATTTTGGTGGCAAACATCTGTCAGCTGCTGCCTTTGCTCTCGCCGTTGTGGCTGCTGCTGCTGCTGCTGGTGTTCCGTGCAACTAATTAAAACATACAATACCCAAATTAATTACTAAAACAGGTTAACTTGTGCGCAATAATAGTCATCTATCCAGTCAGTTTGGCTGGGTCAACAGCGGCCGCAACCCCGGCAAAGAGACGCTTGCTTGATGCGGCTGCCAATGAAGCTCCACCTCATGTTGCCTGCTGCTGGCGCCAAACGAAATTTGTTTGAATAATTATTGCAGTCAACTGTTGTGGGTTGTCGGATACGAACGACCTCTTTCCAAACTACCCAGCTATCTAGCTATCTAGCTAGCTAGCTGGCACATCAATTGTTTTATTAGTTCGTACAATGCCGTTGGGTGGTGATAAAAACGCAAAAGGGTGAAACAGCGGGCAGCGGGGCGTATGTGCAATGCTTTAGCGTCATGTGTCTTCTATTCAAATATTCTGTTCCTATGTTCCTGCATATGTTGTATGCTTGTACATACATATTCACTAATAACTATTTTACCTTAGCGACATGTGTTGTCCTCCCTCTACCAAAGAAAAAGCCCACCCACATATTTTTGTTAGTTATCCTTGGGCGAAAAGTTTGCTGTGCTGTTTTTAATGTTGTTGTTGTATTTATTTATTTTTTTTGGCTTGTTGACTCTGACACTGCGCATATGTCAGCTGCGGCACTCATAATTTATTGAAGCACATAAATTTTACTTAATTGGCATTGACAATAAAAAATAAAAACACAAAAAAACAACTAGTTGGCAATAACGATATATTGAAAAGTCTTCGCTCTCATATGCACATTAGTTGCAATTAGCCAAAAGACTAATTACATGGTGCTCGACATGTATAATACGGTGAGCTACAAAACTTACTTACTTCCCAGCCATTATCAATTAGTGGCAGACAATTTTTGATTAAGTTCATAATAATATATTATTAATTGCTGTTAGATGGATGGATAATATTGTAATAAAGACATTTGTTTGAATCGGTTTAGCAATAATTAACTTTGTGTAATCTTAGCTTCAATTGTATATTAACACTTAGTTACAACTATTTTTAGGAATCTTTAAGCTTCTAATAACTTTGAACAGCAGTTTTAAGCTTTGCTTTTAGAGTACACTACCTTCTTTTGAGTTTGGTTCTACATAAAATCTCTCTTATACTTTCCAAACTTAACTACTTAGGCAGTAAAATAAACTTAATTCCCTTCTCTATCTCCAAGTAGGAATTTCAAGCTGCACCCACTGCAACGCCACTGGCATATTTATCAACTGGCAAAGCAGGAACTGTAGCTAGTTTGCCTTACTCCGTTAGCGGTCCCACAGGGCATCTATGGATATTTCAAAGCCCGGCTAAATACATTTTTAATTATGATTTCACGTTCATAATTATGACCTAAGCAACAGCAACAAAACGAGTTGCACGTTGCTGTTGTTGTTGTGTGCCTACAACTACTACTGCCTGAAACAACAACTAATTGTGTTTATATCCTCGGCGATACCCAGCGGAGACCGCTGCCGAATGCTTTAAATTAATAATTGCGAAGAAAAAGGCGCAGGCGACTTTCAGGCGCGTCGCAACTTTTGCCACATTTGCCACGCTTGCATGCGGGTTCGTTGGCAAAATGCGAGTGAAAATATAATTAATGCACTTAATGTGTAATTATTTCAATTAAACGATATACGTATTACTGTCCCCGGTCCGACTGAACCAGAGTCCTGGTTCCTCCGTAACGTCCCATTCCGTTTAATTGACCAACTTGAGTACTTGAGAGAGGGGTTGCCTCTAGATTAAGGTCGGCCTAATTGGCATTGGCTTGCTTGAGTGAACTGAACGGGGTTTATTTCTCTCTTCGCACTCTTGCAACCGATCATCGATAGAGCCTTCGCATATATGGAGTACTAGCAGCAGCAGCAGCAGCAGCAGCAGCTACCACATCAATCAGCTAGATCAGCTGAATGGCATGCCAAGGCAACCGGTTTTTTGGCTAGCCAACAATTTGACTTAATTATAAAATGTCGTGCGACTGTCATTACAATAAATTTTATTTAGTCAAAGTTGTAAATTGGACAGCAAAAACTTAGAAAAAAAAACTCTTTTGGAGCTGCCCCTAATCGCAACATATAAATTAATGTGGACGCACGCAATTATCAATTTAATGTTGCCAAGCACTTAAATACTAAGTTAGCAACATGTTTTCGAGGTGTAAATGCATGAGGCTTGTCACTTTGATTCACCAATTTATTTTCGAAAGTGTTTTGAGTTTGCATGCTTTTTTTATGTATTGATTTATCAGTAAGTTTTTTTAAAGATATTTATTAATATTTTTTTAAATTTATCTGCAAGAAAACTGCAGTCTCACGCTCTCATCTCTAAAACATAGTTTGGCAACATACTGCAACAACATTTAATTATTGCTTGGCATCGCAGCTGCTGCGGCCAACTTATTCTCCTTTTCTTGCCTGCAATTATTGTGCGATTAGAAAGTTTTCCGCTGACTCATATTGATATACAAATGCCGCCTAATATTTCCACACATATGTATTTTTGCATGTGTAAATTGACGTTGGTTGCTTTGTCCGCTTTTTAAGTGGGTTAATGGCATATTTATTTATTACAGCCATTTGGCGCGACTTTCCAAGCGTGCTGCAGTCACGTGCTCAGTACTAGTTCTGCCCAATTCGTACATATGCTTATTGCTTGCTCTCCAAACGCTGCTCTCTCTCAATCTCTCTCTCCCTCTCTCTCTCTCTCTCGTTAAAGCTCTGCGTTGTATCAGGAGTTCAGCAATTGGCAGGCAAAGCGTCTGTAAGTTTTGAGTAGATTCGGAGCCCACACACAAGAAATTCTCATATACTGAGAGCAGGCATAAATACTTGTACTTGGACATTTCTTAGCAGCTAAGAAAATTCCTATAGTGATGATGTGTGTGTGTGTGTGTGTGTGCGTGTGCGCTTGTTGTGCGGGTTGAGTCTACTGAAAGCCTTATTGAAACTGCTTGGACACATGGAAGTGAGTCCAGACAAACACTTGAAAGCTTTTCATTTGATATAAGTTAGTAAAGTAGTTGAAAAATTATAACTTAGTGATATGTCGTTAAGTACAAAAATGTATGTAATGGCATAGTATTATGAAGAAAAAAATACTTTTCCTTATAATTGGTATAAGCAGGACTTAAAAGGAAAAAGTGCATATAAAATTTAGTACGATTTTCTTGCCCAAGTTCAAACATTGGAATCTGGCAAACATACTGTGTAGGAAACATCCGCAACTCGTTCTTTGGACCACACACACACACATACATACAATTTGATTATGTTATGTCCGGCAGCTATTTTAGATTTGATTTTCACACAAACACACACACTTCACTCTTCTCTTTGGCTGCTGCTGCTGTTCCTTGTCGCCTCGAGTATTTTTCATATTTTAATTTAAATTAGTGAGAGAGCGAGAGGAAGAGAGAGGACACACACACACACACAAATACACACTCATATTTATCACTTGATGCTTGCACTCAACTGGCAGACAACACGAGCTTGTATAACTCATTCAGACTCATGCTCATCCACACTCCTTCTCATACTTATACTCATTCTGCGCTTAAAGCGCTGATGTATGCTAATGAGCCGCATTGTGCCGGGTCCGGGAGTCGAGATTCTCTCTCTAACTAGGGGCCCGTCCATAAATATGCATAATGCAATTAACAACCAAATGTAATTGCAAGCAAGACAAATTCATAAAAAAACAAAAAGCAAAAAAAAAAAAAAACAGAAGCATTCGAGAGCAGAGAACAGAATGGAGCCATTTAAAAACCACCCGCTTTACAGTGACAGTGACTGGGCAACACAGTGACTGTGCTGCGACTTGTCAGCTGTCACAAGCTGTGACTGTCTAAAATCAATGTTGGTTGCTAGCGTTTTTTTTTTTTGCATATATGCTTTCCAGGCTCTTAACCTGTTCCAGCGCACATTTTAATTAGGCTATTAAACAATTGTAGAACGCATGTTAGCTGACTTTCAAGTTCCTTACCCCTCGCTGCTAACCCACCCACCCACCTAGCTGGCAAACCAGTTTCAGTCATTCGGCCACTTGGCTCTTTGTTCCGTCTTAAATTTGTGGCGAATCTGTGCCAAATTTTCGCAATTCACAGCCAAAAAAAGCGAAATAAACCGTTGCGTGCCTGAACCTGGCCAACAAAACTTCACGAGACTTAAGCAAACGTTGTCTCAATCCCTGTCTCTGTCTCCGGTTGTCTGTTAGCCATTTTGGTGAATTTTGGCTGATTGGGCGCGCTTATTGCCATGTTTTGCATTTCTTTGCAAAGAGAGACTCTGTCTATCATGGCTGCGTAATAAAATGTATTTTAATTTGGCTAAATGTTCAATTAAAACTAAACATGCAAAGCTTGTTGTTGTTAACCGTTTGTGCTCTGTTCACTGTCATTGCGTAGACTTTAGGCCAATTGATAAAAGAAAGGAACTGTTGAATGGCTAGGATATAAAAATGTTTTTTTATGCCAGTACAAAATGTTTCAATTTTTCAGTTAAGTTCTAGTTATTCTACAAGCTGCATCGACTTTAAGCTCACACACACAAATAAATCTAAACGTTTCGATACGAGATATTTGAACAATTTTCTGGCCGAATTCGTCCAAATCCATTGTTTTTGTCAATTTAACCCACTGAAAAACCAACTCAAAACATCATCGACAACCAGCAGACTAGTCGTAATGGCAAGCACTTCCATTGTGGCAACAATCTGTGCAGAACGCCTGACCAAGTTCCTAACGCGTTACTCCAAAGCCCAGATGAGCAACTTGCGCAGCAACATTCCACTGGAATCGATTAAGCCAAACATCTCAGTGCCCACTGTTCAGACACCCAGCGCTGATCGCAAGTACTCGCTGTGGCAGTCAGTTGAAAATCAATTTCAATTGCCACTTCTGGAAAAGCCAAAGTCTTTGAAAAACATTAATGGTCTTACATTGGGACAACAACCAAAATCAAAGCTAGTAAACGCCTCTCGTATGTGCCTGGGCGGTAAGGAGGGAAGCCAGTCTTCGGATCGAGAGCTAATTTCCATTGAGTTATTGGCTCAAAAGAAAGCCCGTGCACAGGCATTGGGAAAGTATGCAAGTGATCTAATAAGAAACCGGAAACTATCACAAACCTTGCAATATTCCTCCGCATTTACGATGTGTCCAAACTATTTTTAGGTGTTTCATTATGTTTTTTTATTCTAGCGGCATCTTCTAACACAATCGGCTGTCGTTTCATTACTTTAACGAATTGTAAGGATACTACAGTCGTTTGTGGCTGAGGATCAATGCTGCCGTACTCTAAAATTCAATAAAAAAAAATAGGTTACAAATGAGTGGATTTTTATCTTTGTAGCGATAAAGCTGCAATTAATTTGTTTAAAACTAGTTAGCCTGACCTTAAGACTCAGCTTAGCAAATATGATTGTTCAAATGTTATTATATTCTAAACATTTTTCGGCTACACTTTTGAAATTGCAAAACAAAATTCAAAATTAAACACACAATGCTTAAAAATCTGGCCCAGTGTCTCAGAACTCGTTCTTTGGGGCAATGCAATTCACTTTGTGTATCTAAAGTATTTTTCCATAGTACTGCTGATTTGCATAAAAATCTAAGTCATTGTATGCAAAATAAATGCCAGCAAACGCAATGCAAGGCGAAATTCAAGGCTGACGAAAAGTTTGTCTCCGTCTGGGCAACGCCAAATGATAAGCAGCCTGAGGACCTTCCTTTAAGGAACTTTCCACCTGAGTGTTGCAAATTATGTCCGTACCAGCCCTTCGACATAATGTACTATCGGCCGTCGGACAAGTGCCGCTATTTCCAACGCACCTGGTGGGAATGCGTTCCACGAATGGTGCCCAAACGCATTTGCTGCCATTGCGATGCCATTCCACCCGAGACATTGCGTCGAAGCCCTAAGATTTGTCCGCAATCGGCCTGCACGATTAGTCTTGAAAAGACGAGTGCATCATGTAAAGCAAAGAATTCCGACGCCTGCCAGCGCTTGACGATGCCTTGCTGTCGAGCTGCGCGCATTCCACCCTCTTGCGCAAGAGCAAGGATACGCGTTCCATGCAAGAAGCGCAAGTGCCCCTTTCCCAGCTACTCGGAATGTGAAAAGGAGGAACTTTCTGTACCCCACGAGCGTCCGGCCGAGTGCCGCTGCTTGAGCAGTGTATCGATGTGTGATGGTATCCGCATGGCCATTAAAATTAAAGCTCACAATGATAGATTCTGTCCTTGCCCCGCTTGCAAGCGGATCTAACCCTTTCAAACTATAATGTTAAATTTTGCTGACTAATGCAAAGTTTTCAAAATAGTTTTAAAGGCTTTGTTCCATTGCATTGGCGGCATACAAATAAGTTCCCATAATACATCAATAGATAAGAAACCACACTGTTTTATTTGCTTTAACACATTTTCAAAAGATATACTAGTAGAGCTGGTCGCTCTTAATCCAGAGCACTCAATGACTATAGTTTGTTAGGACTATCTTCATGGACTGCTCTAGTCAGTAGCTGAACCAACTCTTTTGATGGTTTTAAACAACAGCTGATTTAGCACAAGCTATTCTTTAGGGCAAAGATTCCACGCCGGTTTAGCAATGCGTACACTTCGCACTTGCTTAGTGATGAAATTTTACATTCCTTTTGACGCCGTAGTCGATGGCGCACTCGACGGTCCGAGAAACATGGACGAGGCGCACGTAACCTCTTGCAATTACTTCGAAACTGATGAGAATTACAGGTTACATCGCAGCGTACTGGCTTGCAGCAGGGCCAATACATCTTGGAGCATTTCCTGTTCTGCGTATCACCACAAAGTTTTCGCATGCGGGCAAAGTCAAGATCACAATCTGAACAAGGGTTCTTGACGCGTTTTTGCACCTCTGGCGGTTCGATGGCATCCAGGCAGCAAACTTTCTTTAAGCGTTGCTTCACCGGCGGACACTCAACCCAAGTGCGCTGAAAGCATCTGCATTTGTTTGATGGGCTGTAGTACAAGTCATCGAAGCGCGGCAACAGATCTGGACAGTAGGGCTGCTGACGTGGCGTACAGTGTGGCTCCCACATGGAGCGAAATGGTGGTGGTTCCTCCTTCTTCTTTTGCTTGCGTTTCGGAAAGACATTCGCGCAAGGCGTGCAGTGGCTCGATCGTAGCACGCAGCAAGGTGGCTCTATTAACTTTTCCAATTTCTGCCTTTTTAGGTCGAGCATGTGCTTGTCGAAAGGCAGCTTCAGGGAAATCAGGTCGCGTGCTTCCCTGCAACTGTCTTTCACATAATGACAACGCGGATGAGGTTCAATGCAGGGTGGATCTGGAAACGAAGAATGGCAGGAGAATTTGCGTAGTCCAGTACAAACGATAGGAGAGCGACACAGCCGCTTCAACGACGAAAAGATCGGGGGAAATTTTGTCTCCATGACCAAATTTTGTTACCAATTTTGAATTTATACGTTTCAAAGGCTAAATAAAAATAAACTTCAGCTACGATTAAAACTGCCTAGCTCGCTCGGAGCGATGAGCAACTTACTTATCAAAGGTGCGCTGAAATGAAAGTTCTTAGTTCAAGAAACGAGATCGTCTTTTAAATGGACAATAACCGACTATTGCTTCTGTGCATGTCTTGTAATAGCCGTGGTTGCGATGATGAACTGCCCACATTTCGCACAGGGAAGGCCTTAACTTACAGGCGCATTCAGTCGGGCAATATCGCCGTATGCATTTCTTTTCACACTCAGAAAAGCTGGGATATGGTGCAAGTGCCCTCTCGCAGTTCTTCAGAATTGGCTGATGACGGCACTTTCTTTTAGCTCCAGCCTTGCACCCCTTGCACAACAGTGCCATTTGGTATGCATGTTTATCGATCGAAGTCAATTCCGCATGGGGTGCCGGCCTTGGTCGACGACAGATAGGTGGATACTGTTCCTTGTTAAAGCAACAGGTTTTCTTTAGCTTAAGAATAGGCATTGGACATTCGGGCCAAGTGCGTTGATAACGACGTCTCTTGTCCGAGGGCTGATAGTAGCTTTCATCGTGCTTGAAGAGGTCGCATTTAAATTCTTTGTTTCTTAGAAGCAGAAGCAAGTGCTTGGAATAATCGTCGTCCTTCTTCGATTCAAAAGTCTGAGGTATATCAGCGGGCTTGCATTTTGAGTATTTCGCCGAACATTCAGCAATATTCTTGAGACGCATCTTTGGGCATTGACCAGGCGTGACGTCATAGTTGCCCCAATGATAGCCGGATTTGAAAGACACTATCAGCCCATAAGGCAATGTCACTTTGCGACGCAATAGCTGAGATGTTAAATGTCGTGCTGATAGCATTTTATTAAAAATTTTATTTTTTTTGAATTTATAAAAAATTTTGATATGCCAAAATGAAAGCCGAAATAATGAAACTGATTTTAAGCTATAGAATATATAGCTACAGCGAGCTACGATGACTTGATATCATTTTGTTGGTGGAAAAGTTGCATATTCAATGCGGACTTTGCAATTATTGCATCTATGAATAACATGCGTTGCAGGAAAGAATAGAATATTGCAGATTTTTCTTTCAACAAAGGCACAAAGCTGGTAGTTTACTTTAAAAATTATTAAGGTAAAACTACTTAACATTGTTTTATTTTTATTAAAACTATTTTAAGATTTTAAATATTTTAATGCAGCAATTGGTTCCAACAGCCAATTAGGATTTTCTGTTGCGATAGTATTCCCACACTTCGCACATAGATGGTCTCATGAGGCAGTTGCATTCGATTCTTGGAGCTTCAGGTAATGCATCAATAAGGCATTCCGAGAAAGCCGGGTACTTTGTCATCCGCTTGCGGCACTTTCTAGGCTTCCTGTTTGACTTGCACTTGGATGGGAAAACGCTAGGCTTACAAAAGGGCATTGTCAGACGTGGACATGTTGTCTTTTTAATTGGCTTGCAGTCTCGTAGTTTCAGTTTTGGAGCACATGCGAGTACCTCAGTACGCTGACAGGCAGAAGCCTTTATTTCAACACGTTTGGGTTTGCGACGCTTATATGGAATTGGCTTGCAGTAATATTTCAACTTGATTGGTCTCCTCTTAATCACACACTCTAGCCAGGTGCGCTGGTACTTGCGTTTTAGCTTGTCCGATGGACGGTAGTGCCGTAAATCGGCACGAGGAACATCAAATGAACACGGATCCGGGAGACATTTTTTTTTGTAATCGATGAATGAATCCAGCAAAAACTCAGGATCGGTACGGCACTTGTACTCAGAGCGGCGTGAGGATTGCCAGCAAGGGTCCTTGGATTTGAATGGATCGGACCTTTTCACCTTTTTCAAGCCTTTTCGGGCCTTTGGAATTTTGTAGGACTCTACGCAATCCTCACAAGTCTCATTACTGTATAATTCGCCCTTACAACGTTTTGATGCCATGATGCTTGTAGTTCCGATTACTTTTAGAAGGTGTCCTAAAACAGGTTGGGAAGAGAGCTGAACCAAAATTTTATTTAAAGACAGCATTTCAAATTTTGAACAAAAAGTTTGTAAAGAATAATATTTATTAAAAAATTTTGCTGAGACCCAAACGTAAAAACAGGAGCTCAAAAAAAGTACAGCTTAATTTTGAATTTTAAATGATGCTAAGTCCAGAAAGTCGACCCTAAAAATGGTCGTGTTCATGTGGCCTATCCGAAAGTTTAAATTTAAGTCAAGTTCCAGGCCAAGTTGATGAAGATATTTGAAAACAATTTTTGGACCAAGGCCGACTCCATTTGAAAGCATAACGTATAATAAAACTACAGTCTACATATAGTACTTTTGCGCGATTTTTTAAAGCTTTAAAGGCTTCAATGTTGATATAATAATAGATAAATTAGGTGGTTTTATATTTGAATTGAAATATCGTTATTTACGCTCTACAAAGTGGCAAAAAGAACACCGATTGGATTTCGTCTAAGCCGTACACAATGTTTTTTACAACTTCTACGTACAATTGTAAGTACGATCCTTAAGGTGCCTTGGCATGTAAAAGATGTGATCCATTTGCTTTGCGAGCAGCGCGCTGCAGCGGTTTGCTTGTAGCTTAAAATGGCTTTCTGAAAGAAAAGATGCCCGCCTCTGTTTTCCTTTTTTTCTGCAGCTTTAGTGATTACCCGGTTGCGGTAAAACTGTTGAACTGAATTTTTCATTGAAAATCAAGGCATTGTATTTGTCGATGAAATAATAATTATTTTGAGGCGATTCGATGAGTGGTATAGAAGGCACATCACTAGAAGAGTGGGACAAAAGTATATGCAGTCGTCAGTGTGGCTCAGTGTTAGGTTGAGAAAAAGAGACGACTATAACAGTTTGTGTATTCGTCGCAGAGTAGAGAACAGACGTACAGTCTCAGTTGAATTGTGGAAGTGAAACGTTCGGAGAAGAGATGGACATGGGCCTAATTTTTCGCGCCCTACCCGACCCAGCCCATGGGCCGCAGCGCCAATCTTTACACGCACCCTATGGCAAAAAAAAAATCATACCCGACACCCAACCCGCCCGCCCGAAAAATTTAGAACTTTTTTCAAAAACTTATTTTTTTTTTATTAAATAAAATTACATATTTTTGTACAAAAAAACAAGATTGTCCACATTGAAAGTCTTGTGCGTCTTTCATTGAGAATTTTACCAGATGAAGAAAAAACTCGCTCGCTTGTCGCAGAGCTAACAGGAATGCATAATATATTTTTGTCCACAACTTGCAGTATTTTGAGGTCAGTTGCTTGTTTCCAAACTTCTAGAATTGGCAAGTTTGAATGAGAAGTTGTGGCACAATATTTTTCAATTTCTAAATCAATGGCATTTTTGTCAAGTTTTAGTTTTTTTTGTTGATGCGTGTCAGAAAACTCTTGAAACTCGTGACTCGTGTTTGGCGAAGAGTTTTCAGTTTGCGAGTCATCAAGATTGTCTTTTAACGTTTCGCGATATTCAATCATCATGCATTTCACTGTTTCTAAAACATGATCTTTTCTTTCTTCTGATAAAAAACTTAACTCTTTAAACGGAGGGTTTGTACACAAAGTTACAAAAAAAGGAAACTTTTAAGTATTTACCAGAATATTTACTAACTTTATTTGACCCGCCCACACCCAACCCGAAATATGATGTTTCAGCAGGTACCCACGGTTACCCGCGGGTGCCCACGGGTACCCGATAAAAGCCCGGCCAGTGCCCACCTCTAGTTCGAAGCGTACGCTGAGTCTCGCTTCACTAATACAGAACAGGGCAAAAATAAATCCTGACCAGCCTTCACAGGCTGGAGAACTTTTCTATATGCATATTTAATGCCGGCGATAGGGAAAATAGAAAAAGAGCGACAGATATAACATAAATATTTTTATATGTCCCGTTCTACAGAGGTTTAAATTAAATAAATAAAAACTACTATACATATTTGCGTGAAATTAAAACCCGTTCAAAGAAACTTCAATGTACAAGATTAATAAGATTTTCGCATCAATATATTTCCTTATAACTTTTGCTGAAATTTTATTGGCTTTTAAAAAAATATCTCGATTACAAATATTGGCCCAAAGCGACCATAGAACCAATTAAAAGGCCAAGAGCTTCTGTATAATTTTGAAGATCCGTCTTATTTCGACATTTTTACCATGTGCTGAAACGTCCCGTTCGACGTCATGGAAATGCCCGTGTCAAGACTACATCAATGAAGGTCTTATCAGCAATGTGTGGAGAGTACATTTGATTTTTGGGTTTTTTGATTTTGGAACTGCTTCAAGTTTTTTTCTTTTTTTTTACATATAATTTTGGCTTCGTAATGGGATCTTCGGGTTTTGTACACTTTCTTACTAGCTGTTCAGAAACTAATAATATTTCTATTTTGTCGCCAAGATTCCTTATATAACCTAGATTTTTGGGAGCTTAAAAATTTGAAGGTTCTTCATGATTCTGCAATACCTTCAACTAACTTAAGCTTCACCACATTTCTTTGGCCCAGGTTTTCCTATCGCGATGCGGCGGCGGAAATATGCCCAAGCATCGCAGATGGCTGGAATGTCCAAGCACTTACATTCAGTTGGCGGCGCGGTCGTAAAAGGATCCTTTTTGCACTCAGAAAAGCTGGGATATGGCGTCTTCTTCTTTTCACAGTTGCCAAGACTAGGGTATGCGCTTGCGCACTTTGGTGGGCGGCGACCCGTTTTGCAGCAAGGTGCAACGATATAAATGCACGCACCTTTCTTTGGTTTTGGGCCGCAGGTTTTGCCAGCTGTTGCACTGCCAGAGGCGGATCGCTTGCGACGCTTGATCTTTGGGCGCACCATTTTCTCGTAGATGCACACTTTTTTAGGCTTAATAAGCAGGCGCGGACATTCGTTCCATGTTACCTGATATCGTCGCTTTCTTTTATCCGATATCGAGTAATACTTCATGTCGTAGCGAAGATCCATTTCACAGAGTTTTGCTTCACAGTCTTTCATATGCCACATTGAAACGAATTTGGCCTTTGGGCCAGCTTTTATGGGCTTATCAACTTTCTCAGTTGATGCGCATGGGTTGATCATTTTACCGCACGTATCGGGTGGTTTTTTGCCACATTTGCCGCTTGCATATAGACGTAGCGGATTTTGGCCGAATATAACAGAGCCAAGTCGGGCCAACGAAGAAAAGTTGCCTAAACAACGTGTTAATGAAAGTAAGTTCCTTTTGTGAAACATTTTTGTATCAAAACTTTTGATTTGTTTTTGGTGTTTTTAAAATTTCTACTTGAAATTTAAAACAGTTTAACAGAAAGCCGAAAAAAAAACTGTGAAATTTCAAAAGTAATGCTTCGACAAACACAAAGATACTAGTATGTGACGTGCTGAAAGGCCAGTAGCACACAAACGACTAAGGCTTTGCCTACTTTGATTAAATACTTTTTAAACATTCTTATAATATTTTCCAGGATATTTCTTGATACTAACATGCCATTCAATTCTTAAAAATAGAATTTATTTTGTTTTGATTTACATATTATATTATTTACAATTTGCTTTCTATAATGACAATTGCTTAATAAGTAGTACAACAAGTAAAAATAATGCGCAGTGGGGCTACGATGGTTACAGTGACATTAAATATGCGTATGTTTGAGGAGTAAATTAAAGGAGAAAAATTAAAGGAGAGGTTCAGTGGCTGGACTTTTTTCAGATGCCTGCGATGTTGTATACAAGTTCGGTTCTAAAACGTTTGTGGTTCTCCAATCGGTGAATTTATATACATATTTATTGACTACCATTTTTCGGTGCCACCGGGAGATTTTCTCTAAGATCGGTCATCGGTTGTTATCGATTACCGACATGTATATTAAACCTGCCCAAGAATGTATGTGTGCACATATATTTATCAACTAGCTACCAAAAATCGAAAAATAATTATATCAAATTAATGTAAATTTTATTAAATATTTATAGTTTGGAAATCTCATTTTTATTTTAGCAAGATGACTTCAGGGGTATCGTTTCCTTTTGCTTTCTGCAACAGACTTCCTCAAGAAGTGCAATGGGTTTCTCTTCTTTTTGCTTTCTGCACACGGGTTCCTCTTCATTTCGCTTACTGATGAATTTCTACCTTCTGTTTATAGCTTCCTCCATTCACACTGACGAGCTTTGCTTCTGAAGAAGGCTTTTCTTCTTTTTGCTTCCAGCAGAATATCTGATCAAGTACAGCAGCTGGCTTCTCTTCTTTTTGCTTCCAGCCAAGGATCTCATTGAGTGATGAAATAGGCTTCTCTTCTTTTTGCTTCCTGCAAACAGGTTTTTCTTCCTTTTGCTTCCAGCTAACAGGTTTTTCTTCCTTTTGCTTTCTGTAGAAAATCTCACTACATGCACTGACTGGCTTCTCTTCTTTTTGCTTCCAGCAGAAAATCTGATCAGCTGGCTTTTCTTCCTTTTGCTTCCTGCTAACAGGTTTCTCTTCCTTTTGCTTCCTGCTAACAGGTTTCTCTTCTTTTTGTTTTCTGCAGAAAATCTCACTATATGCACAGACTGGCTTCTCTTCTTTTTGTTTCCAGCCAAAGATCTCATTGAGTGCTGAAACGGGCTTTTCTTCTTTTTGCTTCCTGCTGAAAATCTGATCTAGTACAGCAGATGGCTTCTCTTCCTTTTGCTTCCTGCAGAAAATCTCTCCATTCACACTGACTGGCTTTTCTTCTTTTTGCTTCCAGCAGAAAATCTGATCAGCTGGCTTTTCTTCCTTTTGCTTCCTGCTAACAGGTTTCTCTTCCTTTTGCTTCCTGCTAACAGGCTTCTCTTCTTTTTGCTTCCAGCAGAAAATCTGATCGATTACAGCAGCTGGCTTTTCTTCCTTTTGCTTCCTGCTAACAGGTTTCTCTTCTTTTTGCTTCCAGCCAAAGATCTCATTGAGTGATGAAACGGGCTTTTCTTCTTTTTGCTTCCAGCAGAAAATCTGATCGATTACAGCAGCTGGCTTTTCTTCTTTTTGCTTCCTGCAAACAGGTTTTTCTTCCTTTTGCTTTCTGCACAAAATCTCACCATTTAATAGTTTTGAGCTTGAACACAAGTGGCGGCATATTGGACTAACAATTTTAAAACTATTGCCCTTCGCAAGAGAAAGAACTCCAGACATCTTATGTATCAAACAAAATAATCAATTCGAATACAGTAAATTTTGTTACCGGAAACGGAAAAATTTTGATTTTTTAAAAATTTTTTCTGTTGTTGACACGACCAAAGCTTTTCAAAAACTAAGATTAGAATAATGATGTTTTACTAATCCATTTAAAAGACGAAATATGTTTGCAAGTGCTTACTATGACCAGTCTTGCCAGAGCTAGATGGGCTGAACAAAAAAAAAAAAAATGGCTGGAAATAGCATAAAAAAATTTAAACCTGCTGAAAAAATAGCAAATCCTTTTAAGTGTTCATTGTCACCCAGCTTATCTGCAGCACTATATTTGCAGAAGTTTCAACCACGTGTCGCGAAAATGTTGCATGTATATTAATTTCGGCGTTACTAATTAAAGTTGTGCTTGAGTTCACTCACAATTTATGACATGAATGACCTATAGTTTAAGCTATAAAATAGCTGAATTGGCAAACGAGAGAATACGTTAAAACTTATTGTTGCAATAACAAGTTATTAATTTTAAGTTGAATGCTAAAGAAACACATCCATGAAATCGGTTGAAAAACACCAACGACAGTTTTTTATTATTGTTAATCCGAACTTTATACAAATAATGGTCTCAGGTAATGAAATTTAATAAATATCTCCAGTAAAACTTTTTTATTTTGTATATGTTTTGCAAGTACACCCAAAAACTTTTTTCAATAATGAAATTGAATCAATCTTCTATCCTCTATTCCTTTGCTTTACCTTCTTTATTTTTCTTGCATGGATTCAAGTTGAATGCGCCACGGGTTTTTAATATCCTGTACATGTCGCACATAGCTACTGACGCTAAGCAATTGCACTCGACCTTGCGCCCCTTTTTGAGTTTGGGACGCGAGCATTCAGAGAATGCTGGATATGGTGCCTTCACTTTTCTACAGCCACTGGGTGCTAAATGTATGTGACATTTGACATTTTTTGCCACCGGCCTACAGCCAGGACTGGCAATTTTTGGACATGGTCCCTCTAGGTTCGTACACTCTGGCTGGCAGGCCGTAGATGGTTTTGCTTTTTTGCTGCGACGCACAATGGGAGGCCTTTGGCCGCTTTGTTTAAAACAACAGATTTTTTTAGGCTTGATCTTGACTGGCGGACACTCCACCCAGGTAACTTGATATTTGCGCTTGTTCTTGTCTGACACCTCAAGCAGGCACTCGTCAAAGCTGGGAAAGTCCTTATCAACGCACTTATTATCGCAGCATTCCTCCTTATATTTGATCAGGTGGTAAAATGGAAAGGTCTTTTCTATGTTCTTTGCTGAACGTGGCTTGGGATGATCATCGACACAATCGCTCACCTTCTTGCTGCACATGGATGGCGAACTGTCTTTCTTTGAATAGCCTCGAATTAGAGCCTCGGCTATTTTTCGGGATTTTGCTAGCAGGCCCCGAGAGCCGCTAGGTATTTGCTTACAAAACTGCATTAAAATCAATTGAAAATTTAGAGATGTTGAATTTTGAATATTTTTCCAAAAATACCAAAAACGGAAAAATTATTTTCGATGTGAGATCTGCGATTCTTACACAAATACTAAAGAATTTTGAATTTAGAAAAACCTTTTTCAAATCTAAAATGACAGACATATTGCAGCCTGCTTTACAAAAAAAATTTGTGAAAATTTATTTTCAATTTTGTTATGATTTTTACGATTTCCATGCTTTTACTGTGTCCCTGTTTGTGTGTCCATCTGCTTGCAGCCTAGGCTACTTATCGATGTAAATGCAAGCCGAAGTCTCTCATCTCGCATGCATATTATCTTTGGGGTTCTTGCAGCGCATGTGCAAATGCAACAGAAACAAAAATAAGACAAAAAAATTTTAAAATAAAATGAAAAACACAAATGCAAAGGAATGAAAAATCAAGGGGCAGACTGCGTGCCATATTAAAGTCGCTTTATAACAAATTACCAATGCAGATATATACACACAAATCAGTTATACTCGGCATCTATCAGCATATGGTCGTATGTGTAGATCGTGTATGCATGCAGGCCGCATTTATTTGAGTTCGAAGACTACTCCAGCTCGAGTTTGAGTTTCGAGTTTGATGTACGAGCGCGTCGACCAAATGCATGTGCATAATCAAGCGAAACTCGCTGGAAAGACAATCGAAATGAGTGGAATCACATTTAAACAGCTGCCAAAAGGCAAAGCTCGACTTCAACATAATTGATGGATGGATGGATGGATGGCTTGGTTTAACGTTCGATGCCTTGCTTTTGTATATGTACCTAAAAGTAGTGTATACCTTGGCTGCCCTGAAGACTAAGAGAACCTTCTTTCTGGTCGTATCGCATCCGTAGCTATATCTTTCGCCTACCTGCCTAAATAATGATGTCGCATTATTTATGCCGCTCTTAATTTGCATAGGCATAGTAAACTGGCTGAGTTTGAGTTGTTTCTTTTTGCTGTTGCTGCTTTTGCTGCTGCAAAGGCAATGCTTTCTTTAATAAATGTTTAATTTATAATTGATTTTCCCTCAGCACATTCGCATACTACAAACGCACATAAAGAACGCCTTAGTCTTTGCTAGCTAAGCCTTACAACTTTTACTCAGCCCACAGAGGCAACTGAACCGCAAAAGGATTTTGCCCGCGCACGAAAACACTTAATTAATTCGCATAGACAGACAGGCTGTGTGGCAGGAAGGGCGGACATAGAGGGGGCCATCCGGCAGGACGAGGACAGAGCCCACCCAACTGGTCAGACAGCTACAACTACAACATGCACACAAACACACACACTACAGCACACACACATTATATAAATAATTAGAAATTAGAATGGAAAATGTATGCAAGCCAAGTTGACGATAACAACGCCCTAGAAATGCGACGCCCACTCTCCATTCAGCCCATCGAAGCATATTTAAAGTGTAGCGAGGGCAACGTTGACGTTGACGTCGACCGCGACTGCGACTGCGAAAACACAACTACTATATGATTTTAAATGTATATGTATGCAATTATGTGTGTATGTTTACATACTTAGTCCCTTTCAGCAAGCCCACGACAGCAATTCAAGACCAGGCGCTAGAGCTGCCAGTCGGCTAAAAGTTGTTATACCAATGTCATAAGCAGTTTCGATTTACATTGGAACACACTAGGCAATTAGAGATGGCATATCGAATAAAAGAGATACAGTACGACCTCGCTCAATGCAACCAATTAAAAAACCAAGGAAACATTTTCTGTTGGCCTCGAGACTTATTTAAAAAAAGAGATGTCTTGGAAATTATGATAAATCGAATACATCTGTGTTCAAAGCAAAGATTTCATATTATATTATTTATAAAAGTGGTAAAATAAGCATATTATCATATTTATCGATAGCACCACAAGCACAGCGCGCTCTTCAGAACTGATTGTTGAATTCTAAACTGTAATTGCTCAATTAATTGAAAGTTTGTTTGAGATCGCGTTGTCGTCTGCGATGTGAATCAACCCTTCTCACAAACTAATCAGCGTATTCGATAACAAAAGGCGCTTCCATTACCAATTTCTGTAAGCAGAGTTAAGACAGCAGGACAGCTGCTAGGGACAAATGAGTTGGGGATACATTTGCTGCTAATATCCGTTTACGTCCTTAGTTGAAAGAAAATTACAATATTTCGTGTGAGATAGTTTGCCTGACGCGACGAAAACCGCACATCCTACATACCCACACCCACAATATTTATGGTTTGTATATACATACATAGTATACTTTTGTATCTAATTTAAATTTCACAATTTTGTGCTACAAGAAAAACGCCATGCGAAAAATGAGCTGGGACCCCAATGCTTTAGCTAATTTTCTCGAGCTGCGTGTTTAGCTGGACTTGAGTTTTGGGTTTTTGGGTTATATGAGCATGGCTCGGGATCTTCTATGCCGGATTAAAGCACAGCAAGTGGACACACAGACAAGGGCCTAACAAGTAAGAAGTGGAAAGGGTGAGGTTCTGGTTTTGGGCGTTTTGCTTTGCTTTTGCCTTTGCTGCTTAGCCAAATTATATTATGACTTGTTTAAAATTCAAATTTGAAAACACTAAAATCATGTTTTCAATGTCTGGCCGACGCTCTACTTCTTGCTAGGGATTGGGTTGTTGGGAGGAATAGTTTCGTGCAAGGGTTTAAGTAGCGCACGCGGCATTGGAGGTGGAAGTGGAGGTAAGGGCAGTTTGGTGGTAGTTTGGTTTGGTATCTTTGCCTTTAAATGCGCCACTCGCAACTTTGACTATGTCTGTGTTTGTTTCGGTCGGCTCAAGGCAATGTCCTTTCCTTGTATATCCTTGCAAAGTGTGTGAGTGTGATTGTGCATTCAAGTGTGTCTGTGAGCTTATTATATGTAGCCGAAACATAGTTTCAACTAGCCACATAAATTTTGCATGCCACTGTCGTCCTGCTTGCCATTCGTAAATTTGCCTTTAAACAATTTTAATGATTTCATTAGTTGAAGGCATACACACAACTAGCAATTTAATGAGCACATTTCCAAGCATTTGAAACTTGAAAATTGATTCAACAATCGAGCATGAAAGGGTCTTAAAACTAAGTAATTATTTATATTAAGATATCGATTTGAGAGAAAACCAAATTAAATGCATTATTTAATCTATGGACTTTCTTTTAAATAGTTCTATTGTATTTTATATCTATACTTAGATGAGTATTTTGATTTGCACTTTCAAGCTTATCCTAACCACTTTCGTAACCAAGTCAATTAGGCTCATTTACGAGTAGACGGTGAAAGTTTTGGTGGCCAAACTATTGCACCTGCATAGAAAACTCAACAATCGTCTTGCATAGACATATATCCTTCTACCTATTCTTACAATCTAATTAACTGTCATTGTGTTAAAAAGACGCCAAACTGGCAGCCAAAACTCGCAACCAAACTCCACCTCTGCACCGCCTGTGTTGTGGCCTGGCAGCCGAACAATGACAGGCCCGTAGTCCTTAAGTCCGTAGTCCTGTTGGCTGTTTGCGTGTCAGTCCTGATGGCAATTGCAAGCGCTATCCCCCTTCTTTCCACACCACATCACTGAACTCTTACGTGCAAGTCACGTCATTTGAGGCGCTAATACTAATGCGTTGGCAATAACTAGGACTGCACAATTTTACATGCTCTCATGGCTTTCCCATTTTCCCTCCTCTCTCTCCCTCTTTCTCTCTCTCTCTTTGCTGCTTTCGAAACTAATCAATAGCGCAAAATTGTATGTTTAATTAAAAATGTCTGCGTGTGTAAGCCGGGCAGGTGGCAGAGCCCCAAGACATTGTCTTATTGTTGGGAGTGTTTTCCCAATTTTTAGAGCCTATGACTATGCAAGAAGTCAGCATGTCAGTGCCGTTGCTAGTTAGCCATCCGGTTGTGGCATCAACCAAACTGTCAGACTGATAATTGCATTGCATAAAGCATAATTACGAAGAGAAGCTTGAGCTAAACAAAAGCCACAGACAATCACTCAGTATAAACTTAAGAAGTAATGTTAATCTAAATTTATACAAACTTTGTTTTTTCCTTTCAACATATTTTGATTCTGAAAAATGTTCTGGTGCATAATTCTCAGAAGTAAATTTGACTTGCCATTATTAAAATCAATAATCTCTTTAGTTTTTAAGCAATGCTTATAACTTGCATCAGAGAGAAATTATAATTTATCTACAAATAAAAAGCCTGGAATATGCTGCGTGCCGAATCCTGGCTATGATGCTGATGCTGTTACTGCCTTGGGCAACAAAGACAAGTCCGAATGATGCCGAATGTAATTACAAATCCTTGGCAAACACACACACACATATAATGAGCAATATACCTGTGTATGTGTACGTGTGTGTGTGTGGCTGCATTTGGTTTGATGTGCAAAATGAAGACATTTGGTTGCGGTTGTGAGTTTGAGCTTCTCCCCCTTCGGCTATAGATTTTCTTAGGCAAGCCGAGTAAGCACACACACACTCACGAAGAAGAAGAGTTTCTGGTATATATGGCTGAGTATATATGTGCAATATTTCACATTTACCTGCACCTTTGTCCCATACTCATTCCCATTACCATTAGCATACACATATTCCCCTTATTCCTGATTTGCCTGCCCGTTGGCCATGCGGGGGCATCAATATAAACTGCTTTCAACATTTAATTAGTGTGTTTTCGCATACATAGAAACTGGTTGGTCATGTATACAACGTGGTTGTGTATGCAAATGTCGACGCGCACAACTGTACATGCTTACACATAGTACACACACACACAAACACACATACATGCATACTCATATGCTGGTCGCATGCAGAAGACATTGACGTTCAGTTGGTTATGCAAATTCCATGCCAACACCTTTTCGGCCAAAGACCAAGACAAACTTAAGTGGGTTGTGCGGCTGTGTGTGTGTGTGCATGTTATACACGCACAGACATACACACACACACACACACGAACACACAATTGCCTTTTATAATTAATTTTACAGTTAAGTGTATTTCAAGAAAGTTAAATTTACGTAAATTCGAAAATTTTGAAAGGCCATTGCCTTGGCCAAATCCTACAGCTCACATATCCCAAAGAGGGTGGGTTATTCATGCATAAAGTGTGTGTGTGTGTGTGTATGCGTATATGTGTGTGAGTATGTAATGGGCAAGGCATAATGCCAGGACGAGACATCGCTGTGGTTTGTGTCTGAGACATTTGACTGCTTTTTGGGTTTTAGTTTGGCCCTCAGACTAACACCGAATTTTATTGAAATTGCCTCAGGTTAGGGTTAAGAGCTAAGACAGAGAATTTGTGTGTGTCTCTAGCCTTGGTGGAAGATGGGGCTAGTTGTAGTCACTGGCCGCCTTGGCAACACTTTTGTAATGCAATCTAATTATGTTTGTCAGCACATCTAAGTGTGTGTTCTAACTATCCTGTCTGACATTTCCGACCAAAATGGCGTCCCTAGGTCTTAACTTGCTTACGCGCTTTATTTCTTTAAAGCGGTGCGACAAGTTATACTTTGAGTTTAACAAAATAAATGCTGGAATAACTAATTCACATTTAATTCCTACCTCAAACGTTAATTTTAGCTACATTAAACTTTCTCGATCGATATAGCTTGCTATAACAAAAATTGAATCAAATTGAGATAACTTTGATAACCAAATATTATAAAAGTGCAATCAAATAACTTAGTTGCAAGGCTGTACTCATCTTGCATAAGGCCCTTATGTGTCTTACTAACGACGCCAATGACGCCAATGCCTTAGCTAAAATATTGATCAATAAATTGCTGCAACACTAAGAAAAAGAAAAGAAAATAAAACCAACAACACATTAAACACAACCCTACAAAAGCAAACTTTCAGCCATTGCAGATGCACACTTAAATACAAAAACACACACACACATACATTGAGTAGAACGCCTTGTCATTGGAGCCTCGACAAGTGAAGAATTGAAGCATTTAACCAACCGAAAATATTTAAAATGCATTACAAGTGCATAAGATTTCAACAATGAAGCTAAGTTTTGGAGAGTGGGAGGCTCTGCTCGTATGTATGTTTTTGTGCCTAACCTATATGTGTAGCCCTTAACAGTTAAGTGCAATAAATACATGACTCACACATACTAAATACATGTGTATGAACTGTACATGCATTGCAATAAACACAATCACAATCAAATAAATTACAAAGCATTTAATAATTCATTCAAAAAATGGCCACAAGCAGAAGGCCAGCAAATGGCAGAGCCACAAATACTCAAACTCCTGTCTAGCCGGCTTGATAATTTCAAAAATCAACAAGATATATACAACAATATGTATGTATGTGTGTATTATACATATGTGAGTATATGCATGTGTGAATGTGTATATTCATAACTGCAAATGCATTTTAGCCGCAAAGGAAGGTTTCGGTTTTGTTGCATACTTTACAGCTGGTGCCTTGAATTTGTCTTTATCCACTTGTCTAGCTCACACACACACACACACATACTCTTAAGCCCCTCTCTTTTACTCGCTCACTCATGCCATGATGCCATTGCACTCAATTAGAAGACTTTTGTCATTGTCTTTAGCAACAATTTTGCCATATCGCTATCTCTCTCTTTCACACACACACAGTTTCTTTTTGTATTTTGATGTTGTGTGTTAAATTTCGCAGCCATTTTTGTTATTTTGCACTTTTAGTTTAAATATTTGATGGCTTGCATATTGATTGGTGCTCTGTGCAACGTGGCGCATGAGTAATAAATTTATCCATATACTTACAGCCATTTCAAGTACATATGTATTAAGAAACTACATACAAAACAGGGATGTGCATATGTATATGTAAACAAAAGCAATTTTTCTTTATGCATTTGTATGCAGTCAATGTATTAAAAACAGGGCTAAAACGAGAAATGGGCTTTAAGTATATAAATAAAAAAAATCGATATTAATTTATTCTGTCTTAGAAGTAAAATTACTTACTTATCAAACATTGAATCAGAATTTTCTAGTATCAGTATTGCATTAAGCTATTGATACCAAGATAAACTTTTATGTGCAATAGCCTCAATTCTGCGCTAATACAGGAATTAATAAAGCATTTGCTGAAGTTGAAGGCAGGACCAGTGCTAATTACAGACCAATATAGCTAGAGGACAATGTCTTTTGTTCGACCGAACCACCCTATAATTGTGAACCGTAATTTATCGTGCAATGTGCGGTTGGCAACCTAACGCCAACGGCCAGCCAGCCCAAGAGTCAGTTCCAGTCAAAATCAACTGCCAGTCAGACAGTTGGCTAAAATAGAGACTGAGACAGAAAGCAAAGCAAAACCAGGCAACAGCAACAGCACTAATCAAGAAATCCAAAAAGCATAGCATATTTTCTGATTATATTTGCAAGCGGTTCGGGGCAGGCAGCGTGACACCTGAACAGGAGGCACAGAAAGTAGATAAGCCTATGCAGGCTGATGATTGCAAGCGAGTCAAGGGTTGGGTTAAGCGCAGGGGTATGTTTCTCGTGTCTGCCCCATTCGCATTGTTGGGCTTAAGTTGCGCCTAAGCGTTGCCAGTAACAGTCCGTCGGGCAAGTCGGCCCTAATGTATGCAACAAATCTCGCCGAAGCGACGCATTTTGTAGCCATTTAAGCTACTTGCATAAATGTAGCTGCCGAGCAGAGTAGGGCAGAGCAGCTATATGCACCCCATCATAAAAAGAAGAAAAGCTGAGCTCCAAGGTAGGCGACTCCGAAAAACTTTACAGGGGTTTGGGGTACTAGTATGCTCTTGTGCTATGGCTTTGACCGAGACTGGGGTTATGGGCCTGTCCAATGTTGCAGCTCTTCTCCTTCTCTATCTCTTTCTCGTTGGCAAATGAATCTCATTTGCATTTAAATTAGGAATGAAGCTCGATTTGTTGTTGTTGTTGGTGTTGCAACTTCTAACGTTACATGGGTCTAGGTCTGGTTCTGGGTTACGGTTGCTGTGGGTTTTGGGTGGCACTTTTTAATGAAGACAGCGCAGCTACTTAGGCACCCATGCATGCATGCATGTCGCCACTTATTGCGCTCCTTGTCTAACATTGTCGCACTCCTCTTACTCTGTTTGGCTTGCATTGGAAATCTGGTTATAGAACTTTTGCTACTTAGTTGAGCTGCGTTGGGCAGCTCATGGTTTTCGGACAAGTTGCTCGATTGCATGCCAACTAATGGCCAACAGCTTTGAACAAGCTGTGCTGGTAAATAACCCACACACCGAATAAAAGGACCGCCAGGATGACTGGGGGAAACTGAGAAGATGGCTCAACCAAATGGGCCACGTTATGGCAAATATGTTAATAACCTTTTTTCGGTTGGACGTTCTGCTGCCGCTGCTGCTGCTGTACAAAATTTTAATTAGAAATGTTATATGAGGCGCACGTTTTTGGCTGTCCATATGCTTGGACAACATATTAGGGTTAAATGTGCAATGTGGGTGGAATGGATGGCATGCGACCATCAGTTGTTCATTTACAGCTCAACAGCCAAGCACTAATTAAACTCTAATGATACACAAAATATAAAAGAAAAGATCGCATTACGCTTTTACAATAATGTACAATTAGTTATGGAGATGTTTATTTAACTGAAGTAATCTTTTCAAGGGCTATGCAACTGTAGAGAACATATTTTCTGAATGAAAGTACTCTTTAATATACAATATGGCAGATAAAGATATATACTTCTAAAACTTTCCTTCTTGTTTTAGACCCATAAATGAATTAATATCCAAGTAATCCTGGTTCAAAAACTAATTATTTAGTAGGATAAGTACACAAATTATACATATGTATACAATATATACATATGTACACAAACACAAACCTACGATCCCCGTCATTGTACTTAACAGACCCATTTAAGTTAAGTTCATTATGTTAAGTTGATAATGTTAATTTCCAAGACTGTTACTTAACAGTAACATAGCGTCAGTCTGTTTTGCGCGCTCGAAGTGATGTACTGAGGACAAAAGATTTGATTTAAAAGACATTGCCTTCTACTATTATTCAGTGTCGATATTTCATAATTTATCTGAATAATCTGTTGTAGTTATTTATGTTATTTATTAATAGATACACTATTCTTACATTTATGGGTGTCTAATCAAACGTATCAGGCTCGTTTAGTTTTATCGCTAAATCGCACATTTAATCGCTCATTTCCCTCAATTCAAATATGTTCCACACAATCCACCTGCTAACATTTGACACTTGACTGTAATTAACAAAACGCTAATGCAATATTATAATAAAACTAATGTTGAGCTGTTTTAGCTGTGGTGGTGGGCTGCTTGGGTTGTTTGTTTGGTGGTTGGAGTTTATCTTGTTTTTCACCATACTAAGCGAACACACTGCCAAATGCAATGAATGCAGCTATTCATTTATGTCAACGGTAATGACATTTTACATTGGGTGTGTGCCATTCGCATCCACGACGACGACGACAACGACGACGTCCAACTAGCAACAATTGCAACTCATAGGCTCTCTCATTCTCTATACGCTAAATGGCAATGGGATGGATGTGAACGTTGAGGCTTGGGCCCGGCTGCCATAGACAAGTGTCAGTTGTAATTGAAAAATAGGAATATTAATTTTAAAGTGTTACAGTAACAGTTGAAGAGGAATTGCAAGGCTGTTTAGGGGGTGTGGGACGCGAAAGTGTAACATGTTCAAGTAGCATGAGACACGTTGCAAATATGCAGCGCAAAGTAATTACATTTTGTTCAACTCAATCGCTGGACTAAAAGAGACGATAAAGGATTGGTTAGAAACTAACATAAGAATGAAATCTAATTCCAATTAAATACTGTAGCATTAAGAAATGAAGAATATTCAACGTTAATTGAAATATTATTTCATTTATAGTATGTATTTGCCAAGACTTTCTAGTTGAACTTAAAGCCACCAAATTTTCTTAAGTGTGATTTTTTGCATATTTAAGTGCCACGTATTTAAATATTTAAAAGCTTGCCTTATCATTTTACCTGCCCAGCAACAACAGCAGCAGAAGCATATCTTAAATGCACTCAGCCCATGCTAATGGGCCAATCGCTGGATACACATGACATAGCTGCCGCTGGAGCTGAGTGGCTCCAATAGTCACCCAAACTTGCCCCACAGGCTGTGCGACAGGGACAATGGACAATAAAATGGGTGTGTTACTCTACGGCTAAAACAAAA
Source organism: Scaptomyza montana (assembly GCA_018904305.1). NCBI lineage: Eukaryota > Metazoa > Arthropoda > Insecta > Diptera > Drosophilidae > Scaptomyza > Scaptomyza montana. The sequence goes on along the minus strand of JAEIGR010000017.1, from coordinate 2,183,404 downwards.
ATGTTTTCTGCTGTTGTCATTGTGGTACATGTGGGTTCCTAGGGGTACCAAAGCCCACAAATGGGATGGTTGGAGAAAGTTAAGGGGGGGGTGGACTTACAGGACCAATCAGCAGCAGGCGCACAAACGTTACTTTTTCGTTTTCTTGATAAAAACGCAGCGACGGCAGCGAATGAGAAGTGTGGAGTAAAGCGTAAGCCAGCACACACACACACTCACACACGTGCACACATGAAATGTGTGTGTGTGTGTGTGGTGTGCAAAAAGAAGAAAATATTTGCATAAAAATGCAAAGCTTTTGTGTTTTCTCAACGGCCGCCTAAAATAAAATAACGCATCAGCAACAACAACAGTTACCAAAAAATGCCAACAAACAACAAGAAGTAAAAGAATGCGACAGACAAACAACAAGCATAACGGTAGTCAAGCAGTGGGCAGCGAAGTCAAAAGGAGTCCGTTGGGGGGAGAAGTAAATGGGGTAACTAAAAAAGCAAACAAAAATCGCAAACGAAAAAATTGTTAAAAATAGCAGAAGCTGGCAACAGGCATAAATTGAGAAGTGGTTTGGGGTAGGTTAAGCATTATGAGCTGGTGTGAGTGGGGTGGGTTGTTCTCATAAGTGCAAAACGAAAAGGAGAGGGTAGGCAGTCGAGTGATGCTGTATATCAGGAGTAGCAAAAAAATCAACCTGACGCTTAAGGTGACAAAGCAGCAGCCAAGTGGGAAAAGGCATGTTATAACTGAGGGGTGGTTGTATATATGTATTCATGTATGTGTATGGGAAAGGGGGTAGTGCTGCCCATCTACACTTGATACGTTAAACTATACACAAGGCTAACAAAAGCATGAGAATGGCAGTCAGGTTACAAGAATGGAACTAACTAAGCGGTTAAGCAAATGATAAGAATTATAAGAAGAGGTGCAGGCAATCAGGGTTTAAAGACCAGATTATCTAGATTATGGAAATAAAGAACGAATTATACATTCACATTAACTAATTGTCTTATGATATGATTTTTTTTATCGATTAAGGAAGAATGTCAGATTGATAAATCTGCAGATCAAAGTGCCGTAAAAAAAAAACTATTCTCTATTCTAAGTGTGAAAAAATTCATTCTCTCAACAATGGTGGAGTATAAAAACGGCTCAACTTTCTATGTTTTCTTGCTTATAGACTCCTTCAGTGTAATTTTTAGCAACTCCATGCGACGACTCATGGGTAATATGAACTGTACAATAATCATCTTTAAAAACAAGGCAATGATTGTCGCAATAGGCATAGAAAAAGCCAATCAATGTTTCTAAGCCGCTTCGGGTTTATTCTACGCCTTTCTCTCTTTCCCTCCCTGTCTATTGTTCTTCTCCCATTTGATCCATTTTAATCTCTACTCTCTCTGGCACCAATTCCAATTAAAAATTTGATGTAAATGAGCAGCAGAGTCAAACGGAACGGCCCCCGAGGTCCTCTGCCGCATGGCAATAAATGCAGCGACAGACGCCCAAAAAAAATTTAAGAAACTCACTGGAATGAGGCGCCCCAACTGACCAGTCAAACGAGTGGTGGCAGTGGGGTTGAATGGATGAGTGTGTGTGTGTGTGTGCAACTTTTACTTTTATTTTGGTTTGCAAAAAAAAATAATAAATGAAATGTGCCACCAAAAGTGAAAATCAAGCAAAAGTTTTGCATACGCAACGCAAGAGAGGGCGTTGCCGTTAACCCGAGTCAGTTCAAATAGGGGCAAGAGGGGGTCAAAATTGCATTTATCTGAGCAGCAAGCGTCGAGAGGGGCCCAAGAATAACTGTGGCTGACCAGCGACCAAGCAGTCAGAAAGTTGTAGCACGCAAACACGGCGCTCAGGCCAACATGAAAAATGGCCAACAGGAAAAAAAGCATTGACAGAGAGAGAGAGAAGAGCAAGTGGGAGAGCGAGTGCGAGAAAGGGCGAGCGAAAGAAAGTAAACGAAAAAAAGGAAAAATTAAATGAAGCGGCGCATAAAAAATGCTCAGCAAAATACTAGGGAAGAAAGCAAAAAAGAATTGGGTCTGCTGTGGGTTTTGGGGAGGTTGGAAAGCGCTGTTCTGGACAATACTTGGCCTTCATTGTTGTCAAGCAGCAGTAACAGCAGTACCTCACCGCCTCCATCAACGACCCTTTGCAAACACCCAACACACAAACACACACAAGCACAGACTACGTGGGGTTGATTGAGTGGCGCGCCCATTGATGTTGCTGCTGCTGTTGTTGCTGTCGCTGATGATGGGCCTTTAGACCACTGGACCACAGCGGAAATAAATGGGAATGAAGTGGAGGCAATCTCCAGTTTCCAGTTGTCTCCCATCTCTCTCTCTCTCTCATTCACTGTCTCTTTTTCTCTTGCCAGTTTCGACTCTCCTGTGTTTTGTTCCATTTTTATATGCGGCTCTATCCACACACACTTTTGCTCCATTATTTTTTACACATTTTTGTTTTGGTTTTTGTGCTTCGCTGTTGTTTTGCACGCTTTTTTGTTTTTGTTTGGCCATTCGCCATGCGACTGTCAGCTGCGTCTGCGACCCAATACTTCCTCACTTCCCCACCAAACCACCTTTCAACTCATATGTATAGGCGCTATATGTTGATTGTTGTTGTACATAGAGAGACAGAGAGAACCGGTCAAATGCTCGTGAAAATTGCAATGTCTGCAGCTTGCAGCTTTTGTTTGCTATATGAACTGATTGAACGGCGAAGTGGAAGGAAGCGAGAGGGGGGGTCTATCAGTAATGGGCTTCGGCTGCAATACCCGTTGTAGTCGTATTTGGTTTTTGGACTGCAACTGGAGCTTACATTTTATTCACACTGCCTGCCAGCGTGTGTGTGCCGAGGAAATTGTGCAAGAAATCGCTCGGCTATTGCAAATGGCGGCTCACGTTTTTATTGTCGATTTTATCGCTTTTGTTGGTAAGCGTTATTCTCGTCAATTTTGTTTTGCTTTTATTCGTTTTATTTCTCCTTTTTTTTTTTTTTGCTGTGTCAATTTTTTTGGGTCTGTCCAGTTGATGCTGTAGGACAAAGGGTTGGGTCAATGCATATTCAGCGCAGCTCTTTTCAAATTGCTCAAAATCAAATGCTTTGTAATCATGTTTTGACTCCTTGATTAAATCTTCATTAAAAGCTGAAAACTTGAATTCGATTTAGGAAAATTATCTAAGAGGCAGGTACTTTACTAGTTACAAGTTTTTACTGTCATAACTTCGTTATAAGTAATTCTATTCTGAAAAGCATTAAACATTTTTATTCATATAACAGCTACAATAAATGCCCCTTCAACGCACTGTAAGTCCAATGAACTCTTACGACACACACTCACATATGCAGAAATCAAGAGCAATATACTAAAACAAATTTCTAACTAGTTAGCAACAAGCAGAATTGCACAATGGCAATGCCAATAGCTGGAGCCACGCCTACAGCCCCGGGTAAACTATATAAAACGCCCACAAATGGTCAGATGCTGAAATGTTAAAATGCTAGAAGGCATGCCAAAAGCCCCATTTACCATTATAGTCATTTTGTTACATTTGAGCTTGGGGCATTAACAATTCAGGGATATAAAGCAACATAAATATTAATTGGAAAATATTTTCACATCTCTGTGTGCGACTTAACGGGCGCAAAAGTAGAAATAAAAGAAAACTATACCCAAAAACAAACAAACATACGCATACATATGTATGTGTATTCACGCAACACATACGCATGCTCGGTGATGAAATTATGTACATTTGCATTAAACAAAACATTAAATATACAAAAGTGCATTGCAGGCCGTCTCTACCAATATGAGGCTTCGAAGCACCAGCTTCCAAAAATGTTTGCATGCACATGAACAAAGAGAGTTGGGGGTGGTGAAATATGGGGGGGTAAGCTGGCCAAGCATATAGCATATTGCTGGCCACAGCAGGCGCGCTGGGCGACCAAAAATAGAACAAGTCAAATATTTTTCGACAATTTATGAGCCTGTTTTTTCCCTTTCGCCGTACTCTCTCCTCTACAAAGTGCATGTCCACTTAATGCAGGTTTGGGTGGGAAGGGTATTGAGGGTCCCCGGGTGGCTGTTGGTCAACTTGTAACGCGCACGCGGCCCCCAAAAAATGCCATTTGCAATTAAAGCAAACAAGCAACGTAGTCGCTGCTGCTGCTGCTTTTGCTGATTTCTTTCATTCTTTTCTTTTTGCTGGCTACTTTTTGGCAATTGCATTTTTTAACAGACGACGGCAGCGCACCCTGCAAATGGCCAAGCTCAAACAGAGCCCTTGCTACCAACTCATTTCGGCCCACTCCACAAAAAACACTCAGACACCCAAAGAGTAATGCCAGGGCCCAAACTCCTGCCACAACTCGCGTTCGGCCCTGGTCGCATGTGTGAATTATAATTTTGCATTCGGCGACGCGCTCAAAAGCGTGCAACAAAACAAGAAAGAATTATATAATTGAAAGTAATCGACTGGAATGTACTCTGTAAATAGTTATAGAAACATTTTCTTCCAATTATCTTGAAAAATTAAAGAATTCAATATTCCCATAGTTATCTTTAATAATTTTTAATAATATTTTCATTATATGAATGTTTTTTTTTAAATGCACCAAAACACATGGTGCTTACACAATAAACTTAAAAATACAGGGTATGCAAAACAAGAAACACAACTGCCACAAATACACACAACCATACACAAGCGCAAAAACATACAGGGAAAAAAGTGCCCGTCGCATAATAAGAAGAAAGCAAAAGCTGCCAGTTTTCCATCGCCAGCGCAGTCGACGCCATCGCGTATTCATTTCGTGCCGGGGCTTTTGCTTATCACTGGGGCTGTCAAGTGCCCAGCATCCTCTCCCCAGCCTTCTCACTTCATCCTATGGTGGGCAACTCGCGCTCTTTGCAATAATTCAATTCATTTTCTATTTTTTGACTTATTTTCATTTGACGGCATTGCCGAAACAAAAAAAAGTAAAAGTTGTTGCACATTCAACGTTCGGCGGCTTCAAGTGCTCGCTTGATATGGATCAGACCCATGGCTTGCGCAGGGGTGGATGGTTTGGGTTGGGTTATGGGTGGCTACTCGGGTGTTTGCTGCTGGCTGCCACTGTCCAGTACTGGGGATGTGAACAAGTGGCATGGCTGTAAATTTGGCGCTTTACCTTTTGTGGACATTTGTGTTGCATTCGTTAAGGCGCTTCTGGCAACTGAGGTATTAACGCAAGGCGATAGTCTGCAATTGCATTGACAGTAAACACCTTGAAGTTGCGTTTGAGTTAATGTTTAAATCAACCAAAAACTCTTAGAACAATGAACAAATGAAATGTGAAGTTTATTAATATTAAGGTTTGTTAGAATTTGAAATTTCAGATAACAAAATGTATCAAATAGTAAAGTTGCTTAATTTATTTACCTTATTTGCAGAAGATCCTATAAAATTTTATCATTCAGTGCAGTTAAATAAGGATATCTTTACGATTCTGATACAGAATGAGTGACGCTCAGATATTTGAGTTGGCTTCTTATGCCATTTCTGCTGCGCCTTTTCTTCTTTCAAGGCAGACACTTTGCTGTCATTTAATGTCTTCCATTCCTTGTGTGATGTGACAAGATTGCATCTCAAGTGTTAAATACCTCAGCAGCCATTAAAGCTTGAGTACTCAATTTTTTTCTTTTCTCACCTTTGCTACTTATGAGCTTTAAGTTTTTTTTAAATAAACTTCATGACACCTTACAGTATACTATAAAAAGCGATGTCCGTGCCTTCAACCGCCTTTCCACAGGCAGCTTTCATACTAAATCAGTTTTTAATTTCCGCTCATTTGCGAAAACTACTGCGACTGCCTCCAACAATAGTCAACATGTCAGCGCCTCATTATAAGCTTCGTTTTGTTCAGCAACTTTGCTGCCGCTAGCACAGCGACCAACCTTTTACCCCTGCCAACACCACCCACCCCCAACCATTCAATTGAGCGTGTGTAAATATGTTGAAAAGTTAATTCATTGCACATCAGTGCATCAGCCCCAGCTCTAGCTTCAGTTCCAGTTCCAGTTCCAGCTGCAGTCAACCCACCAACACAACTATTTTCCTCCATGTATGTGTGTGTGTGTGTGTGTGACATATAGTGAGTGTCAGCATCGTCGGCGGTTGCCGTCTGTTTGCCGCCTGTTTGCACAAAGGACATGCAAGCAGGACATTTACGTTGCCTGCTTCTCATTTTGTAATTTTTTTCGTAGTTTTTTTATTCCTCATTTTTTTGTTCTCGTTTGCTGTGTGTCATAAATTTAGTTCGATTTGCTGTTCGACGGCATTAACTTGCTCGTCCTCGCCAGGTGGCAAACAACTATCGAGTGTCCTGCTTCACCTACTGCTTCGTTTATTTTTTAATGAATTTTGCTGTCCAGGCCAGCAGCCAGCTGCTAGTTGCTTAAGTAGTTCTGGTTGTTTGTTTTTACCACTGTGAGCAAGGCGTCAATAAATGTCAATTTTTCTAATGTAGCTTTGGCACGCGGCAATGAAATTTATCAAGCGCTTCATTAATGTCCTTCCACATGACATAAATAACGTTGCATACTTATCGGCGCTAGTTATGTTGAAGATAAACAGAAGAACTTTTAGTGTCGATAAAGTAAATTAAAGCATTGATTTTGTAAACTGAGACTCAAAGAGTTCTACAACTAGAATAATATTTAATGTTCATTCAATTTAGTTTTTATAAAGTTGGTTAAATAGACTTAAGGATTAATTTCTCGTATTATCTTTAAACTAAATGTATGGATAATTGCATTTGCAAGCAGCAACATTCATTCAATTTGTTTTCCCCATTGGTTCACCGAGCTTTTTACACTTCGATAAAAATACATTTAATTACCGCAATGGCCAACACATTTCTATTTGCATTTATTCCTTACATACATTAAACACTTTTTGCTATACTGTCACGTTCGCTGCTTATTTTTATTGCTATTTTACTTGGATTTTTGTTTGTATTTTTATATGAATTTTTTATTTTTTTTTTTTTTTGCTTTGTATTTTGTTTTTGGGTTGTTATTTTGCACTACAATTATGTTAATTTCCTATGCAAATAAAATTTAATTGAAGCTCTGGCCAGGGCACGTCGCGACCCACGACGCCGGAGACGGTGCCAACAACCCGCACTTAGGCAACTTCAACGCCCTGGCATTAATGTTTTGCTCCTTTTTCTCCCTCACACCGCACCCTCCTTCACGGAACGTTCTGTTTTTAGCGTCTGTCCCAGTGCCGGGTTAGCAGCACATTTAGAGAGCGTCGCCAGCATTAATTGCCAATAATTATATTGGCTTACCTTTCTACTTTCTTTTCCTCCTATTTTTTTTTTGAAATATTTTTTCCATGGCAAACTGTTTACCTTAGGGCAAGTTCCTTCTTTAAACTAGAGCAAAAAATATTACAAATTTGCTGCTCAGTTGAAAGGTTTTCAATTTTTGATTACTTAAAAAAAATTTAATATTTTTCTAAATCGTTTGCAAAATTCTGTCATGTCCTGCAATATGTTTATCCCACTTATACATTCACTCACAATTGCAACCAATTAAATTTGCATAAATTGAGCTGCAACCCCAGCAACAGCATCGGCAAACACAATAAGTGTCAAACAACAAAAGTGCGTTGACAATTACAAACAAAAATTAAATTAACTTATTAACTCACATAGTATAGCTCCCAATGTGATAGAGTATATTTAAACATGTAAATGAACACACACACACACACACTCGTCCTCGTTGAGCTGACAAAATGTAATGTAATACGAGTAAATGCCGTCGCTGTCGCTTAAATAATAATCCAATCAGCAAACATTTGGATCCCTGTGGCACAATTGGCCCCTTGCCCATGGGGCGTGGTCAAACAATTGACAATGCTGTGGATTATGTAATTACCAAATGCGCAAATATAATTTAATAATAATAAAAGCAATCACAGCTTACGATTCATTGGTTCTCTGTTTTGATTTATGACAACACACATGGCGTATGTGTAATAAACTCACGCAGTTGCTCATTAAAGTTTTCTGCTTAACTTTAAGTCACATTTTATTCGTTAGACTCTTGACTAATCCTGAATTTTATCTACTTTTGTTGCAGGACTACGAAAAGGAGATTAGCTGCCATAAAATCCATTCGCCCAGCAGTAGCAGCCACACCTCCCATCACCAGCACCACCACCCCCTGCATCATCCACAGCAGCAGCAGCAGCTGCAGCACCACCATCATAACCACATCATTAGCAACAACGAAGATGACATGGAGACAACGCTGCTCTCGCCCGCACACTCTACCCACTCAGGCTACGACAGCAAGGATCATGTTAAGGAACTGGAGTTCTATAAGAATCTAGCTGCCAAGGCCGCCTCCCTGGCCAATCATCATCAGCGTGACACAAACTCCACCTCGCCCCTGCCCATGCAAATCGATGCGGACGAGGATGATGTGGAAGATTCAACGGCCGAGGCGTTTCGTCTGCGACACGAGGAACAGGCTCAGGCCAAGGCATTTGCGGCACATCTAAATGGAACTAGTGAGTACATATCGAAAACCAAACTGAAAAACCGATTCACAACAGAGATGGAGACAAGATTGGAGAGCATTCAATTATTGATTGTCATTAAAACTTATCTAGAGCTTTAAGTCAAATCACTTTTAAAATTCAAACAACACCTTAACATATTTCATATTCCAATTATAAGTTTCCATCTCTGTAAAAAAAAAAAACACAAACTATGCTTTAAGCCCCCGATAACAAACTAAACGAGCAATTAGAGCCAGCAGCTTTTAGGGCTGCTTTCTTACAACCCTTAACCCTTTGCTTATTTCATCAACTGGCTTAATACAAAAACTAATGACAACATTTTACGTATGCTTGTCTGTATTTTATTCTAGTGCAAGACATGATAAATTTGCAAAAATTACAAAATTTGGCCACGCTGCAACAGCAACAGCAGCAGCAGCAGCAACAACATCCGCATCCACATCCAAATCCACATCCGCATACACATTCACATCATTCCCATCATCATCCAGCGACGGCAGCAGCACTTGCAAGTCTTCAGGGCTTAGCCGCCTCCGTTTTTAACTCACCCTTGAATTTGACCGTTGGAGCTGAGACTGTGACAACAACAACAACAGCAGCAGCAGTATCAGCAGCAGTTGGCGGAGTCACCTCAACATCAACAGCAGCTGCTGCTGGAACAACGGCGAGTACCTCGCCCACCAACAACAGCAGCTGTCACAATGGCAGTACCAACAACAACCATAACAGCAACAACAACAAACACAAGACGTCAAAGGGTAACAGTAACAGCAACAGCAACAACAGCAGCAATTCAGCCAACGGCAACTCCTCCAGCCAGCAGCAGCAGCAACAGCAGCCACAGGATAATCCCAGCAGCAGCAGCTCACCCCATTCGCATCCCCTAAACGCAACAACGCTGGCCAATGTTTTGGCTGCGGCAACCGCATCGCCACCGCCAGCGCTACAAGCGCCGCCGGCTAGCGCACAAATGCCGCAACTGATACTCGCCTCAGGACAGCTGGTGCAGGGTGTGCAAGGTGCCCAACTGCTCATACCCACAGCGCAAGGTGGGTGCAAATAACCACATGAATAGATTAAACATGCATGCTTGGTAAACTATGTAAGGGGATTAGTTTTTAGTTATGTATGTGTGGATGGGTATCAATAACATAGTTGACTTCACTTGACTTTGGCTTTTGGGCCGCAGCCAAAGTCGTTGACTATTTAAGTCAAAGCTGAAGCGATCAGACAGCTCTCAATTTCCTCGACTTTTACGCTGATTTTTTGGGAAGATTTAAAGTTGATGCTGTATATCAACGAAACTCGAAATTTGTGTTATAAATGCAAAGCTACTAAGTATAATATTGATTTTTTATTATGTGAGTGAAAACTTATAGCTTGAATGAAAGTTGGTTTCGGAATGTTTCATAAACAGAACAAAACAAACAAGATCAATAATTTTAAGTTTGATTTCTTCCTTACAAAGATAATGTCGAGTTCAAAATGATCCATCATAAGCCAAAAAAAAAAATTAATTTAAGTTAAATTCATATTTAAGCAAATTTAATGGATAAATAATCTTATTCCCTTGTTTCAGGCATTGCTGTTCAGACCATTCTCACCATTCCGGTGAGTCCACAGATTCCCACCAGCGAACAGTTTCTACCCAATGCATTTGGCGCCTTTGCAAGCTATCAGCAACAGCAGCAACAACAGCAGCAACAACAGCAGCAGCAGCAGCAACAGCAACAACAACAGCAGCAACGTGAATTGTTGGCACCACCGTTGGCTGCGATGCAACATGCGCCAGCCTTGCCACAATTGGCACAAACACCCACGAATTTACTCAAGCCCAATCTGTTCTCGACTGGCGTGCAACAGTTGCTGACAGCACTGCATCCGGAACTGTTTGCTGCCGCCGCTGCCAATCATCAGCAGCAGCAACGGGAGCAGCAGCAACAACAGCTGGCGGCAGCTGCTGCAGCCGCCGCAGCAGCCAGTCACTTGCCACATGCCGCCCACCTTGCCGCCGATATGCGACGCTCAGCGGAACGAACGCCACCAAGTGGCTCACCCACAGTGGGCAGTCCATCGCTGCCGAGCAAGCAAACAGCACCACCACCGCCACCAGCAGCGGCATTTTTGCTGCAACAGCAGCTGCACATCAAGCCAGAGACGCAGACGCATTTGCATCCTCATCATCACCATCTGCATGGAACGACTGGCAGCTCTTCGGGTCAGTCGTCGGTCCATCCACAGATCAGTTTGAGGCATCCGGATGAGCTGACAGCGCAGCAGCTGGAACTGAAACCGCTCGAGTTGAGCAGTGGCAGCAGCAGCGTCTCCCCACCCGCTCTGCCACCCTCAGCCTCAGCACTGGCGCGTCATCATTTTGGGCACAGTCTGCGCAGTGCAGCAGGCAGCTCACCCAAGCACAGTCCTGGACGTGGCACTGGCATGAATCTCAGCCAGCATCACGAGCGAATGGAAAGACGCTCGCAGACTCCAACAGCGACGGCAACGAGAGCAAGTGGTTCTAGTGCTGGTGGTTCAGTTCATCATTTGCCACACGAAAGAGTTGCTGCGAATAATCCAACTGGACGTTTGTCACCCACTTCAACGGCGACTGGAACTGTTAGTAGTGGCAACGAAAGAGGCTATTCATCTCCATTGTTTCGCACACATTCGCCACCGGTGCATGTCCTGAATATGGGCAGTTCACCGCGTCTGGAACGCGACTATCTGGGCAATGGACCAAGTTTGAGCGGTGGCCCAACTGGCGTCTCAGTTGGCAGCACCAACTGCACAGCGTCAGCGGCGATATCCAGCTCCGCGAGCAATGTACTTAGCAGCATCAATAGGTGAGAGAATGCACAAGATTAATCCTTGAAAGAAACTTATAGCTTTACTTTTGCTTTTGCAGACTCAATGCCTCCAATGGCGAGCTGACCATTACCAAATCTTTGGGTCCACCAACGGCAACAGCGACGCGTGCCTCATCTGCCTCGCCACGTGATGATTCACCTGTGCCGATGCCATCCACATCGGGTTCTTCTCTTATGCAGCCCCTCAAGCTGAGCCCCTCATCCCGCAGCGAACCGCCGCAATTGTCGCCCAATGGCAATGACAATGACAACGACCTGCTCATGGATTCACCGAGTGAGTAAAGATCGACTCTTTTTTCTCTTAACAAATACTCAGCTAGTTAACATTTAGTTTATGTTAGTTAAACGAAAATTTTAAAGGTTGTCTTTAAGCTAATTTAAGTTTTTAAATTTCATAAAATTAATTGTACAACTTTTTATTTAATGCTCCTAAGTCTTGCAACTTCCGTTCATATTTGATGTTTCCGTTGCCAATAGCGCTTTAGCTAATCCCAACAACTTAGTCAAACGCCTTTTGACAGGTCTTCCCTAGCAGTTTAAGGTCCTTCGCGAATTTCTCACTGTCTGCGATGCGTGACAGCACCAACGCTGCTGCTAATTTGCCTAACACTTTCGCGTGACATCTTTCAACTTTTGGCAAGAGCAAAAACAACGCGTTGCCAAAATCTTACGCTGGAGTTTTGTTTACCAGGCTCGCGGCTGCATCAATTATGAACCATGTCCTGAGAAGTCGAGTAAATGCACAGCTAAACTTTTGCACACACGACGACGACGACGACAAGGGACAGAAGCAAAGAATCTACTGGATAGTAGATATGCTACTCTAACAACTTGGCATGCATTTTCCTTTGGAAATCATGGGTCTATAAGAAGTCCTCTTCAACTTGTAAGGGGCTCGTTTTCAAATAAAACGTAGCCAAAAGTTTTGTTTCTAAGCTGCGTTAATTAATGTTGAAAAATTTGCTCATCAAATGACTAGCTGCTGATTTGAATGTCTTTATGTGTATGCATACATAACTCATACGCCTCGTTGCACACTGAGTGTTGAGACCAGCTCTTAAAATATCAAATCATCAGCAGGCAAAAACATCAATTCAACATTATTAAGAGCAGCTTCAATTGAGTTTTTTCACCTGCTACTCAAATTTCATTCTACCCTTATCCAAACTTTGTGCAATGTGTGTTTTGGGTTCTTTTTATTAAATCCTTTTTTCGAAATGCTCTAAGCTGCATATGAACGAAGTTTATCAATAGAAATGAGTTTTTTTCTTCTTTTTTTCCCAAAAAAATGAATAGAAAAAATTTGAAATATTTCTCATTATATTACATTTATTCTAAAAACTCAGTTTAAGGATATTAAATTCTTTGGTTTTCCGCTAGTGAAATTATTTATAAAAACAAATGTTTTTGATTTAGTGTTTATATTTAAACTAAGTTATTAGCTTGGAATTAGTCGTAATAGTTTGTTATTAAAGTCAGCACCTTTTAAGGTATAAGCCGTGTTCAATTTATGTTGTGCTTACTAACAACACTAGATATTTTTGTATGTATGTATTCATTGCTGGCAGCTTGCTAAGACCTTAATTGAAACTTCGGATGCATTAAACATGCAATCAGCACAACGAGAAGAACAAGCTAAAGGCAAGAAGCCCCAAGCAGAGACGTCATCTCTGAGCTAAACCATCAGCTAACAGGTTTAGTACGTTGCGCTGCGTCGTCTCAATTGCAATTGGTGGGTCGTTTGTTCTGCCTTTGGTAACTTGCTGCCTCTCTGCTACTTGATGGCAGCTCTCTAGTGTCGCATCGCATACAAATTGCAGACAATATGCAGCTTAATTACTACTAATTGATGCATACAAAAACTTAAGATGTTTTCGTATTTAATGACATATTTCACTCCGCCAAGCCAAGCCAAACAAACAACAACAAAGCGGCAAACAGCAGCCCAAGTTATGGCAAAGATTCAGGCAAAGGATAAAAAGAAGAGCAAGGGTATTGGGGAGGGTGCATCTTAATTACCGCTAAAGCGCCAGAGCTGCAGTTACAGTCAAGTGAATGGCTTTGCTTTTGGGCTGCTGCTGCCTGCCTGATGGTGATGGTGTCTGTTGTAAGGAGACGTCGTTGTTGTCATCGTCTCCTCGTTGCCTTGGCTTGCATATCATTAATAAATAAATCAAATTTCTGTGTGCGTGCTAGAAAGAAACAATGAGAAGAGGGGAAAGCAGCAACAGCTGCTAACAAATTAAGCAGATAAATTTAAGCAATAAGTTTTCGCAAGTTTACCTAATAGACAAGCATAACAAGAGCTAAGTGACATACAGCAACAATAACACTAACTGTAACAACAACAATTATCTACTAGTATCTTCCTGAGCTGAGGGCAAATGAGTTTTATCAATTTACCTACGACACTCTAATAATATTTCGCAATTACCGCAATTAACTGTAATTAAGAGCCGCGACTCGACTCGACTTGTCGGCAATTTATGTCGTCATTTTGCATTGGCAGTTATTACCTAGAACCAAGCTCGTTAAGTGACTATCAGACTGACAGACAGAAAGACCGACCGACAGATAGAAACAGTTTCTTCATTTTCCATTGCCCATTTACCATTTACCATTTTACCTTAGCACTTAAGTATCGTTCAGCTAAGTAGCGATTCGCTTGTGTACTTCGGTATTTACTTTCACCCTTGAAACCTTAAACGCATCTTTCAGATGAACCCACCATCAATCAGGCCACCACGAATGTGGTCGACGGCATCGACCTAGATGAGATCAAGGAGTTTGCCAAGGCATTCAAATTGAGGCGTCTTTCGCTGGGCCTCACTCAAACGCAGGTGGGACAGGCCCTATCGGTGACAGAGGGACCAGCGTACAGCCAAAGTGCCATATGCAGGTGAGATATGAATAGAGAGCTCAAATTATTGCATTATCCGATCTTAAGTAGGCTACACATGCTTTAACACTCAATCTAATATTAATGCTTTATCATATCATAAAAGATTCGTCTTATCTGAAAAGGGTAGCCCAAATTTATTAATTAAGTAAAATTGTTCAAAGGAAACTTATATTAAACAGTATTGATTTAAAAAAATTGGATTATAAATAAGTTATTCTTCAGCGTATATTTTTTTTACCAAAAAAACAAAAATCTAGGCAAGCGAATAATCTCCGCTCTTTGTTTTCAAAGTAAATTTATTTAACTTTCGAAATATAAATATGTCTTTGTTTATTTTGTACTGTAACACAAATAGCACAAGACTTGAATGTACTTTTAAGATTTTACAAAACACAGTTAAAAGATCATTTGACATGCAAATATATTTTTATAATTTACAAAAATCAATTGTAATTTATTTTTTAAATCTAAATAATAGCAATTACGATATTTAACAAATTTTAATTTACAAAAAAAGACGATCTTTGCATTTGAAATTAATTTTAATAATTTTCACAACACGTTATGGAATAATTTTTAGAGTGCCAGGACATTTTTATCAAGCTATAAAAAAATTCAATAAAATATATGTAAATGAAATTCTACTGATATATCGAACATATATAATGCTTAATTTGTTCAACAAAAAAATAATGCAAAATTAATTTTATTCATTTTATTTGTTTATTTTTACATCGCCAACTGTCTCTCCTTCTCACACTACAACTACTACTACTACTACTACCGTTTCACTCGCTCTCCATGCTGCGACTGTTGAACGAAAACCCCAAAAACACAAACGCCAAATATCAAATATGAAATGACAAAATGCAAGCAGTGCACTTGCTGCGCAGATGTATGCCGCTCAGCTGTCGACGCAACAACAGAACATGTATGTGTGTGTGTGTATGTGTGAAAGAAACATAACTAAAGTGCAAAAGAGCTCATTTATTTAAAAACATTTTTATTAGTTTGCTTTTTATGTTATAAGTATGCGCTTTTTCAAATTGGCCAGGGCATTGCCAATGAGCAATTTTTTTAGCAGCTTTGAACAACAAATTTTGTATGTTTTTTTGGCAAAAAAGAAAAAAATATAAATAAAAATCAATCAAAGTAAAAAGTATGCTACTTGACAATGTCCTGGCACTTTGGTTACGTTTCTTTTACGTTAAAGCGATTTTAATAGCGCATACAGAAAAGAAAAAGAGTGAGAGTGTAGTCATATGATACTAAGTTACTCTATCCTAGGTTCGAGAAACTGGACATTACACCAAAGAGTGCACAGAAAATCAAGCCAGTCTTGGAGCGCTGGATGAAGGAGGCCGAAGAGAGGTGAGAGTATGGAGGCAGTTCCACGCGCCGTTAAACCCAACACAAAGCAACCCAACTAAATACATTTACTTTCTCTTCCTCTATAGCCACTGGAACCGCTATAAATCGGGCCAAAATCATCTGACAGACTACATTGGCGTTGAGCCGTCAAAGAAACGCAAAAGGCGCACATCGTTTACACCTCAGGCGCTGGAGCTGTTAAATGCGCACTTTGAGCGCAATACGCATCCTTCGGGTGAGTGGTAACTTTCAGTTGACAAGAAAGCATTGCCTACTTTTATGCGCATACCAATTGTATTCCTCTCTCTTTTCGTTTCAAGGCACCGAAATCACTGGGCTGGCTCATCAACTAGGCTACGAGCGTGAAGTGATTCGCATTTGGTTCTGCAACAAGCGGCAAGCTCTAAAGAATACCGTACGCATGATGTCCAAGGGAATGGTCTAGTGGGGCATATGCGTATTAAGGAGCCCATGAGTGGTGTGCTATATATACTGTAAATACATAGTTTGTGTGTGTATTTTGTGATAGTTTTAAACAATTAGCGTATAGCATTTAGGCCATGTAAAGCAAAAAGGTGTGTCATAGCATTTACAATTAATGTCAGCATATGTATGCCCCTCCTAAGTCCCCATCCCCACGTAAAAAATAAACAAAAACAAAAACTATTTACGACTAACATTATGAGTAATATTTATCATATCCCAAATAGCCTAAAAGTAGTCTAAAGTCTCTCTATAGGCGCAGACTTGTGTCGTATTTAGGGCCCATTTAAATAAAATATTGATGTGCCATTCCAAAAAATTAAAAAAAAATTAAAAAATTAAATAGTTAAGCAAGTATACTGAAACATATATGTATGTAAAAAAAAAAAAAATTCTTGCCTAAACGAGTTTTACATTTAAACTATTTGTACGGCTAAGCGCAAAACACAAAACCAAAATGGCGAAGACACAAAATATGAGTTTCTTTATAATCTATAAATATTTGCATTTAATGCGTTGGCTATCTTATTAAATATAACGTGTATACTAAAGTATATTTTATTTAAACAATTTATAATCAAATTATAAACTCTAGAAATTAAAAATTCTCATTTGGCCATCAAATCCCAAAACAAATTGAAATAATAAAACAAAATTAAAAACTATTAAAAATGTATGGCAGCGCACTAAATTAGAATAAGCAAATTTATGTAGAACTTTAAAATGATGACAAAAAATACCAACACGTAAATAAAATATACGAAAAAAATAAACAAATATTTCAATTACAAAAATTCAAATGGTACACAAAAGAAAGAAACAAAATCATGAAAAACTGAACAAATAATTAAATAATTGTAATAAAAAAACGTAATAAAATATATGAAAAATTATGTGTTTTAATGGCAAATTAGATTAAAAACATTTTAGTTGTACAAAAATTAAAAAAAAACCTATTTTCTAATACTAAAAATTGTTCTTAACTGCTCTTAATGTAGACTGGCAATATCACATCAAGCGAGTTAAAAGGGCAGGCTTGTCAATGAATCAATCACTCAACATGGCATCCAAGCTCTTTTGCTTTTGCCACACACGATACTCAATAAGAAAATATCTATAAAACGAGAAGAAAGACTTTAAAGTGTGCATTATTATAAAATTGCATTAAGAACTTACCCTACACAGCCCACAAGCATAACACCCATAAGTATTATCAGTTTGGTAGAAGTGCATAGTTGCGAACTGATTATATAGCCAATTACCGAACCAGAACTTTCCCATAAACGGAAGTTGCTATAAGCGGCAATCAAATGGTTGGGGAACAGGATGCCATAGAAAGCTGTAAGTCAAACAGGTTAGCAAACATGTCTTAAGCTTTTGAAAGCTCCGAACTTACCATTGACAACAACCAGCCAGACACCATCGCAAATGCCCCAAATGGCCGCAAAGGCGCAATAGCTGAGATAATCACCTTCACGCGCCTCCCAGTTGTACATATAGCCTAGTAGACAAATATTTATTACCGCACAAACGGCAGCCAGTGTGACCCGTCCAATGCGTTCCACCAAAGCACCAGCAATGCCGGCAGCTATCGCATTCGCAACTCCAAAGCATATCATAGCAAATCCAATTTTCGAGATGCCCCAACCGCAAGCAACGAAAGACTGTGGTGAGTTAAAAGTCGTGAAATTTTAGTCAAGTTTCACAAGCTATTTGAAAGCTCTCGAAACTTACCCGCGTAAAGTCGACGGCCAAAAATGCCTCTTCCAGGCCAATAAACATAGTTATTGGCAGCATGAGTATTTGGCGGCGTTTGCGCAACAGATTAATGGTGACCGTTAGAAGCTTTAAGCCAGACATGCCATCGCCAGTGTCGCCACGCCTAACGCCGTACCTAAAGTTTTACGAATAAATCTGTTCTTTTGTGAATTATCGTTATGTTTGTAAACAAACCGCTTTAGAGAGCTCACGCCAAAGATCATCATAACCACAGCACCGGCCATGCACGCTAGGAAAATAGAGTTAAGTAGCTGAATTTGTTCTGGAGCGGGTGGCACCAGGTTGGGATTAACTTCAGCACCAACGCCTGGACAGAAACGAGCACCACACAATTCACCCACTCGACTTATGCTCGCCTCAAGTGGCTCCACTTCAATGCTCTCATTTGCAGGCGTTGAAGCACCGCTGAGTGTTAGCACCGAGGACGAAATAAGATTGCCCCACACCTGAGCCATTTGGTAGAAGATGAAGAACAGTCCAAAGAACTTGACCGTATTGACATCCTTCCTCGATTTGTTGCCACGCACCTGAGTCAGTGCCTCGGATACTGTAGACAAATATGTGCACTTTGAGCACCACAATGGTCCACCTCCAAAACCCACCATCAAAGCAGCTGGAATAAGTGTCTCGAAGCGCGGATAAAATTGTGCAGCTATGTACGGCATATAGGCAAACAGGGCCAGGGCCATGGTCAAACGGCAGCCAAACCAACTGTTGATTAGAGTAAATGGTAAGAGCTTTGTGTAAGCCGTTTGTTTGTTTGTTTTTTTTGGCCTACTGTCTGCCCCAAGGTCAGCTATAAATCTATATAAATCGTGCTAACTGATTCAAGTTTGTCAGCAAGAGCATTTTTGGGCCAACGGTTTTGAGCGCGCGTGCCTGGAATAAGTCAAACGAATCGGAAAAATGTGTGTTGGCGAGAAAAAAAGTTAGGGTAAGAGAGAGAGAAGGTTCTGCGAAAGTTTCCTATAAATTAGCGATTTATTAGAATGTCAGCCAAAGCAAAATGGTTGCAAACCATTCAAAAAGAAAAAAAGGGCGAAACACCGAAAGGGAAAAGAGATAAAACGGAAAAGCTAGATAGGCAGACGCATAGCAAAAGGGCTGGCCGCATCCCTAAATCTAAAGGTCTTCTTCCGGTTGACATTTAGCAGACGAAAGTTTTTGGGGACTCGGGCTTTAAAGTATTAAGCGCTGACTGTTGACTGCCGTTTGACTGTCAAATCTGCATAAAATTGCCATTAAAATGCCACGCAATTGCCAAACATTTATGGCAATGCGGAGAATTTATAGCTACACCCGCATAGGAGAATGAAAGCAATTATTTGTTGATGAGATGTGCATCACAAATTTTCAAATGGGTACATTTTGCGTGTT
The DNA here is from genome assembly GCA_018904305.1 of Scaptomyza montana. NCBI lineage: Eukaryota > Metazoa > Arthropoda > Insecta > Diptera > Drosophilidae > Scaptomyza > Scaptomyza montana. The sequence continues at coordinate 2,164,037 of JAEIGR010000017.1, read as the reverse complement.
CTAAATTGTGATGATATGGTGATTATAAATGGGTTCATTTGCACAAAAGGACACTTTTGGATAGTTGAATAAATATATACATATTAATTAACACTATCTATAACTATCTAAAAATATATAATATTATATATAAACTACTCCTGTTATATATGTATGTATGGACACACAAACATAATTTTTGTGTAATTGCTCACGCATAGCTATTTTTTTTCATGATTCACTCGAGTGGAAAGTTAAGTGCTTATAAAATGTTACATTGTAACTCACCTAATCACCGTCATGGGTAAAAATATGTTGGACAATATGAGTGAGCCATAGATGACAGCCAGTGTTGTCGTCCCCAGAGCCTTGTCCGCATTCACCGAACTCTGCAGATTCGATGTGCCATGAAAGGCCGTAAAGTGTATCATGAATGCCAGACCGATGACAACAACATTTTTGGTTATTACAAATCGTTCACGCGGCTCATACAGGCCTTGATTTGGTTGTTTGCCATTTTCAATGGCTGTAACTATTTGATTGTCCGAACTGTCATTTGTGTCAAGCGCCAGTTCTTCATTGCGTGGGTCCACAGTGTCTTTGGGATCGACCATACTGATGATTGACTGAAATGTGCGTTCAAAGTGTTTTTTAAAACTTGACATTTTGGGGTTTAATAAAAATTATAGAAAATAAATTGAATGCACATTTGTTTGAAATTTCTTAGGTATTTATTAACCGTGTAAAACATTCAATATAAGTTAATATCGTATAAGTCTCAGCTGTTAAGGTTTTGTATGTGTGTTTCAATGTTGTTAATTGGTTTTTGTATGTGTGGCTTGAAGAAAGTCGGTTTGATGTTGCCTGTCTTTGGCTGCGCTTCTGTTGCTGTTTCGCTTACTCAGGTCCTTCGTCGATGCTCTCCATGTAGAAGCATTGATATTTTTGAAGTGCAGTTTCTACATCCCAATTCTCTTCGGACAGCATAAGACGCGCTACCTCCTCATTGATGTAATTTTCCATTAAAAACTTGACCTTTGAATCACAATCGGTTACTGCATGTGGTCCGCCGGCATATGCGTTTGTCCAGTGCTTGGCAGTAATCTTATATATATCGGTATAGCTTATCAGCTGAGTTCCGGCCTCAAAATTGTAACAATCGTAAGGATTGCCATCGGTCATTAAGAACTGAATCGCCAATAACATAAAACGCAGCGACATTGTACTTTCCCATTTGTGGTACAGTATGTCCAGGCAAATATGTCCAGAATTTGGTAATATGTTGGGATGCCATACATTTGTTTCAAAACGAATTATCGGTGGGGTATGTGGATACATACTAGGCACATCGATAAACAGCACAAACATGCCGCCTTCGTAGGGCGTACCAAGCGGTCCGGGTATCTCTGCACGCAGCTCTAGAAAGTTGTCATCGACCGGCTCGATTTTGTACTGATTGTCCTTGACTTTGCGCAAAGCTTTTAGTTCGTCCACGATACGAATATGTGCCATTTTTATAAGCGTTTGTATTGTTTCTTTTAAATTTGGTCACAGTTTCCGCTGTAGTTGCTCATTTTAATTATTTCTTATTAAAAAAACAATGATATCTTACTTACTTGAAGCACCGAATAAACGGAGCAATTCGATAAAATGACTTTAATAAATTTGTCTGACAGATAATGAACACACTTAAACAAGAACTGTTAACATGCCTATCGATATATTGTGTGTAAAATAATTGAAATAGCCTGATTAAAAGCATTTATCTATGTATTATTTCCTTTAAAAGTTATCAAAGCAAAACTTTGATTTAATTCAATTGAAGCCATTTTGACTATCGTGTTTTTTTTTTATCCATAGCTAAGCATTTTCAATACAGATAGCAATAAGAATTGATCCTTAACCGCAGTATGCTTGTCGTCTTTCATTTTTCCTATACCCTTAAAAAAAAAACTTAAAGCCGGGTATATAAGCTGATGTATGGAATCGCATATTCACTATTTGGTTAAGGTATATTGAAGTCAATCAGCCATACATTAGGCTTGGCAATAACATTAACTGCAGGCGGTACGCCCATTTCCTTTGAAGGAAAGTGATATAAATTTTTGTGTGGCATGAAACCGTTGCTTTTCTGGCATTTTAATGCCACACAAACAGTATCAAGGACGATGTCTGCTGTGAGAGTCGAGTGCCGCCTTTAATCCTTTAGGCACTGCCACATAGCACGTCGTGTGCAGTCCGTAGCCAAAATGTATGCTTCTCTACGCCCACACACTAAACACACACAAAAATAGAAATTGTGGAAGGCGGAAAGTGTGTTTGGCAAAGGCTGAAATACACACAGCTCAAGACTTGTTTGCCTTTGATTTCGCGATGCCAACGACACTTTGCTGCAAATTAAGCACCTTTGATAAAGTTAAAGGTTTGTTTGACAGCCAGCCCCAGCCAGCGTTCACAACCCACTTGAAATTTTAGAAAGGCAATGCTATTGATTTAATGTGCTAAGACGGCGCCGAAGCCACCGCAGACAACTTGATTGAATTGAATTTAGCCCCCAACACAGCTCCCGGAGCTATTTTGGTGGCGTTCATCGCTTACTTAGCAAATTGTTTTTCGTAGATTTTTGGCACCGCTATTAAAGGCTTAAATAATCTAGCGAAATCGATTCAGAATACCTTAAGGCGTGGACGCATCAAACATTAATCGCATCAATTTAAAAGCTTAGGCAAAAGTTTAATTAATTTTTAAATTTGAATTTATGCAGATTCCCAAACAATTTCGGAACTTTCGATTGGCAATCAACCAGGCTCAAGCGTACTTTGTAAATCACTTTTACGAGCAATTTGTCAATGCTTTGCGAGGCTCTAACAACGCCTCACATTAATCATGCGCTTTGTTGATCGATTGTCGCTGCATGCAACTAATTGGTATTACAAACTGCACACATGTGTATAAACTTTTTTTTGTAATAAAGTCAAAGCTAATGCTACGTGCTACTAATTACTCTTGCATTAATTACAAACACCTTCAAAGTCAAAGCTACTTGAACAGCTTAACTTTTTACTTTGCATTTTTGATAACAAAAGCAGCAAATAGGTGAAAATGAAATGCTCAGTTTATTTTCAGAAAGTAGCTGGTCAAAATATTCTCTACAATATTTCTACTTAATATCTAGACGGAATTTCCTATTGACCATTTTAAAATATTAGCTGCAACTTCAGCAGCAGCACAGCAGCAGCACAGCAGCATTATTCATAAAAAAAAAAGAGTTTAATGCATAAATTAACTAAATAACAAACATACAACAACAGAGTTAGGATGAGTGACCAAACTGTTGCCACTAAAAACAATTAAAATTTAAACTTTTTTATGGTTTTTTGACGGCTCATGCGACGCAAACATAAAATTTAGCTCACGCCCGCCTAGTTTGGAGAGGAAAGTCCGGAGTGGGACTTATAAAATTAAAGTCAGGCATAATCAGCGAATGGAGAAGCAAATATGACAACCAATCTCCTCTCCCTCGCTCTTTCTGTTGCTTTATACACACATTTTCAAAGTGCTGCCGCAAAAAAAACAATGAAATTTGGAAACTGGACTCAGTTTCAAAGCCCAGAGGCTGCCATATCATGCCGTCCATTTTGTCTTGGTATATTTACTTTATGTTTGCTTTTTATGTGGCGTCCCACAGTATATTTTATTAAATTATTGTAGACCAGACCAAGTTTTTGAAGCACTCTTTTCCTGCTGTAAAATTCAAGGATTTTGGTTATGTAAGATGGAAGAGGAACAGCTTTAGTTTATGTCCACATTGTTATTTCTTAGAACTGTGTATAAAGTCAAACACTTCCTACAATTTCATGCACTTATGACTTCAAGCTTGCATATATATCCGGTTCGAATATCCTTTTGACCCTTGGAATGAAAAGCAGACTAAGAGAAACATTTGCTTGGCAGCTAGCTAATCAATCACTGACCAGCTTAAGAGGATAGCAACACCATAAATTGAACAGCAATATGTCCGAAAATACATATTAGAGGCTGGCAAAAGTCGGTAATTAAGCCTATAACTTGGAACTTAGAAGCACATGTTGAGTTGTGCAACAATAATGATGGTAATTAACTTTAGATCTGTCATACTTTTTATATGTTTCTTTGCTTTGGCTCAATCAAGCACAATACAAAACACACATAAATGAGTCGAATACATCATAAAATCAGCGTGGCCTAACAAACTGATTAGCAGCCATATAGTTTGAACAGCTTCACCAATCACAAACACGCATTCCCCAAAGTCTGTCTATCTGTCCGAGTTTGTGAATTCTTGTTTGGCTTTGCTATCCAACGATTGTTCAACATTCCCTTAACCATTTGCTCCATTAAACTCCCATCAATTTTGTGTGTCATCAATACAAACAACATGCATTTTAAGACGCATTCAGATACGTTCTTCAAATCAGTTCCGCTCTTCAATTACTACTTAAACAGAATTTAACTTAACTTGAAACCTCAGAATTGGTTAACATATGGATTTTTAAAGATTTTATTTAGAGTGAAGTTCTGTCGAAATTGATATTCGGAATATAGTTGGAAGTAAGCTTGTGTTTGTCAAACGATTTGCAGTGGCAAAGGAAATTACAAACGGTTTGCAAGCGTTAACCAAAAAAAGAAAACAACACATAGCTAGATGGGCAAAGTGAGAAAAGGAGACGCAAGGTGAAGAGGGAGGGAGATAAATTCCAACAAAAGCGACAATGGCAACGTGGAAAAATGTAGCTTAGAGTTCTTTGGCTAGATGCTACCCTGCAATTTAAATAATATTAAGTATACGCTATACGTTTTTTACAGCTTAAGCCAAGAAAACTAGCTTATTATTATAGATTTACATACGATTAGCACTCTTAAGAACTCAAAAATAGGTTGGAGATAAAGGTTATGATAAAAAAGATATCGTTCACATTTGATAGAAAAGAAATACTAAAATCTTTAACAAAAAACTTTATCATCTTTTATTTGCCTTTTGACCATATTATTTCGGCAACACCGAGGATGTAAAACACATCAATCAAATTCAAAGTGCATTGTGTGTGGCAATCCCAATAGTTGACGTTGACGTTGACATTTGCCGTTGATACGGCTGCAATGAGATTTATGCAGCACGCAGTTTTTTGCTTAGCTTCGTGGCTAAAATTGTTTTGAAGCCACGGCTTTATGCAGCTGTCATAAAAGAGTTTGTAATATAACACATCAAAGAGCGGCGTGCAATCGTCAAAGATACTTACAAACATGCATGCATACATACATACATACGTATCTGCAGACAGTGCGTCAGGTGCAAACAAAACACATCAAAGCGAACAATGCGAACTTTTGTGTTCAGTGGCCAAAAAACAAATGCAAAAAGAAACTTTGCCTTGAAAACTTACTTTGTGTTCTAACCAAGCACGCGGCCAGGTCACGCCCCCAGCACACGTCCACCAAAACCACCCACTTTCCTGCCCTTACATTATAGCAATGGCAGCAAGCTGGCGGCAGGAAGGAGGCTATGAAAAAAGTTAGCCAAAAAAAATTAAACACAAAAAAGTTAGCTATTTTTTTGGTTGCTGCTTAAGACAAATGAAATGCAATTTTAATGCCGGAACATCGAGGCAAGAGCATAAATCTTGAAATTACCTTCAATGTGGCTGCTTTTGCTGATGCTGTGAATGCGGCGGCTGCGGCGACAGCTGTGACTTCCTTTGTGCTATACATTTTATACAGCTTACTTTTGGACAAAATTGTTTTTACTGCCCAGTGAGTAATCAGGCAATTGGGTTTCGAAAAAAGAATGAAAAATTTCAGACTTTATAAATTGCATCGCTTTAGCTTCTATGCAGTTGACCAAAGTTGAGTTGGAGTTTTCTTTTTGTGTTAAGTTGCAGATATGTATTTAATAACATACAGATTTGAAAAAGGAGACTTTAACCCAAATCTTGACAAATTTCACAAAGCGCTCTGACTGAAACTTTTACTGTCGGTTTGAGTTTGCAATAATTTAGCTTATGTTTTTGCCGTTTACTAATGAGGCATGAGCCACCAAAGTCCATTGACCATGACTATTTTTATGGCAACACAAAACACTTGAAGCTGTCGTCTCGCCATAATATCAATGGTATGGAGTCGACTCTGTGTGTCGTCAACCAGTCAAGCAATCATCAATTTATAATGTCCCTTGCTTGCTACAAGCCAAGTTACTCAGGAGACTTTGCTTAAGCACTGGCTTAGGCGGAACTTAGGCGGTCGTAACCAACAAAATACTGAATGTAGCGCAAAAGTGAACGTAAAGGATTTTCATTACTTGAGCGGAATTTGAAGACCAATAAAAATACCAATAATAACTGAAGTCGGCGAGAGGATAAGTTCAAAATTAGGTCTTGGTCAAAATAATAAACGTATATTATATATTTCAATCAAATAAATTCGTCGTGTCATTTAATGTGCGGCATTTCACTTTCCTTTTATCAAGTTAGCTCTGAACAGTTTCTGATGCTGTTAGCAACAACAGTGAGATTACAGTGTGCTGCTAAAATTTCCCATTGCTCTCTCAGTATGTTAATGCGTTAACAGCTTAAGAGAGAGTCTAATAGCAGATGTTAAGTTTAACGAGCCACTTTGGCCAATTTACGTTATCAAAACTGATAAGCAGCTTAAACAAGTTGGGCGCCAGCAAACGTTCGTTTTACGATGTTGTTTCTTTCTAAGTTGGCACAAAAACTATTGAACCAAACAAATGGCGTTAAGTAAAAGTTTAGCATTTGTACGCGAGCAAATAAACTTATTCTTTCAAAGCTTTTACGCACTTGAATTATGTTTTAAGGTATTTATGAAGAAAAGTTTATTTGTTTTATTATTAATTGGATTATGCAATGACTGTCTCTATAATATTTTATTATATTTAATGTGTGCATGATTATGCAACTTTAGACATTTTTGTGACAAAAGAAAAAAATATAATCCAATTTGGCCATTTCTCGTGAACATTTATGTGAAATTGTGTGGCTGTACCAAGTCTAGGTCAATTGGTCTGCAAATGCAAGATGGCCAGAAAAGTTGATAGACCATTGACCAAAAATCACATCAAATGCAAAAGTTCAGACGAATGCCAAACAAACCGAGGACCTTTATGAGCTTCAGCTGGCAACACATCACCATAAAGTACACAGCAGCAGCAGCAGCAGCAATGGAACAATGGAGGCAGCTTGCAACAAAGTGTGGTGCACTTCTGAGAAGAGTACTAAGTAATAGAATTGAGTGCACAGTTGATCCCACAACTAATTTTGCACGTAGACTGGCTTGGCAAACTGGCAGCCGCAACAAATTGCATTGAAAGGTGAGCATGCTCAGAGGCACCACATGCTAAACAAGAGGCAACCGGAAACGGAAATGAAAATGGAAACAAAAATTTCAACGAAAAGGAAACGAATAAAAAGCTCACGCATTTGCAATTGAATTGCGTAAATGTTCACTTTGCGAAAGAGCAATAAGCCGCAATATGATTTTTGTCTGCCATAGGTGGAAAACATTGAACAGTTCATTGGAAAAACTAGTTCCCAAATGAAGCTTACTCAGATTGTGCCGAGAAGGTGCATTCCAATACTGAATCGAATGGTCAGTTCAACTTTTAGGAACCATTGAGCAAAGGTATATTTGGCAAAGTTACTAAAAAATAAAGAGTTTCACTTTGTTGGTTTAAAAACACTTAACGAAACACCAGCCGTTTATAAACCTAACAACTGTTAAAGCAATTGAATTACATGCAAAAACCACAGGATATGTTTTGCAAATATTTGCTCACTTTGCAGTTTGTCGTCCGCACTTTTTTTTACGCGAGCTGACGCTTAAAGAGGGTGTTGGGAAAACCACATTCACATAAATACACACACATATGTGCAAACATACATTTAAGTGTTAGTCTCACATGCGTGTTTGCATTTGCTTGACGTGCACACACACACACACACACATAACAATAACCTGGTAGATTTCTTTCATTCTTTTTTTTTATTTGCAGAGTACTTCCGCTTGGCTGCTCTGTATGCTGCTTATTTTCTGCTTGGCTTTCTAACAGACTGACTATGTGAGTGGGTAAGTGAATGCGTACAAACATTTAACTGCAATAAAAGAGAGGAAAGTCAAACCATCACTGCATATGTGCATTGTAGTATTTGTTGTTCTCCTTATGGGTGGAATATAATTCTCAGTTGAACTCTTTTGGGTATTGTTCAGACGATGTCCTTAAAGTCCTCTAATGGATTGTTGATTTATTTTTGGTCAAGCAAACGAAAGGAGAAAATGTCAGTCAACAGCTGACTAATTAGCAACGGGAAAGTATTTTTTTTATAGCTGTCAGATAGTCATGACTTGTTCTATATGTTCAGGTAAAAATTCAGGTAATTAGCCAGACTCTCTGCATGGCTTTGAAGCTTTCCCTTCCTGTTGAATTATTTCATAAGTTAATGTGATTATTTTTTCATTTCCTTCTCGCTAAAACATTTCATGCAATGAATAATATTAAAATACAGCAAATTTTAATAAACTAATTAGCAACAACTCATTTAAATTGTTGTTTATATGTATCTACATATTAATGTACTATTTGATGTTCAATAATAGATTTGTATGCTTGATTATTGATTTTTATTATAATTCCCCTTCACTTTATGCGCAACCCAAACTGACCTGCGCTAACTTTTTCAAAAAAATACCTTTGCCACATGCATTTAGTATTTTTCACTTTGATTTTTTGCACTATATTGTTAAACACCTCAACAAGCAATTAATAAAGTTTATTGCGCAAGCTGCCAGTGGCCATGGATTTTTTCTTTTTTGTTTGTATGTATGTTTAGCTGAAACCCTCCCGCTTGCTAACATTATTGGTTTGTGATTTGCAAGTGCAAACGAATAACTAATTACAACAACTCGAATCCCCTCTTCCATTCACCCCATCTCTTTTGGAATGTTGTTACCCGTAGTGGCTAGACAGCGTACTAAAATATTTCAATACCTAATCAGCAAAGCAGCTGGGAATCAGGATTCTAGCCATTTTGTTATTGGCATTCAATATGCATAACACAAGCAAATTCATTGCATTGCTCAGCGTGAGAAAATCAAGGGTGGGGACTACCGATATTTGTATATTTGTATTAGCTTAGTGCTGATGCAATTTAGTTGATGGCTACAATCACCGAGCTATAAGCTAAAATTGTGTAAACTGCTACTATAAACTATATCAAACCAAAATGGCTGACGGTGTCATATTTGCCAAGTGTTATTTATGGCAAATGAGCAGAGAAGCGCTGTTCACATTGCAATTGAGGTTGCTAGTTGTTGGGTTGAAGGGGAAGTTAAGTTTGCTGCTGAAAGTGTATAAAATAGAGATGAGCAGAAATTGTAGCACAACAAAAGCTAAAAACGTTGAAAATATAGAAATATATATTATATTTTCATCTTTTAGTTCGTGTTGAGCCGTGAAATTGCGATAAAATGTGTACACAAACAAGGCAAAATAATTCTTAATAAAATTATTTTCTTTAAATGCTGTATTGTAACTAAAATCCAATAATTTCTTCTATGTATTATGAATAATCTCTAGTGAACTTAATACTTAACATCCGTATAACTCTATATATATGTTAAACTTGTCTTCGAGTTCGTATTGCTTTCGTGACATGAACACACGCTCAGCTCCAACGCTAGGAATAGTCTCATGTTTCCGTATGACAAAACTCATTGCTTAATTTATATTAAAGAGAGGGCGATATTAACATTTGGCACATGCTGCACGCCAAAAATGTGATGCCACAAAACCACCTTTTTATATGTGGGGGGGCGGGGGGCGTGGCTTGGCAACTGAGCTGCAGCATGCGTGTAAGTATAATGAATGCTTGGAAGGCCAATGCTGCCGCAGTCTCTCGTTTCCTGCCCCCACCACCACCTGCCACTTGTGCTACGCAAGCTACGCAACTCAATGAATCTCACTTTGCGTTCCCGTTGCGCATTTTAATGAGTTTCGCGTATGTTGGCGTAGAAGTAGCAATATAAGTGGTAAAAGAAAATCGCGCTGAAGTCAACTAAAGATGGATAGACATTATTAAAGCTTAACAGCATCAGCTGATAATACAATACGCAAACTAAAGACACGCTCGGAAATTAAGTTTTCGCTGCTTAAACATTAAAAATCAACTTCAACTGCTTGAGCAATCTATCTTTTAGTCTCTGTTCTTCACTCATTGCGGCAATCAAAGTTTTATCTCTTGTGTGTGTTTAGGTATTTTGCCGCACTTATTACACTTGTACTTTTTGATGTTCGGTGCCTTTCCACTTGAGAGACGCGGGAAAAAACTAAAGCAGTCCACTTAAATTGATTTGGAAATTTCTAAATTAATCGCAATTATTTTAACCGCACTTATTGCACTTTTGCGCTTAAAACGCCATCTCAAAACTTTGAACTTTGCAACTTTGTTATTCCAAACTTAATTTAATACTGTCCGAAGCGAAGAAGAAAACCAACAATGTGGCCAGCATCCAAACCAACGCACATTTCAATTATTATACAATTTTTACTCACTTGACTCTCACACTCTCTTTTCTCTTTCCCCACTTGTCCCGTTCATGATGTTTTACGGACAAAGTTCTGCCTTACAGCGCCTGCGGTGCCGTTTGTATAAATTGTTTGACCAAGGCAAATGCCATTGGAAAATTGGGGAAAAAGTCGAATTTTATTGAAAGAGACTGCATTACACCAATTTTACAAGTAATGGAATAATTTTATATTTAAACATACGACAGAGACGGAGGAGAGATATTGCATTCTGATTTAAGCACTTACTTTTGAAGTTGAGAAAAATATTTAAGCTAAAGTTGAGTTAAATAGATGAAATATTTATTGTATTACATATTTTATTTTACAATTTATTTAAATCGAAGCTTCATTCATTGGGATCGCACTTGAAACTATTGAATTGAAAAACTTAAAAATTTATACTTTCACTTGAGATTCAAAATAAAATCGTCGCTTTTATATGTTTATTTAGTATCACTTTAGTTAATCTCTTTTCAACAAAGATTTTTATGCAAATTGACATTCTGCTTCAACGTTACAAGCGTCTCAAAACAACAATCAAAACTGGAAATGCAGCACTTAACATTTATGGAATTGAATTAAACACTCACACACACACACACAAGCCAATTTCAATATTCTTATAATGCTCTTCACGAGTCGCTTCGTTATATTTTGCTGCTTTTATTGAAATTATGCGTAGAGTATTCCGCATCGTGGTTTTTGGAAAGGGGCTTTACTATTTTATCCTTTTCTCAGCTCTCATTTTTGCATCTCTCTCTCTTGTCTGATTATTAAATGGACTTCCAGGCGATGCAATTTCCTTTAGCACGAACGCTGCGTGTACGTGATATTTTCTGTCCACCAATTAATTATATTCTGTTTAAGCACAGCATGTTTTTAATTTGCAATCAAATTGATTTATACCCATTCTAGGGTAAACCAAAATAAACATTTTATTTAATTCATTACCTTTTAACAATAGTGTAATTTTTAATTCACTTTTCACTCTCCGCAAATAATGTTGGCAACGTATGCTAACATGTAATAAACTAAAAGATAGATAGCGCTCTACAAGATATACGGCCGTTCGCGAGCTCAGTATCGTACAGTGTTCCGTTGTCGTGCGCTATTAAAACTGAACTGAAACCTCAAAGCGGCAAACTTCTAGATATGAAATGACATGGAAATAAATGCCACAATAACAACATGAGGGCGACAGACAAGAGTATTCAGCTAGTCAGCCCGCAGAGATCGAGACAGGTTTTCGGCTTTGAATCAAGTTCCCCCTTGATTATTTATATTAGCATGTTGTTGATCCGCACAAATTAAGCATTGTTTCGAATGTTGAACATTTTTTTACTGCACTCACTTGCAGCGTCGTGAGGCTTTTGGCATTTTAGCTGAATGTGTGTGTGTTGGGTGTGTCGTCAGCAGCTCAAGAACTTGGCCAGCAAAATGCCTAGCTCAATCAGCTGGTATTGACCGCAATGTGCGGTTTGGCAAATGTTATGCATGTAAGACGCATCCATCTGAGTAAATTTACACCTGATTACTCATACGCCCAGTGTGGTTTACATAGCACATCACACAATTTTGCAATCAAACTCGTTTGTCTGTCAAAAAGCCAAAAACATTCCCAGCTGTGAGTTTAATGAACGCGCAAAGTAAATCTTGAAGTCATATCGATTAGCTTGTAGCCATTTTAACTGTTGGCTATCAGGAAAAAAAAGTACAGTGTATATTAGATAGCAAAAGATAAAAAATATTGACAATCAAGTTAATTAAAGAAAATGATTTGTTTCAAGATAACTTTGTCAAAGCTGAACCAATATTTCATCAAGTGCAAACCATAAAATGTCACTAATTTATTCTATTTATCAAATTATTTAATGTGTTTGTCAAAAGCATTCAAAATAGTCAACTAAAACTCTAAATAAATATTTAATCTACGTAAAATGTTCATTCAATTATTGAACTAAATGTTGGTTTAAGCTATGACTTTGAACATTTAACCATAATTGCATACATTTGTTTTTACTATAATAATTAATCTTCTTTTGCATATAATAAAACCTTTTTAGCTACAAACTGATTCATATCATATTAACAACTAATTTGTTGACTTATTCATAATCGTTTGCTTATATTTGATAATTAAATCAAAACACAAAAATAAAACACGCTTGCTTTAAAGTAACGCGTTATTCAACAGGCTGATTTAAAATAACATTTCGACAAAAACTGACGTAGTTGAACGATTTAAAGTTTATCTGCTGTCATTTGCTAGGTATTTCCCCAATTATTTGAAGATGCGTCAGTTTATTGCTGCTTCTTCTCTTGTTTTGTTGCCATTTGCGGAACTGTTTTGCCATCTGGGCTTGTGTGTGCTTTACATTTGGTCTGTTAAAGTGCAAAGATGCACTCAGCAAGTGGCAGAAGCGATTTTACATCTTGTTTGCCTCTTTTGCATAATCCGCTTATATGTTCAAAGCTATAAACTAAAACCAAACATCGAATAAGCCCCCAGTCTCTCTCTCTCTCTCTTTCTCTCTCTCCTTATCCGTTTAGTTACATATGACGCGTGTGGATGACTTTTTTTTTTTTTTTTTTTGGTTGAGCTTAAAGTACTTCAATATATATTTTTGTTCGTTGATGCCTTTCACTAAAAAACAGTTTGCAAATTGGAATTGAAACTGCCCGCAATGATTTTTTTTTAAGCTTTAGCTTCGTTGCCATAAATCCAGCTGAAGGTCGTCTCTATTTTTATTAACATTTATTTATGCATTTGGTTTTATTTTAATGTTTTGCTCTGCGTCTTATGATAACTGAAAGCCGGTCTTAATTGTTTTTGTGTGTTTATTTGTAGGTAGATTTTTTATGTACATCGTTATGCAAAATTTAAATAAATAAAAGTTTTTATTTATGCACTTGCGTTAAAATCACATTTAAAGTCTTGAGCTTACATTTTTGCACAATTAAATTAAAAAACATGATTAAAAAGCAATACATTACATTATTGAAATCAGCCAAAACGGTATATAAATTTAAGCCAATCAACCGCATGATCAAGCAAACAACATTTCACTTGATAGCTGACATTAATCAAGGCTACATTGAACTACTTCTTGTTCAATCCTTAGAAATGGACACCTATTGAGATTGACTAGCGAATCAATGACTTAAACTTTTGATTTATGGGCCATACACGTGTTGATGTAGCTATATACTATTATGTGTAAGTGAGTACTGACACATTTTCCAATTAATTTGATGTGCCGATTAAGCAAACTCAATTTCAATTAGTTTGTTGCGCCCGCACTTAAATGCAAATTGCAAACGAAGAATCGATACAAAATCGTTTCGTAGTATTATTTGTGGCTTTTGATTCAGCCGGCACATGCTGATTTGGGCACAAACGTTTTTAAGAAGCGTTTGTTTTCATTTGATTTGTAATTATCTGTGGATGCAAATCAGTTGGACATAGCGATATCATGCCACACTACATACTAAGAATATACCGCCCCTTTCCACCCTTTTCACCAACCCAATCATTGTCTTTTGCGATAAATATGAGAACAAGTTGTTCGCTGTTGCACTAATAGATTAATTACAGTATTTTGTTTTGGTTCATTGTTGAAGAGATAACAATGCTAACGACTGCTTAATAATTTAATTACACATTATGGGTCGCTAAATGTTTAGACTTCTTAAACCTGTTTGAAAACATAGGTTCCACAGCTGGCAACTCAAAAGCTTTTGTATAGTCAATACACAAACCTGTTATTGGGACAATGTTAAAATTACATTTTCATAGACGAATTAACAGTAATTTGTCTATGGACATTTTTAAAGCGTTTGATTCTTTTATAGCATACATAGACCAAGTAACTATATTATTTTGTATACACTTTTGACTAAATTATTCATTTAAACGTATTATTTTAGAATTATAAAATCTTCAGCTATTTTTTGCCATGAGCCCATGATTTATAACTGTCTTAGCTAACAAATTTTCCTGAAACAGCCACTTTGCTCTCTTCCTTGTTAATATTAAAAACAATTTTTTCAAATTTTTAATATTAGACATATTAAAATTAAGAAAATAACATACATTTTTATGTTAGCTACAATTAATATCGCTCTTGAATATTTAAATTTAAAAACATTACCTTTATCTAAATTAGTTCAATCTTTATGCAGCAATCATGATATTTATTTCAACGTTTGAAAGTATTATCGATTGCAAGTGCTCCTCTTATAAATGCAGCCTACAGCTTTATTTTAAATGTCAGCCAAAGCAATTAAGTAACTTGCAGCACATTCACGGCTAAGCCCGCTAATATATATTGATGATTAAATCACTTCAATTCATTTGTGCAGGAAAAAGCAAAGATTCCATTGCTAAATCATGACACGGAAATCGTTGAACTATTTCGCATATACAAATACGAATGACGGACATAATTCGAATTAAATCCTATAAGATTAGTCTAATTTCAAAGCTAAATGATTGCCAGAACAAGCTTTACACACATATATTTAACGACATTAAAGACTACATTCTATATGTTTGTTGCCTGACAATCAGTATTTTCCTAGATGGATTCTCTAACATCAAAATTTAATTAAAATAAATCTGATGAAATATTTTACAAACTATTTTACGGTTCATGGCAAATAGTGCAATTAATTTTTGAAAAATAAACTGCGTTGCGTTGGTAATAAATTTGAAATTCTGCAACCGCAAAACTTGTTTTAGCAATTAGGCTCAATTAATTGTGAGCGCGTGCAATTCTGTTTTCAAATTCCATTAGGCTGAATCGATGCGTGCAAATTCAATAAATAATTAGTCAATAAGTTTTCGCACTTCAACACGCCCAAAAACTTTAAAGGCCACAATCATCGATCAACGTCAATAGCATTTCCAGTTGGTAATTTTCGTTGCGTGTTTCATCAAAGGAATCAGCCTATTAAGCTAAACCCCTATTTACCGTAACCTACCAAAATACCAGTTGCCTTTTCTCTTTATTTTCTTACATGCACACGCAAACATTGGCAAACGAACCCAAACATGTCCCCGCAGGCCGAAAGTTACAAAAAAATAATACATGCGAAATATATTCGAAATTGTCAGTGTGGGGATAAGCAAACATAATGAATGAACCACGAAATATACTCCCAATGAAATTGATTATTTTCCACCTTTTTCTTTTTCTTATTTTTGGTTATTTATTTTAAAAAAGTTTTTGCACGCACTTTTTTGTTGGCGTGCTGTAAACTTTTGTATAATGTTAAAACAATGAATGCTTTAAGGACTTTTTAATAATAGATTAAAAGTATATTTGAACTAATATGAAGTATATTGGGTTAAGTAAGTTTTGCATACTCCGCGATTCTCAAGAAATTCAAGTAAACTTTTTCGGCTTTGATGGATTTTAAGTGTTGTTCGTTAAGGTAGTATAATAGGAATATATTTGTGTTTAAGTGATATTTAAAAGCTTTCATTTTTTACTACCCTTTATCTCTTCTTCTCTTTCTCACTTTCTCTCTTTAAACGAACGTTTTGATCTACTAAAACCACAGAATGAATAATATATATAAGTTCAATCATTTGGTTTGTTAAAATTCTTTTCTTTATGTTGATAGGATACATAAAAGATATCAATTAACAGCACTATTTTTGCACTTTAATGCATTTTTGATGAAAAGAAAACATTTTTTGAATTCTTTTCAAAGTTATTTCAGAAAGAATTCGTTATTTAAGCAAAACACTTCAGTTTTAATTAAAAAACTTTTTGCTGAAAAAATAAAAGCACGCACACACACACATACACGCACAAGTGCATGCAACAATTTGGATTTTTTGGGCAGGCCAACAAATAAATCTTTATGGATTAGTTGGGCTGCCAAGTTGCCATATAACAGGGAGTTGTTGCAGCTGTTGTTGTTGTTGTCGCTTTTGTGTTTACGCAGCGGCAAACAAAAGAATTTCAAAAGCTTTAAAACTAAATTCTTGCCAGAAATCTTGCCACCCATCCAACGCGCCCAACACCATCTGACAGAAAGAAAGCTGTGTGAAGTGGGGAGAATGCCATAATCAAAATAGAAAACAAACAAAATGGCGGCGGTCAGCATCGAGCGTCGGAGTGATTTATGCGGCATGCGAATCAGATGAAGGCGGCGAAAGGACGAGACGAGGGAAAGAGGGGTGCTATTGGAAAACGAGACTCAACAGAGCATGTGAAAGCCGTAGAAATATTTAGGTTTAATGAACTTGAATGTTAATAAATAAATTTGTCAATAAAATTGCCGCCAACAACAACAGCTACTTTAACAACTGCTGGCCTGCATGCCTAGAGGCCCACTCAAAGTGTCAACAAAATGGCGACGCTGTCCTGGCCTTAAGAGTTGGGATGCCTTTTAAATCTGGTTTGGCTCGGTATCGGATTACGAGTACCTTAGACACAACGAAGACGAATGACATTACCAATTTTATTTGATAGGCGTATTGAAAGGCGCAAAAAGCCCCTCGCTCTTTGTTAGCCATTTTAATTTGACGCAAATCGTCGATACAGTCAACACACACACACTTGAGTGTTGCCTAATTTGCCGGGTCTGAAGTTTGTGGCTAACAAAAAGTAGGCATTAAAGTATTATATTAAAGCAGCAAATTGGCAACAATAGGATCTGCATATTTAATGGGCATCAGCTTTTTAATTGAATTGACTGCTAAACTAATTATTGTTAATTATGTAACTGACAGCCAGTCAAAGTTAGGTTGAGTTACAGCAAAAAAAAGAAGCAGAAACAGCTTTAGTTGAAAAAAAATATTGTTTGTAAATACTTAAAATATATGAATAAAAAACATTGACTTAAAGCAATCATAGGCTGAAAATGGTAATTTATAAATTTCTTTCTAAACATTTTTATTTAAGAAAACAATATTGATTTAAACATAAGTTCAGATTAATACTAAAAATAGCTCACAGATATTTTTGATATTTTAATAATTTAAAATTATATTAACTAAATAAATTTTGTATTTATAATTTAAGATATTTGCTTGGTTTTTATGTTATATTACATTAATTAATAAATTTTTTATTTAAGATATTTGTTGGTTTTTCATATTACTTACTTATAAAACTTTTTCTTTTTTTCTTTCTTTCGTCACCTTCAAATCGTCCTTTAAAGTCTTTATTTTTCCCTAGTACAATTGGTAATTCATTTACTTTCCCAAATAGAATTTGACCAATTTAACGTGCTTGAGTTTTATTTGATACGCGAATGTATTGCATTCCTCACATACTGTATTCTTGGATGAATGTTTGTAACGGTTCAACATCTTAGTTGCGTCTCTGGTCAATTTTCCGCATGATTTAATCGTTTGCTGAGCAATTGACTTGTGTCTTCACATCATCCTGTTGGCATTTCAAATACTTCGCTGAGGCAATCAACACCTCATCCACATGAGATTAAAGCAAAAACCTTCGCGTGTTATTAAAACATTGGTAAACACATACACATACATTCACATTCCAACATCTTTATTATCAATCGTGCACATCATCAATGACAGCAACCGGAACATTATCGTTTGTTTTGATAGGATTTCTTATTTTTGCTGACATGCGAGTACTTTTTTTTTGTTTTTTGGTCAATTTTATTTTCATTTTACTTTTGCAGCTATCTGGCTCTGTGTCTAAACTTTTTGTTAACACAAACGTGTTGGCTGTTGTAAGTCAATTTTGTTTCTTTTATTTCCTTTTTTTCACGTCGCGTAATCCTACAAAGCATTGATCAATTTTGTTATCTTTCCGGGGAGTGGTGGTGGTGAATGCTATGCCTTTGGCTTAGGCCCTTAGGAAAACAAACAAAAGCGTTGAACCTGATTGTTAGCAGTAGCAAACATTTGCAGGTGCTTAGTCAACATGTTACGTAGCCTAAAAATAGGCAATGTAGATTGAAATTGATGTTTCTTTGAACAAATGGGCTTGTTGCTTCGGGAAACAAAACCCTCTCTCCTACTCTGATATTGTGAAATGTTTTAAGTTTTGATAAGAGCATAAAAGCCGCTTAGAACGTTTAACAGCCAGCCAGCTGAGTGGAATTATACGAAAATCAGCTTGAAAGTATGTACTAAAAAGAAACAAACAAATTTATACGAAAATCAGCTTGAAAGTACCAAACAGCAACAAATTGAATTGTTTGAAGTTTCAATTACAAATTGTTTCGCTTTATAACAGTTTTTTATTTTTTTATTAGTGGTAGATTAAGCACACAAAAATTAAATCGATTATTATCGATAATCGTCAATTATTGTTTGCCTTATTTACGTTTCTTACACTAAGTTAATCACTTTAATAATATAACCATAAGCACTTTACACTTGATTATTTTCTTGTCATAACAAAAGTATTTATAAACCGAAAACACACACACAAATGCGGCTAGCAACTGCTGCGGCCTCTTAACATCCGCCCGCTTCCGCTTGCACACTCGCAATGTCAACACAGTTTATAATTTTGGTTGATTTTTCCGAAGGATGGCGGTGTAAACAAATTTCGATATAATCATATGTGACGCCTCACTGACTACATAAACTCACTCGTGTATATGTGAATAAGTTTACTTTTCTAAAAATCATATAGTGTACCAGTCCGGCCTAAAGTCAACTGTCATATAGTTTGAAACCAGGTTGACGTTTTGGCGAGCATAAATAACTAAACTAATAAATTATCTGTGAACATATATAGAAAACGTATAACTAAACGCTGATCAAGTCATAAGACGATTTATTTTCTAAGGTATTAATTTAAGTTCTACAAACATTTACTGAACTTCCTTGGTTAATAAAGTGCAAAAAACTATAATCGAGCTGTCAATAAAAAGATTTTGTTGTTTCTTTTGGTACTTTTATCTTACTTCCGTTTCCATTAGTTTTATTGTAGTAAAGAAAGTTTAGTTTCAGCTCGGCAACAAAATAGTAAAACACAGACCAATAAGATGTCAAAGGCAGTGAAACTTGGACAATCCGAATATTTGCAACAATTCCGCTGTGATTAAATTAGTTTTGAGCTTTACTTTGTGCCACATTACCAAAGAGCAAAGGTGACAACAGAAAACACAAGAAACAATTGCAAATTGAGACTGCAATCAAAGTAACTTGACATTATTACTTGTCAAAGTATATTCAAGGACGAAGAATTGTTATTGACATTTTCAGTAAGCAACAATGTTTTCTTTGAGTGTGCGTTTGTGTGTGTTTGTGAACGGCTAAGCCATATAAAACTATGTTAATTGATGTTAGGATATGTATACATACATACATATATGTTTTCGCAAACTTTTTTCCATTTGTGTCGATAAGCAGCAACCGCATAAAGAAACATATCAATAATAAACCACAAAGTGAGCTAAACAATAGCGAAAACTCGCACGCACACACACACTGTCACAATCACACAAAGCAATTTCAGTCCTAATGAACAGCGCTCAGCTCAAAGACAAGGTCAAGCGACCATTCCACCACTTCTCGGCTCCACTTTTCTCCCCACATCGCTTTTGTTCTGCTCGTCGCACGATTCTGATAAAACTGATAAGCCAAAGTCAACGGCTGCCCATTCGAGATATACATATTGTAAGGAGTTGTATGGGGTAGCGATTGTGTTATTTACCGAAGCACTTTTAGCCCAAGCTGTTATACACAGGCACACGTATTGTATAACAGTTTAGACTTTCCCCTTCTTTGTGCCAACCGCTTAACTAACTCTTAAATCAGCTCGAATATTTTGATGAAGATTTAATCATAAAATGGAATGTCAAATTGTTGAATGTATTTGAAATTGTTTTTACTTAACAAAATATATTATCTTTTAATGTGTATTTATAACAAATACTTGTTAACTGTATCGTTAGTCAAAGTCAAAGAGATGGTTTTCGTCATACTAAAAAGCGATGACACATTCTACAGCATTTATATCATTTCAGTTGCTGAATAGTTGTCATTTGCTGTCCCTTAAGATGTCGCATTTTTGCCTGGATGCTGTGGCAATTGCATGGAATCTGACAGCAACGTCATTGTACTATGTCAAATTAATGACATTGCAATAAAAGGGAAGCATATAAATACATTGGCAATGATAAATATAACACAAAATGACAAAATCGTTTTTCTTAGTTTTTCTAACAAGCGGAAAATGTGCTAAGCAAATACAAGCAAAGAAAAACTCAATGCATTGAATGCTGCGTTAAATAAGTGTAAATATTTTAGTGTTTTTTTCTTGTGTTGGCAAATTGCGTCAAAGAAACCACAGAGGCATTGCACACAATATGCAAACAACCAAAAATTGGTAAAATTTGAAATAAAAAAGTAAATAATAAAAAAAAAAAAATAAAAGGGAAAACCATTTCACATGCACACAACGCATTCAGCCGGCCAACAATGCGAAAATCCAATAAAATTTAGGCCTAAAGGCAAATAGTTAGTAAGTCAAATGGAAAAGCATATTGGAGGACTGGTTTAGTCATGTTTGCCCCCCCCCCCACAACTACTATTGCGTACTGTAACGACTATCAAAAATGCAAATGGCATTTTCACCCCTTGAACCCCTTCGGACTCGCCTGCAGCTGCCGCAAGGCAAACAAGAATGGTAAACGATTTACAGTGCCTAACAATTTGAAGATGCACAGAAAAATAATTTGTATGGCATTTGATAGCTTAAAGTCTTTAAAGCTTGAACAGCCCCTAAGGCATTTGACCTTATATGTATGTATGTATGCGTGAGTTCGTCTTGCCCAACTTTTCATAATCGATGAGCTGGCGAATCCCCAAATCGAGCCACAGAAGGCGCCACATTAAAAAGGGTTTCCAACTTTGACCAGCACCTTTTTTTTATGAGCAGTATATGTACATACATATATTTATATATATATATATAATTTAATTTTTTTTTTTTTGTGCAGACCTGGTAAATAATAGTATAAAGCTTTGAGTTGATGTGGAAAGGAATTTTTGCCATTTACCAAAACGTAAAATGTGTGTGTGTGTGTGTGTGTAGGACAACGTGAAAATTGTTGTGCGTAAGTGAAAAGTGTTTTAAGCTGAGAAAGATTTACTGCATTGATTAGCTTTAAAACAGTAAACAAAACCCAGGGACTCATCATCATAACGATGAATGTAAATGTATTAGGAAAAGTTAAACAGGAATGAATCCATTGAAAACTATTATGTTGAAAGGGTATTAAAAATATTTGAACTTCGGATAATAGTATGTTTACTTTGTTTTTAAAATGAATATGCTTCACACAAATCAAAATCATATTACGAATATAATCATAGAATTGAACATTAATTTAATTTAAACTTTCAGTGCGCGCGCAATTAAAGAGACAAACAGCCAGATGCTACAGCTGTCAGCTTTTTGGCAAGAAGCATGCTGGCAGAACATCTGTGAACAGCTGGCGTTGTTTTTATATCGATAGTTCTGTTACCGATATTTTGTTTTGTCAATTTTCGTGATCAGCATACCATCTTTAATAAGTTTCGATAATAATAAAATAGCTGAGCAGCTGTGCAATTGAAAGCAACTAAACATTATTTGCAAATTAAACGCAAAAAAAAATTCATAAAAATGACACAAGACATGCTGCTTGGTACTGAGGAGCCCAGCAACAACAAGGAGACATTTCTGCAACAGTTTTGTCTACTTGCAAAGAATGCAACCGGCGCTGCACTCTTGGATGTGATCAAACAAGTTTTGGATGCGCCCAATGTATTTGTTTTTGGTGAGCTTCTACTCGAACCCAATGTAGTAGAGGTAAGTTCTAACCCTAAATAAGCACTGTTATCGCTTTACCAACTGTTCTTCTTGCAGCTGAAAGATGGACCCGATGCCAAGTATTACAATACACTGAATCTGTTTGCCTATGGCACCTACAAACAGTATCGTGCCCAGCAACAGGATTACATCGAACTCACGCCGGCGATGCAAAAAAAACTGCAGCATTTGACCATCGTTTCGCTAGCAATTAAAACGAAGAGCATTCCATATGCAATTCTGCTAAACGAGCTTGAAATTGATAATGTGCGACACCTGGAAGACATAATTATTGAAGCAATCTATGCAGGTAAGTTGCAAACTACAGATTTTATATTTAAGAAGTGACTTTTATAGATAAAAAAATGTGTAGACAGATAATTTGGCAGAAATTCGCAAGCAAGCAACGAGCTTAATAAAATTTACATCTTGCTGAGATTTTGTGTGATATAGCAGGCAGCTATTGTCAGTGACGGTTAGCTCCTAGTACAGGCTGGCTGCCATATAAACTAAGACTGAATTAAATTTGAATAATAAGAATTATGTTCAAATGTTTATTTTTCCCATTATGTAAAAATGTACATGCATATTTGAAAAATTGTAGAAATTCAATAGATTTTTTATAATTTACTGTAATAACACCTAATTTTACGCTATTGTTCAATTTGTTTTTTTGTTGTAATTTCATGACTCATTTCCTTGCACCGAAATTCCGCATAATTAAATTGAATTCTGATTTATTTTACTTTGAGCAAAGTCATGTAACAATTACAATTTCAAGGCTATTGCAACAGCAGAAATTTATGTCGAAACCTGCCCCCAAAGTAAGGTAAACTTAACACCCCTGAACGACAAACCGACCAACTGACCAACTGTTTGACTTTTTGGCAACAGTTGGCACAAAATTTCAAATAAAGTCGTGTCATGATTCTCGTCTGCTTCAACTCCTGCCAAGGCAGTGCACTTGATTAGCCGTCGAGGACTGAAGACGTGTTCATAAAGCTACTTTTCAGTTCCTTTTGCTACCTTCTGAAACAGTAGAGATTTGCTGTAGCGTGTGTTTTGTGCCAAAAATTTATGAAATAATATGGATCCTTGTCAAATGACGTTCAGCAATTACCAAATTCAACTCCCACCAGTCGCCAGCTGTCTAAAAAAAAGTTACCTTTCATTAGAAATAATGTTTAAATTTATTGTCAAAATTCTGTAAAAGATATTAAAATTTTGCTTTAATCTTTCAGTTGACCCAATTATCTGTAAATTGCTCTTTTTTATTTTTGCTTAAGCTGCATTTGCATGTTTTGTAGAATTGTTCTAGCTTAGAACTGTTTGCCAATTGCGATTTGCGGCTTATATACATACATACGTGTTTGTTAAATTTTGTAAAATGGCCAAAAGCTACAGCTACAAATGTTGCAATTGCCTGCTTTACACTTTTATAGCCAAATTTTTGGCATTCATTTTGTCTCTCGCTTTCTCTCTCTCTCTCTCTCCTCCCTGTTTGCCAAGTTGCATCTCCTCTTTGGAAAACACTGCATGTTATTTTTAATTAATTTTTGACTAAGCCTGTGTAGCATTCTAACAACGAGGGTAACTAACTATTTGACCCTTTTTGCTGCAGTGAATTTACATTTTGTTGTCTGTGTATTTTTGTGCAACACAACAGCAAAAGCCGCAAGTTAAACGCATAGCGAAACAAATTTTTGGAGGTTTTGCTGCATTGATTAGAAAAAACTTGCATGGAATTTTTCGCGCTTGTTGTGTTGACTTTCCGGCTCTGGCCACAAGCTATTGCGATATTGTTGCGTCCTTTTATCAGATGCAGTTAACTAGGGATTTTTCTTGCTTCTGCTGCTGCTGCTGCGGGCTACCTTAACGCGGTTTCATTTAGCACAGCACAAAAACCTCTTTGAATTCCAGAGCACTTTACACTCGAAGCGAATAAATCCAAACCAAATAACTAAATCTACATTTGTTCTTGTTCCAAATTCCAAAGTAAAGCACACACTTCAACGCCTTTAGCTATGCCATTAAACGAGAAGAAACTAAATTGAGGTTGGCTTGACTAGAAGATACCTAGCTTTTTGTGAAACTTGGCTAAGATTAACAAGATTTTATTTTTAGGAAGAAATGCATACAAATTTATCTTTATTAAAGTAAGGATTTTATTAAAAATTTATTAACTCTAGTTTTGTGTGCCTAACAAAAGTTTTGCAATGCCAACAAAACAATTAATTACATTATTTATTTAAACTATTTTGTGTATTCTTTATTCTTTGTATGCAACATAAAAGCAAATTGTCTAATCATTTTAAATAACTATGCTCAAACAAAAGCACACGTAACAAACGAAGAAAACCTGCATTGAATATGATTGTAAACAGTTTCAAATCTAAATTAAGCAAGCTTTTAATGCAGCTAAGAAATCTTATGTTTACGCTAAACAAACAGACGGTTAATATGCTTTCTTAACATTTGTTTGACAATTGGGAATTATTAAATGTAAATAGTGCTCAAATAAAATCTTCGCATCCATTATCAAAGTAATCAACTAAGCAAATAAAGTGACAACTGCTAAGCTGTTGGTGCCGCTTGCCCGCAGGGCTAAGTACACTGTCCACTGTCCAGTGTCCTGATGCTGATGCTGATCTTATCTGAGTGTGTTCTCATAAATAAGACGCAATGTGAGCTAGCTGTCCACACGCGCTACCTGTTTAATTGCTTTTCAAATACTGGCCGCAGCCACGGGGCAAAGCTGAGCTGCGCCAAGATTTATGTTATGATAGGAATCATTGTTTTTGGGTGGAAGGGCGACAAGCTCGATGCCCAAAAAGCACTGCATACTATTAGGCGCAATCTAAAATCACAATTGCTTAGAACTGAGAGTGGAGCGGAGGTAAGTGGTCTGTGAGCATCTTGGCCATAAGCTGCCATTAGACTTGCTACGGGGCACCACAGGACACGAATCCAATTGTTTGCTGTGAACGCTATTCGGGGGTGATGGAGGGGCCGCTATATCTCTAAGTGTGTTTGTGTTAGTGTGTGTGCTGTTAATGTTTGCTCTTTGGTATGCCTCACGTTTCAGGGCGGACCATTAGATCATCATTTGTCT
Organism: Scaptomyza montana; assembly: GCA_018904305.1. Taxonomy (NCBI): domain Eukaryota; kingdom Metazoa; phylum Arthropoda; class Insecta; order Diptera; family Drosophilidae; genus Scaptomyza; species Scaptomyza montana. The sequence goes on along the minus strand of JAEIGR010000017.1, from coordinate 2,138,527 downwards.
TGACAGTGCGGTGGAGTGGGAATGGTGGTTGTTTGGTGTTGTTTCCCATTCCAAGATGCTTTTATAATTGAAATTCGTTCAGTTGAGTGGGCTTAAGTTGAACCAAGAGCTAAAATTGCTTGTAGGTGGCAATCCATGTAGACAGATTGTTTTGATAGAGCATTTTTTAATTATTCATGGTTCAGCCTAATTGGTTTTGTTTTTCTTAACTTTAAATAATATTTAAAAAGTCATTAAATTGAAAAAAAAACTATAACTCTTTATCAAAAACTTTTGTTAAAAGTGTCCAACTACTAAATTAAACTAAATCTGTTTGTAGTTTATGTTTCTTTCGTGTTTTTTGTTTAGCTTAACCGTTAAGCACTATTCGGTTTACAACAACTCACTTTTCCCAACTTTATTATCTTACCCAAATTTAGATTGACATTCACTTTCACCTTTGTGGGCTAGCTGTTGTCGTCCTTGATGTTGGCATTTTCTATCCAGCGTTTGAGACCCTTATCAGCAACTCATGTCAAACATCAACTTTTTAGCTAAGCGAGGTGCGGTTTTTTCTACTTTTTTGCTTTGCACTATGGGGCATTTATTAGTTTTTTACATGATCTAAAATTAGCTAATTATCAATGCAAACCTGTTGTAAAATCTTTAAACTTTTATGTTGCATTACAGAAGTGTTCTGTTGGTTCTTAAAAATTTTACGCAAAAATGAGTTATGAATAAATGTCTGTTTTTTAGTAAATTCCCCATAGTGCTTTGGCTTCGTTGCTCTGCTTTACCTGTCCTGATTTGCATTTGAAAACAACAAGAGCAAAGCATCGCTTGAAACAACGAGACAAGACAAAAAAGCTTAAATTCAAATGCAACATGCTGACAAAGTTTATTTGTGGTGTAAATCCCATTGCGCCGCGATGTATACAAAAAATTTTATTTATTTAGTTTTTCTGATAACCTGTAACTCTGCTGAAAAATATTTTGGGTCGACTAGACTCATAGTTAGTACCTTTGTTGCAATAGTTTTTCTTTTTAAAGTTAGTCAAACTAACAAAAAGTTGTTGCATTGAACACATTAACTTCTCTTTTTAAAACTTAAAATTTCTGTTTATTCTTTCAAAATCGACCAATTTGACTTGAATATTATTAAATCACATAATTTAGATACACAACTTTTTTTGAGCTTAATTACAAGTAGACATTTATCAATTCAATGGCACTGAGCCATTTAAATAGAAAAGAATCTTAAGGGTCGATCAGACCCATGCAACTTGAGTTAATGTTTTTTATAGATGGTTTAAAGGGTAACTGACTAGTCTACCATGCCTATTGACGATTGTATCTATTTTAAATTTGTTATTTCAAGCTTGACAGTTTTTTGTGGCTGGTTTTTGAAATGTGACAAAGGGCAGGACTCGGTTTTGTGAACGTAGCGCTTTGTTTAATCTTCGCTTGAATTTTTTTAGAAGCGACTCTTGTCAAAGCGTGGATTGTCGCATAATACAAAACGCTTGTGAGAATTTGACTTGGGTTTTTTTCTTAAGACTTGTGTATGCACACTATACAGTTGGGGTATTATTATAAGTATACTGAGTTGTACATAGAACTACTTAACACAAAATAGATTTTCTATATTGACCATAACTAAATTTCGTCGTAATTTGTAATTGTTATGATGTTAAGGTTGTGTATGTTTCGCAGAATAAGTCGTTAAAAGAAGTCCAATCCGTCTTAGATATTTTCTTTTATCAGTAGAAACACTTATATACATACTCATACAATATTACTGCAAGTGTATTACAATCTTCGGCAACAGATCAATCTCTATTATTATTATTATTATTTTTTTTTTTTTTGTATTTGCCATTCTAGCTGTTAGTTGCTCATGTGTTGTCGTTTGCAGCGCTTCATATGGTTTGACTGACAACAGAGAATGTGTGGCACGCCCCTAGACAACGCCCTCATCATTGCAACAAACATGCTTGGTTGGTTGTTCAGCTGTTTTTGACTGCTGTACGCTTGCAATGCATACTTTTAGGTGTCTACGTCGCACCTACATAGTTGCATACATACATGGCTATGTAAGTGAGTGTCTGTGTGTGTAAGCCAGAGACGCGAAAGTTTACAGTTTCGGAAAATTTACCCCGGCACTTTGTCAGTTTTAGGTGAAAAGTTTCCAATAGTTGTTTGCCTGCCTGCCTGCCCCAAACTTAATATGTATTGACGGTGCAAGTTACTGCGTGCCTTGTGTTTTCTCTCTTTTCTACCTCTATCCCTGTCTATGTCACCATGTCTGCCTGTCTTCCTTTCTGTTGTCGGTATGCTGAGTTTTCAATTAATAAGTTTTCATTTTACGTTCGCTTTACAACAACGAAAAGAAAAAGGGACTTGTAGAATCAGCTTTAGCGTAAGCTGTCAGAGACAGGTGCATGTAAACTTTTCATAATTCTCAGCTTTTCATATCTTTGACTCTGGCCATTAGGATGTGACTCGCCGTTAAGCACGCAGCGGTGGCATGAAACTTATTGAGTTTTAGTGAACGTGACATTGGGACATAAAAATTACTGAATAGTAGTCTAGTGAGATAATTTAATACTTATTTATTATTAAATTTTACCTAATCGAAGCATTAATTTCCCTTATTTTAACAGACATTCTCATTATTTTTAGATTTCCCTTAAAAGTCAACTTTTAAAACACTTGTGGAATTGCACAATCATAATTTGCCATATGGATATGGTTATGTTCTTTTTTTCTTTGCATTCCTTTTGAATTTCCGTTGACCTTTAAAGCGTATTTTAACAATTTTTACTATATAAACGTTTTATTACATTAAAATACAGCCACAGACCAAACACAATCAACAACCGAACAGCAGACGCCGCATCAAGAAATTCTCTTTCAGACGGCAGAAAACAGAACAAATTTTTTTGCACAATTTGTAGCGCCCCCTGGCGTGTGCGGCTTGCATGAACAAAAAGCATGATTGATTGTTTTGACGTTGAATTTACGACACACACACAACACAGACAAACACAGACACAGACAGACACCCACACGAAAGCAACACACTTGTCAACGGAAAAACTTTACAACAATTGTGGCTACCACGCCCACTTACCAAGCTAGTACATATTGTGTTTAATTTTTTTTTTTTTTTTTTTTGCAGCATGTCTTTTCAATTATTTTTTGCCTAAAAATCCAATCAAAATGCCTCAAGTTCAAGCTAATTAAACTAGACGCTTGAGGCATTCCACATGAGGGGAAAAGAGAGCGTGTGGGATGTGTAGAGTAACTGAATCCAGCATACATGGTTATGACGACAGTTGGCTCATCGTCAAGGCCAAGTGGCCCTTAATTCAATGCCAAAATGCGCTTAAAGTCTTAACTTGTGCCATAAATTTAGCAAAAAAAAAAAAAAAAGAAAGGAATAGAGTAGCATAAAAATGGGTTTGGTTGGTGGGTCGAAAAGTTTCCGACACTGGCGATTACTTAAGACGCATTTAGAGTAGTTGTCCTTTTTTGTTTTCGGCTTATGCAACTCTTAAGTAATTTTTATGTTGGCCATTTAGCCTTTTGGCAAACTCTGTCTTATTTAAAATGTCTACTAATCCATCGTTAGCCGTTTTAAGCGCACTTTACAACAAACCCAAAAACTTTCCGGCAACAACTTTAAACTAATTACTGCGAACAATCGCTTTTGACCTGACCAACTGCAGCAGAGACAGGCTTTTAGTAATTAAGTAAATCTGTCTGTCAAACATAGCACAAGCAAACTAATCACTTAAACCCTGCGATATGCTCTCGTTGCTATAAATATCTAAAACAAAAATCGAATGCTCAACGAATTGTATTTTTGCAGTAATTTCCAAGCTGCCAATTTATAAGAGGGTTGGGGAGGTTGGGTTCGGATTGTGATTTCGTTCGAGCACATTAATATTATTATCGATAAATAGGGGAAGATTTTGTTTTAGTGTGCAACACAATGTCTCATCAGTTTAATTGATATTCGATTTGGTTACGAAAAATAAGTGAAGCCAATAAAAAATATTATTCAGTGAACGATTTGAAAATACTTAACATTGATTTATGAAATTTCTACTTAAATATCATTATGCAAAAAAGATTTTGTTTATCATTTATTTGGTACGGCATGAATAATCAATATCTAGTCATTCGTAACATAATTAAATTTTTATTCCAGCTCAATCAACTTTATACACAAATCTAAATCAACTTATTTTAAAGTTCACCCACAAAAATCAGTTTCTAGAAAGTTGATTGAAATCTGCAACTCTCCAAGCTAGAATAAGCAACTTTTAAAATTTTGTTGAATCACGTTCGTGAGAATCTTAGCCATTTCAAGGTTCAGCTGGCATATAGTAGAACTTTCTGCCCCTAGACAGAGAACTCCAAGGACACATTGTCACTGTTATCAGTGGATAGTTCGTTAAGTGTTTGGCCCTAACAAGTTGAGGCAAAGCATGGCAAGGCAATACAAACTACAGCTCATGACTGCTTTCGGCACTGAGCGATAAAAACAGAGACTAAGTCATCGTTGTGCATGTCGAAATCTTTCAGCCCTGTCTGCAGGCGACACACCCGAGAGTCCACTTGGCTATTCTAGCGGCAATAAAATCTAAGCCAGCGGTTGGCCAACTCTCTCTTCACAGCTTTTATCCAGCTCACTTAATCAAGCTGGTGCAGTTCATAAATAAGTTTATAATATATTATACTTCCATCATACTTGAACGTTTATTTTAAGGACACTTTTGAAAGTAATCAATATCAATTGTACCAATTGCTTTTTTCAGACATTATACATGGCAAACTATTTCAAAATACACGCATTCTAGAAGTAGACTATGCACAGGGACGTGACATACCGCCCGGTTATACGGGCAAGATGGTTGAAACCCTGCAGGCTTGGGTTAATTCTTGTGACAGTGTCTCCAACTGCATTGACATGCAGATTAAGTATGCGAATAACGAGAAGGCGAAGCGTTTGTATAACAAAGAGCGCATCGAGCAGGAGGTGAGGAGTTGTAGCAGAGCTGAGTTAAATAAACACTAAACAATTCACATTCAATACACTTGACTAGCTCATCAGTTTGAAAAAAGTCCTTAAAAGCCAGGCATCCGACAGTGATGAGAACATGCAAGTGGATACACACGGACCAGGTCCCAGTGGCAGCGGTTGCATGAATCAACCAGAAGTGCGCAAGAAGCCAACCAAAATGAAAAATCCACGTAGCGGTGCGGGTGCGATTAAAATTATAACCAATCTTATAACTGCTTTAATCTAAACTGTTTTTATTTTATTATCTCGTTATCTCTCTCCTTATAAAGTTGGGCTCAAGTTCAGCAAGTGAGTGCAGGAAGGCAAAGTGCCAACCGGCCGCCAGCCTGCAGATAACTGGGAGAACCTTTAACTAGGCACCGTCAGCAGGACATTCAAATGCAAAACTAATTTTATGGCTTTTTACAACGACATACGCATTCGCTGGCAAAATCATCATCATTAGAAGTTATTAAAATAATCGCTAAGTAAATAATGGCATAAATAAAAACAAATTTCTGGCAATTTGCAAATTGAAATACCACAGAAAAATAATACATTGCTGCAGCTTGTTTTGATAAATGCGTTATTTGTTTTTGTATGCACGTACCTACTATATCATAACATTTAATTAAAGCCAGCATAACAGCTGGTAGCTTACCACACACACGCTGGACTCGAAATGCGAATGTAAATTGTGCGTTTATTTGCTTGGACCGCATATTAAGCGGCATACATCAGTGATTTGTGGCAAATTAGTAAAAGAGCACAACGAGGCGCATAAACAGTGTGTGAAATTGAATGTGCCCTAAATGATTTTGGACAATCCAGTGTTGCCATTCTTTTTTTTTTTTGTATTCATGCCACACACGCAAATCATTTGAATTCATCAACAATGTGCGGTACAATGTGTAATGAACGCGTTTATTTGTTCTTCAGATATCCCAACAGCTGCAAATTATGGACATGCTGCTTTCTGGAAATTGGTAATAAAAACCTTTATCAATATAATGATAATTTATTTTTCGTTCAGTTTCAAACAGGGTACATGACAAGCACACAAAATAAATTCAACCTACGTAAACGCTTTACGCTAGAAATCAACAACAAAGTACTATAAACTCAAGTAAACTTGACTTTATATGCTTCTGTGAATGTATGATACAGATTTATGTATGTACAAATTTATGTGTATGTATGGCAGTAGGTAAAAGTGCAAGCAAAAAGAGAATGCAACTGAAAGTGCACAAATGCACACTCATTTGTTTGCAAGCAGCATTTTCTTCATTCTGCTGTGTGTGTCATGTGTGCCTTATGTTTATTCCTACTGAATGTAAGACGCATTAACAATAGTCGCTCGACCATTAGACCTACAACACGACATAAAATCGTAATAACAAGTTGTTCATATTAAAATAATATTTGCAGTTAGAACACTTTAATTTACAGACAGTAGTACTGTTTGCTACGTGTTGGCAATATTTGATAAATATACTAAAATATTGCACATTTTATTTGTCTAGTTGGAGTATTTAAGTAAAACAATAATGTAAACGTGCAGAGGATTCCGGTACGTAACCACATCTACTAAATCAAAGCACATGCGTTTTATGCATATTTATTTACATAAATCTAAACACAGACGCAAACATAAATATGAAACGGTATACAAAAGGCTCTTACGCGAGCTTTAAAACAGGAGTCAGGTACAGCGATGCAGCAATTGGCTAATTGAATATTAATATTATTGTATTGTGTAGCAACAACAGTTACATATATGTAAAATATTGTAAAGCAAATACGCTGAAAATAGGTAAGTCTAATATCAAGAAATGACTCATAAGCTTATGGGTTTGTTTCTTGCTTGAAAATGCAATAAAATAACCTTAACGCTAAGTACTTAGGCAGTTTCATATGCTATAAAGGAACACAAGGCTGTAAGGATATAATAAAAATGCATGCATGAATAAGTATTGTCGCAATTTCTAAGTTCTAAGTGAAGAACATCGACCCAAAAATTTAAAAAAATAATTATTTAAATAAGCTTCACAATAATACAAGCATATTCCGATTGCTATTGTTCTAAGCTTAGTTAAGGAATTATTTTTTAAATATTTAGTTTGCCTTAAAAAGCTGCGGCGTTCGACGATAAGGAATATTTCTTCTTCTACCACGTTTGGACAAAAAACAGAAATGCGCCTTCCTGCTCCTTTCTTTATCCTAATGCAGTCCTAACTAACGGAACGCAGGTTTGAAGTCAAGGTGAAGGCAGCGCTCTCTACTACGCGGGTAATGAGGGCGGTCGTACCTCAAGGCAGCGTACTGGGCCCTATCTTATATAATCTGTAAAATGACCATGAGGACCTCGCAGCACCGGGTAAATTTCTCATTGCCACATTTGCACCTTGCGAGTATGAGGCTGCTGACGGTGCCCAGGAGTATACTCACCTCGAAAAGCCAGGCAGTCAACTTTATTCTGAGACGTGGAGATGCACCGGCAGTCTGGCTTGATGGTAGTCCCCTGCAGCCTGGAGATCATACTAAATACCTGGGGATCAAATTGGACAAAAGACTGCTTTCGTGCCCACATCGATGGACTACTTAAACTCTGTCGCCGCAAGCTAACAAAGGTTAACTGGTTGATTAACGCTAATAGCGCATTGCCACTGCGCTGCAAACGCGAGGTGTATAACACTTTGGTTGGTCCGACTTGGAGATATGGTATTCAGATTTGGGGCATTGCTTGTCAGACAAGTCGACGACGTATCCAGACACTCCAGAATAAGGCCTTTCGCCGAATAACTGGAGCTGGGTGGTACGTTCGAAATTCAACCTTGCACAATGACCTCAGAACAAACACCATAAACAGCCAGGTCGAAGCATATTCCATTAGATATAACGCGCCTTTGCAGCGACACCGTAGCCGGCTGCTTTGACTTATTCGGTTCAACAATTAAGTTGTATTAACATATTGATTGCAAATAATATAGGTGGCTAAATAGAATGCAATTGTTTGCAGCGTTCAAATGTACAATACGTTATTTTAGCCTTCCTTCGCAAGAAACGATTCGGAAGCTATCATAAGAAGATGAATGGACAGTTCACGAATCCAAGCACCTGGCCATTTGTCGGCAGCTTGATGCAGATGGGTTTCACGCCTGATGGTAAGTGAAAATTTTAAAGTATTTCGAATTAAATGAGTGATTCGAACTTGATGATTTCGGAAATGTCGGACTGGTTTTGTTTGTGTTAATTAAAAGTCTGGTTTTATTGTTGCTATTCCCAAAAGTACAATTATTAATATGTTCGCTCTAATCGTGATGCAAGCGCCTTTTGGCATTCAGTCTCCAATCGGGTTGTTTCTGTCATCCGCTTATGTTCACACACAAACATTTGATGACCTGTCTAAATCAAGTTTGTTATATGACTTGAGCAACTGTTAAATGCTTTTTTGTATGCGTCCATAAACGTGTGTGCACAAAATAAAATATTTTTGTTGTTTCATTTTTTCAATTTTGTATTTTGTTTATTGGCAAAAGGTATATATTAAGGTAAAAAAAATCAATTGAGTACTCCAGCTTATTGAATTAAATATTTGAATTCATATTTATCCATAGCAACAACTTAAATCAAACCTAGCAGAAATAAGCTTACAAGCTGATTAAATTTATATAAGTACGCCACTATATATAAATATGTTTAGTTGATAATTGGAAAAATACAATGATCATTGCACAAAACAAATAGAAGTTAAAAGTGCATATTACTTGTAATAAAAATAATATATCAATTAATCTAAAACTTTAATCAACAAAAATGAATTAACAAACAGTAATTTTTAAACATCATTAAACGAAGAGTATAAGTTTTAATTGCCCCAAATAAGGATTTTAATTCCTCATCCTTAAGATTCGAAATCGTATTATTAAAAATAGCACAACAAGTAGAAATACTTGCAATTTAATTGCATATTAATTTACAAGCTCTGTCGATCAGACCAGAGTCATTAGATCCGTTACAAGTAGCACTTATCTATAATTGATAGACACTCGGCGAGTTATGAGATAATTCAAGTCGCTTGCCGGCCGGCAAAATTGTATTGATGCCAAGTGCGAGGCAATTTTGTTAACAACACATTTTCGACTTAGCTACTGGGTGATATTTATTTGATTATAGCTATCTCAAAAATTATGCAAATCGAAAGCGAAATTAAGATTTGTTAAAACGTAAACCGGCTGTACAGTTAGCTTCTTTTTGTCATGTAGGTTTCATGGTCAGTCACTAAAGAGGGAATACTGTTAATTGACTTATATAATCGGATAGCTAATAATATTATAATCCACATCATTTTCAAATGCTATCAACAGTATATATTTTTATATTCAGCAGAAAAGAATCCATTATACGAGCTATTCTATATATGTTGGTCTGTTTGAAAAATGTCATCATTAGCTTGCAGTTGTTTTCATCTAAATTACGTAGAAGTGTAATAGGATTTGAATTCTTAAAAATGGTGTTTCTGATCGAGTTAAGTGCAGGGCAATTTATTAGTATGTGTTCGATACTTGTGGCGTGTGTTTCCTCACACAATTTGCACTGGTTGGGAATATTTTTGTCCAGGTAGTGCTCGTGAGTCAGTTTGGTATGTCCGGTACGTAAACGGATTATTTAGATTTGGTCCAGCCGTGAGCGTTTCTGGTAGAATAAATTCCTTTTTTAAGTATTTGTCAATGTCCTTTCTATTCAAGTTGTTTGTGCCTATTAGTGGTACCAAAGACCCTTTAATAACAAGATAATGCAAATGGTAAAAAAGTAGTCGCAGAAATAAACTGTGCAAAGAGTGTGAGGGAGCGCGATAGCATTTTTGTTTCAGTTGCCTCTGCACACAGCGGCCCGTCAAGTGTACGAAAAGCGGCAGGCCAGCGGCAACCAATAACGGAAAAATTTGTCACTGTATGTGTGCGTGTGTTTCACTTCTTGCTGGGCCTGCTTGTCTAGAATTTTGCTTTTTTCATAATTTAGTTTTTTCTGTGTCGGCAAATGACATCGACAAGTGCACTACTGAATACACTCTCGAAATTTGTGTGCATCGCTGCATAAATTGCGATGGCATAATTTGTGTACATAAGAGCTGCAAACATTGAAAGCGATTTGCAAGTGCCAATAGTTGAGGATGTCGTACAAAAACAGACAGCGCAGTACATCCAGTGTTTAGAAAATCATATAAGCCCCCTCCAACGTCGGCTCCCAAACTTGCGCACGATAAGGAGAGGGCCTATGAAGGGAAGACTGAAGCGACATCACCCAATAGACCTTGTCACTAGGCAAGTTGTAAATAATACTAATACATATAATAATCCCCACCAATGAGAAAAAAATAATGCTGGATTTCGCTGGATTTATTTTTGCTTTTGATTTCAACTGTCTACTTTCTTAGAGGTTGAAAGTGGTAGTACTTGCACCTTTTGTTTGTTCTTAGCATTAACCTTAGACTTTGAGGCTGCCGATGTTCTGGGTGCTGAGTGGATGCTTCCAATTCTTGGAGATCGTCATAGTTGATGATATCACGAGCTGCAGTTTTGGATTTGGAACATGTATTTTAATGGTCTGGCTGCTGAATCCTAGCTGAGCTGTTGTCAGGTTGGCCTGCTTTTGTTGGTATAGGTTTGATAACCCAGCTGGTGTTTTTGGCTATAAATCTCGAATGCCGTTTTGGTGTCTACTTTGTTGTTGGTTTTTATAGCGATGATTTCCGGTTGCTTCATGTTCATGGGACACTTTTTGTCGATTGAAGTGTGTGAAGTGTTTGGTAGTTCATTTATATTGCAGTTAATACAGCCCATATTGTTTTAGCAAACTTCATTCTCTTCATCATTTGTGTGGTGCTGAGAGCCACATTTTGTGCAGGTTTTTGCTTTTGCACAACTTATACATATGCAAAAAGTAAAGGTTTTATGGCATCGAAGAGGTGTTGGGATGTATGGACGATGTATAGCCGATCATGATGTGGCTTGAAGTGTGGTTGATTCAAAAGTCAGAATGTGGAGCCCTGTTTCGGTTCCATGTACTTTTTTCATTACTTTCTTGACAAATGTTACATTTTGAGTTTTGAGTTCGGAAAGAATTTCGTCTTCCCCAACGTCACGCAGCTCATTTGAGTAGATTACTCCCTTACTATAGCTTAAAGAAAGGTGTTCAGAGGCGCTTACTGGCAAGTTGTTGGTGAAATGCGTCATCTTTAGGAGTTTGTTGGCTTGAAGCAGATTCTTTCTTTTCATTTACTTTTCACCAGTTCTTAATCTCTTGCAGGAGTCAACCTCGCCTCCGCAATTGTAGTCAATAGTCTTTTTTACTGCAAATGGTGAAAGCTTAATTGTTTGTCGTTTTCATCATTCCGTGTGATAACGATGTATTTGTGTCCAGGTGAAGTTAAGGTCTTTACTTGGCCTTGGGTCAGAAAAACTGTCTCGTTTGCCATTGGGTGATGAGAGGAGACTGTTCAATGAAATTTTTTGACTCTTTATGTGCACAAATTTCTTTACAGTTAGATTGAAATCAAGATAAGCGCCCATGTGAGCGCAAAAGGTGAGAGAGTGGAGAAGATATCAACTGATGCGGGAGTTGCTTATCGTATAACCGTTCACTTCAAATACTATTTTGCGACTCAACTATACACATAATTTCATCACATTCATTGAAGTTTAATCAATCGAATCATAAAGTCTAGGATTTCGGGTATCACAGCAACACAACAATCTAATACAAAGCAGAACTTGTTCAAGTCGAAAAAGATGTTTTTGCATACGCGGTGATTCCTTAATATATATTAATTTAATTTTTTTTTTTATTTTATAAATATTTTGCGAATTCTGAATTACCACTCTAAACGGTTTTTAAACGGCAAACAATAAACGTTAAACGGGTTATTAATTCACCGCATATTTTGTATTTATTTCATAAATCAATTATGCTATGAAAACAAAAAGGTGCGTTGTTTGTTCATTCTTTAATCCATTTAACTTATTCAGAGCTTAGTTATGGTGTTCGGGTGCCTGGGGATGGGCAGCAATGTAGGCAAGAGCACGCTCGATCTCTGCTGGGATTGGGGGAGGGGTTGGCAACCAGGCGCTCTTGGGCTGGTAACCATTCTCATCAGCCACATAACTGAGCTCAACATGTTCACCCTCGGGCGAGATCCAGCCGTAGCTACCTTGGATGTTTCCGTGCACATCACCGCTCTCCGAGCGTGTGATGTGGTTGCTGATATCCAAGCTAGATTCGAATCCATCGGCACGGACATCTTGCTTGCTGGAAACGACTTCAGCGTGAACATCGTCAGCCGAGGGGCCAGCTGGAAAGGCGGCGGCGAGGCCGATAACAGCGCAGATCATCAGCTGTTGAAAGAATCAGGTATTGAATATTGTTTCTTTATTAACACTCTCTTACTACTCACAATCTTGAACATTTTGAGGACAGTTGGTGGTTGTAGAGAACAAACGTTGACTGATAATTAACTGCAGCCAAGCGTTGCCTTTTATACATATTTTTCAGTCAATTGTTCATAGCTTCCGAAATCACTTCAGACCTGTTCCTAATTATCGCATACGCAAAATTTCAATCGTATAAATCGCACAAAACGACTTGCAGAAAGCTAAGACGTGTTTAGCCGCGTAGAAGCTGTTTATAAATGTTTAAGTATATAAAAATAACTGTATATGCGATAAGCGCAATTTTCTAAAAACGTAAAATAAATAAGGATCGCGAAAATATTAATATTAAAATTTTAATAAGTACTTATTGTTTATTTAAAATCTGCCCGCATTTTGGGTAATTATTGAATTTTGTGATTACAAGTTGGCTGTTGGAAAAAAGTAATGAGTTTCGCGGTCTTACCCTGTTAAGTGGGTGGTGGGGATAGCAATGAAGGAGGAGGGCATGTTTTAGTTCTCTGATAGGTCCAGTGGATGCACTCTCTTCAGCCGACCCGTTGCAAGGCTGTTATCTGACGGATTCTGTGCAAAAGTAGTTGGGTGCTTGCATAGTGTTTTTATACTCGTTACCGAAGGTAAAGAGTATATTGGCTTTGTGCAATGTCCGTCATGTTATCTGTCCGTCTGTCCGTCTGTCTGTCTGTATGAACGCAACTTTTTTCCACACCCTTCAAGCTAGAGATTTGAAACTTTACAATTCTCTTTATCTATGGGATAGTAAATTAAAGTGTCAAGATTAGGGTTCTACGATAACTGGGGGGCTGGAAAATCGATAAATTCGATAAGTCAAAACCGATAAATCCACATATTTCACACATCCTTCCAGCTAGAACTACCAAATTTGGTAAGAAGATAGCAACTAGCAATCCCCAAAAAACTGCATCAAAGATTTTAGAGCCACGCCCACCCATTCTGCCCCCAGGCCCCCCGCATTTTTAAGTCAAAAAAGCCTATATCTCCCACAGTTTTTGAGCTATAGCCACCAAAAGTGGTGCCAATATAGGTGATGATGACCCCCCAAAATTGAATCAAAAGTTTGGATGCCACGCCCACCAATAATGCCCTAGCCGCCCCCATCCGCTCCAACGCTTCGTCAAAAACGGGAATGCGTGTATCTTCCAAAATTGTGGAGCTAGAGCCACCAAAACTGGTAGGAAGATAGCTGGCAACAACTCCCAAAAATTTTCATCAAAGTTTTGGAGCCACGCCCACCCATTCCGTCCCCCTTTTCCCTACCTTTTAAAAACTTTGAGCTAAAGTCACCAAGTTTGGTATGTAGATAGAAATTGACATTCCACATAGATCTGCGTCAAAAATTTGGATGCTACGCTTCATACAAACTTTGAGCTAAATATACCAAATTTGGAAGGAAGATAGCTGGTGGCATCCCCATCTGCATCAGACAATCTATGAGACAGCGTATAACCCTGCCGCATCTGTAACCCTTTCCAATCAGGCCTCTTTTTACCGGTTTTAATACAGGTATCGAGTATAACGCAGTCGGTTGAGTCCGACTACAACGTTTCCACTTGTTTGTAGCTCTTTTTGTAAGTCTTCTAGACTTTTTTTTATAAATTATTGATAGTACTTTTCGTTTCTGATATGCACATGTAATACAAAACATTTAAATTTCTTACATTTAAAACTTAGATAATAAAATACACACATAATTTCATCACATTTATTGAAGTTTAATCAAGCTAAGAGTGTCAATGAACAGTAGTGCACCGATTTTATGTATGCACGTATACACACATACAACAGTGACTATTCACATAAAGTCTAGGAATCAGGGTATCCCCTAGACGAGATGCATAGCCTAGAGCCATCTTACTTGTTGATAGATGTATTGGTCTAACCTAACTAAATCATGTTAAAGGAATAGCTATAATCATTCAATATTTATTGCGAGCTTGCAATAACAGCAACACAACAATCTAATACAAAGCAGAACTTGTTCAAGTCGAAAAAGATGTTTTTGCATACGCGGTGATTCCTTAATATATCACTTATTTTAATTTTTTTTTTTTTTTTTGATATATTGCGAATTCTGAATTACCATTCTAAACGGTTTTTAAACGACAAAAAATTAACGGTAAACGGGTTATAAATTCACTGCATATTTTGTATTTATTTCATAAATCAATCATGCTATGAAAACAAAAAGGTGCATTGTTGTTCATTCTTTAATCCATTTAAGATATTCAGAGCTTAGTTATGGTGTTCGGGTGCCTGGGGATGGGCAGCATTGTACTCAATACTGCGCAGGATCTCTGCTGGGATTGGGGGAGGGGTTGGCAACCAGGCGCTCTTGGGCTGGTAACCATTCTCATCAGCCACATAACTGAGCTCAACATGTTCACCCTCGGGCGAGATCCAGCCGTAGCTACCTTGGATGTTTCCGTGCACATCACCGCTCTCCGAGCGTGTGATGTGGTTGCTGGTATCCAAGCTAGATTCGAATCCATCGGCACGGACATCTTGCTTGCTGGAAACGACTTCAGCGTGAACATCGTCAGCCGAGGGGCCAGCTGGATAGGCGGCGGCGAGGCCGATAACAGCGCAGATCATGAGCTATTGAAAGAATCAGATAATGAATATTGTTTCCTTACTAACAATCTCTTAGCACTCACAATCTTGAACATTTTGAGGACAGTTGGAGGTTGTAGAGAACAAACGTTGACTGATAATCAACTGCAGCCAAGCGTTGCCTTTTATACATATTTCTCATACGTTTAGGATAGATAAGACCTGTTCTTGAGCATCACATATGCAAATCAGGCATAAATATAACAAGTAGCGTTGTGGTGCCATATTCCTTTTTTTTATTTTTTTTTTAAGTAAAAGGTCATTTATTTCTCTATATATCAACATAGCGTTCTGTCTGAGAGAAAGACGTTTTATGACGTTATTGGAAATGGTTTAATAAATAAAACTTTCTATGCAGGCTTATGATTATCGGACGAATGTGCCTTATAATTTCCTGTTCATCAATTTGAATGTTAAAGTGCATTTGAGACTGCTTATGAAACTGGTTCATCTGCCTCAAGACACGTTCTAGTTATCAAATAATTATTGAACTCCTTAAGCTCTGTCATCACAAGCTGGCAAAGGTCAACTGGTTGCTTAACCCAAAAAGCTCACTGCCAATTCACTGTAATCGGGATTTCTAATCTTAATGCGCATTGAGAGTGTCACTTAAATTACATTACATTCTTAACATTCTGAAATTAAGCCTTGTTAATTTAATTATGGCGGTCAGTCGACTTGCTATTAGTGTAATAAAGTCAAAGATTTGCTATGGCCTCCGTAAAATGTAGTATTACCGAATTGTTTTATTGCTTAAAGTACAAACAAATAAATGAGAAACATTCAATAAGTAATGCCTATTTTTTCTGGATTTTTGTACTTTCCAATCTGTTTTTAATACATATTAAGCAAAGTGTTGAATTTTTTCCACGAAGAGTGGGAAATAGACACAAATAATATTATTGTATGGCTTGTTCGGAAACACGATTAGCTTTTACTTCCAATTTTTTATTTTTTAAGTATATTTAATTGTTATATTAAATAATAATAATAAAAATACAATATAAAGCTTCCAAATACATATAAAAGTTTCGTCTTAAAATATCTATCAGTTGATGTATTATGTGTATGTATAAAAGGCATGTACTGACATGCTAAGATACTTGTCGGCTTACAGACCTATAATTTAATATTAAATTTGATATAATATTGAGTTTTCTATATATTTAATTTAAGAAACATAATCTTTTTAACTGTTTCTACAGGAAGGTTGCTTCTTAAATCAGTCACAACTCATTTTTAGCTAGCACAGAATTGCCAGAATTTAAAAACTCTTATTAAAGTGAGCTTGTGCTCTGTGAAGTCAATTCAACAGCATTTTCCGCTGGAATTGATGCTGGCCCAAGGACGTCTAATGAAACTCGTTCCACATTTATTGGGCTCTTCTGATAAATAAAATGAGCAAAATATTTAATCTTCATACTAATATGTTTATTTTCATAAAGCCCTACTTCTTAATTTAAAAGTATTAAAACAATACCAAATTTTTTTTGTGTGCAAGAACTTTAAAAGAACAACACTTAGAAAAACATATCCGAAGTTCTCAAGTGACAAATCGAGAACATCTGTTGACAATAGTCTGATAGCACCCGATTTTCTTAATTTAAAAACGAATTTTCTTAAGTTTTAATATAAATTAATTTGTTTAATCTAACCCAAATATTAAAAACTATAGCCTTTTCCGGTAATCGAGTTTGAGAGCTCTCGTTTTCTAAGCGAACGTCTTAGCCATTGCGCTGTTGCCGCACTCATTCTATGAGTACAAGTTTAAACCGAAATTTCTTATTATGGACTAATATAAACAAAATGTTCTCTAATCGAGAGCTTATGTTCATTATTTAAGAAAAAACTAGATTAAGAACATAAAAACAAAAAAAGAAAAACAAGAAGTAAAACACGTTAAACACATAGATTTTTATAAGATTTTGTGAAAGTGTTTAAGGTTAATAGTTCAACACTTATGAGCTCTAACAATATCTAAAAATGTTCGAGTTGAAGAAGGGAAATTTATCAATTTAGTTCAACCTTAAAATTGAAGTCGCCTATGACATATTTTTTAAAAATTAATAATATTTTCAAAAGTAAACTAATAAAAATAAAAAAATTATTGATTTTTAAGACAAAAAGTTTTCTTTATTTGCCATTAACATTGCGCGTTAAACTTAAAAATTATATTTTTCGAGGGTAATTCAAGAGTCAAGTCCAGGTACGATTAAATGTCACTTAATGATGTTCGGGTGCCTGAGGATGGGCAGCATTGTACTCAATACTGCGCAGGATCTCTGCTGGGGTTGGGGGAGGTGTTGGCAACCAGGCGCTCTGGGGCTGGTAACCGTGCTCATCAGCCACATAAGAGACCTCGACGTGTTCACCCTCGGGCGAGATCCAGCCGTAGCTACCTTTGATGTTTCCGTGCTCATCACCGCTCTCCGAGCGAGTGATGTGGTTGCTGGTCTCCAAGCTAGCATCGAAACCGTCGTGGCGGACATCTTGCTTGCTGGAAAGCACTTCAGCGTGAACATCGTCACCCGAGGGGCCAGCTGGGAAGGCAGCGGCGAGGCCGATAACTGCGCAGATCAAGACCTGAAAGAGATTTAATATTTTCATCAACTGTTCTTGATCCTTGGGTTCACAGCGAGCAACTTACAAGTTTGAACATTTTGATTGTGTGCAGTTGGGAACGTTGAACGATCGATTACTGATGCTTAGGTCTAGAAATACGGTGGCTTTTATACAGCTTTCTCAGCCGATTTGTTGGGTAACTTACTTAGTGCATCAAACATGCAAATTTTGCTTGAAATTAACAAAACGCTGCGATAATGTATTTTAGAATACGACTGCTACAGTGCATTAATAACTAGGAAAAACGGGTCGAGCTACTTCGAAACTCGTTTATACTTCCAATAACTGCTAATTAAAATCCCCAAAAATAACGCAACAAAAATTCTAATGCTGTTGAAAGCTAATAAAAATATAAACTTGCTTCTAACTGAGCTAAATATTGATGGGCCAAACATTTATGAAGTGGGGCCTACACAGTTAACACCTGGTACATTTTACATGCAAACTAACTTCATCGCTTTCTCAATCATATTACATACATGTAAATATCAAAGTAATATTTAAAGATTGTGTTGTGCAAATTTGGCATGGTTTGAAAAAAACAAATAAAAGTTTTTGTTCATACCTATTCGAACTTATTAACCAATTGTTAATATTAAGGATTAGTATGTCCATATGTTGGGTTGAAAAACCGCAATATTATTCTTTTCTAGTTAATTGTACATTTGCATGCATATAGTATTCGTATTTGTTCTTAAAATGCATAAGCTGTTAGTCCGAAAAAGCAGAACTTTGTATGTTGCATACTTTTAAGTGCTTGTTAAAACAAACACGCATTTAACAAAAACAAGTGGAAACGTTGCAGTCGGACGATCTTTCACAATGCACAAGCTATATTGCCATTATTATTGACTCTAGCTCAAAAACTAAAAAAATATACACCCATTCTCGTTTTTGAAGAGAGGGTGGGGCGTAAGGCATAGTTTAGGGACGTGGAATCAACATTTTTCCAACAGATCTTTGTTGGAAGTCACCAGCTTCTTCCTACCAAATTTTGTGCCTCTAGCTCAAATAGACATACGCATACCAGTTTTTAAAAGGTGTGGATTTATCGATTTTCAGTTTTCGAATTTATAAATTTCTCAGCAGTGAAAGGCGTTTGAATGCAGAACAAAAAATTTTCAACAGAATTGAAAATTAATAATGAGTTAAGTGAAAAAGGAAAGTTTATTGGAGCTCTTTAGCAAAAGTCTAAGGAAGCTCGCCTAGAGGCAGTCTTGGGGCAGATGGTGATACAAATTTTAAAAGTAAGTTACTATTGCGAGCTTTTGTGCATGAATAGTTTGAATAAAACTCATTTTAATACACAATACCGAAGGTAAAGAGTATATTGGTATGTCTGTCCGTATGTCATAGAGATTTGAAACTATGCAAATATCTTTATGACTGATAAAGTGTCAAGATTGGGGTTCTACGATTACTGGAAGGCTGGCAAATCGATAAGTTCAAAAACTCAATATCGATAAATCCTTATATTTCCCACTTACAGTTAGAGCTCCCAAATTTGGTAAGAAGATAGCTACTAGCAACCCCCAAAAAACTGCAACAAAAATTTTGCAGGCACCCCCACCCATTCCGCCCCCAACCCCCCGCATTTTTAAGTCAAAAAAGCCTATATCTCCCACAGTTTTTGAGCTAGAGCCACCAAATTTGGTGCCAAGATAGGTGATGATGGCCTCCCAAAAACTGCATCAAAACTTTGCCACGCCCACCCATACCGCCCTAGCGGCCCCCAACCGCCCCAACGCTTCGTCAAAACGGGAATGCGTGTATCTTTCCCAACCTTCCACAAGCTTTGAGCTAGAGTCACCAAATTTGTAAGGAAGATAGCTGGTGGCATCTCAATCTGCATCAGACAATCTTTGAGACAGCGTTAACCCCTCCCGCATCCGTACCCCTTTGCAATCAGGGATAGAGTATACCGCAGTCGGTTGCGTAAGACTGCAACGTTTCACTTGTTTTAAGTACATGTTTACGTTATAGATGTTTACGGAAAAATTGATCAGTTTATTTGCAACGCGTGAAAATTCACAGAATAAATAGCATAGAATTGTCGTAATTACTGTAAATAATTAAATTATATAAATTATTATAATTTCATTAGATTTTGCTTACAGATATAAATAGGTGAGATTTGACTTGTGTATTGTTGAGCAACAAAATGTCACGCTTTTGGATCTGTTTCCTACTTCTGGCATGCTTGGTACTGTCTGCAGCAAGCACATCAAATGAGGATCTAAACATGAATATTGGCCAGGACCCTTCATATCAAAGGTCATCAAGATATACGAGCAGGGTTAGAAAGTTACAATTGAAAGGGAAATAAATTGATAAAAATGTGTTTGTGCAAATAAAGAAAAGAAATGTTAAATACAAGTAAACGTCGTTTTACGCCGTGGTTCTGTTCCCAGAAAAGCCGGCGTAAAATTAAGCTAGTATAACGGACGATGTACGTTTAGGTACCTTGTCAAAATTCTTAGAAAAATCTAACATGTTTAATAAATTCATATCCGATATGTGCATTTAATGAAAATAAATGTTGAACGCAAAATAATAATAAAAATAATAAATACAATAGTCGGTTGCTTCCGACTGCTACGTTTGCACTTGTTAAGTCATGAATCGTAAACAAACGCATAAATTATAATCGCTATTTGATGATCAAATCAGAGAATTTTTAATATGCTATATTTTGATACGGATAGTGTACAAGAAAATGCAGACAACTTAGACGAATATCCTTTCGATTGTAACAATGTGATGTAGAAATCGAAGTTGTTAGTATGCCGGAATCAGCATTTGAATCAGAAATTTGCTTAGCAGGCACCAAGTTTAGAAAAGAAAGCACCTTAAAATTATAGCTTAACTGAACTGAACTGATGAAAATATTTTTCTAGTGCATTTTTTTGTGGTTTTGAGTTGATTTTTAAGAAAATTAAATATTCTTAAGTTATGCTTATATACAAAAAAAAAAAATCTATTTCATATGCGTTGGAAATTTTTTTGGCCCAACAAAACTTTTTCCTTACAGTATTGAGTTCAAATTATGACAACAAAAATCTGGTTTTAAGATTTGCATCTGCGTTGCTATGAAGCTATGAAAAGGAAAACTAAAATTCATGTGTTTATTTATCAATATAGATTTTAATATATAGTTAAAAATCAATTTTTTCCAAAGGCTTAGCTGTATCAAGCTAAAACATATTCCTGTTTAAAAATCTAGGTTCCAAATTTTATAGCTTTTATCGAACCCATTTTTAATAAAAAAAAAATCAACCTTTTTAGATTTTTGTGACAATAACTCATGATTATAGTATTTGTGTTAGTTTTGGCTCAAGGCACTAGTTTCAAAGCAAGTTGATGCGACATGATGCCATTCTTGCTTTGGTCTAATTTTTTTAGTGTGTTGAATAACGTGATTTGCTTAAGCAAATGGCTTATGGTGACAGATTGGAACAAGTTTACGACCAGTTCGCTTCATCCGCTATTGATGCACTTTAGCATTCAATAAACTATAGCAACAGTATTTCATTATGTTATGAGTTCGTATTTGTTTCGCGATGCCTCGTGTTTTTTAGGCATTCAGTTTTAGGGTGGGCGTGCCGTCTAAACCAATAAATTAAACCATAATTGACCGATGCGCCTGAACTGGTCATAGAGTGGAGCTCATTTGACCATTTCAGTCTGTGGACGGACCCGGTGTAGACGGTTGATGTATAAAAGACATCGCCTGTCCAGAGTGCAGCATCAGTCAGCGTTCGTTCTCCACGTTCTACAAACTGCCAAGCAAACAGATCAAAATGTTCAAAGTAGTAAGTAGTTGGACAGCACTAGGATTTAACTAAAGACTAATTTATACCTATTCTCTTAGTTGATGATTTGTGCCATTTTCGGCCTGGCCGTTGCCTCCCCCCTGAGCCCTAAAGCACTCCGCGGTGCTCCACGCTACACGGCTCCAGTGCATCATGCTGCTCACCATGCCAGCCACTCTAGCGATGATGCTCACGCTGAAGTCCTTCACAGCTCACAAGATGTCCGTGCCGATGGATTCGAATCTAGCTTGGAGACCAGCAACCACATCACACGCTCGGAGAGCGGTGATGAGCATGGCAACATGCAAGGTAACTACGGCTGGATCTCGCCCGAGGGTGAACATGTCGAGCTCAGTTATGTGGCTGATGAGAATGGTTACCAGCCCAAGAGTGCCTGGTTGCCAACCCCTCCCCCAATCCCAGTTGAAATCCAGCGCGCTCTTGCCTACATTGCTGCCCATCCTCACTATGAGGACAAGTATCATCATTAAGTGCAAGAATGCTGTGAACTTGTTTCTAGAATATCGTTGATATACGATTCCATTTAAGTAAACTTGATTCATAGAGCGAGTGAAATAAATAAAAAAATTGATAATTGTTTAAATCAGTTTCTGAACCTATTTATTAACTATAATTTGTTGGTAATTAAAAGTGGAGCAATTGTAAATTATAATGTTTGCATACAACGAAGAAAACGATGCTTGAAACTGCGTCAAATCAATTCATTTAATCTACCATGTTTGAACAATGTGCTAAAGTGACAAGGTCAAGTCAAGACTTCTAATCAATTTTATGTTAATTATATTGAATTCAAACAAATAATGAAATGCAAAATGAATTGGCAGTCATATTGTTGCTAATTTTAAAACCAAAACAGAGCTGGTTTAAAATGGCAAAAAAAAAATTAACGTTAATTTTGCATTCAATCTGAAATTAAGTAGGTTATATTAATTGAATATTAATTGGCACTATCAGATCTGTAGTCAAAATGTTAAAAATCGTGAGTATCATGAGTAGCTGCTCGTTTGTGCCGTTGGTGTTCTAGCCGGCAATCACCAAGATGATGTTCACGTTGTAAAGTCTTAACACAAAGTTAAAAACAATAGCAACTTGGAGCTTAGCGACGGAACTTCGCAACAACAAACAAGACAACTGTAGAGATTCGGCGATGAAGAAACTCTCGCCAAAAGGGAGATTTCGAGTGGACAGCAACAGACGGCACACCCGTAAACCGGATAGTAGCCTTCTGCCAGCTGCACCTGCAATCCCCGCAGTAATTCTTCGCTCACTTGAATACATTAGCACATTCTTCATAGGAGAAATAATTTTAAAAATAAAACAAAAAAAAAGTTACAATTTATTCATTTTGTTTTTATTGCGGTTTTGTTATTAAAAAGTTGTGTACGTGTTTGGATGTGATTTCCGCTATTGAGATTTAAAACCGGTTGGTTTGTCACTACTCTTCATTCAATTCAAAAACACGCCCGAATATTATAAACACTTAACTAAAACTTGATTTAAAAAAGTTGAATAAACTAAAGCTGGATTTTTCACAACTTAAAAAAAGTTAGATAATTTAAATTAAGATCAAATTTGAACATAATTAATTGGCAAGCGTTTCGAAGCATTATATTAATTAAAACAAAATTTAACTGCATTCAATATAGCTCATTTGAATAGTCTCTTGAAATGGTTTGCGGAATACAATTATAAAAACTTTCGACTTCTGATCGGATCCTTACTTATCATAATCTCATCGTTGCAAAGCACGTTCTTCACAGCACATCACTGACGTACAAATACGATCCGTATAGTTTACTATATATTCATGGCTGGGTAGTGGCCTGCTTACAGTAAATGATCGTCAAAGTATTTTATTCTTGATTTCTCACACATATTTTAGAAGCTGCATTGGGCACACGAGCTAAAAGCATTGAGGGTCATCCGACGCCTCGAAAGCCTCTGTCAAATTGTTTCGGATCGCTATATTTTGGTATTCAAGCGTTTGAATATTTTTTATAAGTTTACTTTTCTTAATAGGCATCAACAATAGGCGCTAAGCAATTTGCGAGTAGAGTTTGCAGGGCTGTCAACCTATGAAAATGTAACTTAAGTAACCATCTTGTAATCATTATCTGTTTTTTGTTCGATCATCAGAGACATTAAGTTACCAAGTGCCTCAAATGGATTCGCTTTGGATACCAAACGACCCAAAATTACATTTCTGGACAATTTACTGACCGCTGAAGTCGATGGTGAGCCTCTAACATTTGAAGAAATTTATGAGGAAGTTTCGACTTTCATGTTTGATGAGAAGTTTTATACGGTTATGGATTATACGATAAATTGATTTCAGGGTCATAATACGACTGGCTCGGCTAGATCATTTGCAATATATTGCATGTTTTTATTTCTGCAAAGGTTTTAAAAAAATTTCATTATAACAATAATATTGTTTGCAAGATAAGTGTGAACTTCTCTACCAAAGCACATTAACTAAATACTGTTTCCAGGAATAAATTGAAATCGTCACTGTTCAGGGTTTAACTGCGTTGCTTTGCGTTGTTTGAGCCTGATTTGAATGCCACACTCTGATTCGAGTGTTATGCGAATCGTATTCACTCTGCGGTACGCAATCCCCACGCGAATGGTCATTGATGCCCGCTGGCAAATAATCGACGGCTGGCAGTATTTCAAAGTGTCGCACCAGCAACAAGAGGAGCGCCTGCAGCTGGTACATGGCATACTTTTCGGCAGCAATAGGGCAAATGATTAGCAGAAAGGATGGCAGGATGGAGTGTTAGCCAAGTCAATATGTGAAGTGCTTACCAATGCAGCGTCTGGGTCCGGCGCTAAAGGGCACACTCTTGTAGGCTTCGATTTTGCTATTCGAGTTGTCCTTTTCAAAACGCTCTGGTCGAAAAACACAGGGTTTCTCAAAGAAGCGCTGATTGGAAACCATCTCAATGAGCCACAGGATAACCGTTGTGCGCTTGGCAACCTTTGTGCCATCTAAAGACCGTTTGGGTTATTTAAGCCAAGTCATGTGTTCTTAAATTTAAAATAATTTACTTACTTGTGTCAATAATTTTGCGATTGGTGCGGGCAATCAGAGGCAATATCTGATGCGCCAGAAAGATCATCGCCGAATATGCGTTGTTGCGCCTCAAAGACTTTCTGCTTTATTTCAGGGTGACGGGAAAGCGTGTAGATCGTAGCCAACGTAGGCAACTGGATCAAAGATATTTATACTAACTGTTTAAGAATTCTGTAAAATGTTAAACTCACTGCTAATATAAATGTGGACAGCTCCTCGATAATCACGCGCTCTTCAATTGAACGTCCATCGAGTTTGGCAGACATCAGGATATATATAAAGGGTTTATAACTTAGTCCCTTCGCGTTTTTCGTTTCCTTGGCCTCGGACAAGTATTCTTGTCATTGTGTTATTATCTTGCGATATTAAACAATGAGTATCGATTTTTGGTAAAGTCAAGTTATCAACTAACTCTTCTTCATTCATTCTTAAGCAATTTGTATATATGAAATCAGTCGAAAGAGTGCATCTAAGCGTTTTACAATGCTAAAGATACGCTCCTGGATGACATTGCACTGGTTATTGAGAGGGAATGGTAACAAAACAGAGAGTTTACGCAAACGTTTTGAGAAAAAAAAACTTACTCTTTTAAAGCGCTATGAAAATCTGATGGCTCGTCATTGAATGAATTGCTGGCATTGCCCGTTGCATTTTCTATATTGAAGAATATTTTAAATGAATAAGTATTTGTTATTATACCTCTAAAATACCATTAAATAACTAATAGGCGTTTTGGAGTTCAAAACGATTAAACGATTTATTACTTTCAGCCCTTTTTGCCCGTACCAAACCTATTTCAACCATATTATTATTCATTAATTGTGGCCAATATCTCAAAGTTAATATCCCTTAAAAAGGACTCGCTACATTTTATGCGCTGCAAAGTTATTCACCGCACAATCTCAGGCACTTGTACCAATTTTCTATGCAATAAATCATATTTATAAAAGGTCCATAATAAATTACAACAAAAGCAACCGAGTGCAATGCGCTTTAGCTCCTTTACCGAATCCAAAAACTTTACCCACAAACCAAAAAAAAAAACTAATGCCCATGACAAATGCTTAAAGTTTTAACAGGATGTCTGCACCAGTCATCCCAGCCACCAACAAAACAACCACCTACCATACACAATATCCATAGTACACTAGGCAACAAACTGCTGGGCGTCAAACAGCTTTGATGATTCAGCCTGGTGGCGCAGCTTCTCTACAAACTTAAATCCAGTTTTATGCACCACACGCAAAAAACCTTCGATGGCCGACCTCTCGAAGGCAGGCATATAGAGCTTCTGGTGTTTAAGCCAACGGGCACCGGAACTGGTGGGTAAGCCATCGCCCAGCCAGGGGCGCAAAAATGAATACAAGTGCTCCTTGTGCAGCAGTGAAGAGCTGGACAACATGTTCTGTGAAATAGCAATAGCATCGGGATGTGTGTCATGTTTTGTGGGTATTTCCGTAGTTTGTAGCTAGGGGAAAGCAAACAATGCTGAACTTACCTGAATTTCCGCTGGATTGCTGAGCATTATGTGATACTGCAGGAACACCAATGAACGGAAGCCTTGAAAATTATATTTCCGACAATATTGTAATACCTTTTTTGGATACTCTGTTTGCAGAATAAAAAAACAATAAAATGCATAATATATATTCATAATGAAGATAGAAATTTAAAATAACTTTGCGTATTTAATTGTGTAGATAATTCTTTGGATGCAGCACTATTACATTTGTTCTCTTTACATAACACTTCAGTTATCAGAGGCATTAGGAAAACAACTATTTGCTCGAGCCACAAAACTTGCCGAAAAGTTTGTACCATGCAATTTCCTAAACGATGCGAGCTTGTGAGTTTTAATAGTCTGCCCTAGTAAGTAATAAGTGGTTTGGGTAAACTAAAAACTCCGGTAAAGACAGCAGTTACGCTGTGCAGTTAACATTTCAATTTTGCAAATTTCTAATTAAATTAAGTGTAGCTTTGAGCCATGAACTTTTGAATTGCAAGGCCTCAGGCTTAAATTCCTTGCTTCCACAAAGCTTAGTCAACTTTATTTGAATATTGCTTGCTGTAATGTAAATGTTACTTTAGAACACAATATGCACAACAAAATGAGCAAAAGCTGCATACAAACAAAGTCTGCATCAAGAATCTATTAAAACGCAATGAGAGAAAAATCAAACAAGACTGATGGTAACCAACAAAGATGCCATACAATGTTCATAACGCACAAACACACAGATTTGATAGAACCATCCTAGTCATATTGGGCAGGGAATGCCATCGAAGCATGGCAAAGCTATCAATTGTTGTGCTGGGTTTTTGTTTGCCGGCTTTTGTGCATTTGGAAATGATTACTTGTCGGCAAGCACGTGCAAGGAAACAAAACCAAAATTACTCAACAAATTGTGCAGGCGCGTGGCTTTAGCTTTGGGACCAGTTTCTATGGCTCAGGGTAAACGCGTATGAAAAACAAATCTGATGAAAATTGCAAAAAAAAAAAAAATACAAGAGATTGCAGCTGAAATCTATCTAGACGCAATTTATATATGTGTCTTAATCTGCCAAGTAGAAGTGCAAGCAATTTACAAAAAGAATATTTAATGCTTGCATTTCAGTTGTTTTAGTTTTTTAGTT
The DNA here is from genome assembly GCA_018904305.1 of Scaptomyza montana. Lineage (NCBI taxonomy): Eukaryota > Metazoa > Arthropoda > Insecta > Diptera > Drosophilidae > Scaptomyza > Scaptomyza montana. Next base: position 2,111,233 of record JAEIGR010000017.1, on the reverse strand, counting down.
TCGTACTGAGAAAAAGTTCATAAATATAGGCTACAAGTTATTTATTCAACATACCAGCTGGCTTAAGTCCAAACTGAAATAGATTACCAACAAAGAGATAGGGTGCCCTAGGGTATCATATCCATTATACCAGCCATGTGATCTATGTAATTAAATATCCTGACACCTTTGAAAGCCAAAATGGTGGGCAAGATTATCCCAGCGGCTAGCAAAAACATCTTTCGATCGCTATTACAATCTTCTAACTCTTTAATACTTTTTTCACGGTCTGAAAAGGTCTTTAATATTTTTCATAATGTTATGGGATACAATCATTTAAAACATAATCGATAGCTTTTCTAACTGCAGCTACTTTATGGCCAGCTATTCAGCATGCTTTAATTAAAGCTAAGCAAAAAAATACTCAACAATTAAAACTATCGCAAGCTACTTGAAGTTTACATTATTACAGTTTGAAGTGTCTGATGTTAATTTTAACAGTGATCGCCTTATTAGTATATTGAGTGACTCACTCGTAAATAATAATTATGACTATTTAGTCTAAAGGCAACACGAAGCGACACCTACTTAATTGGTTCTGATAAGGCTTATCAGTTTGTCGCGGTTCTCGAGTTTTGCACTTTTTACAAATCTTGCTAAATTAAATTGGTATTTTTAAAAATGATTCTAAAAACTTTGGCTTATCTTTGAAAAAAATTGTGAGATAATATAATTTTATTTAGCAAAGACCTGAACCCTTAGAAAATACTACACAATCTTGCATACCTTTAGGCAGCTTTAAAAAAGCGTATCAAACCGATAACTCTCTTTTAATGACTTTGAACTAAGAGTTCTTTTACCAAACTAAACTCTTTAATGTCAACACTTTTGTTTATGTTTTTTTTCTGACCTCTTTTTTTGGGTCTTTGTTTATTTTTGTTATCTTTATTTTGATTCAAAACCTTAACAAAATGTTAACAAAAAACCGGTCTTATTTTTCTAGAAACATTCATTATCATTATTTTAAATGTTATGCGAGACTGAGAAAGAGATAAATTCCGATTTGTTAATGCAGGTCTGTTTACAGATTACGAAAAATTATGCTAAAAAGGGAAATAAAATATTTTGTTTTCCCCCGTAGTTATTCCGCTATTTGTAGTTTTCACTAAAACCATTAACGCAGCAAGTCAAAAATAATTTGATTCTTGGTTTCTGATGTAAAATGTGGACTTGTAAAATGTATACGATATTGCAAAAGTGAATAATTTGTTTGAAGCAAGCATATTTGTTACCAATGCGTTTTTGTTATTGTCTTTGCTAATGTTTGTTGGGTTTGTTTATAAGCCGTGACTGTGTTATTAAATAATCAAATGTGCGAGATAAATAAAATACATAATCAGTAAGTATATAATCGTTTTATATATTTTAGTTGTACAAATACAAAAGTATATAACAATACTAAGTTAATTAACGAGATTCTCTTATTTTGTTTTGCTTTCAGGTGGATCTACCAAAAACTGATAGTGGAAGAGTTCAGACCTCTCTCTTTTACTCTCTCGCTCTCACTCTCGTTGGTATTTTGTTAACTCATTGTGAATTGCTGAAGCGATGCCTGTGAGTTTGGGAAGTTACTCTAATAATACGAGAAACTGGCTGCTGTTTTCGTATTAAAACTGAGCGGCGTCTTATACGAGCAGCATTTTTATTCTTTAGCTTGGTGTGATCGGATCCAGCCGTACCGCGTCGAATCGATTTAAATTGCAATTTTTTTCAATTTTGTTTTGTGGAGCTTTCGTGAGTGCGTGCTCAAAACAATATGTGGTTTTTATTGTGCGCGTTTCTGGCCCTGCCGGTGCTAATTTTCGCGTACTTTGAAGTTCGTTTTGCCCACAAGAATCGCGTTCTTAATAAGATACAGGGACCGCCTGCAGTGCCCGTCCTTGGCAATGCCCTTCAAGTGGGCAAAAATCCAACGGGTAACTGACCTACTTAATAATGAAATTACATTGAAATTGAGGCGATAAAATTGTATGCAAAGTTTTAATGGCTTATTACAAATGGCTAATTGCTTTTTCTCGAATTGCATTATGCCTGATGACAATTGTTGATTTACATCAGTTATAATGACATTCGGGTTAAAGCATTTAGCAATTGGCAACGAGCATTCCTTATATTTTTAAAGTTTTTAACTTAAATCCACTCAACAACTGATACGTGTGTGTGCGAGTGTTGACCAACAAATTAGTGTTTATATTAGCGTCACGATATAACAAAAGCAAATATGTATTTCGGACCAGACAGTTTGATTGTGCGATTATATGATAAGTTTTACATAACACTGATTGCCAGCTACAAAAAGTGTTTGTATGAGTGTTCGAGTATATGAAATTAGCAGGGCAGACGTCTCAGATTTCGTAAAAGGTTTTCACTTTATCTGGAAATTATTAGTTTACGGCTTACAATTATTGTATTTGTTATAATGGCGACATAGAACCCGTATGAACAACCGGTTTATACTTTTAAATGAATTATATATTCTTTGATATGAGTGGGTGGAGTCTGTTTGTAATACTATGAAATCTTCGCCATGCCTTTGACAACTATTTATTCGGATTGTATATGCACTTAACTGAAACTGCGTCTAACTTACATATAACATTAACTAGTCAACCTATCGCTTGAGAATCAAAACCAGTTTGATTGAAAGGCTTTATAACAGTTCCAACATTTAATAATTGTCAATGTATGTGAAATACAACTTTTTCTTAAAATTCTATATTATAATTAATTACTTACGACTGCCTTACCTAATAGTATTTATGAGCCACTTGGCTGTTATTAGCTAAGTACACATTATAGCAGCTCATAAACTTATTGACTCATGATAACATATGTTAATCTGCACCTTATATATAGGGCTATATAGAAACAATTGTTGCTCATAATCTTAATAACAACACTTACTTAGATATTATTGCTAAGCGTATTAACTCCCTGTTAGCTGTTTAATAATTTTATTCTTCTTTTATTAAGAAATTCTAAACACTTTTTTTGATTGGTGGCATCAATATGGCAAGGATAACTTCCGTTTTACCATTGGCTACTATGCCAATATTCTTATCTGCAATCCAAAACACTTGGAGGTAAGTCTCAAGTAAAATGTAGGCATATAGACTTCCCAACATAAAAGTTTTCTCCTTTAAGGTCATATTGAACAGCAACACCTTAATACGTAAATCAGATATTTATGACATGTTGCATCCTTGGCTGGGTGAAGGACTTCTCACGAGCTTCGGCAGCAAATGGTATAAGCATAGAAAGATGATTACACCAGCATTCCATTTCAATATACTGCAAGATTTTCATCAAGCGATGAATGAGAACTCAACCAAATTTATTAAGCAGCTGAAAAAGGTATCAGCTGGTGATAATATCATAGATTTTCAAGATGAATCGCATTACTTTACACTGGATGTTATCTGTGATACAGCAATGGGTGTGACCATAAATGCAATAGAAAAGCGGGACACAGTCGATGTTGTAAAGGCTTTCAAAGAGTAATTTTCCATTTTGCTACGTCTTTTAGTTTAATTCCTAAAGTTCCATTTTTTTCCCCGCAGCATGTGCTACAATATAAATATGCGCGCATTTGATCCCCTCAAGCGTAACGACTTAATGTACCGTCTAACACCCAGCTATCCCGCATATGCTAAGACCCTAAAAACCCTTGAGAACTTCACCAACGAAATCATTGAGAAGCGAATTGCAGCACATCGGGCAGGAACAGCCAAAAAGACAGAGGGTGATGAGTTTTCCCGCAAAAAGATGGCTTTTCTGGACACACTGCTCTCCTCTACCATTGATGGTCGCCCGTTGAATCAGCAGGAGATCTATGATGAGGTCTCTACATTTATGTTTGAGGGTCATGACACGACAACATCGGGTGTTGCTTTTGCTGGGTATATACTATCCAGATTCCCAGAGGAGCAGGTAAAAGATTATTTCTTTATCAGCCTAAAAGTTGCCTAACGATTTTTTTTTCATCTTTTAACCCAAGCGTAAGTTGTATGAGGAACAGCGTAGTGTGATGGGCAATGAGATGCATCGCGATGCCACCTTCCAGGAAATCGCTGAGATGAAGTACTTGGATTTGTTCATTAAGGAGGCGCAGAGAGTCTATCCCAGTGTGCCTTTTATTGGTCGCTACACTGAAAAGGACTACGAGATCCGTAAGTTAACAGAAACTAACTACGCAAAACACTTAGACCCTCAATGAAAACTCTTGTTATAGATGGCACCACAATGCCTAAGGGCAGCACTCTGAATCTAGCTCTGATCATTATGGGCTATGATGATCGCGTTTTCAAGGAACCACATCGCTTTTATCCGGAACGTTTTGAGCTGGAGAAGCCCGGGCCATTTGAGTATGTGCCCTTTAGCGCCGGTCCACGTAACTGCATAGGACAAAAGTTTGCGCTGCTAGAGATCAAAACTGTGATTTCCAAACTAGTGCGTGCCTTTGAGGTACTGCCAGCTGTGGATGAACTGCTTTCCAAGGATGGCCTCTTAAATACCTACCTGGGTCTGCCGAAAGCCGAGAAAGTAATGAAGGAGAAGCAGGGTCACAAATACGATCCCATTTTGTCCGCCGTTCTGACCCTTAAGTCCGAGAACGGCCTACATTTGCGCTTACGTGAACGGAAATAGTTCAAAAACCTTACAGTTTATTATTATTAAATTCTTTTTAAAAATTATTGACTAATTCAGCTGGAATTATTTAGATGGCAACCAAGACTGTGGCACAATATCCGTTGGCCACAAAAGCTGAGGTCTTGATGATATCACCATTGGTGTGTTGCGATTGCAACGAGCTGGTTATGACTTCCGCAGTAGTACCTAAGCTAAAGTACTGGGTAAGATCTATGGTCTTGGTGCTTCCATTCAGATTGATCACTACAACAAAGAGATCACTTCCATCAGTTTGGCTGCAAAAGATACAAAAAGTAAAAGGTGAAGTAAGTAAGTTCTTTGTTGGAGCGTTAATTAAGTACCGTGAGTAAACAAAAACATCATCATCAACCGCTTGAATCTTCAGAGCACCTTTTCGGAACGAAGGCTCCTGCCTGAGACGCACCAGTGTCTTGAAGATTTGCAGATGCGACTGTGGAGCACGCATCTGTTGCAACGCATTGTTCGTTTTATAATCATCCGAGACTGGCAGCCAAGTATGATCAGCACTGGTAAAGCCTAAACAAGTAGAGAAATGTATGAAAAGACTGATAACAATAAAAAAATATTTTCATAACTTACCCGCTTTCGGGGAGGCATCCCATTGATAAGGTGTGCGTGCGGGATCTCGAGAGCGAGCATAGTAGTGTTCCGGATCAGAGTTACATGCTGGTGGATCCACAGTATCCTCCCAACTAATGAACACATCCGTCATGCCAAGCTCCTCACCATTGTAGGTGACAGCATGGCCAGGCAAGGTCTGCAGCAGAATGTTGATTAGATCTGTCCGTTGTACACCGAAACGTGAAGCCACGCGCTTGTTGTCATGATTTCCCAGCACCCAATTGGCGTAAACACCGGAGGGCATGGCATTTAGCCACTTTTCAATGTGCTCCACGTAGTCGGAAGCCTTTGAAGCGTTGTTAACATACGTGATGAAGTCAAAGTTGAACGGAATCTGCGAACCATTGCGAGTGCCATCTCCGTAATATTTTATCATGTTCTCGAAGCTGGTGTAGGCTTCAGTCATGAGTACACGCTGCTCACCGCCATGTTCCGCGCGGAACTCATCGACCACCTCGCGCCATTGGTAAACCATGTCGATTGTCTCGGGCTGGTCCTGTGTGTAGATGTGCTTAGTGTAGCAGTGATCGTCGGGATCGGGGCAGTTAGTATCGTTGGATAGTGGTTCATCTGGATACTGATTGTAGCGGTCCAGTTCAATTTCAAACAGATATGGTACCGCATCAATACGGAAACCGGAAACGCCCTTGGCCAGCCAAAATCTGATCACATTCTTTATCTCATTTACCACAGCGGGATTGCGATAGTTTAGATCAGGCTGTGCAACAGCAAACTGATGCAGATAATACTGTTCTCTGACCTCGTTCCATTCCCAGGCACTAAAGCGGAATTCCGAACCCCAATTGTTTGGTGGCTCACGTTCACCAGTTTCCTCATTGATTTTGCCATCGTGCCAAATGTAATAATCCTTGTAGACAGGATCGCCATCAACCGACTTAAGAAACCAATCGTTCATGTCGCTCGAGTGATTGGGAACAAGATCCAAAATAATGCGAATTCCAACTTCTTTAGCACGAGCAATCATTCGCTCAAAATCTTCCATGGTACCATATTCCGGATGTATCTGGTAGAAATCGGCAATATCATAGCCAAAGTCCACCATTGGAGACTTCATAATGGGCGACAGCCAAGTGGCAGTGAATCCAATATCCTTGAGATACTGCAGCTTCTCGGTTATACCATTCAAATCTCCAATGCCATCACCATCGGAGTCACGAAATGATCGCGGATATATCTGATAATAGTTTCCACTTTCCCACCACTCCGTTGCACTACCGATGCCCAGCACCACAGCCAGGATCACAACCACTGTTAGCAACCGCATGTTGAATGAATTTGTTCCAACTGACGAACAACAGGGGCTTTTTATGGGGTCCGATAAGACCATGCCCATTGAGTTGTTGCCCACTTGGAGTGGAAAATTCAATTGCTAGGTAAACAATTAGATCGTTTCATGTGTTTCATGTGCTACCATACCATGAAAATATTAATAATACCCCATTCGCCTGTCATTGTTTTTAAGTATAAATACCGCTACACTTAACTAAGGGAAATCAGACAAAGCGATTTCGCATTAGCTTTTTGTCAATGCGATTTTTGATAGTGGAAAATTTGTTATATTTATTTGTAGTGGTTGTGTTTGTTAATGCTGTTACTGCAACTGAAGTGCATTGGGCATTAGTCAGTTGGCAATCATAATCATCTGATAGGAAGTGAAAAAGAATTGTCAAAGTACTTAACATGAAAGCTTACATCAAGAAGGTGTTATTAGGAGATAAACAAAAGACTACACTAAAAAAAATATTGTTTTCACGTCTAAACTATTTGTCATCGATATTGGATAACCTTGCAAATGTCATTAACAAATTTTTGAGCACCATTCTACTTTAAAGAAAAACAAGAGAAAGAATTTTAATCATAGTAATACCTAAGTACTTGAAGTAAGATTTTCTGATATCTTTAAATCGAGTGTGCAGGAAAATATATTAAATAGTATTGATCTGAATATTTTTCTTCAAAACTCAAACAATGCTTGACTTGTAAAAAAACCATTCTTATAAGCGGTTTGAAACATGCTCATGTTTTTTAACCATGTGGATTATGTAAATTACCTAACGCAGTAAATTTGTCTTAAACTGGAAAGAATAAATTATTGAGCTATATCAATTATTTTCAAGTTAGCCATAAAGATTAGATTAGTTTAGTCAAGTAGAAGCAATAGAATACAAATTTATGCAAATTTGATTTAAGAATTATTTTGTTTTGATAGTCAACTAATCAACCTAGAATTTTATAATATGCTTAATTCATAAGCAACTGAGCTGTCAGAAGGTTTATCAAAAATAATTGAACTAGATACACATCATAGAATAATTTGTTGCACATAAGTATTTATTTTACTTGTTTAAAATTGGTTTGAAGAGCTTAAAGGCTATCGAGACATTTTCGAGAAGAGTCCATTGTACATTCCAAATCCATTATAAACTTTCATCTGGCCAAGGGCTGACATTGCCTTAATGGTGAGCACCTTGGTTGTGGTGCTCAGAGCCATCGGGATGCTGAGCGTTCCATTCAATGGAGCGCACAATGTAGTCGGGAATGGGGTGGACACCAGTTCCAGATGGCTGGTAGCCGTGCTCATCGGCAACGTATTTGATGTCAACGTGTTCGCCCTCGGGGGAGATCCAGCCAAAGCTACCCTGGATGTTGCCGTGCACATCACCGCTCTCCGAGCGTTGGATGTGGTTGCTGAGATCAAGGGAAGACTCAAAGCCATCGGCGCGGACATCATCCTTGCGGGAAAGGACTTCAGCATGCACATCATCAGAGCTATGAGCTGGCGCTGCATGGTGGGGTTCAGCATTGTGGGGCAGTGTGTGGTGCTCCACTGGGTGGTGCACAGCGGCGGCCAAGCCGATAACAGCGCAGATCATCACCTGAGAAAAATTAGATCATCATTGAGATTCAGCTTAGATCCGGCTTTGATTTACTTACAATTTTGAACATGTTGACTTGGAGGTAGTGCAGTTGTTGTGCGTAAAGAACAAACGTTGACTGATGCTCCACTGTGGCCAGCTGGTGCCTTTTATACAACTTTCGGGTGAGTATTGCTCGGTATAAATTTTGTCCATTTTATGACTTGTTCCCATCTCACAGTTCTGAGTTATGGGCTTGCTTGCCGAACGCAATTTTAAATTATTTGCTTAGATACAGTATGCCAATTTACGGTTATAATCTTTAAATAAATGTTAATGCTAAAGTGCATCGAAGGCGGGCCGATCAAACGGGTTCAATTAGCTGTCCCAAACTCGTTTCGACTTCAAAACAACAGATCATCATTGTGTCACGAGCCCCCTGAATGGTTGCTGGGATCAATATAAAATTGCAATTTGTCTTCTCCTAACTGTTTGGGGCTCTAAGACAGCCCAAATATTCCATTCAATTCAAATATAAATACAAATTGTTTCCAAATCTAGATAACTTATAAACAAGTTATAGATTTAGATTATGCATTGGGAGACTATAACGTAAAATCCAATCATTGACAAAATAATGCTACTCGCATAGTAAACAAAACTATACGAGCATAATTTATGATTGATCATAACGAATAAATAAAGTATGTGTGAAACAGACAATTTATTAAAATTTATAATAAGTTTTATGCCTATTATGGCATTCAATATTTTTGATATGCATTCTTAAAGCTTAGTTAACAAAAATTTCTGACAATCTGCGCTTATCTTAAACAGGCATTTCAGTAACAGAACAGGGTATAACAAAAACATTTGAGTTAAGTGCACAGCTAATGAAATTTGTTTGATTTTATTGTGTGACTTCATTAACATAAAATACACGCAAACACCTGGCAGTGCAATAATAATAACAAAATCTACTGTAAAACAGCAGCGGGAATTTTAATTGAATTAATACAAGTTAAGAACAAACGGAATTTTTGCAATGGGATGATACAACTGGCCTTGGGCACAATGGGGTAAAGTATGCACATGAGCCTCCCCCCTTGTGGTAAATGTTATGAACTTTACTTTAATAAAGGTGCTTAGTTTATGTAAAAACCGCAAACATAAAACTCTTTTCATTAATTAACTAAGTATACAGTTAAAGCAATGTAATTTATTTAAAAGCACATCAAATTATTAATGGCCGTGGGCGGGCAAAAAATTTGTCAAAAATAAAGTCAAGCATATTTAAAAATGTCAAGTGAGAGGTTGGTCGGTCACAGTTGACAGCTGTCAAGTGGCCAGAAGGACATGCATATGAACATTTACAGCATTGTATTTTATTACGTCAAGGATAAAGCCGCTGTCACTCCTTCTGTGCTCGTCGTTCCGTGTAAAATACGAGGCGCTATTGTAATTTTTGTGTTAATTCAACATATGCGTTGAATTATTTGTAAAACTACAATTATTATTGTTCATATGTTTTTAAGCAGTGAATATTATATTTAAAGTTTATAAATGTAAGTTGTTATTTTAAGGGTTATGACCTTTATTGTGCTATAAATATTTGGTTAATATCTTCGCTACCTAACTTTGGTTCATTTATTATTTTTCCAACTTTAACGAAAACCTATTGAGCAACCGACGTAAAGGTGAACGCCAAAACCATTGGACATCAGGGTGTAATGCTCAGTTCGCATAAAACCATTTTATGACAGTTTTTGTGATTCCAATGGAGACCCAACAATTATTGACAGCAACTTCAGCGCATACGATATGCGTATCACAAAGCAAGTGTTCTCTTAAAGGGTGTACTCAACCAATAGATACCTTGTTATCTTATTTATACTAACGAACAAATGAAGAAGATAAACTCAAGTAGTTGGTTGATTTTAGCTTAGCGTAATAATTTAAAACCGTATGGAAACAAAATTCTCTGTACGACCATACTGAAACTCATCTGGCAATTAGTTGTTAATACAAATGTTTGTAATCAAACTTAAAAATATGTTTAAAACGAAACTGCAACAGAATAATTATTAGCTGATTTAAAACCTCTAGTTACCAAAAACGCTTGTATTTCAATTATGTTCGGAGTGCTTACAACCGCAACTTGTGTTATCTAAGAAGAATGTTATTAAAGTAGAAAGATTACCCTTTTGCTTTGTACACTATGTCATATACATACGTATACCGTGTGCAGTATATCGTATATGAGTGTTGCTTGTGTCGTTGATTTGCACCTTATCGCCTCAATAACTATCGCAACAGGGCAAACAGGCTTTTGTTGTTACTAATTGATTTGGCTTTACTCAAACGCGAGCGACATGTCAACGCGATTACTTCTTGGTCTGCTCGCAGTTCTGTTTGGGGGCACCATAAAAGCCTCAACGGACATCGATTGGTGGGAGAATGCAGCACTGTATCAAATCTATCCACGATCCTTCCAAGACACCGATGGTAATGGAGTTGGCGATCTCAAGGGTATTACCCAGCGACTGCCTTACCTAAAGGAAATTGGAATAACAGCCACTTGGCTATCACCGATATTTCGCTCGCCCATGTCAGATTTTGGCTATGACATATCGAACTTTAAGGAAATTGATCCGACTTTTGGCACAATGGATGATTTCGATGACATGATGGTGCAGGCCAAGAAACTAGGTCTTAAGATAATACTGGACTTTGTGCCGAATCATTCCAGCGATGAGTGCGAATGGTTTTACAAGTCTGTTAATCGCCTTGATGGGTACGATGACTTCTATGTATGGCATGACGGGAAGGTAAACGCGGAAACGGGAGAGCGGGAACCGCCCAGCAACTGGGTGAGCGTCTTTAGTGGACCACAGTGGACATGGCATGAGACGCGACAGCAATACTTCCTGCACCAGTTTCAAGTGAAGCAGCCGGATCTCAACTTTACCAATCCCATGGTGCGTGAACATATGCTAGACGTACTGGGTTTCTGGCTGGATCGTGGTGTCGATGGTTTCCGCATTGATGCCGTGCCCCATATCTACGAGCAACGGAATGCTGATGGCAGCTACCCTGATGAGCCAGTAAGTGGCTTCAGCAACGATCCCAATAGCTACGATTACCACAATCACATCTACACCAAGGACCAGCCAGAAACTGCTCAGCTTATGTACGAGTGGCGGGATTATCTCTTAAAATACCAGGCCGAGCACGGTGGAGAGACTCGTGTACTCCTAGCGGAAGCCTATAGTCCAGTGGAAACGCTGAGCACCTACTTTGGCAATGGAACGAGACAGGGCACCCAACTGCCCATGAACTTCCAGCTAATGTATCTTAATGGCTTTTCAACAGCAAAGGATGTAGTTGGTTCCATTGACTATTGGATGAATACCATGTGGACAAATCATCAGACTGCCAACTGGGTGGTGGGCAACCATGATCAACCGCGTGTGGCTGATCGCATGGGTGCACATAAAGTGGATTTGCTTAATGTGATTGTGAATGCTCTACCGGGCGCCTCGGTAACCTATTACGGGGAGGAGATTGGCATGTCGAATGTGATGACTGAGTGCACAGAGATCTCCTGCGATGATCGTGATGGAGAGAGAACGCCCATGCAATGGTCTTCAGCTAAGAATGCTGACTTTTCCACAGCTGATCAAACTTGGTTGCCAATTGGACCCGACTTTCAGCGTTACAATGTGAAAACGGAGAGGGGAGTGGCTCGTTCCACTTTACAGGTATTTATAGGTCTACAGCAGCTTAAGAAAACTTCGGCATTTAGAGCGTTCAAGCAGAAGGATGGCTTCTCATACAAGGCAATAACAGAACAAGTACTCCAGATTGTGCGGTATGTAATGACTACAACTACCTCGCTATAATTTTATTTTATAGATTATTCTTTTGCATAGTACCAACAATCGCAATGAGGAATATCGCATTCTTGTTAATATGGGCAACAACATTGAAATTATCGTTGCTCTTGCGGATAAAGTGTTTGAATACAATCTTGTAACTGCTTATTCCGTGCACAGACCTGGGTAAGTTTTTCCTTTCTTTCATTTCGCCTATTGCTAATCTGTCAATCCTTTGTTCAGGGATACTGTGGATCTGAGGGAACGACTAATCCTTATGCCTTATGAAGCAATCGTACTACGCTGGCTGGCCTGAGTCATCAGTTTTAGCCTAATTAGTGCATTTACCATCCTCATAAAGATTATGCTCAATGGTGGGTATTGAACAATGTGCCTTACCAGCAATTCAGTTTATTGCCGCGTTGCCATTTAAAAAAGGTAATTAATACAAAGTTCATTTGGGCATTTAGTGGCAATTACTCAAACAATAAAATATTGTAAATTCAGAACTCGAAGAGGATTTTAATAATATATTGATTGTATACCCTGTGCCCTTAATAAAGGGGAATATTTGGCTTATCAAACTAAATATAAAAATCTCTATACTTTAATTTCTGGTTGGTAAGTTCAAATATATTGAACGATCTTCGTTTAAACAGTGCTTAGAACGATGGCTTCTTTGGGCAACAGTTGCACTGAATTTGCAAAGGTAAGGTCGCTAGAAAATTCAAAATAGTTGTAGGAATAATTTTTAAATAACATATATTCGATTTGAACTTACTTCTTGCGACGCACACTTTTATCGTTGACAACAACGTAGCTCAGCTGAGAGCTGAGGCCGGTAAAAACAGAGTCTAGATTAACCGATTCAACATCATCATTGATGTTCCAAACGATTATGTAGGACTTGTGACCGTCAAGAGATCTATAAACATATAAAAAATAGTTAGAAAGGTCTTTTGTAAATAATATGTTTTTACGAACCGCTTGAAGGCCAGCACATTTGGGCCAATCGCATCAATGGTGACATCGCCGTGCTTCAGAGTGGGTTCATCTCGCAGAGCACGCAGCTGCTTATAGGTATTCAGATGGCTGAGTGCAATGCTACGCTGCCGCTTTACATTCACCAGCTTGTAGTCCTTGGCAATAGGTAGCCAAGTAGTAGGACCTGTGGTAAAGCCAGCCTGTGTCTCATCACTCCATTGGAATGGCGTACGATTGGGATCGCGCGTAAGACGTTCAAACTCGTGCTCATTGGACTGGCAAGCCTGAGGATCGATAGTATCCTCCCAGCTGATGTAGACATCGGTCATGCCTACCTCCTCACCCTGGTAGTTCACACTGATGCCGGGGAGCATTGTCAGCAGCATATTGGCGGCATCGATGCGGTCGACACCAAGTCGAGAACCAATGCGACTTTTGTCATGATTACCAAGGACCCAGTTCGCCACTTGGCCGGCAGGCATGTTGTCCAGCCAGTTGTGCAGCAGCTCCGAGTAATCATAGGCGTTGGAGTTGTAGTTAACATTGCTCAACAGCTCAAAGTTGAACGGAATCTGAGAGCCATTGTGGGTGCCGTTGCCGTAGTACTGCATTAGGGTCTCCAGCGGGGCATATGCTTCGGTAAGGAGAACACGATCGTCGCCACCTAGCTCCTGGTCAATTTCCTCGAGCACTTGTCGGAACTGGTAAACCAAGTCAATGGTTTCGGGCTGATTTGTAGTATAGATGTGCTGCAGATAGTCATAGTCCTCGGGATCATTCACAGCCTCATTGCGCGGCTCATCGGGATAGATGCCATTGGAATCGGGAGCGATTTCAAAGATATGTGGCACAGCATCGATGCGGAAGCCGTAGACACCCTTCCGCAACCAGAAGCGCAGCACATCCTTCATGGCCTCAACAACCTTGGGATTGCGGTAGTTAAGATCCGGCTGCTTGTCCAAGAACTGATGCAGATAGTAAGCCTGACGACCCTCATGCCAGGTCCACTGCGAGCCACGGAATACACTAATCCAATTGGTTGGTGGTTGTCTAATACCGTCTACCACCTTGCCGGTGTTCCACACATAGAAGTCCTTGTAATCCGCCTCGCCATCTGCTGAGCGAATAAACCATTCGCACTCATCACTCGAGTGATTGGGCACAAAGTCCAAGATGATCTTAATATCCAGCTGCTTGGCGCGCTCTAATAGCTTCTCAAAGTCAGCCATAGTACCAAAGAGCTCATCGATTTCATAGAAGTTGGAAACATCATACCCAAAATCGGCCATGGGCGAGGTGAAAATCGGCGATAGCCAAGTGGCTGTGATTCCAATCTCTTTCAGATACGCCAGCTGTTGCGTAATTCCTTATTTGAAAGAAACATACAAAATTCAACTTGGAATTTAACTTAAATGAGGTAATAACTTACCGTTGAGGTCTCCAACGCCATCACCATCGCTGTCCTTAAAGGATCGCGGATAGATCTGATAGAACTGCGCTGTACGCCACCAACCCTGTTCGGCCAATGTTGGCAGTGTTAGTGCCAAAAGGCAGCACAATGTGAGAGTTTTTGCCAACATGTTGTTGAAATGGCAATGCGGCAATGGATTAACTACGGCCTCTTTTTATGCACTGCGGCAATATGCCAAAAATAATCGATAAGTGATAAGCTAAGGATGTGATAAGCCCCGCACTTGATTAGATCTGGTTTGTTTATGACCGAAGCAATTTTAACTTGCAAGTATGTTTTCGACATACATATGTACACAATATAAGAAATTAGAAAGAGGAATTTATGGGAGCTTTGTGCTATTGCATTTCTGCTTTTTCGTTTGAAGATCATGCGACAGATAAGCAGCAAATTATTTTCGTAGTTGCATAAAAGTCATGACCCTGGCCGAGGCCAAATATCACCTGTTTTCTATTCGAAAATTGATAAGCAAACTTTTTGCTAGGCGTATTTTAAGGAGACACTTAACATTATTTTCTTCTGATCTTATATTGGAAAACCAAAATAGAAAGCTTATCTAGGTTATATTCGAACATGTAAAATGATAAAAGTTGTGTTAGACTTTTTTCGGCAGAAGTGTCTTTGACAATATTTTAACTGTCAACTGTTCAACCTGAAGACATTTTTAAGTTAGTTAATAAATTATCTTACGATCTGAATCACTGAATTACAATACCTTGATGGTTCAAACCTATGACAATACTTCTAAACACAGCTTTTGATCCATTTAATCAATAAGAAACTTCGTTTTCTATTTCTTTCCTAAATATTTAAAATAAATTCTTGAAGTACCTGAAACGAAACAAGGCCATGTGAAATTTTTATTTAATCGATCCAAAGATAACAAAAATCGGTTGGTTGGACAACGATGATAAGCCTTTATTTCATATGTTTTACAATTTAGATACGGACGCTTTTAATAGCTAGTTTGGGCGTATAAGAAGTCGATGGACTTCGGGATTCCTTTAGTTTAAAATGACCACTTGGTCTAGCATTGCCGCACTACTAGGATTGGGCCTTCTGGCCGTTGATGCCGCTGCACCCTGGTGGCAGACAGCCTCCTTCTACCAGATTTATCCGCGCTCCTTCAAGGACAGCGATGGCAATGGCGTGGGTGATTTAAATGGCGTAACCGAGAAGTTGGAGTACCTTAAAGAGATTGGAGTTACGGCGACATGGCTGTCACCGTTCCTAGTCTCACCAATGGTAGACTTTGGATATGATATTTCGGACTTTAAGGCGGTGGATCCCCTCTTTGGAACAATGGAAGACTTTGAAAACATGGTGGCGCGTGCCAAGCAGCTTAATGTTAAAATCATTCTTGACTTTGTACCTAATCACTCCAGTGATCTGTGCGACTGGTTTATCCGCTCTGCTAAAGGTGAGGATAAGTACAAGGACTACTACATCTGGCATCCAGGATTCGTTGAGAACGGTGTGCGCAGGCCTCCCACCAACTGGGTGAGCGTGTTCCGTGGTTCAGCTTGGGAATGGCATGAGGGTCGTCAGGAATACTATTTGCATCAGTTTCACAAGAAACAGCCCGACTTTAACTTCCGTAACCCTGCCGTTCGCGATGAGATGAACAATGTGCTCCGCTTCTGGCTGAACAAAGGAGTCGATGGTTTCCGTGTGGATGCCATCTATCACGCCTTTGAGGTTGAGGCCGATGCTAATGGCAATTACCCTGATGAGCCGCGCAACGACTGGACCAACGATCCCGATGAGTATGGCTACACCCACAAGATCTATACAGTCGATCAGCCCGAGACTCCTCATTTAGTCTACGAGTGGCGTGAGATTCTAAATAAGTTCCAGCAGGAAAATGGTGGTGAAGAGCGGTAAGTCAACTAAATATTTGAGCAAGACCTGTAAAAAATAACAAATATTAAATTTTTTAACTGTTTATTTACTTAAATTCTTGAATTTATTATCTCCTTTGGCTTTGTTCTAGAAAATTCCCACACAAGAAAACTTTACCCATTCACTTAAATGTATTAAAAATTCAAATCTTAGCTAATATAATCCCTCTTAGGAAATGATTTTATTTAATATTTTTAACATCGTTATTATAGCATACTCATGGTGGAGACTTGGTCACCAATTGAGATTGTGATGCACTACTATGGCAACGCAACGGCCGAGGGTGCACAGATACCCTTCAATTTCCAGCTGATAAGCAATTTGGACATGGATTCAAATGCCTATCAGTACGAGTACTTGATCAACAACTGGCTATCGCTAATGCCAAGCGGCAAGAGCGCTAACTGGGTGGTAAGTAGATTTGAAAAGACATTCAATAAAACATGTGACTAATTGTTTACCTAAACCAATCAGATTGGTAATCATGATAAGAACCGCGTTGGCTCCCGTTTCGGTGCAGATCGTATTGATCTTTTCAATGTTCTGCTATTGACACTGCCGGGATGCAGTATCACTTATCAGGGTGAGGAATTGGGCATGATGGATGGCTTTGTCTCTTGGAAGGATACTGTCGATCCTCAGGCCTGTAATGGCTACGAAGAGAACTATATGGCCACGTCACGTGATCCGGCTAGAACTCCAATGCACTGGACCGATGGTAAGCTCGCAGGTTTCACCACCGGCAGTGAAACTTGGCTGCCTGTCGGCCAGGATTATGCCCAGCGCAATGTGAAAACAGAGCGTGGTGCTTCACTCAGTCATCTCAACATTTTCAAGCGTCTGCAGCAGTTGCGCAAAGAACCATCAATTATGGATGGAGCCGCTGATATCAAAGCGGTCAGCAGCAATGTTCTGGCCAATAAGCGGTGAGTGTAGACAATCCTCGTAAACCAGAAATAACATTTGATTAATTTATGTTCCTTCAATTGACAGCTATTTGAGAGGCAATTACATTTACATAGCACTCTTCAATATCTTCAGCCACATTGAGAATGTGAATCTGCACGACGTGTTCGGAGAATTGCCCAATAACTTCCAGTATGCTCTTGTCACCGGCAAGTCCATCAAGCAGCTGGGCGACAAAGTCTCCGCCAGTAGTGTCACTCTGATGCCATACGAGTCCATTGTCTTGCGCTCAACATTGACTCAATAAGCACAAATCTAGAGTTGTATAACATAATAGCTAAACGCCAATGTTTATTATCGCGATGTGAATTACCTTTTGGACTCTGATTAAACTTATTTGTAGAGGAAGTCTGAGATTTCGATTTTGTGTGATTTTTTATGTTGTCGCAGTCTCTGAAGCCATAAAGTTTATAATTATGTACAAACGCATGCATAAGTTTATACGTATGCATAACTTTATTCACATATTACTGTGTCAGAAAATTTATGCATATATGTATAGAAATATTAAGACAAGACTCAAAAAAACCCTGTAGTAACGAAATGGAGTGATAAATAATTTTGACGATTAAATATTTATATTTTATCAATTCACATTTCATAATATACAAATATTAATAAATAGAACCGAGTTGTTAAAATACTATTTCACTTGGTATTTACTATTATTATCTACCCTCAAGTACTAAAATAAACAATAAATCAATAGAGTTAACGTTTTCATCTAATCTTTTTTGCTTTGTACATGTACATACATTGATTTTTGTGTATTTGTACATACATTAACTGAGCTTGCATGTACAACAAATTTAGTGAAGGGTAAGGCAAATACACAATGTGAAGCACATAAACAGCAGCCGGTGTTGTTATTAAGCAGAGAGCGAGAGCGAAAGAAAAAGAAAGAGAGGGAGAGAATGAAATTGAGTGAATAAAGAGCGCGAAAACAAATCCGATTAAAGATAGCATACAGTGACTAAATTTAATTGCAAATAATGCAATTGTGGGTGCCAAATACATATATATAAATAAACACTAAATAAATGCAAACAAAGCTTAATGTTGTCATGCGCTGAAAATTAAGTAATATATTATATATACTATGTTAAGTAAATTTTGTTGTTCCCTTTTTGTTGTTGCTTCTTGTTTTTTGTGTTTAACGCATGCAACTCTTATCAACATATGCCAAAAATATGTTGAGCACTTAATATGCCGCTCTCTTTCCCACATTTTTTTGCCGTTGACTTTGATGTGCTCTCTGTGCTTTTCACAGGTATCACCTGAGGTGATGCGCTTCCAAGACATACTCAATAAGGTAGCCTAACTCGCTCTCTCACCTTGTACAGGTTGAAATAAAAAAATTCCTGCTCTGTATGCATTTGTGTATTTCTTCACTTGTGCCGGTGTTTGCTTGCCTTTAAGCGCACTTTGGGGGACACTGATTTATAGCCGTGTATACTGAACAATATTCAAGATGAATTCATATATTCAGCAGCAAGGTTTTTATTTGATGCAGATACAAGGAATACTATATATATATCTTGCTTCGGAGCATTTGCAACAAATGGAGGAATTAGACCATAGTGGAATAAACAAGGTTACCTAGTCGCTCAGCTGCTCTTAGCGCTGTGTGTCACAAATGAGCACAACTGCTGAGACGCAACACAGTTTGCTTTCCCTATCGCTCTCATAGTTTTGTTCAGTTGGTACCAAGCTGTCACAATTGAGCCCACCTTATTAACTGCAACCTGAATAAGACTGCTATAAATAAATGCCTAGCATTGTGGGAGAGCTGCACAAAAGAGAGTTTAATCGCTTGTGAATTTGCATGATCTTCAAGTGTTTCCGATTCGATCGACAGTCGTCTCTGTTTGTTTGTTGCGTTCAGTTCGGACGAAGATTGTTTTGTAAAGTTCAATAGCCAAGTAACGGGGAACGGTGAAAAATGTTAAACCTCGTGGGGGTTTCTTTGTTGCTGATAATGCTGCAGTTCAGTAGCCCATCGTTGAGTCAGCCATATCCAAACTATCATGCAGATTTTGTGGACATTGATCAGCATAATAACGAGCTCAAATGGTGGCAAACAGGCTCTTTCTATCAAATATATCCAAGGTCATTTAAAGACAGCAATGGCGATGGCGTGGGCGATCTAAACGGTAAAACAAAACTGGACCAAAAGAAAGGCTAAGATTTTAAACTACAAAATTTTAGGAATTGCGGCTAGTTTACCTTATCTTAAAGATCTGGGCATAACGGCCACTTGGCTCTCCCCAATATTCGCATCACCCATGGCAGATTTTGGTTACGATGTTGCCAACTTTACCGATATAGCGCCAATCTTTGGCACCATGTCCGATTTCGAACATCTGATGAAGGTTGCCAAGCAACTGGATATGAAAATCATTCTTGACTTTGTGCCAAACCACTCGAGCGATGAATGCGATTGGTTCAAGCGATCGGCAGCAAGTGAGGAATACTATAAAGACTTTTACGTCTGGCATCCTGGGCACGAGGTAAACGGTACTCGCCATCCGCCCAGCAACTGGGTGAGCGTCTTTCGAGGCTCTGCATGGCAATGGCACGAGACTCGCAAGGAATATTATTTGCATCAGTTTTTGAAGAAGCAACCGGATCTGAACTACCGCAATGCCAATGTGCGCGAGACAATGAAGGTGAGCTTAAAATTGTGATAGAAATTTCATAGATTTTTAATTTTAAACTTCCTCTACCTTCTCTTCATTCGCAGAATGTGTTGCGCTTTTGGCTGTCTAAGGGCGTTGCCGGCTTTCGCGTTGATGCTGTGCCATTTGTATTTGAGATAACGCCCGATGCTGCGGGTCAGTATCGCGATGAACCGCGCAACGATTGGGTCAACGATCCCGAAGACTATGGCTATCTGCAACACATCTACACTGTTGATCAGCCCGAAACCATTGATATGGTATACCAATGGCGTGCGGTGCTCGATGAGTTCAATCACAATGGCGACGAACGTATTTTGCTAACTGAGAATTATTCACCCATCGATATTGTCATGCAGTACTATGGTAATGCAACGATGGAGGGTGCTCAGCTGCCGTTCAATTTTCTGCTGATAACTGATATCTCAAACACGTCCAATGCCGGGGACTATGCTCAAACTGTGCAAAAGTGGCTGCAGCACATGCCGCAGGGTCGCACAGCTAGCTGGGTTGTAAGTTTCCAATACTTTCCCAACATATAAATATGGTATATACATATATGTATTATTCTCTCTATGCCTCTTTGTCATTAACAGTTGGGCAACCACGATCAGTCACGTGTGGGTTCGCGTCTGGGCGCTGATCGTGTGGATATGTTAAATATGCTAATAGCAACCTTGCCGGGTGCCAGTGTGACCTTCCAGGGTGAGGAGCTGGGCATGACAGATGTATGGATATCGTGGAAAGACACTCAGGATCCCTCGGCCTGCAATACCAATGCCAGCATCTATGAGCACTTCACACGCGATCCCGAGCGCACTCCTTTCCAATGGAATGGAAATACTGATGCTGGTTTCAGCAATGCCAGCAAAACTTGGCTACCCATTGCAGAGGATTACAAATTAGTCAATGTTGAACAGGAGCTTCAACAGAACCTTAGTCACCTCAACATCTACAAGCAGCTTATGCAGCTCAGAAGTCAAACGAAAACCCTGCAACTTGGCGAAACGGAAGTGAAGGCATTAAATGTTGCTGTTCTAGGCGTTAAACGGTATTTAGGTTATGAATGATCTAAATTGTTTAGTTTTAACTTATTGATTGTTTAACAGCTTCCGTCAGCATGACTTTACTTATTTGACATTGATGAACATCTTTGATGGCTTTGAGACTGTAAATCTTAATTCGAGCTTTAGTGATTTAACAGCTCAAATGGAAGTGGTCCTTGTATCAGGAAACTCCAAATTCAAAATGGGGTAAGCTCTAAAAAAATTTTATGAATTTGAATTCGCTAACCAAATTAATCCTATATATTCTGTAGTGATCTCATCGATAGCAGTTCATTACAACTGCAGCCAAAAGAATCGTTGATTCTGAGAAGTACATCCACTTATTTTACGTATTATGCGAATGGCGAACATCGTCAGTTGCCAGTGATCGGTTTTTATCTGCTGCTGGCTCAAGTGGCGCTTTATCTGACCTCTCGTCGAGTTCTAACACTCAATTGTTAGGTGGTAGTAATTTTTAATTACATGAATGCATACTATATCCATCACTCAAACCTAAATAAATACTTAATAGCACAATCAATGCACTCGATGCTTATCACTTTGTGTTTTGCGTATATAAAGCGCTCTTAAACACTTTGTTCGTCAGTCATGAAATATTTTCACAAGTTAATAGTCACGGTGCTTTTTTTGGGTCTACACTGCAGCCTATGTCAGGCAGCTGCTGTAGATCTGGAGAGAGCTAGTGAAGCCACTCGGGATTGGTGGCAGATAGCGCAGTTCTATCAGATCTATCCACGCTCCTACAAGGACTCCAATGGAGATGGCATTGGGGATCTGCAGGGCATCATCTCTAAACTTGACTATCTTAAGGATCTGGGCGTGACAGCCACTTGGCTATCACCCATATTTACCTCACCCATGGCTGACTTTGGCTATGATATTGCCGATTTCTATGACATTCAGGAGGAGTATGGCACGTTGGATGACTTTGATGAACTGATTGCGGAAGCCAACAAGCTTGGACTCAAGATTATCCTAGATTTTGTGCCCAATCATTCGAGTGATGAGAACGATTGGTTCAAGAGGTCCGTTAGACGGGAGAAGGGTTACGAGGACTACTATGTGTGGCACGATGGTTATTTGAATGCCACAACTGGCACAAGGCAACCACCTTCCAACTGGCTGCAAGCGTTCCGAGGCAGCGCCTGGGAATGGAACGAGGAACGTGGCCAATACTATCTACATCAGTTTGCGGTAAAGCAACCTGATCTTAACTATCGCAATCCCGCAGTTGTTGCTCAAATGAAGCGGGTCCTTACCTACTGGTTGGATCGTGGTGTTGCTGGCTTTCGTATTGATGCCGTGCCATGGTGCTTTGAGGTGCCACCCGATGCTGAGGGTCGCTATCCGGACGAGCCTCTCAGTGGCTATACCAATGATCCGGATGATTCATCCTACCTTAAACACATCTACACACAGGATCTGCCTGAAACGGTGGACATGGTCTATCAGTGGCGTCAACTGCTCGACGATTATAAGCGTGTGCATGGCGGTGATACTCGTGTTCTAATGGTGGAAACCTACTCGGGCTTGGATTATGTCATGAAATTCTATGGCAATCACACTACAAAGGGCGCTCAAATACCCTTTAACTTTCAGTTCATTGTGGGTGGGGAAGGCAACAAGGATAATACGAAACTAAATGCTAATGGATTTGTCAAGATCATTCATAGCTGGATGAGCCAAATACCAGCAGGACAGACAGCCAATTGGGTGGTAAGTAATAAAATAACTAAAAGCATTGAAAGATTCTAGCCATAATCAACTTATTAGATGGGCAATCATGATCAGCGTCGTGTGGGCAGCCGTTATGGAGAACAGCGCATTGATTTGATGAACATGTTGCAAATGTTTTTGCCTGGGGTGAGCATTACTTACCAGGGTGAGGAGCTGGGCATGACTGATCTTGATATTAGCTGGGAGGATACACGCGATCCGGCTGCCTGCAACTCCAATGCCAATATTTATCAGCAGTTCACAAGAGATCCGGCCCGAACACCCTTTCACTGGAGCAGCGAGAATAATGCTGGATTCTCAACAAACAGCACCACTTGGCTACCCATCAATCCCAACTATGCGACTGTTAATGTGGCAACAGAAAGTGCCGCTGATTCCAGTCACTACAAGCTCTACAGGCAGATGCTGCAGCTGCGCCAGATTAAGACATTGCAATATGGTGCCACGAGATATGCGGCTATCAATGATAATGTGTTGGCGATTAAGAGATCGCTGAGTGGACAGCCAAGCTATGTGCTGGTGGCCAATGTGCTGGATACCAGTGTCAGTGGTGTTAATGTTGCTAGTGCGCTTTATGCCTCTGGCAGTTATAAGATCAAGCTGGCCAATCCGCAGGCCAAGGCCAGTGTTGGGTAAGTTTACAGAATGCCTTCGGTAATCAATAGCCCAACCTATAATTAATTCTTTTCCTTTTATACAGGGCCAGCATCACGTTGAACAATTTAACTTTACAGCCATATGCGGCTATGATTGTGGAATCTGCTTAGGTGTGCTTTTAAAATTATTTTCCTTGTCATAAGTAATAAAAATTATGTATATAGCATATGTGTGTATGTGTGCTCTTTTGTAAAAAATTCATTGTAAAAAATCATTGGAAAACTTTTCAGTTTTTCGGTCGCTGGATATGACACTTTATTATGAAATATCGGGGAACTTTGTCTGCCTTAAGTATGCGGACCACAAAAAAGAAATTCCATTAGACGTGATTGATAAGACACACACAAATCACGAATACGCCGAGAGTTGCAACAGACCACAAAAAAAAAAAAAAATCCACCTTCTGTAAAGTTTCCCTTGTTAACGTGAACTTTCCACCACCCAAAATGGCTGGTTCGGTGGCTAAGTGGATGTGAAAGTGGGACACAGGGACACGACCAGACATAACGTGAACTGAGGTTAGCTTTTTAATTTACTCGTAAAAAATTAATTGAAATTATTATGAGTTTTCAACTCGAGGCTCTTCTCATGTTGTGCTTCACAATTTATGCGCATTTGTTCCAGCCACAAAACATCAAAAACATTTCCCGGATCTGTAACTTAAAATATAGTCGAGTTAGATCGACTAACTGATACCCTGAGCTCTAGATATGTAGGTATGTGTATTCAAAAAGTGCATGAAGCACTGCGCTACTGAATTCTCGAAACAACTTCAAACCTTGAAATCTCTTTTGTTTCTTAACCGATTCCGATGAAATTTTAAGCTGATTATTATTTTGCTAAGAGTTTTAAGATCAAGTTTCACATTAATCAAATTTAAAATTTGTTGCTATCGATGCCTGCGATGCCCACGAATATTCATTAGAGATAAAAGGCTGAATGAGGATATACCCGCTAGACATTATAAAACTATGGATTCACTTGCATGGCGTGATGATGAAAAAGTGCAACCAATGATTGATCAAATATGGTATTGGAAGAAAACTAGATAAAAACATAGTGTGTTGAAGGGAAAACATATTGTATATTTAATTTGTAACCCTGTAGTTCTATAATGCATAAATTTTAATGTAAATAAAACTATTAATTAATTTTTTTTTTTTTTAAAAAATTTTTAAGAGGTTTTTTTAAAATGTTCCTTTGAATTTTAAAAACAAACTTTTGTTCGTATATGGCAATTCATTAAATAATAACAAAAACTTTAAAACGTTTTTATCCAAAATACTTCAAAATAAAACGAAATTCACAGCTTCACAATTTTTTCATCTTTTTTGTGCGTTATTGCGGTATATTTTGTGGTCATTGGAAAATTAGCCGTCTGCGGCAAAGCGGCTTACAAAACACGTACATAAATATAAAAAAAAAAATACGTGTAAATGGCCGTATGACTCGCCAACCCATTAAAAGGGTCACAGACACAATCGCAGCCACTGAGGCTCTTTACTCTCGGCTACGTGACCTGGACACAAAAAAAAATATTAAATTGTATTGGGACGAAAGCCGCAAGAGAAGTTAGAGCGCCGCCTGGCAGTTGCTGTCAACATTTTTCCTGCTTTACGGGTCCTTTTTGGGTGCATTTTTATTTTGAAAGGAGATAATGAAGTTAATTTCCCCAGGAGAGGGTGCTTGAAATATCAACGCATTACGCATGGAAGTTAAAATGCTTCCCGACGATTTACGGGTGAAAATAAGCTGAAAACTTTCACCACGACCTCAGACCAAAACTTTACAATGCATTGAGTTTGTAACCTATAGTAATTTTATAGGCAGGAAGCAAGCACGGGCACATTTACTAAATGTATTTCATCTACAACACCTTTGGCATATTAATTTTTGTTTGCACTGACGCAAATGGCGTATGCGTAATATTTGTGTGCGGTTTAGCTGAATTTTTGCTTTTATAATTTTTCGGGCATTTCAGGGCAAACAAGCAAGCACGATGCCTCGTTGCTGTTATTATTAATTTGTTAACGAGCATCGTCCCTTTTATTTTCTGAATGTTTGTGTTGCCTGCTATTTTATCTACTCTATGCGAGTCACGTACGTGCTTGGTCAGGTGAGCTTTGAAAGTAACTTTAACCTTTTAACGAATCGTCTTTGTTTGGATTTATGTTGCTTAATCCAAGCAAGGTAAAATGGTATGATGATTTTTTTAATTGTGTCACCTGTTCGAAAAGTCATTTAGCTATAATCTTCATTTCATTTATCTTCCAAGCGTTTATTGCAATTTACAAACAAGTCAAATTCATTCATTAACTTTTGGGTTAATCAGTCATGCGTGAAAGTCCCTCAGCTTGTTTAGTCTAGACAGTCTGCCATTAATTGCAATCACGAACATAGCTCATAACTGCTGGGCAAATGTGGTTAAAAGCGTTGAGCTGGTTGCGTGGTACATGTTACAATGTCGTTCACGTAACTGTCACCAAAAACAATGACAGTAACTACCAACTGAAAGCGTTACAGATAATAAAGCAGTGGTAGTTTTTCGGTGGGGGGAATTAAATAAAGCTTGTCATTATGCATACTGAAAGTGAACTAATAAAAATTCTTCGTTTTGTTTGTTTGAACTTAACGATTCTTTTAGTATTGCAATGGTTATAACCTTTTTTTAAATTCATGTAAGATGTAATGGTTTTTCATGTCATAAATTGACTTATGAGGCCACTTCATGCCGATAAACACTTCAATTCAACAAGAAAATTGTTTTTGCTGCCTGATATTTTTGTGAAGCCTGTTCAGGTGCCTTAAAGGACTTCACCCTGCTGCGTGCTTTTGACCAGAATACAGTTCTTATCACCTTAGGATCTGTTAACATCATACATTTATGCTATGACAGCAGGATTTATGTTATGGGATTGTCTACGTACCGTATGCGTCATTTGCCTTGCATGTCCTTTAACTACAAATTAACATGCGCAAACGCAATTTAATTATCTGTAGCGTAATTGAAATTTCACTTCCAGCAGCCTATCTAATACGACAAGTCGTCAGCGAGGGCTAATTGTACATATTATGGTAAGAGTCGGAAAAGGTTTTCGATGTTAAAACGACAACAAAGCATAAACAATTCTTAGGCCAATGTTAAGTTAGCAAGCTACCCTCGTTCTCAACTTTTTGACTTCAAAGGCGACCAGGCTTAACGGTTGATTTCGATATTTGTTTTGAAACCATTCGGTTCACAGCTGGAATTAAATTTGTGTGTAAACACGTTAAATAGCTGCTTCCATTACGTACCCCGCCCGTCTTGCAGGAAATTACATAAGTGTAACAGGCACTTAGGACTGTCTGAACGCGTGTGTACGTGTCTGTTTGTGTGTGTATGTGCGAAGGTGTGTGTGGTGGTTTGAGTGGTTTGTTTGTCGATTTGTTCGTTTGCTTATTTATTTATTTCATTTATACAAACGTCGGCATATTTGCTTTGAACCATAGGAACACCTTTAAAATGCTTGTTACGTCAAATTAAATTGGTTAGGCTTAAGTATGATAAATCCAAGTGAAGATTTAACTGGCATTTAACTGTCGCTTAAAACTAAAGCCTCCCCAGCAGTTAAGCTTAGACCATTAGTCTCAAACAGAGCCCTGTTAAATATAAGCAGATAAGTTAAGATTATTAAATGCTTAGCAGAGCTAAAAAAAAAAGAAAGACGTACCCCTCTGCCTTGCTGGAGTTAAGGCTGCGTATTTTGAGGGTCAAATGTGTGGGCAAAGTCTTGTCAAACTGGTCGAGATAAATTGTGGAGCTGCTGCTGCCCAAATTGGCAACAAGAAGAATGGTAGGAGAGCCAGAAAGCGAGCTGTTGTTGTTGGAAAGTTTGAAAATAAAGTAAAAAAGATTAAAGAACACGTTTCGCTTGATGTGATTATACTCAACCTTAGCTCATCTTCACTTACCGCTTGACCACAAACACATTCTCACTAAGTACAGCATATTTGGTAGAACCATTCTGTAGAGTTTTGGAGCTCTTGCGCAATGCTATCAGCGACTTATAGATCGTTAGGTGGGAAAGAGTAGTGGATGATTCAGTCTCCACATTCACCGTTTTGTAGTCATCGGCTAGTGGCAGCCATGTCTTGGAGGCAGTGGAGAAACCAGCATTTGTGCCACTTGTCCACTGAAAGGGTGTGCGCGAAGGATCACGTGTGAACTGTTCGTAAATTTCCGAATTGGAATTGCAAGCAGCCGGATCTCGAGTATCCGTCCAGCTTATCCAGCCATCGGTCATGCCCAGCTCCTCACCCTGATAGGTAACACTGGCACCGGGCAGCATCATTACCAGCATATTCATTGCATCTATGTTGGATACGCCGTAGCGACTGGCAGCGCGTCGCTTATCGTGATTGCCAATCACCCAATTGGCAGTGCGTGAGGCGGGCATTGTAAGCAACCAGTTGTCCACAGCCTTCTTTATGGAGCTAGCCGAGAAGCCATTGGACTCCACCGTTGTAATCAGATTAAAATTGAAAGGCAGATGAGCTCCGTCCACGGAGCGATTGCCATAGAACTGCATTGTGTAGTCAGGTGGAGCATAGGTCTCAATGAGCAGTACTCTTGTATCTCCGCCATGAATGCGCTGATGATCGTCCATCACAATGCGCCACTGATAAGCCATGTCAATTGTCTCGGGTTGGTTTTCAATGAGCTCATGCTTCAAATAGCTACGATCATCCGTATCATCAGTCAGACCACTTACCTCCTCGTCCGCATATTGCCCGTTCTCATCCATTGCCACCTCGAACAGCACAGGTACCGCATCACATCTGAAGCCAGCAACACCCTCATTCAACCAATAGCTTAGCACACGCTTCATCTGGGCCACAACATCCGGATTGCGATAGTTCAGATCTGGCTGTTGCACTGCAAACTGATGTAGGTAATATTGCTGACGCTCCTCTACCCACTCCCAGGCACTGCCTCGGAAACCCTGCAGCCAGTTGGAAGGTGGTTCTCGTTCGCCAGTCGTTGGATTAATCTTCCCATCGTGCCATACATAGTAATCGGCATAGCCCTTCTCCCGCTTTACAGACTTTTTGAACCAGTCGCTCTCATTACTCGAATGATTTGGCACAAAATCTAAAATAATCTTGATTCCAAACTCATTGGCTTTCGTAATGAGTGCTCGAAAATCCTCAAGTGTTCCATATTCCGGCTGTATATCATAGAAGTCAGAGATGTCATATCCAAAATCAACCATCGGTGACTTGAATATAGGAGAGAGCCAAGCGGCTGTTACGCCCAAATCCTTAAGGTATTGCAGTTTACTTGTGATGCCATTTAGATCACCAATGCCATCACCATCCGAGTCCATAAACGAACGTGGATATATTTGATAGAATTGCGCTGTTTGCCACCAGTCCTTGCTCTTTGTTGTTGTCGTTGTTGATGTGTCCTGGCATGCCTGGCCAAGGAGTGCCAAACAGAATACTGGAATCAGCAGTTGCAAAGGTTGCATTTTAATTTCTTGTTTTATTGTCGGTCAGCGCTTTGACTTTTATACCAGTCAGTCAACCAGCCAGCCAGCTGCGAGTTGCAAGCTAGCTAGTTCAACTGGGCTTAAATGATAAGCGTACCTCAAGTAGCTGAGGAATTTGCCAAGCACTTGAGCAGCTAACATAGAAAGCGTCAAGTGCATACTGAAGAAGGGAAATAGACAAACAAGCCTGTGGGTTAAACGCAAGTAAACTACCCTGGAAATCAATATATAAATACATACATATACCGTTTTTAATTGCTAGTTTAATTATCAAGTTCTGTTTTCATGTCTTTGATAAACGCATTTTTTTAAGTACTGATACAGAATATTCTTCTTTTAAATTGCTTAATCATGACCAGCGATGATGGGCTGCCAGTCGCTATGGTCAGGAGCACATTGATACCATGATATTGCCCGGGGTCAGTGTGTCTTATCAGGGCGAGGATCTGGTCTTCAATGAATGACCAAATCAGCTGAGAGGACTCTGTCGATCCCTTGGGCTGCAATTCCAATCCGAATATCTTCGAGAAATTACCCAGAGATCCTGCGAGCACAATAAACTTCTCAGCTGGCCCAAAGACTTGGTTGCCTCTGTTTTCTGACTAAAGGACACTCAATGTGAGGCGTGAGCCCGCAACAGAGCAATCTCATCTAAGAGCCTACAAGTCGTTGATAAAGCTAAGAGGCCAATCAAAAGTACTACAAAATGGTGGGACCAATTATAAGTCGCTCACTGAGAATATATTTGTGGTGAAGCGGAAAGTTTAAGAGATAGTTGAGAACGCTTTAAAATATTATTTGACTCATTTTCACGCCATTTATTATTTGTTAGCTCGTTGTCTGATACTAATAGCAATTTGTATGTATCAAACTTTGGCTCGACAAGTGTCACAGTTAAACTGAACGAGTTTGATAAAACTTTGCCAACTTGTTAAAAGTTGCTTATCCGCTGTTTGGAGTCCAGCACAACAGAAGGGCAAGTGAAAATGTTATATGTAGTCTTAAACCATGTTAAAACCTTATCACTTTGCTCAGTTTCGGTTATGCCAGACAGTCGCTGCTGATAACATTGCGAGAATCTTTGATTTGGAGGAGGAAATAAAGCACAATTGTTGGAATTATTTATTTATTTTAATTGATAGTTCTTTGTTCAATGATTTTTGTTATTTCTCATAAATATATTTATTTATGACACCTAACAACATTTAGCAGTTTTTCATATACATATATGCTATATAATTTTTTGTATTGTTCAAACTTTAAGGAAATTTAGTTATACATAGTATATGCATAAATATGGCTTGTATTTTCATATGCATTGGTTTTTTGTTTTAGTTTGTAACTTATTTACATTTAATACACACAGAATAGTTAATACACATGCATTTTGATAACGTTTTAACTCTTATAATTTGGCTAGACTTTTTATTAATATTTAATTTCAACTTTTAACTAATTTTATTTGCGTGTTTCCTTATCACCTCTTCACATGACCTTTAGTAAAACGATGTTAAGCATTAATTTTTTAAGTTCTAGGTAGAAATGCTAAACTGCAGCACACTTTAATAGTTATGAGTACACACACAAAAAGAACATAGAGCTAGATTATTTTAAGTGTATATACAATTCGCTTATAATTAAAATGCCTGGCCTTTTGACGCCTTTGTATTCATTTAACAATTTAATTTACCATGTTGCTGGGCTCAAACAACACAATAAATGCAATTGTTAAAACGCCATTGCCTTTGTCGCCATGTTGCAGAGGGGTTGTTGAATGCGTTGCAACCCCTTCGTAATCAACTTAATCACACCAACATATATGTTTATCCCTTAAAAACGACTTAGTTTAAAGGTTAGTAAGTACGAGATTAGTTTTGTTTCTTTTAGTTTAAGAAAACACACATTTTTGAAATTATATCACAATTTTTTACTTTTTAGTAATCTGTGCTGCGATTGCAACCAAACCACACACTATATATAACTAGTTAAGCTTACAAGATATAACATTTAAAACGTTTCACAATTATTCAATTTAAATATGGATGACAATTTTTTTTTCCTTTTTCGTTGGGTTTATTGTAAAAAAAAAAATTGATTTCAACACTATTATTTTTTTTGTGCTAACATTTTTTACAATATTTATATTCTAGCAGAGAATTTAAAGAATGTTGCCTTAACTACGACTAACTAGCCACAAAAAAAAAAAAAATTAATTTATAAGAAAAGGAATAGAAAAAGTTGCAATTTTTGCTTGTATGACATTCTCTGATGATAAGTTTTTGTAATGGCCAGGAATTCAATAACAAAAAATTGTTCATCTGTGTTTTGATTATGATACAAAATAATAATAAATAAATAATGATTTTAAACGCTTAAGAGAGAGTTTATGCAATCAGTTCCCTGTCTTTAAAACACATTTCAGACATAAATATGCGCTCTAAATATGACTATCTATAGAGAATACCTTGTTTTACGTTACATTAAAGATGTAGCCAAGTTTAAACTGGTATGGCAGCGCGTTTTTTGGTGCTTCCGTTGCCGATCGTTGCGGAGCTTCCGCTGTTGCTGCCAACACTTGCAACATCGCTGTTATTGCTGTTGTTGTTGCCTGCGGCACCCTCAACAGTTGCCTGTTGCGGTTGGTCCACCCCCACCGGATTGGCCAAGTCAAGTTGATGCTGATGTTGCTGGCGCTGCTGCTCCTTCAACAGTTGCTGTTGCAGTTGCTGCGCGTTTAGTTATAAATTTGTCTGCAACACGGGCGCTCGTCTGCTGTTGCCGTTTGATGTGGCTGTGGCAACAACATCCTCCGGGTCTGCAGTAGCATCCGTTACGCTGACTGTCACTGCTGATGCCACTGTTGTTGTTAATGCTGGTGCTTCTGTTGTTGTTGCTGTTGCTGAGGTTGTTGTTGGATTTGCAGCAACTGGACTGCAGGCATTGTGTTTACTGTTTGCCGAGTTGGCAATAACAGCAACAACATTCGCCTGGCCGTGCTGCTGCTGATTGATTTTGTTGTTGTTGGCCACAACTTGCTCATCGCTTGGTTGTTGCTTTGTGGCTTCAGTGGTCGATGCTGTTATGGTGTTATTTGGCACAAATTGATCAGCATACGGTATTTGATTGTAGGCATTGCAATCCAACGACGCAAATATGTTCGATAGTGCAATTGTTTGTGTAGCCATTTCACATAATTTTTTTGCCTTAACCGAGTGCTCTGAAAAGGAACAAATGAGACACAATGTGCAAAAAAAACGCTTAAAAAAATAAATGGCAATAAAGGACATCTCACTAATATTAAAAGTGTGAAATTACATGTGGATGTTTGTTACTCTTTCACGCAAAAACTACTGAATGGATTTTAAAAGAACTTTACAATAAAATAACTCATTGCTCTGGGTTGTTTAACTGTCCTAAGTGGGAGACGACTGACAGGGAAATTATCGTCATTATTATTCGGTGAAAATACATTATTGGGAATATATTTTGCACGTGCATGCGGACGTGACGAGATTAGTAACATAATATTGGCTGCAGGCTTTAGGCCACACATAGACTTTTTAGTGCAAATCAATTTTCACTCGGTCAGAAACGCGTTCAAAATACTAGCATTATATAATTCATCTCACCAGTGTTGGGGGGCGTGATATGTTTTTGTATTTTCTCCTCCTGTGCACAGGTGGCAGCTGTAACAACCGCTGCGGCCATCATTGAAGAAGGTCCAGTGCCAGCCGTGCGATGCATGTTTCCATAACGTGGTGGCATCATGCTTTGACGCACATTACGCTCCGGACGTACAAGAATTATGTAAAGCTGATGAAAAAAAAAAAAAAAAAAACAAGAGAGAAACAGTCAGAGTCAGAAATAGTTTGTTAAAGTTATAAATTGAATAACCAACAGTCAAAGCTCAAGTTAACAGTTGCTTGCGAGCTTTATTCATTCATCAATCATACGCCCCATAGTACACAGTATGGTATTTATGGGCGTTTTCTTTCTTTGCTGTGCGAACAAGCCCACAAAACGCTGCCTGTGTGCCATTAGTAATTTCCCGTCTTTTGCAGACTGTACGATAATTATTAACAAGGGCCAATGACACTGGGGCGGCGTTCAACAATTTCAGGCCATTAAATTGTCAACGCTTTTTCTACGGCCACGGCTACGGCTAAGGCTAAGGCTAAGGCTTAACGTAACGTAAAGTTCTGTTTCGTTGCGTTTTGCCACAAAAGGCGCTGCCATTTCCGACTTGGCGTGACATTGTTTGGCTACCATTTGGCGCCGTTTGTTATTGTTTCTACCCTCAACCAAAAAACAAACAACGGAAAACGGCACACAGGAAGAGGACCAATATGGACACGGCACAAACCCAAGAAATACACAAAAGATAAGGAAGTTGCTTACTTGCCTTACTTGTCTTTTACCTCTATGGGTGCCGCGCCCCTCCAACCCATACCAACCTTGGATTGGATCTAGTTCTGTAGTTCAGTGATCCCAATCGCTTTGTGCCTGGCTATTTGTTTTTGTCCCCTTCTGTAGTTGGTAAAAACAGCAAATACTAAATTGCATTTTTATGGCCCGAAGTGTTTATGGCTGTCAGGTGCGTTGACACATGTGTATGTATGCATGTGTGTATGTGTATTTGTGTGTGTTGTGTCTGTGTTTGAGCATACGCCTAAGGCAAAGTGTGCATTATGTGACATCGGATAGCTGAAACTATGCGGACTTTTACCTTCTAGCATTACCAGAAGCAGAATAGCTTCAATTTTGTTGTTTAACAACGACAACAGCGCTTAGTATTTATCGCTGCTGCTGCTGTTATTGTTTGGTTGAAAAAAAAATCGTATGATAACTATTGGGGAGTTGTTGCCCACCAAAAAGAAGTTGGAATGGCAAAGTTCAGCACTGCAGAAAAGTGTTAAAAAAAAGGTTTTTATTGTAGAAATTTGACATTGCAATACATTGTACGCAGATACGTGTTACTAAAATAATAATAAATTCAGTAGCTTACTTTGTAAATGCACAGGCAAAGAATATTCTTTAGTTGCCTTAAGCCCTAAACGTAACAACGACTAAGAAAATAAGATATATTTCAGATCATTTTTGGATAAGGCTAGAATTTAGAAAGGAACAACACTGCACATTATTTTTTTGCGTTCAAGTTTTATTCCATTTTGGGACAGGTTAAAAATTTCAAAAATTATAACTTCGTTTTAAAATTTATCAACTATCAACATAATCCGCCCAAGCAACTCAAATTTGCATTTTCGCTAATCATATTCTTATTTATTGTTTATGCAAGCGACCAAGCCTGAAGAAAAAGAAAACATTTTTTACCAAAGTAAACCTCAATTTTGTTTGCCATGGCAAACTTTAAAGTTATCAACTTAGTGCCACAGTTAAAGCCAGCTCTTCGTCTTCGGGCTAAATAAGTTGTAAGTTGTAGGTTTAACTTTTATGTGCACAGTGCAACAGACAGCTTCACTACTTGGTTTCCTCCTTCAATCCCCTTCAAGCACACTGAATCCCCATGCTATGACCATAAATTGCTGTAGATATTAAGCTTGACTTGCAGTTTGCTGCAACTTAATGGCTAATAATTAAGCGTTATTAAAAATGTTTCATGGCGAATGGCGAAACCCCGCAAACATGTAGATGGGGGTTAGATCGCTAACTGTTGGCTTGTTTGACAGTTAAAGCTACTTAATGTCCGCCACGATTAAAGCCCAACATGATGTTGCAGGGTGAGCTGCATTAAATATTATACAGCATACTTACTCGGGTGCGCCTAAGATGGACCCCACCCCTCTATCGTTAAGTAAATGTAATCAGCAGAGACGAGATCATACAATGCTCACACCAATAAAAACATAATGACTGTTTATCAATTCTAGAATTTCCCAACTCAGGGCCATAAATTGTTAATGGCCAGAAGTATTGTCTTACCTTTGGCGTGAAGAGACACGCGATCGTAACGCTGGCTGACAGACTGATAGTCACCGACATGCTCGTTATTCGCAGCGGCACATGGTTGGCGGTTCCAAAATATAAAGGTACAAAGGCCAGCCAAATTACACAAGTAGTGTACATGGTGAAGCCTGAAAAAGAAAACAACTTGATATGAAAAATTTAGATCTCAAAACAAAGTTAAAACTTATTAAAATATAATTATTGCAGAACATGAATTAAACAATATGTTTATTAACCAATTAAAAATTTGTTCTTTACTTTCATTCGGTTTGAAGTTTCTTATTGAATCCTTCAACTCGACTGAAACTTCAGTGGCTTCTTAAAGCTTCAGCTTCACAGCACATAAAAATTAAATATTATATTATTATTTTGTGTTTATTCATTCTAATCGTATGTACAGACAACATTAACAAGTGCATTAAGTTAAAGTACAATTATGTTGGAGCACTCACCGATATGCTTTGATTCATTGAATGCCTCCGGTATCTTGCGCGTGAGCACCGCATAAACGGTACACACCACAATCAGGAAAATGGGATAAGAGAACGCAATCATATAGGAGGCATCTATGTACGAGTCACACACCAGCAGATTATCCTCGCGTGTCGGATAATGCTGCATGGCATGTGATGGCGCAATAACCATCCAAACACCATTAATGAGTATCTGCAACGAGCAATGAGCACAAGTAAAATAAAATTGCCATAGTTAAACAAAATGTCTTGAAGGAAAACAGCATCAGTACCTGCACGCTGATCAGGCACGTGCAAATGACCAACTGTGATTTGGGGCTAATGAATGAGGGCCGCTTTGCTGACTGTTTGCCAGCCTTGAAAATACGAGCAATTCGATTCGTTTTGGTCAATAATGCAGCATAGACGACTGTAAAACAGAAACCAACACCAAAGCTGCAAAGTGCAAAAATGTAAAAGTAAGTCAAATCCAAACATTTTCAGTTGCAACAAACACTGACCGCTGTATGGCGCAGACAACATTTGTTGGCTTAAGTACGAGGGCAAAGGTTACACCATAGCACATAAAAATGCCAGCCAATAATATATAGCTCAGTTCACGTCCAGAAGCTCGCACAATCGGAGTCTCGTTGTGTCTGTTGGTAAAAGAGACACAAAGCGTTGCAAATAGTTATTAGTGCATGAAAAAAATATATAGTACATGTTCCCAAACTATTGAAATACCAATTAAATGAAATTTCAATCCTGCACCATGTGCAAAGATATAAAACTTTTTAATTGCCACACTCACAAAAATCGAAACTTTACATTCGTTGCTCAAAGCGAAAGCCAGTTAAAATATCAGCAATATACAAACAAAATACACACACACACACACACACAAAAGGAAAAAACAAACAAACCTTGACCTGACAAACACTCCGATGATAAAGAGAGTAATTAATATGCCTGTTGCACTGAATGCCATGGCCCCAATGGCCCATGCGGATTCTGGCCTTAGGTAGACCTCCGGTATGGGACGACAATACTGCTTGTGTGCATCGGGCAGGGTGCCCAACTGACAGACCAGGCATTGTGTCTCATCGTCTGGATGACGTATCTGCAATGACATATGGCGCATAACGAACGAATGAAATACATAAATTAAAAGTAACGCAATGCTTAATTAATGAGGGAGGCATAGCGAGTCCGTTGCAACATCAAACGAAAAATTTAAAAGAAAAAAATGAAGCTTAAGTTCTGAAACTGCAAAAGATGTGAAAAGAAGATTGAAGAGATCGGACAAGGTGCGTATGAAAGCCTTAAAGATATTTAAAGTTAAATACGTCAAAATTGTCCTACATTTTAACCTATAATATGTAATAACAAGTTAAACTGATTTCATATTCATAATCAAAAAACCGCTTTTATTATAGAGTACAAAAACGTTAGAAAAAAGAAAAGTAGACAACGATAAATATGTCGACAATAACTGCATTAACAATTAGATTCTCGACTATAAAACCATTTCAATATGCAAATATTAATTTACATATTTACTGTGAAATTTGAAATTACATACAAAATGAATTAAATAGAATCAGGGAATCAGGAATCGGGAGATAAATATCGAAAACGGTTTTTAAAGCATGTTTAAATGTTATGTCTAATCAGATACATTTAAATTCAATCCTATTCTATGTTCACCACAAATTTCGCTCTGCTTTTTTTTTGTATTCTATTCTGCTTTAACATCGTGAACATTGCGCATTGAGGAATAATTCACTACATTTCACTTCAATCAGGACAAACGCCTGGCAAATAAATTACGAAACTTCCACCATTCTCGTTCTTGTTGCCGCAAATTCCAGTTCCACTTAAGTTATAATCAGGCAACCAGCTGAATGCACACTAAAAGAAGGCAAAAGAGAGAGGAGCAGAAGGAAGTTTCACTTACTTGATAAGTTGTACAATTGAAACAGTGCCAACAGCAGCTCTCGCCTTCAACGTATCTCTTTGCCTGACCAAGCTCACAGTCCAGACTGCAAACGGATTCTGGTGGTTTCGGATGCAGCAGTTTGAACTTTACCTCTGGAGAATACGAAGAAAAAGCAAACAAACCGAAGGTTGAATAAATGTATGTGTGAGTTGCTGCACCTGCTGTGAGGCACCTGTAGAGTGCCTTTTCACATCTGTTATCTACTTACCGGACATATTGAGGCGCAGTTCGCCTTCGTAGTATTCGCCAACCTTGACCCAGCGATACTGACCCGGCACAGATTGCTTAAAGTGGATGATGTTGTACCGGGCGGGACCATCTCCATTGATATCGAAGCGAAAATCATCGCCGCTGAGGCCTGCACATTGAAAGATTCGTTCATTCGTTCGTTCGTACGTTTTGGGGTTAAATGCGTTTACGGCCTGGCGCCTCAGGACCATAGACCACAAAGAGAGAAAGAGAGAGAAAGGACTCAAGGCTCGAGATCTTGAGCAGGCGGCTGCTTATCAGAAAATTGACAATTTGCGCGTTTTGCGTCAGACCGCCTGTTGCGAGTTGCCGTTTACCAGTTACCAGCTATGTACTGGATCTGGCCTGTTCTTCTCTCTTGTATAATTTATTGAGTTTCAAATTGAGTTCAATGACGATGACAACCAAGTCAATTTTCCACTCGAAAGCATGGCCAATGCGCATTGTGGGCAACAGCAATGACTATGACTACGTAAAGGAAAAGGGCAAAGGAATCTCACTCTTACTTACTCACATAAATTATTTGCGCAATACTTGCGACACGATTCAAACAAAAATGCAGCAGATGAATCAGCTTAGCAAATTAATTCTTAGAACTTGCATTTATTTATAAATTTTAAAAGTTCAACAAGGACTGTCAATCTGTCTAAAATTGTTACTTAGTCGCTATTTCTATGCATTCTACATGACAAAGTGTTTGATTATCATCTGTTGGCCTAGTTTTATTTTTGGCCACAGTCAAGCTGAGTAGCTTAATCTGGAGACTGTGACGTCGTGTGGCTAAGCGACTAAAGAAAATGACGCTGAAAAGCACTCAGAGAATAATAATTGTTATGCAAACTTTTAAGGTTTCAAAAGTCAATAAACTTAATTTTACTCAGATTTGATTTATCTGATCTGAAACTTTTTCCTTCTGCACACAGATATAACAAGTAGTGGTTATTAGACGACGACTCACCCTTAAACTCGACTTTACGCAAATATTTGAGTAAATCAGCACCCTTCGTTGGCTTCATGGCATCGCACAGTGAAGGTCGACCGCCGCACAAATCGT
Source organism: Scaptomyza montana (assembly GCA_018904305.1). Lineage (NCBI taxonomy): Eukaryota > Metazoa > Arthropoda > Insecta > Diptera > Drosophilidae > Scaptomyza > Scaptomyza montana. Next base: position 2,072,440 of record JAEIGR010000017.1, on the reverse strand, counting down.
GATGCATATCCCTGTTTAAGGATTTAAAATTAATTATCAAGAGCAGTCGGACTGGGATGAAACGTTCAGTGTGTGAGTGTGCGCGGGTGGGATGAGCATGTGTTTGGACTTGGCGGTGTCAGTTTACCTTAAGGCATAGGCAAATGCCATCACCGCGTCGCTAACAAACTGCAGCTGATCCTCAAAGTCAGTATTCTGGCGTGAGAGGCGTTCCTTGGAGGTGCAACTGCGTGTGTAGTTGTTGTACGGCGTGCTTGTGCTGCCCGGGTAACGGCATTGAAAATGGTCCTCCCAGAATTCTGAAATGCCAAAACCATTCAGATAAACCAATTAACAAAAGCACCTTTGGGCACGCAACAATGCATAAGTGCAAAGGCATAAAGAAATTGTTATAGGCGTACCCACAAACCAGGGATTGCGCTGGTTATTCTCGACGGTCAGGTTAAGAAAATATTCCTCGAAGCCACGCACGGGATTTGCTTGTGGCTGCACGGATAATGTGCCCTCCACCTAAATAACAGAAAGAAAGAAAGAAAGACAGACAGAGACAGTGTGTGTGAGATAAATGAAATAGAAAAACGCCAACATTGCGTATGCGTAATTAATTAGAGTTCAGCCACTGTTGTTGTGTGCGTTTGGGGTGACCAAATTAATTTGCCATGGCCTCGTCTTGCGTCTTGCGTCGGGCATACCCAATTTATTTCAATTAAACCATAATTCATCATCATAGTCGTAGCAGTCGTAGTAGAGCTTCTTTTGTCTTTGTTGTCATCATTTATAAATTTGTAGTTAGTGTCATGTCACTGCACGCCCGTCATCACTCATCTCAACAAAAGCCACAAATTCATTAATCATACACTTTTCCTGTACATTTACGCGCATAATATCCGTCACGACATTAATGCTTAAAAGTGGAAAAAAAATACATAAAAAAGCTTTTGCTACTACAACTTGCCTCCGGTTCATAATCATCGGAGACAAGATTCCGTGCACTCCATCCATCCGAGCCGATCCAGGAGAAGGCGCCTGTTGCATTTGAACGCCTCACAGCACGCATCACTTGACGCACTTCCTGATCCGAGCCAAAAATTATTGCACCTGTCCAACGTTCAGATTTTCGTTTGTTCATATTTGCAATATTCGAACGTGAAGAGGCGAATGAAATGGAAAATGTAAAATTAATTTTAATTGCATTAATTATTCAGTAAGCGGATTCGGACGAAGTGCAGCAAAGACAGTTCGTCTGTGCCAATTTTCAATAACTCGTTGCATATTTCATTTCATTTTGAGATAACCTTATTTAAGACCAAATTGATTGTAAATTGCAATTTCATTTGCAGCCCCAAAAGGTCTTCCAATGAATGTCTTTCTACCAAATATATATGTATATGTGTATATTTTTAAATACACACATACATATAACTTCCCTAGAGTTTTGGCTTGGGATAGTTGCTCACAAAAACTTGTCCATTGGTTGGCTATAATGGACGAGTCAATTGCCAGTTTAAGCGGGTGCAAAAAATAACATCGATTGGGGCAGTGTTTCGTTCAAGCCTAGACACGACTAGCCAACCTGGGCAACCACTGAACTAGTCAATGTAAATGCAGCGGTAGAAAATATTGTTTCAAAATAATTATCATTGAGTATTTGTGTGTATGATGCCTTTTCCATGTGGACTTATTCATGATTGTGGCAAAGTGGATGCAGAAAGTAAACATAAATTATACGCAAAATGAAAAACAAATAAAATTTTGTGCTTCGTTGATGTTTGTTGCAGCGGCACAAAACCAAACGAATGAAAAGCAATTAATACATTTTTCATAGTCCATTATATTTCATATTCAGTTAGTTTAATCTTCATAATTAACACTAACACTTTAATAAGAGATAACCTAAAATTTTAAAATATTTGATTATAATATTTTTAAGCATCTTCTTATTTTGACGTTTACACGTAAGTACAGATTAGGACGTGCTACGTAGGAACTGTTTTCCCCATATTGTTCTAATTCTAGTCCATTTGGCCTGTTCTTTGTCTAGTCCACGTGGCTGCAGAGGCGGCCGAGACGTCCACTCCAATTACATGTCTTAGTAAAATGGTTAAGAAGAAATATATTGAAGTGGCAAAGGTGAGGACTAGAACTCGGTCATGTGGAAAGTCAAAACACTATGTTAGCTGCAGAGTTTTTAACGTAAAATTTTCAATTCATTGCAATTTTTTATTGAACAAAAATCAAACCAGTGAGATACATAACACATTGCATATGTGTGGCATTTAGATCTAAACAATTTGTAGTCAATTTTAAATTTAATAAAATTCCTTGTTTTTCAATTCATTTTATACCATGTTTTTTATTGAATGTAGTAGCAATTTATTTGATTTGATTTATACGCTAACGCCGCTTAATCTGTTCGACTAGCGAAACAATGTAAGAGCGTAAAAAACATAAAATTCTCAACATTTTTCCCGTCAACTGCATACTGTACAATTCTTTATTGCCAACATTTTTGTACACTTAACATCAGAAAACGTTATAATAAAAATAAATCGAACAGACTAAATTTTAAATGACAGCAACGCACACTGCGTCAATCATACGCCCTGATGTACTCAAAAAGCGTTCATTCAATGCGATTTGTATAGCCTGCGAGTTGTATAAAGATATTATAAAATACCTACAGCATATGTATACACTAGTCAAGCACTCTTTTTATTTTATTGCTTCCAGGTATTGGAAATGTATGTAAAAATCGCTTTGATTCGAAATATTTCTCAAACGCCAGCTACAGTCTGCCAAGAAAGAAATATATTAAAAATAATTACCATCACAGGGTCTTGGCGCACATCATTAATCAGGCGGGCGTGCTAACAACTGAATGGAACTGAAACTGAACGGCAGATCTCACTGGCATCGGTTCAAAGTCATGGAGGCCAATAGAATTCGAGTTTTGGCTGCCGTTTGTTGATTTACATAAATGCGCCATCGCAAGTCGTAAAAAAATTGACTTGCCATCCACCTTTATCGAAAAAGGGTTACCAGTCAGTCCAATCATTATTTATTGTGATTTTTGATTTGACGCCATTTACAACCACTTTCCCATTCAATGGACTTTGCTGCTGCGAGTTCAATTTCGCTAGGTTATTAATCAAACTGACAAAGTATATGAGAGAAAAAAAGGGTACTCAAGGAATATTTCGTCTATGGTTAGTGTAATTGCAACTGCTAACTGTCAGCGTGGGTAACGTTTGCCACGTAATGTGTCCAGTGGGTGTGGCCCTAGTTGTATGTGTTTTTCTTTTTATGGCTTTCCAACTTGGTTTTGCACACACAAAACAGCCAGTTAACTTTGTCTGTCACAGTCTACTTGACATTTTCATTGTGCTTCGGTTTTAAGTCTTGAATTTATAGCGAAAAATTTAAATGGCAAATAAATAGAAATGCAAAGCACTTGAGCTGAGGATTTATTTATTAGATATCTGGTATTTATTAGCAAAGGTAATAATGCTATTTAGACAAAACCAACTAAAACCATGTTGTTTCGAATAAACCAGTTAATATTAAAAAAAAAAAATACGACAGTTTTTGACACTGGGCTTTTTTCCACGTGCCGCTTAAGTTGGTAGAGTACATACTAGTTTATGTTTTATTTGCGCACTTTTGCCAACTCTTAGCTTGAAGCTCTTAGCTGCCCAGTCACATTGAACAAAGAAGTTTCTTGAGTATAAATCCAATGGAATAGACAAAGGCGCCGTCAGGTTATTTTGTTCCTATTGCTGTTTGTGCAGCTGTTGTTGCTGCTGCGCCTGATTAAGTTTCGCTTAACTTCGAGCTTTAGACAAAAGTCAATCGATAAGATTGAACCAAGAAGCTGGGCAGCGGCAAGAAAGCCAGAAAACCAGTCAGGCAACGTTATGGCGCAAAACAAAAGCATCAATATGAGTGAAGAATAAGTTTGAGTGTAGGTATAAGGGCAAGTCAGAGGATGGTTTTAAGGCTACTGCTATTGTTGATAAGAAATGACAACTGCAGTTGGCGCAGAATGTTGTATTGAGTGGAAGAAAGCTACTGTCTCTTTGAGATTGTTTGTCCATAACAATGAAAGTCATAACGATGGGAGTAACATCGCTGGAGTGTGTCCTGTGCTGACGCATCGAGAGTCATGCGTCAATAAAAACGGACACTTTTTGTCCCGCTGTCTTGGCCCGTCATTAACAGCCCTCACTAAATAATACTGCCAAGACAAAGACGAAGATGAAAACGAGCGTTAAGTGGCCGGCTTTGTTAAGTTTGTGCGGCCAAGACACTTTGTTATATATGTATATATGTATATCAAGTGTCCTACTCCAAGTCGACCCTCTTTCAGCCTGCTTATTCAATTAAGTATCGAAGAAAATAACTTTGTGTTTATATTGTATACAATTTTAAACGTTTGTTTTTATCGTCGCCCTCTGCGGCTTTGATTTGTACTTGATATTGTTTAAGTGGGTTTTTGGCTTAATTTACATTTTGTGTTTAATTGGCGTTTCTCGGTTATTTGACTTTGTTGACTTACGAACAACTGAAGCTTAGTTGATTTTGTTGTGTCTAGACATGTGTGTAAATATCTTGATAGCATTAATGTACATGGCTTGCCTTAAAACCTCAAGTTTAATTAGTCCTGCCAAGCGTGTAATCGGTAAAGTTGTTTGTGAAGAGAAAGTTCAATACTTGGCTTGATTAAAGCTTTTAAGCTAAGCGGAATAATTGTACATTTTACTTATGTATGTTACAGGCAATTAGCAATGACAATAATAAGCCAAAATGTCCTTCACTTGTTGTTTTCACGATTTACTCGTCAGTTGGTTTTTTTTTACAGCGGGACGGTTTCAAGTGCAATCCAGCAAATTGCCAGCGGTGCCTGATAGTTTATTTTGTCATTTGTAAAGTCGCTCAACGTTACATTTTAATTTCCTGCGCTGGGTAAAATTGCGTGGGCAACGTAAAACGTTTGCAATCTGAAGCTGGCGCTGAGCTGGGCAGCTGATAAAACTGCAAAGCTCGAGCTGTGAAAAAACATTAGCAAAGAGCTGGCATGCTTGACTCGAGGATGTCCTGTAACTAAGTACATAATATAGTAAAAGCTGATGTTTATAACACAAAATAAATGCTTTCTGAGCATTTCCCTTAAACATGTATAAACTTTCAGCATTTGTTTTTACTTATTATACCCTTTTTAAACAGTTGTTACGCCTACAGGGCTCATTTAAAAAAAAAATGTTCCTTTAGTCGACTGTTATTTTAAATCTTTTCATTTAATTTGTGCAATTTCCGAGAGCCTCTAGTGTTGCGGAAAAATCTCAGTTATCCAGCAGCATGAGCGCCGCGAAAGTGGGTGTCAACTTTTTGTATGCTATTCGTTTACATTTAATTTTAAATTCGTTCTTCCAATTCCCCATGCACGTATTACGATAAGGTTATGCAATTTTTTATGCAACAATCAAAAATAAACAGCAAAGAAACTGAAAGCTTTAAATGTTGTGAACTTAAAATTTTAAACTTAAAATATGTATAAACAGTTATTTAATCATAAATGATTATAGGATATGGTTGGTCAGCCTTAAAAACTTCACTGTAAATGTTTGTATGTTCTATTTTTTTTTCTGTTTTTACTTTTGCAGGCTTTTATTATTGCATTTGGATAGAACTTACCTCGTGCGCGTGGTTTTGTCAGAAGCTTCTGTACAATATTATCATATGCAATATCCTCAGCCACGCCCGAATCCTTGACGAGCTTCTCCTTAATGGCAATACAAATGTTGTGGCGTGCCAGCAGCTCTTCTAGCTCCTCAAATGCCTGCAACAACAACAACAACATCAACAACGTATTTAACAAGAAAACCGTACAAATTGTTAGATTATAGAAACTAAAGTTCTAAAAGTTGTCTCTTATCCGTTAAAGCAATAAACACAAAATATATGTTCAATCCTAAAAGATAGCGACTTGACTCTTTTAAATGTCAAGTTTTTACCAAACAGGCTTTGTGTAGGAATCGAATTTGTTTAATGCTTAGATGTGCAATAGAATGTAAAAAGCATATATAAAAAGTTGTCAAGCATGTTAATGTGTATTGTTGTCTACGTGCTGCACTTACCTTGATGCCGTAGTTGCTCTCCTCGTAGATAATCGAGACATAGGTCCAACCCATGCTCTTAACAATCTCAACCATGGCCTTAACCTGATAGTGGTCGGAGGGAATGGTGCGTGAGAAATATTCAAAACGTTGCTTGTTGCTCAACTCCGGGCTAGTCGAAAAGTATGATACCTGCAATAGATGAAATAGATAGAATGCATGATGAAAAAACTATTCCATATTAGTATCAACAAAATTGAGCAACATCTAAATGAGCTGCAGTTTTCGTTAATAATGACAATATTTATGCATAAATAACACTGTTTGTTTACTACGCACGAAATTGATATTTCTTCAGGCGTATTAATGTACCGCATATTATGATAACATGAAATGTTTTGATAGGACCAGGAAAATCATATTTATTTACTTTCAATTTTACTTATTTGCTTACTCAAAGAGTAAACATATTACTTCACTTTAACAAAGATTATTTCAAAACGTACTTGCATGCTTTCAGCAGCTATTTCAATCAATTTACAAATCCAACTTTCAATTTTGCACGCATCTGTGGACATATGTGTTATTCTTCATTCATAGTAACATGTTTCTTTCCTTTTTTTTTTTTGCCTCAGTTGTTTAGTTTGAGTACATCTAAGCTTTGAAGCTCTCTCGTTTGACAACTTAATTTCTCTTCCGCTCGGCAGCTGTCAGAAGTTGTTTGCCTCATTTTGCAAAGCTTTCGTTCGACGCTCCAACGAACCATAAGTCCCTTAACAGTGCAATGCACCAAAAATCAAAGTCAAACTCAAAGCCCAAAAACCAACAATCAAATACCATTGTCTCCTCCCCTCCACCCTTTTTGGTATAGCATAAAAGTTTTTTCTGTAGAAAAAAAGGGAAAAACCTATTGCCACTGAAATCCAATTTCACGCACAAATTAACGCCGTTTGCCGTTGCAAAGAACTTGGCCACTTCAAGTGGGGATTACCAATTAAATCAAATTCAAGTCTCATCATCACTGCATATTCAAAGCCAAGTAGAATTTGCATACGACTTTCATGATAGGCAAAGCGTGCCCCAGCTCCCAAACACAGTTTGCACGGCACTTGCAAGTATTTAGCTTACAACTTGATTTCTAATTAGGTGTCATAATCTTTAGAATGCACCTCAACCTCCCAGCTGACTTACTGCTAGCCCCAATTCTGTCTGCCAACAGTTTTGCCAGACAGGTGTTTGCTCTGCCTCCGAGAAAGATAATGAAATTTTCAGAATGCTCCACAAACTGAGCAAAATGAGTATTGATGGTCATATAAGTACAACCAAAAATCAAATACTGTTTTCTTATGATTCATTGACTTGAACATTATAAACATATTTTCCTCTACAAACTGTTAGCTAATGAAAAGTATTTAAGATTTCACTTTAAACTCAAAAGATTTTTACCTGAAGGCTATGCATTTAAGAGCCAAATTAAATACTATTGAACTTTAAACCTTGTTTCTAAGGCCATAACTATTCAGTAGTTGTTGCGCTGCTGACATAGTCTGTGCCAACCACAAACGGCCATCAAACTGAAATCAACTGAAATGCAATCAAATGCTAACACTTGATTTATGGCCATTTTGTTGCTTGATTTCTGTTTTTGGGGCTGCAGTAAGTGCTGCTGGCTGGCTAGTGTGCGTTTTATGGCACACTTTGCAGGCTTACTTTGCCATCAGTCGTGTTTCTTCTCAATATCGCATATTGACTTTTGGCCAATGCTCACGTAGCGACAACGCTGCGGCTACTCAATCCTGCAAGGCGACGTGACTCTTGGGCTGCCACACAACGATTAGGGCAATGAATTACTACTAACTGAACGGGGCAACAGGCGACACACATAGAAAGGGAGAAATTTAACGGAGGAGAAAGAGGAAAAGGAAATGGAACCAGATACAGGGCTAAAACGGAAACCGTGTAAGTGCCCTTGAAATTTGCTGGTGTGCATCACCTGCACTTTGCCTGATTTGTTAGCCCCTTAAGGGCCAAACAAACTTTTAGTACCACGCGCCGCCCCTTAAACTAACTTTCAGCTCAACAGCAGCAGCAGCAGTATCATGCAACAATTTTTTTTTTTTTTCTGTGCACTTTTTAATTACTACCCCAAAAACTTTTTCACTACCAATCTGAAGCCCACAAATTGCGGATGGCAAAGACAGCTCAAACTTAGTTTGGCAGTCTCAAATAAAAAAGTCGACGACTAACGACAAATTGAAAAATTTACAAATTAGAACGCAGAAAGGATTCAAAACACTTTGTACAAAAGAAAAGTAATGTACATGTATGCAACAACCTACCTGTGGTATTCGAAACAGTCTAAGCAAATTGGCCACCTGTATGGATGTCACCGATGAGGCAGCGCCAACCACGCCCGAAATGACCTTGCGCACCTGCGTCTTGTTGCAATGATATTCAGCATCGTCAATGTTACTTATCGAACCTGAAAGCAAAAAAAAATATAAAAAAGTCAAATAATGGATTAGAAATGCGAAAAGTAACTATTAAGTAATATATTATATTGTGATGTTCATTATTATTACACTTTTAACAATTTTTTATTTATAAACATTTAACTTAATATAATATTTTCGACGTTTTGCAATGCACAGTCAACGGTGACCAGTTCTACCTCAAAGCTGTACTTTCGAAAGGCCATCTAAAAATAAACTAATTTAAAACTCATACAAAGTAAATAGTTGGTCGGTTTGTTTTTACTTTTATACCAACACACACAAAAGCGTGGCGACCGCAGCATTATATTCATTTGCATATTTGTGTTTATGTTTTTCAGATTTTGTTTTAGTGTTCACTTTTTTTCTGTGATGTTTTCTATATTTTTAATTATAGAATTATGTGTAACAGCAAAGTTTTGGTTGTGAAACGCTCCATTAAGCAGTTGCGAAAGAAGGGAAGTGTTTAATAACGCTTTATTTAATTAAATATGCATTTAAGCTTACGCGTCGTTTAGTTCACAGTAAAAATACAAAATGGGAAAGATGAAAAAACAAACTCGAAATACTTTTTCGTTTTGTTTTCCAGCTGTTTTATGCATTTTGCCTAGTCATTCGTAAATTGCGTTTTCTTTGTAACGGGGAAAGTTTGTGTGTAAACCAAATAAGTGTTTAAAAAAGATTTAAGAAGAGTCTCTTACTTGAATTATTTTAATTTAATCTTAAATAAACATTAAAATAAATTAATACTTTGATTAACACTATATTTGCTAGTTTTCCGCATGCTCATCATTTTGAATGTTTTTAATAATAACCACAAAGCTTAATCTAAGCTGCTTTGCGTGTATTCTTTACTTATATGTACAGTTGCATAGTTTTAATTGTTGCTTGTTATTTGTTGAAAATTGTGTTTTCTATTGCAAATAATCTGTGTAGCAAACAGATGTTAAGTTTGCCAACTCAAATTCTCCTTTCGGGCTAAGCTGCAAGCGTCACATTTAATTTAACTAAAGCCTACTCGATTTAATTAGGAAAATATGTATACAACATCGCTGCTGGCAAACCATAGAAAATTTATTGAATCGATTATTGTTTTGAGCTTACCACGCCAAATTCACATTACGACGGCCCACATTTTGGCAGCTGTACTTAAATACAAATTAATTAGCTCTATTGGCAGGACGCTGTCTTTCGCTGATGAAAGAAAGAGATATGAATTGATGGAGGGAGAGAGACAGAGAGAGAGTGTGGCTCTTAGTTTGTGGCGTGCTTAATCCTGTCAATATATAACTCAGTGACTTGGAAAATTATATTTTTCATACATCAGTTGAAGGAGAAAGTTAGAGGAAAGTAGGCAACATGCTTTGTTGTCGCTGAGGCATTTCCCCCAAGTAAATCCTTGCCGCGCACATAAATAATAAAATTATGGAGATTAGAAAGTGTTCAGGCCTAGCCCAACAGCAACAACAATAACAATGACAACGAATAAGGCAAGGCCATGCCACCATTTTGGCGCAATTGATTATAGATCGTTGTGGCTGTTGTTGTCTCATGTGCCGTCTTCTCGCCAGATAAAAGCAATAAGCGCTTTGTTTATGTGTTCTCGTAGAGTGCCGAATAATACTGGCGAGCCTCACATCCACACACACACACACACACACATGCACATATTTATTTATTTGTGGCAACAAATTTAGACTTGCCGCAATCCGGCCAACGAGCGTGTTGATCTCCGACGGCGCTCTTAATTTTGGCTCGCATTCACGCTGGGGACTTAGAGTTGCCATCTTTTCCTCCTTTGCGTGCGTGTGTGTGTGTGAAATTCAATATATGACACCGTTTTGTCTTAAGGGAATTATGTATATTAGCTTAGGGGGAACAATAGCGCTCAGAGCTGTTGATTTTGATGCTGCTGCTCATTTTTTTCTTTGCAGTTTTCTCCACTGAGAAAACGCATAACTTATTTATTAATTCTGTTTGTTTATAAAGTGTTTGACGCTTGAGTTAATCGCCAACGGCGAAACATTTCCATAAGCTTTGTTTAAATAAAAACAAGTGGTTTTAAGAAGGGAGCTAAGCAGAAACAGAATACAAAATATATTTTGCAATGTCAGTTTTTAGACTGTTCGGAAAAAAATACTTGCTGAAAAGTAAATTGTGTTTAAAATATTTCCAGTAATTGGCTTTGAAAACTAACCACAGATGTTATACATATATTTTAGACATTTCTCGTTACCAGCAGCTCAATATGTTATATTTTGAATTTACCTTTTATGAAATCCACAGCCATTTCTAGACCATACGAGTCTTTGTCACAATCGTCGAGTAAATGAGCACCAAGTGTTATATTTGGCAGCAATGCCATCTCATTAATGCGATCGATGGTGTAAAGCATGGCCTCCAATGCCTGAATGCCACCCTGTGGCATGATGGGGCCACAGGTGATGCTGTCCTCGCGCGAATGAACCATCATTAAGCCACCCAAGATGACATCGCCCTCGACAATAGCCTCACGCTTGACGGGCCAATGACGTTGCGTCTGTGAGGCATACAGACGATCTTGCATAAAGTCAACAGAGTCGGGCAAAGATCGCAGATACTTGTCGCGCAGCTCTGAGACCAATGGAAACATTACATTATGGTTGTTATCGATGTTATGGCTGTTACTGTGTGTAGTCACATGTCGCCCACGATGTCGACTCGAACGTGGTTCAGCGGAGTTGGGCAACTCAGTGTTCACAAAGCGTTGGTAACTTGCCATGTCGAAGTGATTGTTGTTGGCATAGTCGTAGCTTTCGTGTTGCAGCTCCGCTTCATCGTTGACATAATCGAGCAGTGGTGGGCTTAGAGTGGGCGTGGTTGTTGCTTTTGTATCCGAGTGCAGCCAATGCAGAGAGTTTTTGCCCAGCTGCTGTAGTTGCTGTTCCAATTGCAGAGCCTTGTAATGACTTCGTCTGTAAATCCCGACATGGTCATCATAATAACGATGATGCTGATTTGTGTGCAGATGTGGACGATGCTGGTGTTGCTGCTGAAGATAATGATGCTTTTGATGATGATGCTGTTGTTGATGATGCCTCGCGGCTATGAAGCTGTCCAACTGTTGAACTGGAAACTGTCGCAACTTGTTTTGGACCTTTTCTTGCTCGTGCTGCTTTACCTCCTGTTGCTGCTGCTGCTGCTGTTGTTTGTCATCGTTGCTTGTCCACTTTTCATATATATCACCAACAACCGCATTTTCAACACTACTGACAGCTCTTAACTTGCCAAGTACCAGCAAATGCACAACAACAACACAAATATGCACAGACAACCGGTTGAAACATGCTAATTTCATGTTTGCATTAACTTTCTATCGAAGTTTTTTTATGATGTTGGTCAGTTGGCGGGGTTTTATTCCTAATTTATTTGATTTTTGATTTTGGGTTAACTAGTTCCATTTTTGGGTTAGACAAAATATTTTTAGTTTTTGTTGATTTGCGTGCATATTTGCGCAAACATTTGTTTGTCATTTAGTTGCGCTTATTTGATCTACGAGAATTTATTAATAATTTTAAATAACAAACAAAACAACAATAACAATGAATGTCAACGGAAATGCAAATTCTAAATAACATTTTTTATTCTTGCACTTAATTTATATGCAATTAGTGTGCCTAATTTTATCATATTATTTGCAAAAGTATTTTTGCGGCCTTATTTATTATTATTACGTTGTCATTAAAATTGCTAAAATTGTTGCGGTTCAGTAGTAGGCGGGGCTTATATTTGTCAACCGCAGTGAAATAATAACAACCGGTGGGCAGCGCGCCTGGGGCATTTTTTTCGGCATCAAAATGTTTGCCTTGTATTTGGCCTTAAGTGAATTAAAACTTCTTGCATATAATTTAAACACAAAACCAAACTAAAAACACACAAAATGTAAAAATCCTTTTGAACATAAACAGCAAAAGAAAAAAGTGTTGCATACAACCCGGCGCAAAAGGTAATTCATCAAATTGTTGGCGTCGTAATGAGCTTGTCGTCCTGTCAGAGCGCACCACCTTAGCAAATCGCGAGCAAAAGAGCGAAAAAGAGAGGAAGAGAAAGAGAGAATAAGACTTTGTCTGCAACTTTAAATCTGAATCTGACTTTGACTAATCAACGGTCGCATTAACGCCGCTTTTGAGGCTGGCATCTTCGGTCTGCACTTAGAGTTTACAAAATTACTTATCATCAGCATAATCAGCAGCATTATCAAGCTAAGGGCAAGAAGGTGGTGGTCGGGCGGGTGAAAAAGGGGGTCTGCCAGCGCGCCCTGACCTCAATACTTGCCCATGTCGGGGGCGCCCTGAAGCCAGCAGTATAAAGGCCTTTGGGTTGGAACACCAGAAGCAGTAGCAACAGCAGAAGTAGCAGCTGTGCCGTCGGCTTTGGTACGCATATAATAATGAGATTGCGTTAAACAAATGGTGCTTTTCTTTTATTGCCCTTAATAGACACCGGAGGCTGCTACATGCTCGTAATTTATTTTGATTACATTTTGTTACCATCTCTGCTTCTCAACTCTCGCTGAGTGTGTGTGTGTGTAAATAAGTGAAGGGTATTTAAGTTTGCTTAGCATAATTGTATCTCAATTTTTAGATTCTAACTTGTAATCATTAATTGAAGGAACTCTGTTGAGGCGCTTCAAAGCTTTTATTAAATGGTATTAAATTTGTAATCTTAAATCCTTAATCTACTCTTAGTAATAAGTAAAAACTTTTCAGTGTATCTTTATAAATTGGGGTCGTTACATATTGGAACAGAACAATATTAGTTTATACCTTTAAAAAAGTTGCAAGCGATGCTTCAAGTTTTATATTTGCATTTTAGTGAAATTATCTCAAAAATGAAGCGTTCCGTGCATTGATTTCGCATAACTATGACTAAGTCAAACATTCAAATGGTAATAAAAACTTGGGTATGTGCATACAAATTAAGTGGGACAAGAATAGTGTTTCACTTGAAATTCCCTGCATTAAGTATAACACTGTATAATGAAAATATATGTATGCATGAAGTGCTGGGAATGTTTTATCTAGGCTAATCCGCAGTAGCATGGTTCTGGAGTATGCGAAACTGTAGCTGACATTTAGACCATGGACTGATCGACTCGTCGTTGTGTCCTTTGCCCTACGTCTTATTTTGCATTTGAATGTTGTCGAATGAAGGAGGAGGGGGGAGGGAGTGTCGCCAGCAACGACTTTGATTTGATTGAGCATTTCGCTCACTTGCCTTGTTTCATTTCCCTTTTTTTCTCTCTCTCTCTCTTATTTGAATTTCCCCAACTGTGGCATTGAAATTGAAATATGTGTACGCATTGGAAAATAAACGGGGAGAGTGCTGCCAAGACCCAGGATATAAAGCTAACTTGCGAGTGCCAGGGACAACTTCTGAATGCGGCCAATTTGTTGTTGTGGGTGCGTGACAGATCCTGGCATATTGTAAGCCTGCGTGTTGGATTTTAGCATTCAGTTTGTGCAAATTGATTTTCATCGATAGCAGACAAAATTGCATAAATTGCCACTTGATGAGTTTGAGTTAAGTCCTGTAAAAGGTCAAACACTCGATACAGCGACGGCTGCTTAAAAACCAATATCGTATTTACCACACGCAAAAAGAAGCAAACTCAACACCATAAAATAACACTCGATGCGCTGATAAGTTGCCTGTAAAAATAGCAAACGTAAAGTCTGTAATTTATGCATTCATATTCAACGCCCCAGGGACAAGTGCGACGAGTGCTTTTTGCATGCTACTGTAGCCTGGTGTACAATTTCAACAGGCAGAAATTCCAAAAATATCCACATCAAGTGTTAAACAGAATATCACTAAGAATGCGTATTGCATGTCAAAGGATTAAAATAATGTTTCGAGTGACTTAATTCAGTTTTTTAAAGTGTTGCGCTGTTAATGTTGTTTTCGGCATCGCCAGCATACTTCATAAAATTCAAAGGCAAACACAAAAATTGAATTTGCAAAACTTGCAATGTTAAGCAAATTGCAACATTTACATAAATGCCAAGTTCAAGAAATTTCACATCAAATAACATTCAATCATACTTTTATTTACAGAAACACACACAGACTGTGGCACCTGGCCAATGATGTCAACGTCCTGCAGCAAATGGCTGGCGAGCATTCTACGTGGCAGAGAATACACTGTAATTCAGATTAGGCAGACTCTTCAATTTGCTACCCAGCCAAGCAAAAAATTAATAGCAACTCATGTACAAAAAATGCTGCCTGCCAAAAATATTCACATAAAAAGTGCGCAACGTCGGAAATATGAATAAGTTTGACAGGTGTACACATACGAGCTGATATGCAAATTCTTTGCCCTCAACTTTTTCTTAAAACATTTCTTTGTCCCTGTCTATGTCAGTTACAAATGCCTGCGAGTATGTGATAAATTTTGCTGACACACAATGAGGGTGTAAGGAAGTTTTCTTATAGGCATTAAAGAAACTGTAGGCTATAAATCCATGGCAACCAGCAACTGTTATACTACCACAGTGCCTGCGTGCGTGTGCGTACTTTCCGTTAGTCTAGAAGCCAAGGTAATCAGGTAAGAGTGACAGTGACACTTTTGACAGTTGCAATCTTTTTTTTTTTTATTTGATTAGCTTTCACAAAGATACGTGTTTGTGGGACAGATTTGTTAAGCGAGAAACAAAGATATATCAAATAATGATTAAGTTACAAAACAAAACGTTTTTTTGTGTGTTCGGTGAGAGAACAAAAGAACCATATGTTATGACAAAATTTAGAGTTTTTATGCATAGGTATATGCGAAAAAATTATAATTTATCTATTCAATACTGTAATACTTTAAACATTTCAGACATATTTGCATTAGTAATCAAGTTAAAGTTTGCTTTTAATCAAATAAAACTAAAATGCCATAAAAGTTCTATTCAATTCCAAATGTCAGTCCGTTGTTTTAGCTTTCTAATTAATTTGAATATCTAAACAAATCTAGATTACTTGACTGCTGACACTCCTTGCCACTGTAATTCCATCTAGCTAACGATAATAATTGCTGATCGCTTTCGGGAGACATATTAATGAGCGGCAGGCAACTGCTTGCCGTTCAGCAATGACTACGAAGCTATAAAAGTAATTTTAATAAAGGTCAACGCACGTAAATATGGTCAGAAATCAATTTTGCTTTCATTTCCTGTCCCAAGCCAACAAAAAGCGTTGTGAAAAACTTTCTCTGGCATCTAACATTACTTTTTTGTTACTTCTGAATTCAAGGAATGCCTCAGTAAATACATAAAAATATGCGCAAATAACAATAAGACCTACTAAATTATTGCTATTGGGCACATAAAATTTTCTTCCGAATGCGGGCGTAACTCAAAGCACGTCGCCGAGCTATAGCTATAGCTAAAGCTGAAGCGGCAGCTGAAAGCTTATTCTATGAGTAGCTGTAGTATGAAGCAGTAGCTAAAAACTTAGCAAACAACCCTAAGATATTGTGCATAAGCATATTATCCTTGCTCGGGGCTAACTAATATTAAAAGCAATATGCCAAGACCACGTGACCCAAGAACAACTTCTGCAAACCAAATAATTTAAGGCAAACTTTATTAGCTACCAAAATACCTGAGATTTGTGTGTTTGCAGTTAGACTTAATATAGGCTGGCGTCTTAGGCAACCCTCCGATACCACCTGACCCAAGCCTAAGTAATGTGCATGTGCCATGGAATCTACAATATGGAAGCATTGTAATTGGTTTCGTGTGTTTAACGCTTTGCGCCTTAGGGCCACAAAATGTGGCTAATAATCCTGTCTAGGCACCCAGCTTAAACAACAACAGGTTCCCTTCAGTGTATGATTGGTTGTGTTGCACAAAAACTTTCTCTGAACATGTTTGCCATTGTTAAGATGAATGTAAAAAATTGTTAAAGTGATGTGAACAAACAGAACCTATAATGCTCTTTCATTAATAGCTTTAAAATTTATATGAATTGTGTATAAGTCGAAAAATTATTAATTAATAACTGAGTATATTAAATGTTTTCAATATTAATTATCGTTATTCAATTTTAATGTCCGTGGAGAACACATGTCCGTGGAGAACAGATGCAATAAGCGTTAAACAATGAAAAACAATCAACGGCAATTTATGACGGAAGTAATTTAACAAAATGTATAAGAAAATGGGCAATGCCAAAGCCAGATAAACTGCAGCGCAACGGAAGTGCCTTATAAATCAAAAATTATTAAACACACACACACACAAGCACACGTAGTACAAAAGGCACTCAAACATGCTCTTTAGCACATACCAAAGAAAAGAGACAGAGAAAGAGAGAGAGAGAGAGAGAGAGAGAGAGAGAGTATAAAAGAAAGTAAAGTAAAGTGGGGCACATGGCAGGAAATCGACAGGCGCTGCTGTCATGCTACAATTTAGCAGCAAATTGTTTTCATTCATATGACAGCTGCAGGCAACCCGAACTCAATCAAATGTCATGTAACACAGCATACCATATATGCCTAGTTTTTGTGTGTGAATGTGCTCTCAAACATGCAGTGATTTGGTCAATATTTAATCAATCATTAACTAATATGAACAAAGCTGTACTTTTTTTTTTTGGTTTAGTTTTAGACGAAACTTAACTCTGCAGTTTCAAAGAAACTCGGACACAAAAGCATACGATATTTACTTATAAAACATTCACATTTTCAAACCACACACCTTTAGGTTAAGTTTCTTACTTGCTGGTTAAAGTTTCTCAAAAGTTTTATGTGTAAATTTAAGCTTTCTATTCTTTTAAAATTCCACAAATGAAATGCCAAAACTATCTTACACTTTTCAATGGTCAACAGCCAACAATTTTTGTTTATGGGACGTAATCAGATATGCTTTTTCTGTAGCTTACACTTTATAAAACATTACTAAACATTTTCATAATTAAATTTTGCACACCAAATAAACGCATTAACTTAACAAAGTTACAAGGAACCTGAAACTCAGACATAAAGTGAACATTTTCATAATTAATTTTTGTGGGCTTCAAGTTGTTAGGGTCTTTGTCTGTGTCTCTGTCCCCAAGCCTTGAAGTTCGGTTTGACCCCACTTTTCCGCGCTTTAGCAACGTTAACGAGCAATTTGTTCTGTTCTTGGCGCGTCAATTTGGACGAATATTTGCCCAACGACAACACAACAGAACAGACACAGCACAATAAGCCTCACACCTGAATGCCTTCTAAAGCGAAACCAAAAATAGAGGCAGCCGTACTGGCCAGTAGCCATACACTTTTAGTCAGCACTGTGGCTGACCGCGCCTTAAACGCATCCAATGTTCGTTACACAACGACATCCGAACACGTTTCATAGACACACACAATACTAAGCCATTGAATTATTGATGTGCCTAACGACCAGCAGCGAATGAAAGACATGCCAACTAAGGCATTTTTGTGTCAAAATTTTATGTATGCATTTGGCATGCATTAGGCATGCCAATGAAATTTAAATAGCATCTTCTATATGCAATGACTTTCGACAATTTGGTTAATTGAATTTGTATTACTCTGCTTTCTCATAATGTTGTTTGCACATGCTGTTTATAGTTTAACATTGCTAACACTGCTCTTGTTTAACAAATACAAAATTGATGTAATTATTATGCATATATTATCAAAAAGTTAATTTGAATTGTTTCACTACCAATTGCAAGCAATTCGAACAAATCAATCAAAACAATGTTAGAGTGTGTTTCACGCAGGAAATTGAATTTATGTTAAATGGAATTTATTTTAGACTTAAACTTCAATGCATGTTGAATTAATTATTATTCAATTAAAACTAACAATTTTATAGCAAAATCGTAAGCTCAGCTATTTGTTAACTTGGCATTAAATTCAAGCTTCTGACTTCACTTTCTTTCACTTACATAGGTACATACTTTAGAGCATACATAGTGGCATTATAATCTTCTCAGTCAGTTCAGTCAGCTGGCAACTGATGGTTGGAAGCATTTACGACCACTAGCCATAACTCTTGCGGGCATAATTCATGTTAGGCCATAAACAATTTTTCTTTTGACAAGCGACAAAAGCCTTTCCCTCCTCACGTTTATCATTGCCTGTTTTCATTTCTGACTTCGTTTCTCATGTTTTTTTTTAATGCTTTTCCCTAGAATTTGTGCACTCAGGGCGCTTAAGTGAGAGTATAGGTTGTGCGGTGTGTGTGTGAAAATTATTTGTTGGCTTGATCAAAGCTTGAATGGCAGCTGCTGTTGCTCACAAACGCAGTTGCACAAAGTTTGTTGTGCATGGCGCTGTAAATAATCTATTTCATGTTTACTTGCCACTTGCCAGGATTTCCACGTTCGCAAAACCTATATTATACATATATGTGTGTGGGTGTCAGCTCTGTAAGCTGCCTTGAATGTTAAAGTAGCAGTCTACACTAGCTGGCGTCAGTTTGTTTCCAGTTTGTTTGCTGGTGTGACAAATTATTATGGTATATTGGTTCTAAAATCAAATGTTCACACAAGTAAGCATACTTCACTTCTTTCAAATTGACTGAGGCAGCGAATGGGACAGATCCATTGCCAACATGCAAGGCCCACTTTATATTGACAATCATTTATCGTTATGCGCGTCAAATGTGATTCATTTTGTTGAGCTCTTAAGCATGTTGGCATAATTTTACATACACAATATACATGTAAATAAACATCTATCTGTTCGTTTTGAAATATATATACCATAAGGAAAACATTACAAAAAAATCTTTGTTCTTTCATCAAAGCCAAGAAAGTTTGTAGATTTTGTTTATTGCCAGAATTATTTTGCTTTATTAATCAAATCTAGACTTCAATTATTTCCTAAAAGACTTGGGCCACATAGTATTCTATTTTAAGCGATTCCATAAAACATTTACTTAGTGTGTAATCGCATACACTTGATAATAACCAAAGCAGATAACAACGTATTATTATTATTGGATATTGTTGGCAACGAAATAATTGGTTGTTAAGCTGTCAAAGCCACAATTCGATTAAAATGCTTGGCCTATGCGTTGATAATAGATTATTGTCTCCTCTTGTTGTTGTTTTAATTGAGTGGGCTTCTGAATTTAAATTTCAAACTTGTTTCTTGAAATGTTTCTTTGAATCTATTTGCCATTTCGCTTTTAATATTTGTTAATTTAGTTTCTTTCTCATTGTTCAGCATGCAAATATGTCTCCCTCTCTCCCATTTTCGTTATGAGTTCCAGTGGCAAATGGCTTAGTAATGTTTATTTGTATCAGTTTCACTAGCTGTATTTTATACATATTTACGCACAGTTGGCCTGACGTGTCATTTTAAACATTTTCAGAGTTACGGCCACAAAAAGGCAATGTCAAATTATGTTTTATGATTTTTTTTTTCAAAATTATAACATTTCCATGTAAATTTCGTGCGATACTAAAACTCCACATGCAAAACATAGTCTATATAACCTGTTAACAAAGCTGTTGCCAGAGTTCCGGCTGCGGAAATTGAATCATTGTTTCATTTAGCTGTTGTTGTAGCTGTTGCACCTGACTTACCGGGCCATAATTAAAGCCAACATGCACACTGATTTCGTGAAGTTAACATAACTCACAAGCCGCTCTAAAATTTACTGGCTCTGGACATGCAACAAAGTAACGAATAGTATCCAAACCACATTCAAAGTGCCAGGTGGCAGGCCACATTAAAATGGTGTTAACTGTTTTATGCAGTTCACTGACCAGCCTATCAAAATTTACATGTGGTTATGTGTGCATGTAACTCAAGAGATAGGAAACCGGAAATTTCCAAGTCAGGTTAGTGGAATATTTTAAGCCGAAAGCACTGAAATGGACAAACCTTTCTAGCACTATTTAACTCTTTCAGCTTGTTGCATTTTTGCCAATGGAAGAAGCTCTTAAAGAAAGAATACTACAGGAAACATGATTCAAGAGTAATAAGTTATAAGAATTGGAGTATGCATACACTTTTCAATGTATGCTCAGTGAATGTGCCCTAAATTCCTGGCTATAAACCTTTCACAAGAAGCACTTTATGAGCCAGAAAGCACTCCCTGTTCAACTTGAGAACCGTGGACTGCCTAATACAAGGAGAATATGCCACAATGACCAGCCACAAAAACCATTCGACTGCCATTCAGTGCGATGTATCAATGCAAATAAATTTTTGAAGAGCCTGCCCCCAAGTGTTGTCTGTAATTGCGTGGCATAAGCGTAGAGAACGCAATTTAACAATGTGCCTAAATCATTCTGAACGCCCCAGCGGAAGCAGATGAAATTGGGTGCAAAGCGTTGGCGCCGGAAAAAAATGTTTTAAATAAGAAAATGTTATGCGGTTGTATGTGTATGTTGTACTTTGAACGTGCTGCCTGGCAAAGGGCATAAATTGAGGCACGTAAATGCCGTATTTACTTTTTACGATAACAATGTAATTCTATATTTTCTGCTTTTTAAAAGATCGTAAATAATTAGTACTGCTTCTTTGTCATAAAAAGTGTCGTTTGCTGCCTTGGTTTTTTAGGCAACGAGAGTGGCAAGTGACATGTGACAAAAAATACAAGATACTTATGTACTTTAACATCAAAACTTTTTTATGATTTGTGTAAAATTTTGAATAACAAAATAAAAGTTTATCGCTGTCTGAGCAATGTGTAACGAATGTAAAGCGCATGTTAAATCAGCTTGTTGACATTGTATTCAGAATATTAAATTGCCCTTCTTTGTCTTTTATAGTTTAAGATACTTTTACTTTCAATTCTTAAGCCATGCTTCCTTTAATAATACTGAGCTGTAAGCACAGCATGCTACACGAAATTACAAATAGGTTTATAAGCTCAAAGAACTTTTTCCGTTCCGTTATTACTAAAAGCAATATTCGAAGCGTGTAGAAAACTTTTTAATAACACATTCGAATGTGCTTTACAAAATTAGTTTTGCCAACGACTGCAAAAGTAAAATCGTTGATAATTGTTGTAGTTTTGGCAAAGACGTGTGCCCATTAAGCCAAACAAGAAGCCAGCCATATGCGAATCCTATGTATGGTATGTATGCATGTGTAATTTAAAAACACTCAAGTTGCAATTTCCGTTTTTGCTCAATTGAATTTCAGTAGCAGTTACCCATACAGTTGTGAAAATGGTTTTTATTCGCGAATCAAAAAATGTATAATACAAAATATACCCAAATGGTATAAAATCCAACATTGCCAGCTGTGCGTCTGGAACAAAAAAAAACATTCACTAAGAAAATAATCAAATCAAGCAAAAAAAGTAAGAAGGCTCTAGTCGGGAGAGCCCGACTAGAAGATACCCTGAACCCAGTTGCAATAAATAAATTAAATTTATTTAAGACTTTGGTATACTGACTTAACTTCAATCGATAAAATTCGATATCTCCGGTGTTTCTTAACCGATTTGGACGAAATTTTCAGAAAAGTTCTATCGTTACCCATTATTTCAACTCCCATTTTTTTATTTTCCAAATTCGATATTTTTATGTAATCGATTGCATGTGTATATCGGAAACCATAATAGTTATCGATAATTTGAAGCAAACTTGTTCTGCTTATGGTTTAAGAGAACTTATATTCAAAATCTGAAGTGTCTACGTACAGACAGACAGACGGACAGACGGACTCGGCTATATCGTCTCGGCTGTTGATGCTGATCAAGAATATATGTACTTTATGGGGTCGGAGATGCTACCTTCTGCCTGTTACATACTTTTGCACAAAACCATTATACCCATTTTTATGGGTTAAGGGTATAAAAGTACTCACAGTGCAGAAGCAAACAAAGCCGAATGCAAAAAAATCAACAGGGAGAACTCAAATTCCTGATGCATTTTAAACTATAACACAAAATCAGTGCACTTAATGTTTTTTGCGTTAAATTGAGCAATTATTGAGTGCGTCAGCTAAAGAGAGTGTTTCATAAGCTACAATACGGCCAACAGATAAAAAAAAATGAATTTTTTTATTTATGGTTAAATTAAGTAATACCAGGTTTTGACTCCTGACAGCAGGTGGTTTTAACAACGATTCGATTTTCTTTATTTTTTGTCAATGAATTTAAATATTTATAGTATTGAAACAGCTTTTTATGCAATGTACTCACAGTATGAAATAAAATGTGTACTTTTGTTCTGATTTATTTCAATAAATAGTTTAATTTACTTTTCAAATAGTTGAGAAAAGATTATCATATCCATTATATATTCAATTGTTTTAACACTGCTTTTATGAATATTCTATATGTTATGAATTTAAAATTTTTTCGCATTCCGCCATTTAATAAACAGAAGTTTTAACTATTTATTTTAAGAGTTTATTAAGCTTTATTGTGGTGGTGTTACCTTTGACCCCAATGTTACCAGACTTAGTGATTGACTATGAATTAGGAATTGGGCGCACTCTGCGTTCAGCCTGGGGAGTTCTATTGAATTTCTAATCCGCAGTCAGTCAACACATATAACTGTTGACGGCCAAACTCTTGTCAAGTTTGACTTGATAGATTGATATTAATGAACCCGTCTGCCCGCCGGGTATTCTTTTTTTTCATTCTTTTTTTTTATTATATACAAACCAAACCTTTTGGCATCGATTAGTTTGACTGTGACGTATTTGCGTCAAGGCCAAATGTCAAACAGCACGTAAAACAAAATGGCAATCAATGCAAAGCGGCCAAGTAATAATAATAATAATAATAATACTTCTTTAAACTATGTACTGTTTTATCTATTTATCTATATATTTTTCACAGCAAACGATTCTTCATTTGCATATATTATTACGCTGCCAACTCAGCTGTTGAAATGCAGCTGCACGATTATACTTTGTCAGCATAAACAGACATATGCATTCACATTGCTTATTTGCTTGCCTGTGTGTGTGCTTTGTTTGAGTATATATGTGTGTGTGTTTCTTAGTTTTAAATTTTAAGCGCAGCTCACGTACCACGACGCACAGATGTCGACTACGTTGCGTATACGCAATGTTCGCTTTGCCACTGTGCTCAACTCTGTTGGTGGTACATTGTTTATATAAATAAAGTACATTACAAGCGAGCGCATGTTTTTAAATCATTGTCTTTCTAGTGTACCACAAACAAGTTTTAATTAAAACAAAAAACGAATAAACCGTGACCAGAACATGGAGCTACAGCAGCTGCCACTAACAATTTGGTCATATTAACAATTTGAAGGGAGACTGACTTTATTGTACATTGTAAGTAATATGAATTGATGAATGGGAAATTAAATTTGGTTAGAGTGTTTGTTCTTTGAAATCCAAATGGTTCGAATTAGTTCAGTAGAGAATATAGAGTATGAGTTAAGTTTCGCTTTACCACTTAAGCACGCCAGATTGGTATCTGGGCGAGCATAAAAATATGTATGTATGCTGTCGTCGACATTTACCTAAGCGACCGTAAATAGCATTAATAAGTGGCAGTGGCTGCAGCAGCATCATCAGCGCTGTCTTCAGCCTAAGTTGCGACTGCTATCAAGAGCTAATAAATAAAATCTCATTAATTTGAAGCCGCAACAGCGTGTCTAGCTGAGAGTGAAGTCAATGGTAGCAGTTATATGGTTAGATGGTTAAGTGTGAAAATCATAAAATTTCCATTTTATCGACATTTGAAATTGACTTATATCAGGCGCAAAAGAAACTCAACACTTGGCTCGGCTTAAGTGTTTGCCTGTTGGCCATTCTTTTTCTCGACTTGAAACAAGGCCACGATAAATAAGCAGAAAAAATGGAAAGTGTCTGTGTGTTTGTGTGTGTGCAGCAACAATAAGTCAATCTAGTTTATCGAAATGGTTCAATAAAGTCAACACACACAGCTCACGCAGTCCATGGGTGGGCCATCCTAGGGGATGGTCGCAGCAATGCCCTGCAGCACCAGCTGAGCTGAGTTCAAACAAATATTTTTGGGTATTGCTGCCAACTCCTTGCATACAGAAATTACATTAACACCGCACGCAGAGCAAAAAACGCTGTAAAGAGATGACAAAAGGAATACAGAGACAAAGGAAGAGTACACAGTGAGTAAGAAAGATAGCAAAGGAGAGTGTATACAAATGAGCACGAAGGAAGCGCTGTTGAGTGTCGATTGGTGATAACAGCCGATGGCGAAGTACACAGCAAAGGCAATAACAACAACTGACAAGCACCAACAACCAAGCTCAAAAGACAAAAGCCTTGGGTCTTGGAAAGGGCAAATAATATTTTATTATATTTTTTTTTGTTTTGTCTGTTGACAAGGCGAAAATTTTATAAAACGAAATTGGCTGAAAAGCAATTTTTGCATAAAGTTCATATACAAATAGGTGTGGCATTATGGTGCGACGGTAGGCAGGTAGGTGGCTGTAGGCGTGGGCGTGGCATAATTGTGGCATGACACAAATTTAGACATTGTACGTTCGGTTGCCTTTCGAAAACGCACTATGCTTGGTTGGCTTGCCAATCAATAATTCAAATTATGTTTGCTTTTTTTCCGCGCCTACAGAACGCTGTATAAGGTGCCCTGAGGGGAACTGGGAGAGAAACAAAGCTTCGTATTAATTTGCATGCCAGGCAACATAAACTTCAACTTGTCACTCAATATTTTTCTTGCAATATTTATTTATTTACTAAGCAACAGCAACTTTTCTCTTCTACTTTCTGGGCAACAGTAATGTGAGAAAAGTTTATTTTTATAGAATTTCTGCACATAATTTTTGAATAAAGATTGAGTATTATATTAACAAAATATGACAGGAGCAGGTAGTTTGTTAAATACAATATAAAATTTAAAAAGTTAAATTTTGTTTAAAATTTAAAGCTGTAAACATGAGTTAAACCAACAAAAGATTTTGGTTTCTCTCAATTATTCAAAGGAAAAAACAAAAACACTTTTCATTCTGCTAGCCAAAAAGTGAGAGTGGCTAGAAAACCAACTTTGCTGTGGGCCAAAAAAACTTTTATTAGAAACAATAACACAAACATGGCCAACAAGGAAAAGTTGGCAAAATTAAATATGCAATATAAATAAACAATAAATTATGCACTAACTTAAAAACACACAAATGAGGAAATGACCAGCAACATTCTCTCTCTCTCGCACTCTACCTTTCTCGTCGTGACTCATAAATCACTGTGTGAAAGTATGCCAAAAAAAAAACTAACAAAAATCGAAGTGTGAATGTGAACTGTAAACTGTGACTCTCTGCTGCTGCTGATGTTGGTTGTTGGCTGACTGGGCCACTGTTGATTTATGGCCTTAA
Organism: Scaptomyza montana; assembly: GCA_018904305.1. NCBI lineage: Eukaryota > Metazoa > Arthropoda > Insecta > Diptera > Drosophilidae > Scaptomyza > Scaptomyza montana. The sequence continues at coordinate 2,046,534 of JAEIGR010000017.1, read as the reverse complement.
TGTAAGCTTAAAAATGTTGCAAAAGTGCACAAGCTGCTTCATGTTTTTGTTCCTGTTCCTGTTGTTGTTGCCACTGACTTGCTTGTGATTGTGCACTTTTCAAGGCGGTTCAATGTATTTTTGCCTTCATTGAAAATGTGAATTTAAGGATGCGGTATTCAAGATTGTGCTTGGGTTTTCTGGAATGCAACCCATTTATCGTAACGAAAATAAATGACTTTAATATCAAAGAAATTTTTATACGATGTTTTTAGAACCATTTTCATTTATTGTTATGGATTATTTTTTTCTTGGCTTTTTATATGAATTCATACATCATAATCGATTTGTGGCCTAACAATAAAAAGTAAAGAAACAGATATAAATGCTCCTTAACCCTTTGGAAGACGCACATAAGTTTATAAATATATTTGTTTGTGCTTATATATCGTTTGCTGAGCTTAAACGCGTGTCGTTTGCTGGTGCCAGGCACACATGAAACATATACAGTTTATATTTCCAGTTTGCAAGCAAATAAATATCCGGCGAGAGAAGAAGCAGCAGCAACAGCAACAACAACCAGCTTATGATATAAAAATCAACATCAAAAGCAGCAAAATGAAAGCCAAGCTCGACTTGTCAACCATAAAACAAATTGACATATTTTTTATTATTATGACAAACAGTCAGGATATCACGCTTTGCATTTGAAAAAGAGAGAAAAGCAGAACGAAGCCAACAAAAGACAGTGAAAGTGCTTCTGATAATGTCCATTCCGTTGACTGCCAACCGATTTCAAATAGCTGACAGCTAAAAAAAATGTGTTAGCAATAACAGTTAAAATAAGTCCCAATTAATACTGCCACCAAAACTACCTGTTAAAAACTGCAGACTTTTCATCGAAATGGCAATTCTTCTTGCATGTACACAAGGTTTGGATATTTTTAATGACTTAACGGCTTCACAGACACACACACACACGTTCTCGTAAATATTTTGCACATAGTTCACTTCGCACTGCCGGGCAAATGTGCAGTATCACGTTCTGAAAGCGCTGCTGACGCTATTTTGATTTTTGTTTTCTATGAAAATCCCACGCATGTTTGGCAAACGCCACAGTTGCTCCTGTCAGTATTGAATTTAGTGATTCATAAAGCGATTTCTATGTTAAATTTTGGAAAGCGAGTGGAAGATCGCTTCGAGCTAGTGCACTCGTGTTTTGACTCGTGTTGCCACAAAAAGTATCAATAAAACTTCAAATACAAATTTTATGAGCAAACAGTTGGGAATATAGTTTCCGGTTGTATTTATATAATGTAACAAGTTCTAGCTGCTTGGTAAAAAAAGGAACTTGAGTAAACATATAAAACAGGAAGCTTAAATTGTATTTGATATTTTTTGGATAAAAAGAAATATATATTTGAATAATATAAACGAAGTTCTTGTTCGCAAAACATATGGAAATTCAATGACTTGCAAGCATATTTCCTACAAAACGACTTCTCATTATTCTAAAGAGTTTAATGAATGCCAAAAGTCATTACTTCATTTCAGCGCCATTAATATCTGCTAGTTTTAACAAAATTGTAATGAATATTCAAAATATTCAGCTCACAAGTCCTTTGTTATTTGAAATGCCACGCTTTTCTCAACCTTTGAAAAATTGATTTAAATACCTCCTGCTTTTCCAAAGCAGTCTCCTATAAAAGTATGCACAACGCGAACCAGTCAATTCAACAAATTCATTAAATTTCGCATTTAATTGTCAGCCATGTTTGAGTTGTCTTTGATGGCGCACATTTTGACAGCTCATAAATGAAAATGACCCCCTCCCAGCCAAAAGTCAAAAGCATATTCAAAGCACATGCTGCTACCGTTAATTATTATCTTTGTAAAAGCCGAATTATTCGCCATTGCCTTCTGCTGGATATTAAATTCAATAGCCTCTTTTGTGCCAGTTAAGCGAACAACTTTAAGAACTGTTTGCCTGACTGTAAAATTACGCTCAAAAAGTTTTTGGTGACTTTTACTTTAATTTTGTACATAACACAGTTTGGCGAGTAACTATGCTTAAAATATTGAATAACAAGTAGAAAGGCTCTGGTCGAGAGAGGTCGACTAGGAAATACCCTGATACCTTGATCTACTGAGGAAATTTCATTGAAATCGACAAGAGATATTGAAGATTGAAGTTTAGTCAGGCATTTGGTAAGGCGGTATTACAAGCATCTTTTGCATACGCGTGCACACAAACACACAAACACACACACATTCACACGTTCTAGGGTTCAGGATATCCTTAGTCGAGCAATACAATGCAACTCCAATTCTTTTGATGTAAAGATTGCCCTTCTCCTATTGTCTTTACTTATTCTTTGCCCAATTTTTTGCATAGGGTATTACAATGCTTTTGGCAACAGAGTGTGAACTGTAAAAAGCTTTAAAAGTGTGTCTTACATAACTCAGCTGGCCTTAAGTTTTGTAATGACCGCGCAGGCGGCCAGAAGAAGGCACGTGTGCAGCATTTTAATCGGATTTCCATACGAAACATGCCATTGTCTATACAAGATTCAATGTATTGGAATTAATCAAAGGACAGAGGCCTGTTTTTGCTGTCTGCCTTCGCTTCAAATCCTTCTCAAGTTTATGCTGCCGCTCAGGAAAGTGTGCGTGTGTCGCTCTAAAATCTGTGTGTGTCTTGTGTCCTTGGGTGGCAAATTCTTGTGCTTGGCAGCCAATTTTCAAATATTCGTTGGCTGTTTTTATTTTCTTCGCCCTTAAATGGCCAATACAAAGAGACAGGAACAGCTTGTGCGTAAAAAGCAGCACAAAACTTTAGAGCTGCATAAATTTTTTTTATTTATATTTTTACGACGCCGCGCGTTCGGTAAAAAAAAAAAATCCCACCAAAAACCAACAGAAAAGTTATAGACAAAAAGTGAACGCTAACAAAAGCAGCTACCAAAATGCTTCTGCACTGCTGTAAATAGTTGAAGTCGTTAATGGGCAGCCATTATAGCACTCAGCTTGTAGCCGTAAGACAAAGCAAAGAGCAGCCATGGAACAATAATAAGCACAGCTTATGCCTTATGCCGACTTTGATAGCTGGCAAAACTGGTAGGAAAGAGTGAAAGCGGACCGTAACCTGGGGCGAATATAGAACCCAAAAAACAGCACCCTAACTAAATTCGGTGTCCTTTTTTTTTTTTTTTGAATGCTGTCAAACTGCTGTTTAGCTCCGCATTTGGCGCTGACTACGCAAAATGTGGGGTCGATAAGTAAAAAAGGGTCAATTTGGGGTCAGACTGTTTTTTTGATTTGATTGTGAAAATTGTGTCAAAATGCACATCAAAATTAAATTCTTAAATAAGGGTAGCCAAAAAAATATTTTCTCAAAAATACAAAACAAAAATAAATTCCGAAACACTTTCTATCAGAAGTTGTCAAAATTATCAAATAAAACTTGTTCGTATTCACTGGAATCTTAAAGTTCCAGTTCCATGCATTACTTTATAGCACTTTAGTTGATTTTTTAAACCTTTAGTTAGGCAAAAAAAATGCGAGATAAGTTAAAGTGAATAAAATTTTGTGGAAAAGGCAGCAAAGGAGGAAAACGACAGCCATTTTCACTCCGTTTGACAGCCTTTTTAATATGAACCCATGCGAAGAGAAGCGAAGAGTAAAAGAGACAGTGAGCAGTAGAGTGAGACAGTCGGCTTCTGCAAACACATACATTTATGTATGTATATGCGTGCGTGCTCAAATTGAAATTATGCAAAATAGGGTCAAATGTGTGTTACATGTTTGTTCTACGCTCTACATATTATTTGTGTCCTTCTCTATGGTTTTTCGGTGTGCCGCGTAAATTGTACTTTGTGGAATAAATACGTTGTTTGCTTATACAACGACAACGACAGGACAAGAAAAAACCCAAGCGACATCAGCTGAATCGCAGAAGTTGGCCCTAATTAAAGGACAAATGAAAAAGGCTTATGAATAAAAAAACACAACTGCCTTTCGTTGATTGCAAAGCTGCTTGCGAAATGTGTTCTTTTTAAAGACAAGTTTAAGTGCGTGTCAATAATCGATAAATTATCTTATTTAAAAGTCCATTTTCTATGCGTTTAGTTTCACTTAAATTTGCTTAAAACCCAAATTTAAAAACGACGTCAACAATGTCATAGTTTTTATAATGTATGTATTTATATTTATTTTTACAGGCTTCTTATTTTTTTATTTGTAAGTTTGTCGAAAAAATGTTTTCTATAAAATCTATCAACTTTGATATTGAATTCCAGCCATGAGCCATTCCATATTGACATTTTTATTTAAATTTATTTCTAAAAAAGCACATGTGCAATATTTATTATTCTACTTTATGCTAGACATTTTTGACGTAACTACTAAAGTTACAGTTATAACATATTTTTGGTCTTTCATGTTGCTTTATGTTACGTGATGTGTGTTTGTATTTGTATGTAAATATGTCGAAATAGCTGTGATTGAAAGCATTGTCAACTGAAACCGCAAACTGCAAGCGCAAGCTGCAAGTCAACTTATGCAAATTGGATGCAACATTCACCACATGAGGTCCGTGCAGCACGAGAATTGAGTTTGATATATAAATTGACAGCTAAAATAGCTAAATTTAATATTCTGCTACTGAATGTCGTTTTCCATCAGTTGGTACTATGCACTCAGTATGAAATCGCTGTTCACATTTGACATTTAAATATTAACTTTACAAAGCTAGTCTTCTTTAATTGAAAAGCTAATTAATGAAATGCTGTATCAGGCTGAGCACCTTTCGTCTCATTCACTTTATGCCCACACAGTTATCATTAACCGTCATGCATGTAGGTATATTCAATTAGACGCTCCTGATATGCATAATTATTATAATATACTTGGCTAAGCATGACTGGCATTTTACCAGCTGCATGAAAGTCACACGAAAAAAATCACACGCAAGCAAAGCATTGCTGTCATATTAAATTGGTTAGGCAAAGCAGCCGGCCACATGCAAAAGAAGAGGGGAAAACAGGTGGCTGGTGGGCATGTGGCAGGCGACAAAAGTCAGTCAACTTTTCTCTCTAATGGTGTCAGGCAAAAGTGCAAGCCAAGCAGACTCAAAGCCATAAACGTGACTCTCGAGTGGCAATTAAAGCCAAGCAGGTGTCGCTCGGAGACTGTCTCACTTCTGAACTAGAGGTGTGCTTCATTGTAGATATATAGTCTAAAGAATATGCCCTTAGCAGCAGACAATAAACTGTGAATTTGTGTGAATTTGTTTAAAAAGTAACTGAATTAATGATATTTACAAGAATTAAATTAAAAACCTATCTGTTTGCCAAAGTTAATATATAGCTTAATTTAAAATGATAAATAAAAAGAGTTATTGTTAAGAATAAAATGATTCACACGATTAACTTAATTTTGTGCAGTCTCCCGTCCGCCGTGATTTTATAATCTCAGATTTATTAAGTTTTTCTTTATGTTTGATGACTTAAAAATAAAACTTATTCATTATGATTAAAATTATTATTTCTGTAAATCTTACTTTGGTTATGCACACGTTGCCATCTCTAGCTATTTATATTAACTCTACTTTTGTGAAGGTGTGGATTTGTAGCTCGCATAACGGCACTAAATTATTTTCGCTTAACGCAGCAACGTTCGAGAGTGTGTGTGAGTGTGTGTATTTGTTTGGGTGCACACGGTTAGGTCTCATAGCGGCGTTTGAGAAAAATAACGACGACTAAATGGATCTAAATGGTGAAGTGGGTGCCCCTTAATGACTGTCATTTGATAATACACATGTTTCTGCCAGCCTGAATATTTGCTTGACTGTCTGGTTGGCTGCTCTCGACAGGTGTTGCAGCCAGCAGCTTAATTGACGAAAAGAAAATTAAGAAAAAAAAACCATAGCTGTAACTATGAAGCATAAACGCAAAAATGTAATTAAGTTATTATCTCAGTTGCCACTACTTTGCCAACTTTCAACACACAACCACCACTAAGTTATGTGGGTGTTTCCTTAAGTTGTTGGCAGCTGTCTTATTGCGTTTGGGCATCACTGCTTCCATCGCAGACACAAATGCTTCAGTACTTTCTGTAGCATACTTTTCAGCGGACGCTGTCAATAAGCGAAAATTGCAGGCTGTAGCGATAAACTTTTTACTTTGGCCATTGATTCTGATGAGTTTCAGTGTCCAAGCAGCTTAATGTGCGACTATCCAACCCCCCTTGTCAGACTCTCTCTCCCTCTCAGTCACACTTCTCACGCTCTGATTGAAGCGGAACACTTGACACGTGGCGGCACTTGCGGCTAAATGTTGTTGCGAATAACATATTAATGCCTTTAAAAACTATTTCTTGCTACAAAGTATAACTTTTCATTTGATTACATGCCGCAGACACGCCAAACTCCCACAAAAATATAGAATATGACGTGCTGTGGCTTAGCGCGTGTCACACACACACTTACACAAACGCACGACCACAGTTACATGCATATTTCATAAGGCCAACACGCACACGCACGCACTATAAACACACTAGCACAAGCATAACCACGAGCTGAAAAGCCAAAATTTATGTGCTCCATCTATATAAATTTCAATTTATTTTTGTTTTTTTTTGCCTTCTGCTTTTATTTTTGGTGCATCGACCCGCCTGCCAAGCCAGCGCATCAGTATCTCAATCAAGAGAGAAAGTTTTGCTTTAGTTCGGGACCTTTTCTGGGCGTTATTTTTTGGGTTGGCTGCACAGTAGTGGGTGTAAGGGCTAGGGTCTTTGATGTTTATAGCTCATAGGCTTGTAGTTTTAAGATACAGACGACAGACTGCGTAAGTATTGTTAAGATGCGGACAGCTCAGATGATCAAGGTAATACGTATACGCAGACTCGCATCCACTCAGACAGCTACTTACACACAGAAACGAGACATTCTCAGGCACACACTTATCTGATTACAAGTGGCAGACAGTAAGCTACCCCAATGATGAATAAATCATTCAGAAGTAAATTTTGGTCAATTGAACTTTAATTTAAACATAAAAAGCAACGGCCAAGAAATGTATCTGTAAGATGCAGACTTTTGATCTTTATTGTTGGCCTGGTATCAAATTTTTTGTCAAACTCCTCTTACAAGTTAGCGATAGATACTCTAGCTATACCTCCTGCTTTCTCTCCCTCTCTCCGTCTGTCTGTGTTAAGTTTCCTTTGCAAAATATTTGGAAATTTTATAGATGGCTGCGCTTAATTGTGTGCTTGGCTTCGTTGGCATGCGTTGACCTTCGTTTTGGTCCTACGTTAAGGCCAGCCACAGAAGCGCTTGCCAAAATTTGATGGCGCTATTTGAGTGCGCATAAATTTGAGGCTCTTTAAGCCAAAATTTGTATAGGCATGGCCCATACAAATTGTAAATGCACAAATTGTAAAATTTCCGACAAAGCTGGCTGCTTAAACTATCTAATAAATTGAATAAGTAGGCAGCAAAGCAACCAGCCAGCCAAAGAGATGTGAGACTTCCATTGAAATTATACATTTTCACACTCGTCAGCTGTTTGGAAACTTTTTAATTATTATTTAACTTGCCAAGAATATCAGCAACAACTGGCTGACTGCGCTATCAGCACTCACTTAGGTCACCCATTTTTCAAAACTGAAGTTTAACAAATGCAGCTAATTTTTTTATAAACGTCCTTACAAAACTTTCACAAACATCCACTTGCTGGAAATATTCAAAAGATTTTGTGTTATCAATCATTTAAACTTCAAACACAGATATCCTTAAGTAGTGTAGAAAGTTCGCACTTTTCGCAGACAAACTTTAGGCGAATACAAAACTGAAAAAAAAAAATCCAAATTCATAGGAATTCAGCATGAAAACAGTTTCTACAAACTTGCTCGATACTAAATCAATTTAATTTCTTGCTGACCTTAACTTTTGTATATATTTTACCCAATGTTATTAATTTCCGAATAATATTATGTAATTACAGCTATTACTGTTTGCAAAGCTTGACTTGACAGCTAACGGGGCAACATTGGACGCAAATAAATACAAAGCTAATTGCAATTTATTTTGTTCTCTGTGCGAAGGCAATTCATATTAATCTAACAGCTACTATTTGACCAACATAAAACGACTGGAGATCGTAACTCACGTTTTCCTCAAAGAGCAAACAAGTTAATAGTCAGCTACGAATACTAGCTAAAAACAGTAACAGGAAATTACAATTATATAACGACAAAAAAAAACTAGCTAAGCAGTAATTTCAAGCAAATGTTAATGCATTTGTGGATGCCGCATAAATAATAAAAGCTACAAACACACACAGTGCTAAAACAGTTGCATCCCCTAGTGTCAATGCCATTGCTCGCAAGTGCATTTTTCACCAAACTTTCGCTCTGTCTCTCCCGTCTCTCCCTTTTTACAACGTCCCCATAGATGTAGCATGACATATTGGCTGGATGTGGCTTATAAAATATGCATATATGTATGTGTGCTAGCTGGTTTATTTCGGCACGTGACTTGCATAACAATTGTCGAGTAATACATACACAAATTGAAAGCAACAAACACATTGCCTACTTACAGGCGGCAACCATTTGTAATGTGCCCCGAGTATTGGGCGTATTTTGCTTGCGTGACACTAAAAACGCTCGAATCAACAAAAAAAAAAATAACACAGAAAACCTACGAGCTTTGCAAACAATTCGCAAACATTCGGAAAGTACGACACTAAAAATATTATTAGAACACAAACGTACATGCAAAACTTACAAAGTAGAAGTTCTTCGAAAATATTATACTAAAACTAATACATTTTTACAAATACGTTTAGATTATTCATTTTTATGTACGTATTAAGTCGTAAAACGCATCCATCTTCTACTTTTATTACATGCGCATGTTATGATCCAATCTGTTAAGGATTTTTAACTATTTCTGGCGCATTTTGCGCAAATTTTCAACTTTTTCATTGCACTATTTGTGTCTGTTTCGTCCACACACTTTGCCAATTCCGTGTACATTACGTATGCGGGCCGCGGCATATTTAAATAGCCATACAGTGGGTGCTTATTAAATTAAAGTAGTATTCTGCAAATGCCTGCAACCTAAACTTACATGCGCTAAACGAAAAACAAAATAACGCCCAATAAATGGAATGCATGAATTTGAACTAGCAGCATCTGTATAAAAGAATCATTTGGTCGTGTGTTGGTAAGTAAACTCCTCGATAACGGCTGGACCGATTTTGATGAACTTTTTCGTGAGTTTTCAAGTGGTTTAGCGAACGGTTTTCAATCCCAATTCGGCGAACTAGATAAAGTTTTTTGATATGTTAGCAATTTATGATGCATTTTATTTTTAGGGCATTAGGCAATTCAAAAAATGGAACGAGAAACCAAAGTTAAGTAAGAAATTCTGACAGTCAGTCTAGCAAATTGTCGAAAGCCAATTTTTTCACCGTGAATATTAAAGTTTAATTAGATTGGATACGTTATACAAATTTGAAGTCGCGTGAGTGGAACTAAAAAGTTTCTATTAAAAACGTATGAACAGGAAAAGGTCTGTCGGAAACGCTAGTTAGTATATAATAATAATCTGCACCTTTTGCAGATTTCCCAGCAAGGCAAATGGAAAATAACGTGCTCTGAGTTTAGGATCTATTTATATATTTGTACATACATATATATATATTTTTTGCTTTTTCTTTGGAAATCTAAAAGCGCAAAGTCATCACATAAGCAATATAATCAAAACTACATGTGCGAGTGTACGTGTGTGTGTGAATGTGGGCGTTTGTTTGTTTTCCTTCCTATTTGCGTTGTGTGTGTTTGGGTGTGTTTTTTGGGTTTTCTCTCGTACTCAGTGTCTACCACAATTGTGATAAAAAGATCATAGCCACTGTGTCTATTGTTTGGCAGTTTCAAGCATGCTTAGCATTCTGTTGACGCTTTTATATGTTGCAAACACAAACACACTCTCACTCATAAGCTCTGCTGCACAAAAACTAAGTACTTAATACTTTATATCAACATATATATTCATCAGATTCTTATTAATACCTTGTCCTGCGCTGTGCGACTTACTAATAAATGCCATCCTGGCATGTTAACTAATTTCTGCAGCCACAAGCTGGTTGGGTGGCATATGTAACATATGGGTTAGTAAAAGTAAATAAATATAGCCATCAATTCTGTGTCGTGCTTTGATTGAAGCCTCGTGTTTTTGTGGCACTTGTTTTCATTATGTTTTGGAACGCTTGCGTCATACACTTGAATATTACATGCTTTCCAGCTAAATATACTTAAGTGTGTCTGAATGAGAAGAATCTTAATTTGTATTGCAGTAATAATGTCTGCATGATTTCAACAGAGTTTTTTATAAATTGTTAATAAAACTGAAAGCTTAAGGGCTTAGTATAAAAAGAAGGAGTTTAAGTCATCAATTTGCCAACTTTGCAAACTTTTTCAACAGCAACTACTTTCTTTCCTATCATTCATTTTGCTGCCTCTTCTCTCTTAAGTCCATTTAACTTTGGCTCTAGCGCCACCAACGCAATTAAACCTTATCTAAAAACAATTTAAAATTAAGCGCTGGCCGACGTCATTAAAAAGTAAAGTCCACACAGTGTCGCAGAGTTCATAAAATGAGCCGTAAAAATGTTGGTTGCAAAAAAAAAGTAAAACAAACACAAACAAGCAACTGCAAAAATTAATTGCATAATTAGTGGCGCTTATCTTTTTGTGTGTGTGAGTGCGGGTGTGTGGGTGTGTATTAAACAGTGCTTTCTGCAGTCATTTGACCAATTAAATGAAAATTGATATGTTTGCATTCTGATAAATTGGTAATGGCAGGTCTGCCATTAAAGAGCAAACGTTTTGTTTTTGTCAGCCACCTTTTGGCTGCCGCATCCAAATTGGCGTAATCATAAAAGTTTTTGCCGTCAAACTGGTAAATTCAACATTGGCGTGTAACTGCTAACAACTTTTCATATACATGCAAATTTCCGCTGAGTTTCTCATTTTGTTTGCCACACAAGTTTTACGCACTAAGCTTGAGCTAATATCAAAATTACAAACATTCACATATAAAAGGTGGCGAAGCGTGAATGCCACGCCCAAGCTGTGGTAAGTTTGTTTTTTTTTTTAGTTTGAATAACGCTCTCATATTTATTATGCTTTGCGTGTCCCACATTTTATTTGCACTAATGAGAAATCTGCAGTGCAGAATAATGTGATGTTATGTGAAATCCAGTGACAAGACGAGATTGTCATTTGGGGAGCAGTCGAAGGACAAAACTTTATGCTTACGCGCAAGTTTAGGTTTAACACTGTTTGCGCCATTTCCGTTTCCGCTGTGCACCTGTTAGCTGCCTGCCGTCTGCACTTTAATGGCACTGTTATTTGTTTGCGTATGGGGCAAGTATAGCTACTATATGGTTTTCTAATTATTTTACTCATGAGAATTAGTGGGCAACAGGTAAACACAAATTGTAAATCGGATTTATAAGCCATCGGATTGGTCATAAATAAATTAACAGTTTTCCCTGCGCCATACTTAAGCACATACATATGTATATGTTTGTGTGTGTAAGGGTGTGTTTGGGTGGATCATGTTCTTGCGCTTATTAGGCAAACTTATTTATTTAGCTATCGCCCCAAGTTGCATGCAGCATAGTAAATGAGTTTGCTGCTACTGTTCACAAACACACAAATGCCTTCGTTGTATTAGAGCTTAACGAGCTGCGTTCTATCCTATTGCTCCTACACCGATAAACATATGTTTATATGAAAATATATGAACATATCACGCAACAGCGCAACTTTTTTGCACGTGTATGTTGTTAATATGTTTAAAAGTTTCTTGCAACATTTATTGACAATTAGCGAAGAATTTTCAAAGACTGCTCATTAATTTAAATCAAGTTTCTCACATTTTTAAGCGCCATCCGCATATCTGTTAATAAAAAGCTTTAATACAATTGTTTACTTTATCCTTTTTCTAAAATGTTCACAGAGTCCAAACGCTTGCAACAACGTTATGTATGTTGTTGGGTGTCCAAAGAGAGATAGAGAGAGAGAGAGTAGGTTGTACATAGTTTTTGGACACTTTTTGGAAACGTTTGTAATTTATTATCATGCATTAAAATGCAATTAGATTTCCGTTTCTTGTCAACTGCAGTAAAAACTAGTTCACAAACAACACGTAGCTGAAACTAATTAACCTAAGTTGAACTATTTGTAACTATGGATTCATCAGGTTACATTTAAAGTAAACTATTTGCAACAGTTTCCATTTTTTTTGCTACATTCTCTTTTTGCATTTGGCTTATGGAACTGCCAAATAAATAGTAAAAAAGAGAATTTATTAGGTCATGAAATTTATTACTTAAGCCATATATCTCTTAAACCTGACGCTCACTTGCTGCTAGCTGTTTTTGTAGCAAGGCACTGTAAAATATTTATTACGAGCCATGTATTTCAATTCAAATTTTATTACACATATATGCATGGAAGAGTTAATATTCGTTTGGATAAAAGGGAAAACTTTTATTTGTAGCAATCGCTGGCTGGTGATATCACAATTTAAACAACAAACGTAATTGAATGAAGCCCAAAAGGGTCAGAAAGCCTAATATGATGAATGCCATACAAACGTTGACCAGTTCATTAATACGGAAGGCAAGAAACCCAAACCTTTTATAATTACTCAAAGGTCAGCTTCAGCACAGACGACAATGTGCCAACGACTGCTCCCAAAGGAAGACTTGGAATGGCATTTATCACACAAACACAAACACACATTACACGGAATACGTGACCAACCAAAATTATCCTTTAACATCTGCATTCATAGAAGAATGGGAACTATACTGCAGATTTGTATAAAGCCCAAGAGACCCGAAATTACTTAATGCGCTTAGACTGGAAATAACATTTGCAAAAGTCAGGCAAAGGATTCCGAAATTAGGAAATTTAATATCCTGTAGGTGCTGCTGATAAAAAGGATGGTAGTCAACAGAAACACACACTCACACTCATTGGGTATTGTAATTTCGTTTTAGTTAGGTCTGGCAACACTTGTTCGTCTTTGAGCTTTGCTTGGCCTGTGATTTTTGTTACCTCACACATGCAGCTCTGGCAGAATTTTTGTAAACTTTGCATAATTTCGTAATTTGTTTAAAATTCTTTTAATTGCCTCCGAAACGAGACGAGAGTCTGACTTTTCTTAATTAGCTTCTCAGCTTTTTGGACAGAAGTTTATCAGAAGGGCATCTGGAACACACCTGTCGCCCGCGTGACGTATGAGCAACGGTTTTGCATAATTTGTAGCTGTTTGGGGCTCAAGCTTATGTGCAAAAACAAAAGGAACTTTATTCTATTATAATATATAAAATTTCCCCAGGCAAACTAGTTGGGTATAAGCCATTTGGATAATGTTAAGCAACAAGTTTGGAAACATTTTACTTCTTATTTTGGGCATCATGTTAAGAAGGTAGAGTGCTTTGAGATCTGGCTGTTGCCAGGACAACGATAAATTTTATTGCCTCTTGTCCTTGTAAGCACATTCATTAAAATACATCAACGCCTGAAACTCAGGCTCATAAACTTTTCCTATTTTCATTTTCTAAACAACAAGAAATTGCCCCCTCAGCCTCCACAAAAAAAAAATCCCAACAACTCACCAGTGTCCAAATTATTCAAAAACAACTTATAAATAAAGGTACAGCATAAAGCAAAACGCAAAACTTTGCTGGACTTTCGCTTTGCTCAAATTTGATCTGTTTCTTTATTTTTGGGTTGGAGTTTGCTAAGCGAAGCGCACAGAATTATTGAGATTTATATTAATTAATATTTTGCTCGTACTGGGGAGACACTGACTCTGAAAGAGTCTTTGCTGTTGTTGATGTATTTGTATAATTTAATAAGTTTCGCATGAGAGAACATTTAATGATTTTTTTCTTTTTTTCTCAAAGATTAGAGTTCAATTTTTCTTAGCAGCCACATTAAAAAAATATTTATTGGTAGCATAATTAGATAAGATTCGAAGCTCAAGATTTTGATGTCAAAGGTCTTCAAAACGATGTGTTGAATTATTTTGTTTAACTTTAATTTAATAACAAATGCAAATATTATTGTGTCTACAAACAAAAATACTTTAAAAAATCATTATTAATTTTTGTATATTGTTTTTTATTTGATAGTATATAGAAGTATTAAAGTATTAACAAAAGGCGCACAATATAAAATCTAGTCTGTAAATAATTAGTTGCTTTGTTCCATTTCTTGCCCGTTTAGTAATTTTCAATATTATATAATATCAAATTTTGATTTATTTTCAAATATTTTTATTTGATGGATTTATTTATTTTGTTTTACTTATTTATTTTTTAAAAAAATTGTTGACAACATTTAGGAAAAAACAACTTTTTTGAATTTGGTTCACTTGCAAACTCGCGCAATTTGTCCGCGATAAACCGATCTAATCGTTAAATAAACCAAAACCAACTGAAATTGCGGCTATGTTCGCGCCTACACTTTAAGTGACTTTAACTGATAACTGTTCTTAAGCAGCCGAAAGTGCGTCTTAATCGTTGTAGGGCCGGCGTGCAACTAAAGAATGCTAACGCTGCCTCGAAACCCGAAAGCTTTGCTGGTGCCCGAATAAACGATTCGTGCATTTGTGCTTCGTATTCGTAGGAGCTCGTGTCGTGGGTATGTGTGTGTACTAAAACTTGGCGCTGGGGTAGCACAGTTTATGTGTGCAATCGGGGCACTGGGTTAGTCGGCGAAACGGCAATTTATGAATGGAACAAACACTTGTTAGCGTGCGCATGGGGAATTGGTATAACATTTTAGATATTTGTTATACAACAGGCATGCGGCATACCGTGTTAACAAACAACATTTGCTGGCAACAATTGTCAGATATTTTAGTTTACTAAAGCAACATTGTTGTCAACCGGACAACTGTTGTCATGTCTTTTTTAGATTATACAAAGTAGAAACATGAAAAAAAAAAGTTCGCATGAACTGTTTTTTTAATAGAATTCAGAATTAACTTGCGCAACAACATTTTTTCTTGGACGGGCCAAGAAGTCCGTGTTCACAAGGCTATTTGTTTGCTATATCATTGCTTGATTATCTGGTTTCTATGGCAGGGTGTGCAAAAATTACATTTAAATTGTATACATTACTTGGAAATTCACTGGAGATCCTGACATTGCACAACTGGCTCGGCTGATAAATTTCCAAATGAAACAAATGGCTTAAAGGAATTAAAGCAGATTCAGCGGTTGAGATTAAAATTTTGTTATGCAGTGCAATTTTGCAAATTGTTGACTTAATATATGGGAACTGTTATGTTTTTGATTATAACTGTTTGCTGTAAGCGTTAAGCAAAAATCAAAGGGCAATAAAATGAATAAGTTAACTAGTTTTGCAAATTATGCTTTCTAAAATAGAATAAAGTAAAAAAAATAATCAGGTTTAATAGGAATTTTATGCCATTATTTTAAAATAAACCAAATTGAATCAAAACAATAAACTGTTGTTCATAACAAGTCACTTATTTCATTTATTCAAACCACTGCATTCAAAACATTTGCCAATATCTTAAGTTACGACTTGAAAGCCTTGACTGTAAAAGCACAAGTCTGCACATTTTTTACTGCAATTGGCAGATGCAGTCAAGTCAGCCGAAGACGAAGTGCGCTTCACAATGTAAACAACGCGATAAATGGAGGCATTGGCTGGCAAAAACCTAACAATGTGGGGCCGGTCGATATGCTGCTCAAGCAAGACAGACAGACAGTCAGTCAGTTTGTTAACTGAGTCAACAGTCAAGAGCCGAGAGGCTGTACGAATAAAGCGAACGGTAAGCTTGGTGATCAACAACAATGAAAGGTTTTCAAGTAAAGAAAACACCAACAGTATAAAAAGCCAAGTAATTTGATATGAATGCTAGACCATGTATTACGTTACGTATACGCTATGTGGTCTAAGGTAAACAGTTTTCATATTAAATTGAAATGTGATTTTGGCACTTTTCAACAAATAAGTTGTTTCGTTGATTTTAAAGGGTACAACAAAACACGGAACAGCACCAAAAAGAAAAGCTTTTATATTGTTAGTAGATTGCAGCACTCGATGCTGCTGTTGTTATTTTTCTCGGGTTTCCTTGCGCCGTGGGGCAAGTACAATACAAAGTAGAACACTTTGTTAGAGTATTCAAGTCATATAGTATATAAAGCATTACCAATAGTAATAATAACCAAGTAGAAAAGCTCAATAAATGTGCAAGAATATAAAAAAAGAACGAAAAAAAAAACCGAAAAATACTGCAAAAAGAAAGTGGCAAAGAAACATGTGTCGAATCACATTCTCGGATTCTCTCTGCTGCTCAATTTTCAAGCAAAACTCCGAAATGCATACTGTCAGTTGCAAATGGAAATTGATATGCGCTATTGAAAAGGGAATCAAGCACATATGCATGCCCCGTATAAGTGATGGAAAATGAAATGGAGCAATGTAAAAACAAGCTGAGACTACTCAAGTAGTCAGCTTTAAATGTGACCAAACTGTTAAGAGCTTAGACTTGAAGCAGGCAAAAAAAAAAAGGCTCATGCATTACCAAGTTAGTAAATCAGGCAGTCGAAGCAACTAAGCATTTGGCCAACAATATCTTGTCAGCAATCAAAGTCACATGCATGACTCGAAAAGCAACAAATAAAACAAAAACGAATATGGCAAGCCGCAAAAAGTTTAAGCACAAAGCTGGCAGCAAGTTTTAAGAGAGAGAATGCTCGAAGACAACACTAGCGAGCGTCTTGAACTTCGTAAAGAGGAAACAGGAAGGCAGACGTCGAACGGATAATGCTTGGAATGCGTAACGCCTAAGCGGTAAATTCCATTAAGTGCCAAACAACAAAAACAACAAGCGAGTAACAAGTAGACAGGAAGTTGCAGTGGCCGGGCTGGAGTGGGGGATGGGGTGCAAAAGAGTTCCGGAGAGCGGTATGCAGTGGTGAATTAAAATCAAATGAAAGAGAGAGACAGAGTTAAAGAGTGCGAGTGGGTTGCCAGAGTTGCCGCTGCGTCATGCCAAATAAACTTTTTATACGCCTTTTGATGAGGGTGCGTGTGCATGTGTGAGTGCATGTGTGTGCGGAACGAGGAAATAAAGTTTAACTTTCCATTTATAACTGGGTCAGATAAAGAAAGGCAACGGATTCGGATTCAGATCATAAAGGAACTTCATATCTACATTTCTTTTACTCCTTTTCAAGCCAACACAAACAATTTATATTCATCGATTTATGGTCACATACACACACACACACACATACGATATATGATTTCTGCACTATTATGTCTGCTCTGAAAGAAATTCAACTATAAATGCAGTTTATTTAAGTCCAGAGCATTTATTACACCGACAAAACTTTAATTTTATGCATATAAATGATTCAGAAAGCCAATGAATCAGATGAGCATTTAAACCGCATTTATGGAAATTCACAGTTTAAAGCAAGCATTTAATTTGTTTCCATCAATGCGAAACATATATGTAATTATTATTGTGAATTTGCAACTATGTTTTCATTTTTAACATTACCGATTACATATGTGGCTTAAGCTTTTATCTTGATGAGCAATTTATTGTTTGGCCAAAAGTTTGAATCAAAAGTCACAAACAGAATGTGTTTAATATTAAATTGGCTTTAAATAGAAAAGGAGTGCTTAGTATGCTGAATTTAAGTTTTAACATAGATATTCAGAGTTATTCTAGAACGCAAAACCACGATTAACCATTCTGTTAAAGGATTTGTCCCAATTATGTTAAAAAAAACTTGATGGCTTCACTACTGTTAAACAGTTGAAACATTGCATGTCCCAGCTTTAAGCCAGGACAACAACCATTTGCCAAAGCTTTCAGTAAGTTAGTTAACGGCAACAGCAATAGCATCCACAAAGCTGTTAAGTTATCGTCAAGTTCAACGTACTGCAAAGGACATTGATGTGCGCGGAGCAGAAAGTGTGGCATAAGGACAAAATAAAAACGAATGCATATTGTTAAACCCAATTAGTTAGCTGTTGGAAAATGACAAAGCAGCTGCTCGGATTGAGAAACGTGCTAATTATACTTGATATCCTGATGATCACACAGCACTTCAAAGAATGTGACACCAGCGACAAAGATAAATGTTAACAGCATAAGGAAATAACAACAACAAAACAGTTCATTGGAATGTTTTTATTGAGTGAGAAAAAAACAAGAATTGTTTGTATGCAAATAGAGACACAAAGCTTACGTATAGTTATTCTCACACTCCCCCAACCCCTACTACCCAACCACCAGCGAAAGTCAATATAAATAATGTTGACAATAGGGTTTCCGCTTCTACTACTGCCGTTTGTTTCATTGGCTTTCGAATGCAGCTGGCAAATTGCAAAATTGAATTCTAATGAAGTTTATGCTTGAGCTACCGATAGCTGTTATGTTGTTAGTGAGATGTTCGAACAAACCTACATACACATATGCCCCGATCACGCCTCTTCTATTCCCACTATACTAAGCCGTTTTTCTATTGCATTGAGTTTAACACAAAGAGCAGATATGGTTTTGCCAGCATGAGATTAACTTTAACATTTATCTATATACATATATAGTCTGGTTTTACCCATTATTTCCGATACGAAAATAGGTTAAACGCATTTATACCGTTTAAGCTTATTTCGTATTTATCTACAACAGGCATACATACGGATAGTCGTGTCATTTCACACCATGCAATTTGCTTTTCAATATGCAAATGTATGTTTTTGAGTGTTTTTTAACGCCGCTTGACTGTTGTCAGCATCGCATTTAAAAACAAAAAGTTTCATTTTTTGGTCGCTGGACACCCAAACAGATTCTCTTATTTATCATCACAGATTTTTCTACTTGTATTCTTTTGTAATTATTGTAATTGGAGGAACAAAAAATATTGCATCTCTTAGGCGCCTGCTTTTAATCGTCAATTGATATGTTAACATCACACATTGTGTTATTTATTTCTTTGACATTTTTGTGTGCATTTTATTGCAGCCCAAATTTTTTACCTACGGCATTTATTTATATATTAACACGAAAAACACATTTAAATTCCATATTGATAGGAGCTTTTGCATGTAAGCAAATGAAACTTAAACAGATATTTGGGCTCCTCTCAGCGTAGTGGTATCTGAGACGGCATGTCGCCAGTTTTTGTTGTTCTTATGTATGTTAAATAAATATAAGTCTCGGTTGCAATATTGTTGTGCTCTGTAGCACGTATTTTCAATGTAGCGTCAGGAAAAGTAACTTAATTTTGAGTTTAAGAGCAAAAATCTTAACAATTTAAGTTTTTCTTTAAAGGTCAAGCTAAAACGCAAACGCAAATTTCCTTATAGGAAAATAAATAAAAGAAAAAGCTTACCAACAATGCCAAACTAACAGTGTGGTGCTTCCCGATTCAACTTGGTAATTGGACAAAATTGCGGTTTGGGGAAATTACCAGGAAATGTGAATGCCAGAATTATGCATTTAATTGCCAGTTGATATTTGAAGTACCACATTATGATCATATCATTGCCCACAAAAGTATGCTTAGAAATTAGTTAAATAACATTTAAACAAACATAATTTGATTCCATTTCATAAGAATAGTTTACTCGCAGAAATACAGAAATAAATGTAATAAGCAAATACGCACATATTTTAAATGGAGCGCTGCTTAACAAAACTAAGCACTTTAATTTAATATACTGATTCAGCTCGCTTTACTTTCAAACTTATTTTTTATATAAATACTATTTTTTATTTATGTATATATATATATAACATTTATCTGGGGCGCAGTTAATAAAATAAAATGCGACTGCCATGAAAAATATTATTGCCTAGTGCATATCAACCGAAAGTGTTCAGTTGATATGAACATTTAATGAAAGTTAACGAATAAATAAAACATATCAAACAAAAACTGAAATATATTTTCATTATGTCAACTAAAAAAGGGTTTCATGCGATTTTGAATTTATGACATTAGATGTTTGGATTCGCCACAGGCAAAAGTTTAAATTATTCTTGATAGCTATTAAAAATTGTTAGTTTAAAAAAACTTCTAAAAGTTTAAGTCAAATAATCAACAAATAGTAACAACAAAATTTACAGGTGCGTAGCTATTTATTCTAATCCCGACACTAACTTTGCCAATTCAGTGAACATTCTGCGACTTTTTAATGACTTTTAGCATTTTTAGGAACATTGCACAAAGTTTAACTGTCAGCTAGCTTTTTCCAATATGTGTAATATATAAAGCAAAAAGGGAATTAAAAAACAAAAGATTTATAACTCTTTTTGATTGCTAATGGGCATAAAAATAAAGCGTATCTTGCTGGAAACCATTTAATACGTTTTATACAGTTTGGGTCTGCTAATAAATGCATCAGCAGAAACAACAATAAACTGGGCGATATTAAAGTGTTGTCAGATATTTTAAATGGTTTGTTCACTTTTGAGCGTGTTTAATGGACGACCTTTTTTCGAGTGTTACGCGAAATTTCACAGCAATAAGAAAAGATTTTTATGTTCTTTGGACGCCTCGCACACGCCTCATAAATATGCAAAATTTTCCGAGAAATTATCATGCACAGTTACCACTCGAATACTTAAATGCTTGAACACTCGTTCGTATGCGTAATACGATAAGAGTGCGAGCATCATAAATGTTTGTGTGTTTGTGTGTGTGTAGATTAAACAACACTTACCCTTTATAAAATCGACTGCCATCTCCAGGCCGTAGGTATCCTTGTCGCAGTCATCCAACAAATGGGCACCGAGTGTCACATTTGGCAGCAACTGCTGCTTGTTCACCTGATCCAGTGTATAGAGCATGGCCTCAAGTGCCTGTATGCCACCCTGTGGCATAATTTGGCCACAAGTGATGCTATCCTCACGCGAATGCACCATCATCAGTCCGCCAAGTATCACATCGCCCTCTAGGACAGCAGCATGTTTGACTGGCCAGCCTGAGGATGTTGCCGCTGTTGTTGCTGGCGCTTGGGCGCTGCTGGCCATTGGAATACCCAATGTATTGCCATTCAACTGGGCCATGTTTGTAGCGCCCAGCAATCGTGGAGATGGTAAAGTCTTACCTTCAATTGCTGTCGTTACAGTTGTTGTTGCTGTCGTTGCTGCTGCTAGCCAATAAGTCAAATTATATTCATTTATTGTTGATAGCAATGTTGTTGCTGCAGCTGTGCCATTTGGTTGGTCCATAGTTGTGGTTTCTATTGTTGCTGCTTTTATTGTTGATGTTGCTGTGGGCTCAATGCGTTTATTTTTTATTGTTATGACTGTAGATTGTATTACTTCCGACATAGTTTTGGCATTTGTTGCTGCTGCTGCTGCTGTTGACAATGTTACAGTTGCTCCTGTTGTTTTGCTTGATATTGTAGCAGACGGCTTTAGTTTTTTGTTAAGTGCAGCATTTGTTGCCGTGGGCGTTTGACCTTCATCGTTTTTAATGATTGTTGTGGGTATTGTTGGCGTTATCCTGGTTATTGTTGTCGCTGCTGTCGAGACTGGAGCTGCTGGTGTGGTCGGTGCATTTAAATTGCTGCTTCGAGCTGACCTCTTACTTGTTTTCGCTACAATTGTGCCTGCATTTGTACCTGGCCACAAGGGCAATTGCTCCGTTGCTTCAGTCAGCAATCGTTGCTGTTGTTGCGCTCGGCAGGCAAGCAATATCATCAGCAACAGCACAAATAGCATGCCTTTTGCTACACTCAACAACATTTTGACTCTTTACAAGTGTGTGTGTTTTGGGTGGTCTCAGAATGACAGCATTAACAAGAAATGTGACCGCTATAAGTTATCGGCTGGTCTCCGAATAAATTTCAATTAATTTTAGCAAAACAACAGCTAAAATTCGCTGGTGACCAACGTCTTTTAATTAAGTTGCTGCTGCCAGCTTAAATTGATGTGGCTACTAATTTCACCCGAGGTGGCTGTTGTTGTTATTCCTTTTTTTGTGGGGAAGCATTTTAGTGCGTCTCAACTTTGTTGTCGCTCTTGTTGCATGATATTTATGCTGCAAATAGATAGCAAGTGAAACTTGTTAAGTAACAGTAGAAAACACAAAAATGTGTTAAGAGAATATTAAAACATGAAAAAGCAGTAATTAAGCATCTTTAATTGATTGAAAATTGTAAATCTAGAGCAGTAAGGCAAAAAAATATGAATCAGATATTTGCTTATATCCCCATTTAACATTTTGTTGCGTACTTTGATTATCTCTCGTGTAGACCACTTTAACCCTACACTGGCCTCAGCTCGAAGGAGTGAACAAGGTATCCATCAATTATATGTCGGCCAATTTACACTTAAAAGTTGAGCGATAAAGCCCAACTGCAATGAAAGGCTGTGAACATTTTCTACATTTCTTCACAGTTTCAGAGAACCAGAGCACCAAGTGTGCTAAGCTGTTCCGCATCGCAGCACTTTCATCATTTAAGTATTAATGGCACAAGTTTTATGGCAGCTTATGAAAAAAATGTTTAACAAGCTTACATAAAAGGTTCGGAGCCTAAAGGTGTTTTCTTTTTATTTTTTGCATAAAAAAAGCAATTTGCTGTGCTTATTTTTAACTTCTTTATTTCATATATTATGAGAATGTTCTTTAAAATGCCTATGCAAAATAAATTTCTGAGCTGCTTAACTACAAAATACGCAAATCAGATTGCAATTCATTCGAAGCAAATTTACTTGACTCATATGACTTCAAATCTGCATAGAATGTGATAAGAAGTAACAGTTTGCACAAGCTGTTGACATTTGAGATACAAATTGACAACTTAAAGCAAATAGCTGTAATTTGTGTTGATTATAAGAGTGTTGCCATGCCACAAATAGCAAATGTTCTCAACAATGTAGCAATGTAAATAAACACTTGAAACTAAACTGATGAGAAGTCCGAAAAATGTTTAGTAGTCGGCAAATGCGGATATCCTTTTTAGACAAGGCAAATAACAACTTATACAAACTGATGGCAATAGACTTAAAATAGACTGCCAACAATTACTACTAACCGGATGTGTTAGCAGGAAATATGAGCAAAAACGTAAACATTTCCATGTTAAGTGGATCCTTTTGGCCAAAAATAATGACAATACCTGATAATAGCCAGTCAATTTCCTGTGTTTATTCTGGGTACAGTGTCGTGTACCGGAAATTGAGTTAAATGGTTATTCAAACGCGTTATGCTCATTAAATATTAACACACACACAGCAGCAGCAGCAGCATCAACTAATTAATTAATGAAACGTCCGAGCAAAGGATTTCCCGGCTTAGTTTTATGAAAATCTAATTGGACGCCTCCGCCTCGCTGCAGCATTTTAATTAACTTCGCATAATATCAGCTTAATGGCTATTCAATTTGAAACTGGGTTGCGTTCTTTATTAGCAACAGTAATTGAATGTTATTAGTTGAGTTAAATTTAAGTACTTGCCCACTTTGACCGAACAATTAAGTTTTAGGTCAATGGCTGTACCTTGGAATCAATCGATAAGCAGATCACATAAAGTAACTGCCGGGTTGCAGGGCAAGCTTAAAAGATATATTGAGTATATATATTATCCATTTGGTTTTTCTTTGACCCGCTGCAGCTCACCAATTTTCGAAATATTTTGAGGCACACTAAAAAAATTCCATTGGCACATATTTTTGGCTGGCTCAACGGCACCCTTTGGATTCCTACAAACCCAACTGATTGTTCTGCTTATCTCGCAAATACCGAAAATGTCAGCGATGCCCTTTTTAACTCTCCTATCTCCTTGTGCTTTGACTATTTGTTTATTTTGCTGCCGCCCATTTGAACAGAAACCACATAAAGAGCCGCAGGCTGCGCATTGCTGGATTTTCTTTTTGTATTGACGCAAATATTTTCTTTATTGAAACAAATGTCGTCCCAAAAATGGTGTGCAAGGTCATTTGTTTGTGCTTATGTGTGCGAAAGTAGGCGTCAGCTATAATGTGGCCAGCAAAACGGCAGAACGTGCGAATAGCGAGTAAATTCAACCAACTAATGAAATTTGGCCCCAAATTGAACTTATGAAACGCTGCCTATCAACTGGCTTCCTCATTCGCAGCCCTCATCCCCCATGTAAATTTAATTAAACTTATCAATTTATGTTATATTTGTGCGTGTGCTGGTCACAAGTCAAACAATTGACAGCTGCTGGTGATTATCCTTGTCGCAGACCACTGACAGCATATGATGATATATCACACAGTGTCGCATATGTACGATTAAGGCTCAACGCCTACAGCAGCAGCCAAAAGCTGTCTCTGCAACAGCAAAGCTCTTACATATCAGCATCGTTCACAAGTTCCCTGATAATAATGAATGGTATAATAATGAAATGTCCTTGTTGTGCTTTGTTGTGCGTTTGATGCTTGCATAACCCATTCATAATATCAAGAGCCATCAACATACACTAGACAACATAACAAAAAACAAAGAGATTTTGTTTTGACTGTAAAATAATTAAAAAATAAAAACTTGAAACCTTATTCGTGATTTCCCTGATATCTACAAACAATCAAAGCAATTTCGAACACTTTCCATTATTAAACCAACTATAGACCAGTGTATAATAAGCCCACAAGTTTGCATCAATAAATTTTAATTTAAAAGTTTTGTGTACTTATGTGATTAATATAACAAGTTGCGATTGATAAATATTGCACATACGTATATAACAACTGTTTGATATAATTAATATTTGCTTTAAAACTTGCCATAAATCAATCAATTTTAAAATAAATATGGGTATGAGCGTTTGTTCACGCTCTGGCCTCTCATAGTTTAAAGACTCTATGAAAAGTAGTTAAATCATTTTTGTTGACAA
This sequence comes from Scaptomyza montana, assembly GCA_018904305.1. Classification (NCBI taxonomy): domain Eukaryota; kingdom Metazoa; phylum Arthropoda; class Insecta; order Diptera; family Drosophilidae; genus Scaptomyza; species Scaptomyza montana. The sequence goes on along the minus strand of JAEIGR010000017.1, from coordinate 2,021,599 downwards.
CACCAAATTTAAGAGAATGCTGCGATAGTTGTAAGTTTATTAGCAATACATTTTCAAACCAACAGAATGCCAAATCAATTTGTAATTGGGATACAGAAAGTAAGTACAACAATTTTCACAATGAGACTTTAAAGTTCACGAGAGATATATTTTTACATATTTGTATAGCATTAAATGACCGGAAGAATGTTCAACTAATTGGAGCCAATTTATCTTAATGCACTTGGGGCAAAGAGCATACTTAAATATATATTGATTTTTTTATACTTCGGCAATCCTTTTATATACAAATGAAATAATAAAGTTTTAAAGTAAATAGAAAGATACACAGGCAAAACAATACACAACAAGGTGGAAGATTGCAAGTAAGCGACGAAATAATGTAGCCGTAGCAGTTTTACTCATGTTTTTTTATGGCAAAATTATGCAAAAAGTTCTGTAACCTCAGGAGCAAGGACCGGTACCCGCTGCCTCGACATCAAAATGGCTGGAACAAATGCAAAATTAATGCTCCTGCTCCATTAAAGCCAGCATAGCGGCACAGACATGGTCATAACATCCCTACTTAACTTCATTTAGCTGGCGCACAATTATTAAAATATTATTTATAAGCACAACCCAAAGCAGATACCTTTAGGCAAGAAAAAATATTAATATCGTGTGGAGCAATAGAGAGGGAACAAAGAAAAAAAAAGAGTCCTTGGGCAGCTCATATATAACGCATACGCATCGTAATGCGTGGCACGTGACCAGGGCATAGGCTGGACTTGAAGGACCTCTTGCGGAGCGTTGACCACTTAATGCATGATTATCTCTAATGAATATGCAATGCGCATAAAAACACTTTTCCACTTCTCACCGCTCTCCAACTTTTTTGTGGCTTATGGTATGCAATAAATTTCAAATAAAGTATTTTTATAGTGCGGCAATTTGTCATTTTCAAATTGATTGGCAACGGAAGAAAAGGGCGTGAAAAGAAGTGTTGCAATTTTAAATGACATGAAAAAATAAAATAAGACCATAAATCAGTTTGCTGACTCATCCCATGGTCAACATCCTAAAAGAGAAATAGTGATAATAAATGAAAAATTTTAAAATGATGCAAAACACTTGCTTTGAACGTTAAGTCATTAAATAGACTTCAAGTAAGATTTTTGCCTGAACAGATAATTGAAATAATACCAAACTTTTTATTTGAGAGATAATTTCAGATTTTAACACCATGAGTTAGTGGTCTTCGGTAACGGACCGAATATTATTCAATGAAGTATGAACTTTTTCTTCATCCGCAACATACTTTATGAAAATATATGTTACTTTTTGTTGTGTCATTTAACTTAATTTTTTAATCAGTTTTATTGTTTCTTCAATTAAAAAGTTTTTATATTTACTTTTTTCCATCCCTTTTGGGCGCCGCCGCGGTTCTCTCATTATTTAAGGCATAATAATTGCCACAAAATTATGGCACATTACGCTGAAAAAATAACGACACAAAGCGCCGAAAAGTTTTGCAAAAACTTATAATTAGCAGCGTCCATCCGGGAGCAACAACAACAATAAAATCATCAGCAAGCAATAACAACAGGGAACAAGAACTAAGCCATAATCCCAAAGGAAACCCAAAACTCTCGTTATTGGTGTGGAAAAACGCCAGCTCGAAAGTAAAACTATATTTTCAATACGTAAGAATAATGAATATTTCTGCCACACGCTACAAAAGCATACTGATAGAGGAAGAGTGGGAGTAATCAGGTTAAAGGAGGGAGGGTGGGCTACAGGTGGTTGAACGAACAGCTTTGAAAGTTTTCGGTATGCAAATGAAAGTTTTGGCTAGTTGAGGATAGTGTTGACAGGTGTGCGGTCAGTTAAGCGGTTGCTTATTCGAGTTTGATAGTTCAATTTTGGGGCCTGCCTCTGTCAGCGGTGTGGCCGAAAACCTTTCAAATAGTTTACCGGCTCAGATAGATTAAAATTAAAATTCGACCAGGCAACAATGCAAAACGTGAGACCTTAATGAGCTATTTTTAGATGAATCGTCGTTTAATAATTAAAAATAAGTAAGCAACGTAACAAAATTGACAATACATTTTTTATGAAAGCTTATTCCTTTCATGGCGCATCTAGGTAACATATAGATTTGGTGCCTCACTGTTCCCTACAATATATTTTACGAAATTTTTAAACATTCACAATAATTGCACACATTTTTTAGATGAAAAGTTTCCGTTTTTTTCTTCATACAACAACTCAATTTGCAAGTATTTGGCAGCAAAGTGACAATTTGGCATCGATACAAAAGTGAAGTAGACAAAATGATGCCAAGGGAAATTTCAATCCGCTTTTCAGTATAAAATTCCAACTATTGAAATTTCAGACCATAGTCATGGCTTAACTATAAAATTCATGCACTATCATGTTAAATTTCAGCAGAAAATAAAATTGCGCAAGTGTTGTTCGGATAAAAAATTGAAATGCACGTAAACAAATGGGGTTCGCGACATTTTCGGCACTTCCGGCGGCAGTCTAGAGGCCATAAAGTGCCATAAAGCCAAGCACTGACATTTAGGGTTGTGAGAACTCTAGGGGTTACAGTCTGTCTGCTTACATTTGGCTACGTAGTAAACAAATTAATCCAATTTCGTTAAAACTGTGACTGTGACTCCACAGAGGCTCGGGCACAAGCTGCCATAGGCATAAATAAAGTAATTAAGCGAGTGGCTCGACAGATTGCCAGAGAGCTGCCTAGTTGCTTACTTTGTTAATTGATGCTGTGTCAAAGCGTTTATTTAGTGCTTAAGTGCGCATATTTGGCTAATTAAATTGTTGTTTATGGCTAGAGCAAAGTTAGTTTGCGTTTAAAAAGCATGCTTTTTGCAAAAAATCCTTAACATATTCAGTGTAACACATGTCGCATGAGCGATTTTTTTCAAAACATCAAATATGGCGCAAAGTTGGCGAAAGAATTTGTTTTTCTTTTAAGGCACCAACATTTCATAAGTAGATTAAGGGAAACGGAAACCCGCCAAGGCTCAAGCACCGAACTGTGCGAAAACCGAAAAAAAATTAATCAAAATAAATCGCATTACGTACACAGAGAAAGGCAAACAAGCGGGTCATATGAGTTGAATACTCGGCTATAAGATATCTATTTAACATACATAAGGCTGCTCATTGCCAAACATCATATTAAAGCTAGCAAGTAACAGTTGTTTGTGTCATTAAAAAACCAAAGCTTACAATCATGAACAGAAACGCTCAGCTTTTTTTTGTTTGTGTTAAAACTTTTTCATCTACAGCTTTGACGCTTATGTGGGTCAACCAAAAAAACTTTCGGTAAAATTGTGTTGCATATTTTTTTATAGAACTGAAAACACCTCCTGTCAAGTGCGTGGTATAAGGAAGCTGCGTGAAGCTCAAAAGCATTTTACGTTTTCCCAAATTTGACATATGTATGCACATGTCATATGATTACTTTTTGGCCCCAGCACGAACTCAAATGAAATTTAAAACACTTTTTAAAGATTGCAGATTATGTCGAGAGAAACAGAGAGAGAGAGAGAGAGAGAAAGGTAGTGAGAGCGCCATAGAAAACTCATTACCATAATTACTTCACACAGCACAAAGTCTATAGCTGCTGGTCCTTCTGGCAACTTGGGAACACTTTCGCGCTCAATGACCTTGATGGAAACTTGCTCTCTTTCTCTCTCTCGCACTCTCTTGCTCTTATCATTCTGTTCATGCAAATGCTTATAAGAGTAAGCCTTGAAGCGGACGCTAAATAAATAAACAAACATTTTACCAAAAAAATCCTGAGGATAGCAGATAGCAACAGGCACACGGTAAAAGCAAATTAAGTAAACATATGGCAGGAAATTATACCAGCATGTCGTAACACAACATTTTTCCATTCTCATTGACAATCGACCAACCAACCGACCGAAATAATGACATGAGCCTGAACGATTGCTTGCCCAAATGAGAGTGGCAGCGCTTTACAGTGGATCGTGAACAAATTTTAAGTGGATTATTAAAAGACTAAGTAGAATACGTTACTTTGATCTTTGTAAGTTCTACTGCTAGAGTTCATTTTCAGTTCCGTTGATGCATTTTAGTTTGGGACTTGCACATTTATTCACTGTATGTTAGCTTATGCTGTATCTGAATCACTGTCGCATGCTTGATTGAAAAATGCTCGTTCCTTACACAATACACCAATTTAAGACTTGTGACTACCTGTCAAGCTCCAAACTCGGCAGCACTTGAGCCTTAGCAAGTTTGTCTGAGTTGGTTTACTCTACTTTGTTTAAACTGTGCTGCTGACAAATTTGTTGTGGCTGTGTATTGATTGGCTGACTCGTGCACAGCACCGAACGTTCGGTGTAGATTGCCACTGATAGCATTGAAATGATATACATGCCACATTAAATGGATTATTTAATGTTGTCACTCGTACGTATGGATGCTGGGCAAATGATGCGTACAGCTGATAGCTGGAAACATGTCTCCTGTATTTCTCTGGTACTGCTTTTGACGCTATGAATTACACACTCGGGGCTTGTTTTCCTTTATGTTTGTCTTGTGTGTTTGCCGTTGCTGTCGTTGTTTGGTTTGTGCCTTCAAGACTTCAAATGGAGGCTAAAGTTGATTGTGCTTAAAATTGGAAGGGCCGTACTTGTGTGTGTGTGTGTGTGTGTGTGCGTTCCAGTTTCTGTAATTTCTGATAAACGCTTTCGTTACAGCAGCCACAGTTTGACACACCAAGCTTGTAATAATAAATAAGGCAGCAAAGTTTGTCAACACATTCTTGTGGTTGTGCTTTGACAATGCTGTTGCTGTTGTTGTTGTTGATAATGTTAAGGTGGTAAGCACTTAGAAGTTTCTTGACATTATTAAGATGGTCACTTAAAGCGTCAACCCACCTGTGGCTCAAAATGTTACGTAAGCCGGCAAGGAAGTATCAAACACGTAGCTTGAAAATTGAAACAAGCTAATTGTTTTTATATGGGATAAGGGTATACACAATTGAAATGTATATTTTGTGTGCAAACACTTGATTAAACGTTTAAGTAAATTTGCTTAGATGCTCATAGGATTGTTTGTTAGCTTGAGCGTGCAATCAATCCAATCATATTTGCTAGAGCCAAGCAATATTATTGGTATGCTCCCTTGCGTCGGTTTATTATCGGCCTGGCAATTTACCCAGCGACCTTTGACCTTACTCGAACTGCTTGAAATATGCTTGACAGTTGTTTGCTATGCAGCGCACACTCCAACATACTTATACATATATATATATGTTTGTATATATCGTCGCCACTGTGGCATAATTAACCACATTATTCAAGCCTATCAAGTGTAATTCGAACAAAAAACTCAGTAATTTTTCAAGCTTGCTTTGTCAAACAAACAAATATACGTGAGTGCATGTGTGTGTGTGTGTGGGTAATCAAATACATGTCTGTATAGAAAGCAGCGTGAACATAATCCACAGTACTTTATTCCGTCGCGCATGGGCTTAGCTGGTTGCTCTACTTATGAACCAGCTATAATTTACCTCATTCTATGGCTTTGCTTATAAATATGCATGCTGTGGCATAAATATGTTTAATATGATTCCTTCGAATTATTCGATTATTCCTTCACAGACCAGCTGGGTGTGGGAGTATGAGTATATCATAATAAATTGTGAATAATATTCATAAGTCCATATATAATTCACATTTCAATTTCGGTAGATTAATGATACAAACAATTTCTTATACAGTTATTTTGCTTTAAATAACTACTCAACCTTAAAAAAAGTGTTGTTATTTTTCAATTAAAAATTGAGAATGGCAAATGTAGTTCTGCATATAATGGAATTTTTAGGCACAAGCTTATCCTCAAAGTTAAACCCAAAATGCAATTTGATTCTGTTTTTGGGGTACATGTCATAACGCCCAGTGACATAACGCTCGTGCCCCCGTCATGTCACTTTTAAAAGTGTCGCATAACCCGCGGGGCTTTATATCAATTTTAAAAGTGTCATATGGCCCGATGGGCTTTATGTCAATTTTTTTTGGGCATTATGACACTATAGGAAGTACACAAACGCCCGAATCTATTAGTTATTTAATTTTTACTTTAATAAGCCGCCGATGCCTACTTTTTATTGAGGCAGGAGTGGATTAAAGCGCCGCTAATAAATATTTTTATTTTTTTTTTTTCACTTATAAAAATGCGCAAATTTTAAGACAACAAATTTTTGCATGCGTGCTTAACTAAGTAAGTTTTGGGACAAAAACGCCTGAGGCAAAAAAAGAAAAAAAGTATCATAATAAGCCGTCCTCAATCTTACGTACTTTAAGATGATTCTCAACTATCTGTGTATGGGCAGAGCAAGAGAGAGTCAGTTGATCTATCTTTCATATAGCAGGTCAGAAGTACCACATCCCGCGGCTTTTCAAGGCAAAGTGTACATATTAGAATATCAGCCCTTTGACTTTCGTTGGTTCTTGATGCACTTCGCAAGTTCTTAGAAAATGACACGCACCCCTGTTTATGATAACGTTAGTCTCTCTATTGCTTTTATGGCAAAGCCAACCCGGAGTCGGCAGACTTTTCCACTAAAAGAAAACAAAGTTCAACTAATTCAATTACATTAAAATGCAAATGCAGCTTAGTATGCAGATGAACACTGGAAAAATAGAGTCGTTTTCCACAAGCCGACTTAAGCACTGTTTAATACCAATGGCATATTACGGCACTTAATGTAAGTTAGTTTAGTGCTGGATTTTTACTCTAATACTCAGCGACTTCCTCAAGCTTTTTGAGAATTTTGTCAGAAACTTAATTAAGGCTTATTGTTTGCCATGCAAGCATTTTCTTGCGAATGCACTTAAAAGTCAAACTTATGCCTTATGCATGTTGGCAAGTTGCTAGATTAACATATGCAGCTGTTGTTATTCAGATAGGTGCAGCAATGCATAAGCTTTTTAAGTTTATGCTTCGAAAATTTGTAATTTCCTTTGTACTGCAGCCAGCATCAACAAAACATTTTAAATTAAAACATGTCAAGAATTGTACAACTCAGGAGTGCTCATATGCATAAGAATACATGGTATGTTTATAAATATATGTAAATGCATGCAATGAAAACCACAAAACCCACATGAGAAGCAGTTTCAGCAATATTTGTTACAGTGTGTTTTCTCATACTATAGAGATTCATTTCTTAATGGTTGTTCTTGGTTATTTTTGCTCGTCCTTATGCATTTATTATATTTTTTAATCACAACATTGTAAATTCTGCATAATGGATTTCATTTAAACCATTTGTAAGGAGCGTTAAAGAAACTCTTGCATTAATTAAGTGAAATCGAGCTGCGAATCGCATGAACAAAAGACAGTATTAACAATGTACCTCTTCGCCTCAAATAAAGTCGATTAATACCAAATTGCAATAAGCAGACCACTCAATCTTTGCAATTTTAATTAATATTTCGTTATAAAGCCTTGCTATTTGTCATGCGCTTTTAATGAAGATTCACACATATCCATTAACGAGCATTTGTTAAAATATTGCAATATATTTTAACACCAAATATTCGCTGAACTGCATGGTAAAGCAGCTTTTCACCTCATTATATTATTAAAGTCGACGTTAATCTGCGGCAAGTTGCCGTTAAATGCCGACGGCGAGCAGCTTTTAAGTGCCATAAAAATGGAAGCAATAATAAATATTAATGGCGTCGGCTCGATGGCGTTAACTTACTTTGGCAGCGTTCGCATGCCCGTTTCCGTTCCGGATCTCCAAGGCTGTCTGTCATAGTCTCAAGACCAAAAAAGTTGTCAAACCTCAATGGGGGATGATTGCTGCTGATGCTGCGCCCGCTTATGTTTTGTTTACATTCAAACCGTAGAATAATAATTTATTTGCGCCGCATACCAAATGCGCGCCTTGGGCATCGTTTGCATTCAAACACTTTCATTAATCTTTGGCACTCGCATATAGAATTTAATTTAGGCGATGGCCTGGCATTATACAATTTCTGATGGGACCAAATCACTCAGTCTGGCTGCCCTCTTAACAACGCTGGCAAAGTGCGACCAAATATTGTCGAGACCCGCCTCGTTGCCCGAGTGAATGTGAAGTGGAGGCCAAAAAGGTTTGTAAATGTGCAAAATGATTTTTGAAACATTTTTCTTTTCAGCTTCCATTGAAATAAGTATGTACTTGATTTCTTCTCATCTTGCAAATATTGTTTGCAAAATGGCAATAGCCTCTTTGCAGGATGATTTCAAATGCCAGTCAGGCAAACGAGCGAGCGAGCAGATTTAATTTTATTATATGGGCATTAAGTACCACAAAGACCTAACAACGTCCAGCGGCACATAACATTCAAGGCAAAGCTTGCAGCTCTGTCTATGCTTTAAAGCTCAAAGATGAAGAAATCAGATATTAACATTCGTGTTTCCCAAAAGCATGTCAATCAAAAGAAATCTACCGTCAGAGACGGGCTGCCATAAAATATAAAATAAAAAAGAATTTAACTTGTGCATAATGGCATAAAAATTCGGAGCAACAACAACGCCTTTTCCAAGCTTGAGAAAGGTTTAATATTTTTATTCCACGTAAAAATCAAATCCATTGAAAAAAAAATAGCGTTTATTTCAACATTTCAACGTTCACAAAAGAAACAATTGGTAGTTTCATTAGGGGAATGTTAGAGATGTTATTTTTTTTAATTTTAAGACCAAAATATTCTCTTTAATGTATCAGTCAAACCATGCTTAACAAATAAATATTTAAGTTAAAGTTTGCACTTTAAAGCAAGGAGTAAAATGCTTGTTAATAAAATGTGCTAAGGTTATCCAGCTTTTAATAATATAATAGCTTATACAAAGCTATAACTTCATGTCACACGCCAAACTTCGGAATATTTTCACCATTTTCTTACTCCTTGAAGTATGCAACGAAAATGCTTGAGGCTGTTGATCCTCACGTTGAAACACCTAAAGTAACGAAACCACTTTAAACTCATTTCACAGCTTTTTGCACACACATTTGTCGCTGGCCGTGCTCAAAACTTATCCTTTACCCGCACACACACAGATGCATGCATAGATTTATAAACAAGGTGCAGTAATGGTGCTCAGTAAGCATCAAGTGACTTAAGCTTCTACGACAGAGGCCGACAAGAAAAGTTGGAAGTTATTAACAAGAGTTTTACCTTTTAGCTATAATTATGCTTAAGCTGGGACCAACTTGAACCGGATTCAGAGCCAACACACACATCCTTTAAATAAGTGCGTGTTTTGATCCTTCCTCAAAAAAGGTGTAAAAAGAAATGTTTTCAAACATGATTTTTTTAAAAGCTATTTGCCCATTCACGCCTCACATGACACGAATGTGAAACGAGCAATGGCCCAAAACTAATGGACTGTCAATGCTAACTACCGTAACATTTAAGCTAAAAACTATTACAAATAAAAAAAAAAATAAAAAAAACTGAAGCACACGAAATGACGGAAAAATTGCAAAGTGCAGCAGGATGAACATTGATGTAAAAATTTAAGTAATAAATTCGAGTAACTTCCTGAGTCATCTCATTTGAACTGAAAACAGGCCCTTGGGCAGAAACTGATTGAAGGGGAAGAAAATAGAGATAGAAAAAATATAAAAAAAATAACGCTTTAGACAAAATCAGCACATTTCTTGCCTCACAAAAGAACGCTTAATGAGTCAGTCTGGAATTGAGAGTACTACATACAAAATTTTAAAGGGCCTATCTGAAATGCTCTTGAACGCTGACCTAGAAAAATAAAGCATTCAGTAACAGGAACAGAACAGTAACAATTGCCAAGACATTAATCATAACTTATTGCATATTATCCAAAAGATTAATTTTGTTTTCATTCACATTTATCACTGCAAACCCACGCAATGAATGAAAGGAACATTTCTAAACTTCTCAATTTGAACACAGACAGCAACACCAGTCATCTAAATAATGTCCTAAAAGTATTCCAAGACGCTATTTTGCCATGCCATTTGGAAGCATTTGTCGTAAATCAGTGGTGCATTTTTTTCGACAATTCAACGTGTTACAACAAGACAAATTGCAGCGACATTAACTCAGACACAAGTAAATCAAAACGAATGCATTTAAACTTGTTTTTTCTACTTGACGTAAAGGTGTGTGAAAACTATTGTTTCAAAACTTAATACATTTTAAAAGTGCACAGCAAATTTGCAACTTTGTTGGCTCCGAAAACTAATTAAATAAACTATTCAATAAATGTTGTTTTTTAAAGTTAACTGAAGCACTGCAAATGACAGGAACTTAATCGCTTGGAAATGGCTTTAAATAATGATTACTTAATTCAATTGAAAAAAAAACTGTCAATAAGAGAATCTACAGAAAAAGTACTCACATTTTTTTCCGAATCATTCCAAATTAAACCTGATTGTACTTAGTTTAATGGATATTGTTTTTTTTTTTTTTAATTGTAATTTAATGCAGTACGCCTACAAATGTTGTTTATTTATGATTTCACATGATTTATTCAAATTTATTTCGCTTTATATCTTATGCTTAATCACATTCATGAATTAATATGCGTTAAAATAATTTTAGGATATTTTTATTATTCACGCAGGCTTATAATAAGTCTGCAAATAAATTAAATTTATGCATATAACTAATTGCACTTAACAAAATCTGATATTTGCTATTTGTAAACATTTAGGTTTATGTTTTGTATGTATGTAATTTGTTAATTGTTTTCACACACTGTCTTCACAGCTTTAGGTTAACTTTTTTGAATTACAGAATTACTTCTGCAATTTTCTGGCACCTTCACTCTTACTAACGCTTTATTTAACAGCGATTTGTAAACACAAGTTCGGCCGTTGGCAATACTTTAAATCAGGAGCCGCAAATCTGCTCGGCTTCGAATCGCGTTCGAGACTGTCGTATGCCTGTTAGATGAAAGTGATGTGAAGCCGCCGTAATTGTGATGCTGTTAGCTGATGTTTTAGGATTTTTTAACAGAGTTCGCTTAACAGACTGTTATGGCTCAGCAGACCAAAAGCAAGTTCACACAGCAGCAATGTTGGTACATAGTCAGAGGCTGCTTACAAATTTACTCAGAAAATTTAAACGTGTACCATAAGTGCCTTAGCAAACCCCCTAGTTGCATGAATGCTGAAATGCATTTTTGCATGGCTTGCGATTTATTAGGCTGTGCAACGAAGTGCATAGAAATTCTCTAAGGAAGTGGTTTTTCTGCCTGCAATTTGCAATATTTTGAGAAACTAAAATGAACGACTTGCATTCACGTGGTGACGTGCACTTGGCGACCCACGAACATTAGCAATGCCTGGGAGGATGCCTTTAAATGTTAGACATTAAGCATTAGCGCTGTTAATAATAAAAGATACATATATAAACATAATTGATGACGTCGGGATAAGCAACAAATGTGTGTGAACCATTTATCATTCAGGACAAAGAAAGAAGTCGTGAACACAGAAAATATGTTACTTTGATTTTGTGCCAGCATCGTTAACATTGAGTAGTTTTCAGTTAGATAAATCAAATATGTGTTGGCTTTTAATTGGCCTTGTTTTTTGTGGAATGCCCTAATGCCCTTCATTGAGCATTGAAACAAGCCACAAACGTGTGCTAAGGCTTTAAGGCCACACACTTAATTCCTTATTTGAGGCAATTAATTGAAATCTTTTTCCACTGCAGCAAAGCCGACATTCCCAAAAGATTAAATAGCCAAAGCAGCCAGCTTAATGTTAGTTCTTTTATTGCCCAACTGCATGTAACAACAAGTTCTTATCAGAAAATCGTGAAAAGGTAAGTTGTTACTGACTTAACACATTCTTTCCTACAAAGGCTTGCAACAATTCAATAAAGAAGGCAAATTAAGCTTGCTAAAACTACTTTTACAAAATGGGATCTACACCATAAACTTTTAGTGAATATTATCAATGTTACGAGTAAAACACAAAAGATTCGGCATACATTAATCTTTTTTTTCTTTTTTCTTATCTTCTGTCTTTATCTTCGGGTAATTTCAATGATTTATTCACCTTAATATTTATACCGCCTTTACACATTTTCCATTTTTCACTTGTCGACTGCGAATTGAATTTAAAAAAGATGAAACTTTAGCTGAGCGAAGAAAGTTAAATGCTTAACGCGCAATTAAACAGGCAGCCCCTGGTGGAGAGCGTGACAATAAACATTAAATAAATATTTGCTCAAGACCATCAAAGTGAGATAAACTCTGACAGCCTGATAGACCAATTCACCAATAGACAGACAGTCCAGCCACATTCCAAGCTGTAAGGCAAGCAATATCAAGAACGTGCACGGCGTTAAATACTTTTGCACTTCGATGCCAAGAAGCAGAACAAGAGCGTTGAAGAGCAACAGCTTAGGGTGTAGGCGACAAGCAGCTGATGACCGAAGCCTCAAACCGTCAGCTCGACAGTTGACTGTCTGTCCGTGATGTGCTTTTTGTTGACAGCATAATTACGTTGATGATAGCGGACAAGCAAACACAGACATGCAGCACATCAAACTGAACTTGGACATTGGTTTTGTGACCGACACACACAGCCCGCCGCCACGTTTCTCCCCCTTAGCATTTTATGTCGATTTTTGTGTGAGCATTTGTAACTGCACGCAGGTGGTTTTTGCGGATAGAATTGAATTGAACGACGCGCACAAAAACAAGCTTTAAATGACTGAATATATTGTCTTAATGGTAGTAACTTATACTAATGGGTAAATTGGTTAGTTAAGTAAAGAAAATATAAACAAATTATATTATTAGATAAGTGAAACAATTTATAGTTAATTAAAAGCAATAGCATTTTAGTAATGACTTAACAACAATATAAAAAGTGCAAAGCTTAAATTTTACACGAAAAGATAAACACAATGTCTAAGCAGAAAGTTTATTTCTTGACCAAACTTTATCATTTTAAAGACATGCACAGCTAAATAAGTGTATGATTTATAATGAAAGATGGCACTGTTTTCGAGCTATTGACAGAAACTAACATCGAAAAAAAAAGATATGCAATGATTTATTTTTGTGCTCTCAATTCATGGAAAGCTTCCCTAAAACACTAGCATTTGTGTAAACAAAAGTCAGTTGTTACAAAAGTTTCCAAGTTGAAGGATTTTTTATTAAAAAGCGGCTTGTGTGACACAAGCTATTCCCATTGCCCATCTTGTTTAAATCTAGTTTTTGTTTACACATTTCACAATTTTCATTTTTTCTTATGAGCTTTCAAATTAGTTTTTGTTAAATTGGCAATTTATTATTCTTGTCGATGTTGTACAAAGCATACAAAAACACATCTCACAATACACATGTAGCATTTAATATTTACACATGTACTATTTTGTTAAAGCAGTAGAATCTTTGTGTTTTCAATCTGTACAAAAGAACTCACTGCGCGCCCTCAAACCGCAATATGAACAAAATTCAACACTGAGAGGTCAGCAGGTTAGACATACCTTGTGTGCTATCCAATAACAAAAGGAAACCCTAAAAAAAACAAAGAACAACAAAAAATAAACTTTTACTCGGTCGGTGGATGGATGGATACGATGCGAACCTTTTCGTTGCTTCAACACAAAAATACACTCGTGGGAGTATATGTAAGTGAAGCCATGTGTGTGTTACAAAACCAAACTTTTAATGCGCGAGAAGCGCCAAAAAAGTTTGCTCGGACTGTCCGACTGTAATTATAATGGCAGACTCATAAGGCTAACGAAGTCATTGGGTCGTGTGTGTGTGTGTGTGTACGACATGACGCCCAAAAATTATTATAATTGCAAAAAGAGTTTGCGATTTAAGTCACATTTATGCCACTCAGCAAGACCACAGTAATTGCACACAGTTAAAAAAAAGGAGAATTTAAATAAAGGTTTTTATAATCTGCACGGTCTCATAGCATTTGGCTCTCTCTGTGAGAAATGCAATTTTAGCTACTGATCAGTTGCCCTGTGAGCCAACCTTTGCTCTCGTCCCAATCACATGCAATTAGTGTGCATAATGGCGTCTGTGTAAGTGTGTGTGAATGTGAAACACTTTTGGCTATGTGGCATGCTGCAGCAAGGTTAACATGTTGCCAGTTCGTCAAAGGCAATAAAGTTAACACTCAATTAAACGGACTCCAAATTAATTAGCTATCTGAACGTTTACTAAGTCGATGCTACTTAGATAGTCAAACGCAGTCGCTAAGATGAATACTGGAATAACTGCTTCAAAGCGGTTAAGGTACTAAAATTCTAGTATTAGCTTGCAAACAAAACTTTTTTGATTTTTTAATAAATATGGCTTAACATCATCTAGTTGTAGTCATCATTTGAGTCTAACCTTAAAAGTTGTGTAAGTTTTGTAAGTTTACCTTTAAGTTAAAGAAACTTATGCTAAAGTTTTCGTTATTTTGCAGCTAAGTTAATAATTCAATTGATTTTGTAATGCTTCTAATGTTTATTTACTTTGCTCGTGGTAAAAGTTTTAGTTTGCATACAGACTGTATAGAGATTAGGTTCCTTATAAACATATCATTTTATTCTCTCTTTAAGAAATTGTAGAAAACTTGGTTTAATTTCCATTTGCTTTCAATTTCATAATACATATGCAATTCCTTGCATTGCTTCCAGTACGATTATATATATGCAGATTTTACAAATTAAATTATATCGTGCGCCAAACCAAGTCAGTCATTCAGTCAGTTAGTAAGCCAGAAATTCAGTTAAACAAGTTGCCGTTTAAAGCTTTTGTGATGTTTCGTTTAGTTCTTGGTGCGTTGGAATCTACGCTAAATTGAGAATGTGTCTGGAATTTGGCCAACTATTATAGCTAGTCTGACTTTCTACATTCTTTTTCATTTCTCTTTTCAGTTCTGTCCATATCATAAAAGTGCCAACAGTTGTATAGTTTTAATTTGCATTTTAATTTGTACCAACTGGTTAAGTCACAGTTGTGCGCCAAACAACCAATTAAAATGCAAAGTGCATTGATGTTTTGTTAAAGCTACCAAAGGCGGATGCTCACCTATGGCTTAAGAAAAACTTAAGTGTTGTGTTTTCTATCGTGATGCGAATTCTCATTTCCATTCAAACCCATCAAATGTACACATAGAACTAAAAGGTTTGCAGCTGTTTTGTACACATATTCAACAAATATTCATCAAGTTATCATTCACATTTAAAGCTATCATGTGCCGTATCATCATGTTTATCGTTTGTCCATCTCAACAACTGGCCCAGAGCTGACCCAAGTCGGTTGTCCTGTGTTACGTGTGCTTGTTATTATTTGCATAAATACCCGACAGTTCTGTTGAGACTAACAAACAACATAAAAGCAGCAGATACAGGTCAGCGGAGGTCAGCTCTTACTTACTCAGCCCAAATCATAAAATGTATAAACACATGGTGCCATCGGCTTTAAGTTGAGTTTATATTTGTTTTAGAACACACACACACACACTCACACACCAACAATACTGACGCCAAACTATAGAAGAAGCGGGCGTTTGTGAAGGACCAAAATCCTTGACAGTTGCTTCAACTAAAGCCAAACGGCAGACAAGTGTCATAAAACTGTCAGCTCGTGGCAGACACAAAAAGGCTAGATCTGCGATGGGTTCAAAGATTTGCTTTAGAACTAGTAAATATGCAAACCTAGACAAGATTTGCATATTTTAAAAATGAAATGTATCCTTAATTGCGTTGACTATATATTTGAAATATAAAAATATATAATATATATTTATGTTTTAGGTATTATAGTAAATCTACACGATATACGGTTTTTATTTTTACGGTCTGTTCTTGCATGAATATTTAAGCCATGACATTTATCACAAAATTTCTTAGCATAGAACAGAAGTTTGTGAGCTTTAAAGTGTTTGAACAGTTGCTTTGCGTTGAAGAGGTACGAATTTGAGTATGTGCTGTGCATCCGAAGTGGCTCTTTTTAAATGTCACGCTCTTTAACTGCAATTTGAACAGACGCCAAGTAAAGGATGCGACGCTTACTTGACGTTTGAACTTTGCCACATTTGCGGTTTGTTTGCTTTTCTACACCACCTTGCAGTTGCCTTCGAAACGATTGAGACGTCTTTGGAGACGATTTGGTTGCAATGATGGTAAATAAAAAACTTTTATGTTACTTCCTTTACTCTCGTGTAATGTTTAAATTGCTGCTACTCATTTTAAAGAGCAAGTTTTTTTATTTTTTAAATTTTATATGCGTTTTTTTTGCGACACACTTTATATGATATTATGTTCAAATTATTTAACTTACTAGAGTATGTTGGTTGAATGCAATGTTCTTTGCTCAATCAAAACATTATTTAAGAACAAAAGACATTTTGAAGGTGGACAACGAAACTTTGTTGCGAACTAATTTGAATTAATTGTTTCTATGTCTGCCGTGAAAACTTTCTGGTTTACATTTCGCTTTACGAGCCAACACTTTGGCCATCCAACACCAACATCAACAATAACAACCAACTACAACAAACAACATCAAAAACTTTCATTATGATGCTCGCCCGGACAGTTGGGCGAGGCTGGGCTTGTTTTCCAGGCAGAGGAAGATAGAGAAAGAGAGAAAGAGAACGAGTGAAGTTTAAAGGCAGCTCCTAATGAAATTCATCCGACTTATTTCCTCTTTATGGGAAACGCCATCGCCCACAAACTTGAAGATATTATGCAGTCATTGTTGTTGTTTAAAATAGTGAGAAGTTTTGGGTAGTGTCTTGTGTGAATCCTGTTTGGTCCAGCTAGAACCATGTCTGTGTCACTCAAATGATTAAAGATTTTATTTTATGGCTGCCAGTTGGTTGCGTTTTTACTCTAGCTCTTGGATGTTAAGTGGTGCCTGTTGGCTGTTTGCCGCTGTATGATACTTTTTGCAACAATTTATCAGCTTTCAAGGTTGTCCGCATCAGTTGTAAAAACTTTACCATTTTGTTATGCACCCGCTCACATTAAATTTCTTATTTAATCAACTTACCGCTCGGTCTAGGGGGTAGCAAATTTGTAGTCATATTTCATGGTTATCATAAAAACGTTGCTCTTAGTTGGCTGAATGACCTTTGAATATTCAATCGACTGGACTGATGTATCAACTCTTCTTCTTTGGCCCGTACATCTAATTTTTTACGGCTCTAATCGAAGGTCATGACGAGGCCCATCATAAATGATTGATGAATGCCATTTTGTCAGAGCAACAAGCTCTTTGACTATGTAGAATTTGTTACGAAAAACTTGTCAGACAGCCGGATATGCTGAAAACTTTTCAACAACTTTTAACAGCTGTCACATACCATTTGCATAGTACAGAAGACAAGTTTTTGGAAATTTCGTACATTAGTCTTTGTTCTAAGCATAACAAAGACCGCACGGCCTAGAAAACTGTTTATCACTGAACTAATTACCTTTTGAAACTTGCATTACTTTAAGCCATACAACATTCGAATGTATCTTCACGCTTTTCACTGACAACCGCATTAACAATTATTCATTTATGCGTGAATCAAAAAAGAGCATAACTGCACATTTTCCCAAGAACAAACATAAATTGACAGACAGGCACAAAGACAGGTTATTGTTTGACGTACCATGATTTTCACTATATAAAGGTTTTGTTATACTAGTAGATTAATTTCGTGTTTTTCTTTTTATACCCTTAACCTAAAAAATGGGTAAATAAGGGTATAATGGTTTTGTGCAAAAGTATGTAACAGGCAGAAGGAAGCATCTCCGACCCTATAAAGTATATATATTCTTGATCAGCATCAACAGCCGAGTCGATTTAGCCATGTCCGTCTGTCCGTCCGTCTGTCCGTCTGTATGAACGCGTGGATCTCAGAGACTACAAGAGCTAGAGACTTCAGATTTTGTATATAAGTTCTCCTATACCATGAGCAGAACAAGTTTGCTTCAAATTATCGATAACTATTCTGGATTCCGATAAACACATGGAATCGATAACAAAAAAGATCGAATTTGGAAAATGTAAAAATGGGGGTTGAAAGAATGGGTAACGATATAACTTTTCTGAAAATTTCGTCCAAATCGGTTAAGAAACACCGGAGATATCGAGCTTAATCGATTGAAGTTAAGTCAGTATACCAAAGTCTTATATAAATTTAATTTTTTTTTTGCAACTGGGTTCAGGGTATCTTCTAGTCGGGCTCTCCCGACTAGAGCCTTCTTACTTGTTTTTTTTTGTAGCTAAGACAGTGATTCTGCAAGAAGAAATACGTGGATATATCAAAGCTTGTAGAATTGTTAACAAATAAAAAATAAATCACAATTAATGGCTCAACAAATAGAATTCCAATTAAATTATATATTGGTATTAATTCAAAGTTACAATAAGTGTAAATCGGCATTATATAACGAGCAAGTAAGTTGCCCATTAAAAGCTTCTTTAAAACTCAATTAACATGCGCCTGAGTAATGATTAAATTTTTAAATTGAGCTATTTAATATCCTTGAAGCGGCTTTTAACCAGTTAAGGCACAACAGCACTTGCCAATCAATTATTGCACAGGTTCGTTAAGTCGTTTAGCAACTTACCGGAGCTGTCCTTTGGCAAGTGAAAGTAAGTTTAAGCTAGTTATAGAAAAGTTTATTCCTTTGACATTATAAATTGAATATGTATTTGGAAAATATTCAATATATAATATTGAATACATTATAGAAAAAGGTGGAGTATTTTTGATTCGCATGATTTGTATTTCTTGCAAAAAAAACCCTTTCCAATGAGCAGCTGAAGTGTGGTGAGTGCTAGTACGTGTGTCGCCCCAGCTGTACGAGCAACTTAATGTGGGCGACACTGACACCATGGCGGAAATTCATTGGTTGCTTCATCACAGCTGTACTGTCATTGCATTTGTCTTCTGGCACTCATTTGGCATGGCAATGTTGTTGGTTTGCATACAGCGAACGAGCGAGGATGGGAGCTCTCTCTCACCCTTTCTAGACTTATATGTGCGCCAGTATCTTTTATAGACTTTGTGTGCCCCTTTGGCGGCTACTTAATATGCGAAATCTGCACGTTGTAGATGGCAGCAGGGAACAAGCTTGGTGACCGTGGTCTTGTCGTGCCTTGCATTCAGAATGTCATAGGTTTAACTTGAACAACAACAAAAATGTAGCAGAGGTCAAAAAAACAACACGAAAAAACGAAAGATTAACCAAATTGAATAAAAATAAGAGAGTCATTTAATTTGAATAATTTAATTATGAGCATCTTTTAGCTAAACGTATGCAGCATTTTAATTAAATTTTTCTGGTAGCAAGTCCAGTTTAGGAAATGACTCGGATATTCTCAAGCTTGCAGGAAATGCACAAACATGTAGCATACATGCGTTATTTAGTTTTCACAGTTGACCCATTTTGTGCGTCAAGACATAACGGACTGGTATGCTGCGTAAACCTAATGTCATTGGTAGTATATCATCTGAAAATTCTTCAACAATATGTGTGAAATAAAAATGCCAGTGCACATTTAAACATATATGTATGTATGTATATGAAGCATAGCACTCTGTGTGGGTTTGCAATGGAATTTTCCATTAGATTGGCTTTTGGACATAAAATTCAATTTGGTCACAGTTACTTATACAATGTGCGGTTCGTGCAACAAATACACTGCTTTCTCTAAACGTACTGGCCAAGTTAAGACCAACAGCTGGCAACCCACTTACACATGTATTAATCAGGCAACGGCAATTCTGGGTTGTCATCCATTTTGCTTAAAGCTGCCAACACTTTGTGTCAGGGGGGGGAGAGCCAAACAGGCAGACATGATTTGGATTACACGCTCTTCCAGTACGCTGAGCTGTGATACCATTGCACATAACTGTATTATTTTACGAGAAAGAGAGTGGAAGTGTGAGAAGAGCAGCTCCAGTTTTATCATGTCAGTTGCATTATGTCACTGCGATTGCGACACATGCCAAGCAAACGACACTTCATTTAACTTTGGACCTCGTGCACCAGCAAGGTGCACGCATTTTACAACACTCGCAAGTTGACAGCAGGTTAGGAACAAACAAGAAATGTGCAAATTTTTAAAATTATACTGCAGATCAGAAAGAGTATTATAATGATACATTTTAATTACATGAGCTTAATATATTACTCAATTTGATAATTAAAATAATTAAAGCATTTAGTTAAATCAAACAATAATGTAACAATAATATTGGGAAAGCATCGTAAAATTTTAATAACAATATAATAATTATGAAATGTGTCAGTTTAACCACACTAGCAAAATTTATTTACAATAAATGTTTAATCTAGGTGTGATGCTAACATGAATACATTTTATTTGCAACAATTCATTCAATGGCTAACTGTTGTGGCCTTTACCAACAAAGAACCTTAAATCGATGAGAATAAAAATGTCTGATTTATTGAAACTTTTTATGCCATGCACAAAGCACCTGTAAAACAAAACAAATCTGCAGCACAAAAGCCAAAAGCCAACTTGCATTGGCAAACCACAATCGACAGATGTTAGATGCTTGAACGCCAAAATCGATTGATGGCTGGCATAAAGCTAGCAAACGCACCAAAGATTACACCATATGTGTCAAGGGATATAAATAAAAGAAAAATGAAACAAAGCTGCCTTATCTTGGTTTACTTTTTGCCACATGCAAAAACACAAACATTTTGTGTATAAATATTTCCATTTTTTTTTCTATTGATGTACTTTCTGCTGTTGCTTCAAATATCATTTATCATTTTTGTTCTGTCCAATTTATTTTTATACACAAATATCTTTCATTTGCAGCTCTGTCATGCGCAGTGTTGGCCTCAAACTTTAAATTGTATGCCTCGAAGTAATTGCAACACATTTGCAATTTTAAGCAAATTGTTTTATTAAATTTTTTCTTTTTTCATGTACGCTTTACAATTACCAAACAGAGTTTGCATATTTGTTGAAAATAATTTATAATGAAAAGATAGTCACATTGTTCTGGTTTTAATTGCTTTGTGCAATGCATTGACATTCTTTTTTATTGTAGAGGGAGCCCACAAAATGTTGATTGCTCAGCTTTGTAATGCCAATCAAATAAGCAAAACGATATTTTTCAGTTCTACTAACAACACAATCAAAAATAATAGCTTAAAGCACTTAAGGCACAGCACTTGGGCAGGGCAAACAGTTTGTCATTTATTAGTTTTGGGATTTGTTTGCTGCTGCCCAAGTTTAATTAACTTTTTACAGCCGCTGTTGCTTGGTCTGCCAATGTCAACGAATTGCCAATTGTAGACTAAAAAGCTCTCATGCAAAGTAAATCAAGCAAAAATTATAACAAGATGACCAAAATTAATTGCATTTTGAGCAACGTTCAGTTTTTGGTTAAGAGTTGGCTCTCTGATTATGGTCAAAATAATTGCTTGTGTGGTACTAAATTTTATGAATAGTCTTAGACAATTTTATTACGTTTTGTTTATTGGTTGCCTAAATAGTTATGTTATTGGAATTCGCTTGGCTTAGTATAATCTAAGTAATTTATTATGAATCATTGACAAAAAGAAAACTTTTTCATTAAAATTATTTTGGATTTGACACAAATGCGCACTTTTCGGATTTTGTTGCTCGCGCTCTGCATATGGATATTGCAATTCATAATTCATAGGTAAAATGTGTATTAACGAAAAAACAACCAGATGTGGCCACAAATTTGATTGAATAACAGCTTGCGTAACCTAACGAACCAGCACTTGAACCCATCATCCAAATTGAGATGAGCACAGCATAGCAATAAGATTTTATTATGCCTAAGCCGAAGGCTCACTTGCGGTCGTAAAGCACGACAGGAGCTTTAGCATTAATAATTTATATGGCCAGTAAGAGCTTATTAAACATTAAATAACAGTTTGTATCATGTTGTCGAATTCATTTTTAGAGAAATTTAAAAATAGCAACGCTTTAAGCGTTGAACAAATCGTAACAAATTTTTTCGAACTTCTTTGCTACTTATCTCAAGACGACAAGAAACTTCGTTACAGAGAAAATTCAAAACATAGAATGGATTTTTGATTGAATCAAAATGCAAGGATCTGAAAATTTATACCTTCGCTAATAGGAAGTTCGTTATAAGGATGTTCGGTAGTATGTGAGTAAAATACTCGATATAAAATAAATCTATTTTAATCCATCACTTTTTTCTTTCTTACAGCTTCAGATTCACATGCATGCAATATTAACATCCTATATTTCATTTAAGTCAGCTGAGCTCACTTCTATAGCCTAATATCAAACATTTGGTTTAAAAATAGAGAATCAAATAAGCGATTTAATTGGTTTTGCGCTGCGTATGCAACACTTTTGGCAACACACGCATTACGCTCGTTGATGGGCAACTAGCAAACATAAATAACGAGCGACCGTGTTAAATACTCTCACACAACCACCCACCCACACACATACACACACAAAGTGAAATTGTCGGCTTCACACAAACACAAGCACACTTTCATAAACACATACAAATATTGAGACAGAAAAGCACTGTAGGTGCTCATGCGTAAAACTTTTGTATGCAAAATTTTCACACTTTTGTTAAGGCCCATCAATAGCAGCATAACGAGGCACAAACACACACACACACACACACACTCGAGCACATTTAGTATATATCAGTGACGTGTTCGAATTTGATGAGCTCATATTGATATGATGTAGAAATTATATTCATGGTCGCCTGATTTTCTATACTAAATAAAACGCCTTAGCTGGAACATGCAAATGAACATACATATATATACTATAAATAGCTTTGTATGTGCATGTGTTTGTGTTTTCACACAGAATTTAAGGACGTCAACGCTAGCTGTTAGATAAGCTTCCGCTTTGTTATGTGTGCCCATTGCCTGCCTGCTTATATTTGATTGACTGCGTTTCGAGTTGAAAAAGCAGCCATACATAATCGCCAATTACTATGATAATGTACATTCATTTAAACACACGACCACTCACTTACTCTGGAGCTGGCAAGCAGCCATTGTCTGTTTCTGCAAAATTGGCACAACGACACATAAAATGGCCAAAAAATGCACACATAAAAAGCCGCCAATTGGCAACACGTTACTCTGACAAATTGCTGAGCTGTTCCAAAGCAGCAGCTGTTAAGAAGATTCGCCAAAAGGCGCTGCTTTTTATTGCCTAAAAGAACATCATGACAAACTGACAATCAGTGAAGCGGTCAATACGAAGACTGATTACTCTTACTACTTACTTTTTATAATTTTAAACGTAGTCTACAGAATCCTTAATATAAGAGCCTTTACTTAAGTAAACATAACTGTTACCAAAAAAATGTGTTAGAGAGACTGCATGTTGTATTTATTCCACTTGACAACAATCACAACGTTCAAGTTACCTTCCTTATAATGTTGCTTAAAAAATATTGAAACTCCAGTTCTAGGACCGAATTGTGCAGTTGTATGACAAACTTAATCTCGAAATATGAGTTGTTAAATTGCTGTCAAAAAGTTGTAAATGGAATTTGCCTGAGTCCCCTTCGAACGTTGCCTTCCATTGTTGCTGCCTTCCGATTATATTCTTATTTTGTATTTTGTATTTCTTTCTTTTTTCTAACGGGACACGTAGCCAGTTGCTACACTCAGTGACCTCTAAGTTGTGACTTTGTGCTGCAGTTTATTGCAATTGCGACGAAGCAATTGTGTTGCAGTTGTAAACTTAAAGATTTACAAGCTGACAACACAACTTTTGGAACGCTTAACGACAAATCGTGTTTGCTTGTTTGGCCCCAATTGAGACACAACATTGAGATGGAGTGTGCAAAGCTTGAGTAGGAGCGAGAGGTTGGTAGAAGAAGAGACGAGGCTATTAAGCTGATGCTCTTGAATAAAATCAAATATACATAAGAGCCAACAAATTGAAATATACACAAAATGTTGCATAACTTGTTCAACTGTCAACTGTCATGTCTAAAGTATTTGGAAGAACTTTTGCTTGCCTTTTTATTTGCTTCCAGAAAAATCGTCAAGGGAGCAGCTTTCTATCGGCTGACGAAAAACAAATACCCTTGCAGACAAACCAAAAAGAAAACAATGTTTGATGAAGTTATTTGAAATAACTTTGAACAATATAATTCGATTCTGACAAAGATAAATATTTTAGACAAATTTCATAAGAAAAATTTAAATTTATGAAAGTTTCATTCGCAACTTTTTTGTAAATCATTACTAACTTCAAAAAGAAGTCAGCACAAAAGCGATTACATATTCAAAAGAGAAATTAAGAAAACGTTTTAATACAATTATGGAACAATTAGCACAAACAAGAACATAGTATTTAAATGCTGTGTATACCCAGTATAAAACAAACTTTGTTAAAAAGGGTTTAATAAAGATGCAAAATTGAATGTTAAAAATAAGTAGAAGAAAGCTCCTCCGATTCCATTAGAATCCTTAAGTTTTTCTTACTTATTTTTCCTACTTATGTAAGTTTAACACCTGAATGTAAGATAACTCTTTGTCGACTCAAGTTCACCGACTTCTTATGCTAACGTTTTGCAAAAATCAAAACATATTTTGTTTTTGTTTCGCAACTATCAAAAACTAATGGCAAAACTTTTCTCACAACTTTTTACACAGTCCCTAAAATACTTACCAGCGTTGATTTTCGTTTTTGGCTCGTCACTTGCATTGCATCGATTTTCATTACACAATACTTCGTTTCCGGAAAGTGATGCCAACTTTTAAGAACTAAGCTGGTTTCAAGGAAACTAAAAGTTTAATAGAACGTACCAGCTTAGAGGCATATTTAAAAATTGAGTTCAACTCCCCTGTGTTACCAAAAAGTTCCTTTTATTTTACTTTTTAGAAAGCCAAATCAAGAGCATGAAAAACTGAGCTGTCAATACAATAGCTGGCATTTGAGAGAAGTATTTATTAACTTTTAAGTTGGCTTTAAAAAATATTTTTCAAATAAATTTTATTTTTTCCGGCAAAGAAACCACACACGAATGAATACGTGCTGGTTATACGAACAGTTTGCAATGATTTGGGCATTGGTCAATTTAAAGTTGTTAAGCTCTGATTGTAAATAGCCATGGCTCATTTATCATGATTTCATTTTATTTGCTGCTGGATTGGAACAACTCTAAAACGACTCTTTCGACATGTGACATTGTGACATCGAATGAATAAATACAAATCAATTTAAACTTATCTGATTTGCCTTTTATAATTTCAATTGCAATTGATTGATTACAACTGTTGCTACCAAAACAAAAAAGTGAACGATCACCAATAAGAAAAGTTTGACTTTTAGCTACAAAAATTGATTAGGAAAGAAAATCGTTTAATAAGCGAATGGAAAAAAGCGTTGAAATGCCTTTTTTTCTATGAATAATTTCAAATTGGCAGTAATTATTTAAAAAACAAACTCTTCAACTACCGGCTTAAATAAAAGCTTAAAAACCTCAACAAAATATGCACAAAATAAACTTGGCAAACTCGCCGTAATTTAATATATATGTATATATGTATATGCAGACTAAATATTTTTATTTTTTTCTTCTCCGGTTTTTGTTTCAATGCGGTCTTCGTTTTAAATGGCTGAAACCACAATGCAAAATATATGAGGCGCTCAAATTTTATTTGTAGTTGAATGCGATGAGTCTGACAGTAGAAAGAAAAATGTCTGTGGCACAGACTCTGTGCTGCCATAAATTTATGATAAAGCAAAGGCAATGAACCTGTTATATATGATTTATGCATGTACAATGGACATCAATAAAGAAACGATACGTTAAACGTCGTGTTCTAAAATTGAACACTTTTGGTTCGATTGACAATCTCAATGGAGTCAGATAAAATATGTATATCGACTGAAAGTTTGGTTCTTAAGCTTATATGCAGGATAAATTTGGAAATGTTTCCATTTCTACAGTTAAGGAATAACTTAAGCCTATCATTAACAGAGGTAAGAGACTCTTCGATTACTACAAAGCTTTTTGCATTTTACTTACATAAACTTTATCATTAAACAGCTGGACTCAAAGTTGCGAGTGCGTGTTTTGTTACCAAATAGTATCGATTCATGGCAAGAGGATACCCGTGCCTTGATGACTTTGAAAATGAAACAACAGCATGCCTGCAGCATCGAACAACAGCAATTCCAAAGCGAACGGCAAAGTTCACTATCTAACATGAAGCAAACGACTTCAAAACGCAAAAAGAAACAAGTGGAAACGTTGCAGTCGTACGTAACAGACTGCGGTATGTACTCGATACATATATAAAAGCCTGATACCTGCAGGGGTATGCGTTTCGTTCAAAGATTGGCTGATGCAGATCTTTCGGGGAAGTCACCAATTATATTCCACAACAAATTTGCTGTCTCTAGCACAAAAACTGAGAAAGATACACGCATTCCCGTTTTTACCTTCGGTATCGAGTATAAAAATAGGTTGAGAAAAAATAGCCGACGATTAAGCCGCCACACAAACACAGCGACACACACACATACCCCCAGCGCATGGCAGTATCCAGTTTGGAATGTTTTCATATGGCTGAACAGTGCCTGCGTCAATTACAGGTAAGAAACTTTCGCTGCGTTGTCTGTGAAAAATGTGTCAACATATTGCTACAAACTATTATTGCTCAGTTAAACTGGGGAAAAAAATATAAACATTTGATAAATTCCTGCTCACCTGGTGCAGAAAACCTTGATGAATGAACGTTATGCATAAGTTTGTGTTTTTGTGTGCATGCAAAACACCTGCTGTTTACAAGACGCTGTCTGAAGTACATATAACGCATACGCAGCGGGTGCACATACATCTCAACTACAGTTGCACACGAACGACAGCAGACAGAGAATGACAGCGCTACTTACAAATAGTTGCCTGTTGCTAAGCTCAAAGAAATGGCCAAGCATTTAATGAGTGCTTAATGAATGGGATGGCAACTTTGAAGTGAAAAAAAAAACTCATTAAAGTCTGCGCAAAATAAATCTAACGACCTCATTGTCATGACAGCCGTAAAGAAGAAAACAAGAGTCGGAAGACAAAAATAGCCAGGTCTATTAAAAAGCCATTGCCATGCGGAGGTCGCTGCAACGAGGAAACACAGACTAAATGATTCAAAACGCAAAAAATTGAATGTTTACTGTTTGTCGAATATTCAATGCACTTGCAAAAATAATTCTTTTTCATAGTTCATTAAAGTTAGTGAACAAAATTTATTTTAGCGCTAAAATTTGTTTCTCTAAACAAACATTTTACCTGAAAAATCGTTAGTATTTCACTTGCCAGTAACAGACTGACATGTTATTATCCAGATAAGGATTACGTACACAATGCCATTCACAAGCCACCATAAAATTATAATGCCCTTTGCAAGGGTATTAAATAAAACGGAAAATATCCACAACTTTTCCACAAATTGTTATTTAATTGTGAGGCAAAAAGATAATTAACCGCGGCGAACCGTCCGGTAGGACATGGCTCGAGGATTAGGTGGTGATGACAGGTATGAAAGCACAGCCCAGCAAATAAGGATGGCTGAATGCAAATGCAAAACAGAGACATAGCCAAGAATTTTACATATATTTAGAATACAGAAGGAAGTTAGTAGACCATAATGCTTTAAAACTTGGTAAACTTTTAAAGAATTCAACGTCAAAAGTAACTGGCTTGAATAAATGAGCATTTATATCTACACTTTTATAATGTTATCACGAAACCGTACTTAAAAGCTTTATTTGTATAATTTTTTTGATGACTGAATGTGTTTATTTCGAAGAAAATGATTTAGCTTTCTTTCATATATATATTTATACATATAGTATATATTTTGCTCTTGGGTCTCTGAGCGATGGTACTTTGTTTATTTGTCTGGCTGGTTGTCATTCACTGACATTGTAAATTGCGTTATGCGCTATTGTAAGCCGCTTAACCGCTTGCAGACAAAGAAGAAAGTGAGTGCACTAACGACAAACGAAGACGACGACAATTGTCGCACGGACAATGAACCAAAATTGCCTTTTCATGGTGTGAAATAAGTCAGAAACCAAGGAAAAACTCTTGAGAGTGGACTGCAAATAAACCCAGAACATTGTCCTTGCCACAGCTGGTTGTAAGCGATATGCATATAAACGTATTTCAAATGCCGTAACAAGCACCTCATCGCCCCATTTAATTGCTTAACTTCTGTGATTTTGTAATTCAAGATCTAATCATAGATTATTAATTTTAATTGTACGCAACCGAACTAAATGCCTTAGATCAACACAAATGCATATAATTTGCATAGTAATAAGAAAATTATGATATTCCCAAATTTTACGTCGCTTGCAGTACTATGGTCAACTGTTGAACTAATTTATTAAGGTTACACACACTCAAGCTACTGCTTGCTGGGCCCTCAAAATCAGGGAAGCAGACAAACAAATTATACTGTCAGCGTTAGCAAAGCCCACAGAATTAGTTTGCTTGTGTATTCTGCATGTATGCAGAACGACATTAGTTGACCTTTGCCAGTCTGCGGCTGACATGGCGTATGCGCTACGTAACGAGTTTAAAACGTAATTGGCGTTGACGGTGTCTTACATCATTTTACTGCACAGGGTATTAAAGCTGCGAATGACAGCTGAGTACACATGAATGTAGGTAGGACAAATGCTCATTTGCATATACATAAATAGACCGTATACGCATTTCTTAGCTTGTTTATAACAGATTTCATACTTGAAGTCATGCTATAAATATAAGTGCAATTGAATATGGCTGTTTATATGCAGAGCAACCGCTTACGAAATGTTATATAACGCTAACTTAGCAAGTTTGGATAGCCAGCACTAGGGCTCTATTTACGGATAGGGTGCAGGCGTGGGCCTTCAGGTTCTACGTACGTAAATTAAGTTGACCAAAATCTACATCTTGGTGATTTACGTACGCAATTTATGCGCACATATGGGCAATGTTTGCCCTAATTGTTCATATTGCCGGACACCAAATGCCATTTTTGGCAAATAAACGAACGGTAAATTTTGTCTATCCAACTTGGTTGTCATTTCCGGTTTTGTGGGTTTAATTATGGCTGTGTGGGCTGTAAGATAACTTTGCCAGCAGATACTGCTGCGGAAGTGAACGTATCCATTAATCGACCTGCAAGGGCTTTAATTTCCAAAGGGAAAGCGTGAATGACGATGTCAGGAACATTTTCTTTATACAAGCAAGCATAAGCATAAATTTTAGTACAAAGGCAACCAAACGCTAATAAAATAACTTTGCACACAAAATTTATTTGGGTTAAGCGAAAAAAAAAATGTATTCAATTGAATTTTCCAAACAACAAAATAAAATGTTAGATCTACATTTCGCTTTCAACAACAATATGATTATCTTAACATAGTTCGTAGTTAAAGTGAAAAACTTAAACAAGTGCACTTGGCAGAAAGCTCTTTCTCACTGCTTACAATAGTCTCTTGTAACTTATCCCTCAGTTGACACATGAAAAAATGTCAATGCTCAGTTTCCTAAACACCCTTCTTACCCTCTTGTGAAAGCCGCTTTGTCAGTTGACCGCAAAAATACTTACGCTCACACACATAAGTGTACTCTTCAAAAGCAGCAGTACGTATTTGTGGTAAAGCTGATGCTGAATGAGTTTAGAGAGCTTGTCTCCTGTGTATGAACATGGAAACCACATCTTTTGCTACAGCAAACTTTTTGCCTGCCACTTGACAGTAACACCATCCCACACAGACAAATAGTGCATGTCACACACTGAACGCAACTTACAAAGGTGAAAATGACATGGTTTTTATATTAAGGTTCAAACTTTTTAGCGCACATTAATAATGAGGACAAATTTTGTAGGCATCAATTGAAACTGAAAAGCAGCATAGAAAACGGAACAGAAAAAAAATAAATAAATAAATGAGCAGAGAAAATGATTTATTGATGGTTTTCGCCAACTGTGTTACACTTAAGGCCATGAAAAAAGGTTATACAATATGATTATAAAGTTTTGTTGTGACTTTTTTATTATAAGGATGAGTGTTTTAACTTAACCCAAAAAAAAACTCGCATACAGATCATGCAAATCGTGAAATTTAGTTTAGGGTGAGCCAAACAATTTAATAAAACTCATCTGAGAGAATTTCACATGCTACACAGCGCTTGACTGATAGATACTTGGCATTCCACACCATTCCACTTCATTCCGGACGAAACGTCTTCTTTGTCTGCGTTACAACTAACGATGACAGTTAAAGTTTTTCCTTTGCTTTCACACTTTACACACGCTAACCCGCACACATAGACGTTGTCTCAGCTTTGTCTCTTGTCGCTTAACTTGTTTCATCGTATTGTCTAGGCAGCCTTTCTACCCTAACACCAAAGACTACGTTTTTTTGCATTCGTGCTTTTAAAATCAAATTTGTTCTTTCATTTCGCTATAAGCTGTGTCTGCTGGCGGACAAAAAAGAAAACACTTCAGAGGAAGAGAAAGTGAAAATGTAAAGTGAAAGCAAGAAAATCAAGCGCAACCACGAACGTTTTGTGGGCTAAATAAATGTTAATAAGCTCAAGTCGTTGTACTTTTTGGGGCTTAGTCTCTTGTAAAATCCAATGAATACAAATAAATTATGCGGTTATTCAAATCGGACTCAGTTAGCCAAGAAAGCTGGCGGCATTTTGATCCTTTGGCTAAGGCGCTTGTTTCAAAGCAGCTTAAAATTATCGAAATATTTAAAATCCGAAAAGCATTTTGGCGAAGTTTGCTGAAGCGGAATTGATTGAACGAGCTTTCACTGTATTTTATAGTCACTATCTTAGAATCTTGGAATATTTAATGTCATGTTTTAATGTGCTTATGGATATGTGCAACTCGTGAACTTTTAGCTTTCTTGACAAACTCATTTTAACTAGACATTTCTAGGAAAACACATTAAATAGTTGGACAGTTTAATGAGATTTGTTTCAAACGAAAACGTTCAACATGAGATTTCCATCAAAATCTTTTCTATTTTAAAATTCTTATTAAACTAAACTTTACTCATAACTTACTTGTTTAGCATCAACAAAGGAAGCAAATTATAAATATGTCATAGGCAAACAATGAAACCTGCCAGAGCAAAATTTAAATCACACAACGATGAAATGTTCACCGCAGGTGTAATATTTCATTATGGCCTCATTTGCCACACAGGCGGCGAGCACAACAGCCAACAAGAAAAAAATCAAATATACAATATCTTGCACAGAAAAAAAGCAATCATTGCCAAGCATAAATAAGCAAGGTAAAAAAAACGGTAAAGGTAAAAAATATGATAAAAAATTGTTGAATACATTTAGATTGAAAATGTGGGCGGGGGTTGGTATGGAAATGGAAACTGACTTGTTGTATTCAAGCGCAAATGTGCGTGTAATCAGCTTACTTACGCATGTTTATTAGATGTTTACCAATATTGAATTTTGTAAATTTTCGTAAATGTTCGAAATTGCTTTTAGATTGAGGAAAGGTTGGACAATAAACAAGTTTTTAAAAGAACTTTGTTGACCAGCTTAAAATAAGTCTGAAAATGTTTTGGTTGGCCTTTTTTAACGAACATAAATTGCCACGAAAGCGAGCCAAACTTACAATTATAAACGTTAACATCTTTCATCGCATAGTTTACATAAATTAACGCAACTTTATGCAGCTTTATTTTGCGCCCGCCACCCCTGTAATCCTCTAGGGACAGTCAACCCTTCACTTTACTTATTTTTATTTATTTATTTATTTTTTTGCGATATCAACACGCTGCCTTCGGTCATTCTTTGGTTGTCCTTGTTGCTTTCTGCTTTTTGCTTTTTTGACAGCATTATTTACCGTGTCGTCATTCGAGCAACGGCAGCACCAGCAGCAGCAGCAACTGGCATGGCTCTTCTCCCAAGTGGCTTGTTTGTTAATAGAATTTACAGTTTTTCTTCTTAGCTCCGCTGTCTCACAGTTCACAACCAACAGCCAAGGGCATTCAAAACGAGGAGGGAGTGTTTAGCGTTCAGGTGCTGCAAAAGCAGCCTGCTCATAAATCTGCTGATGTCTGCTGCTCTGTGCAAATAAAACGTGCAATGCAGCGTATACGTAATATTCACAAACATGTGCCTTAGCATATACGAACGTCTGTATATAATAATACAAAATTTAATGCAGCATAAGAAAATGCTTCAAATGCAGTCAACAACGCATAAAGTAAGCATCCTTAATAAAAATAACCAAAAAGTTTCGCCACTAACACTAACTCAAACTGGCAAAATATATACAGCTGTGTTCAAAATAATAGCAGCGCACTTTTTGCTGACAAATATGACCATTTTACGCGTGTTCGTCTTGAAGATCGAACACGGCATTTTTTTATAATAGAGTGGGGGAAGAGAAAAAAAAACCGAAAAGCTGTGCTTTACCGTTTTATAGATAATTTTGCGTAAGTACACCGAAATTGTGTTGTTCAAATTAATAGCAGCGCTTCATTTAAACATTACAAATATTCAAGTAAAAGTTGTTAATTTCATGAAAGTAAGTTTAATTAATGTTTTAACTATTAATTACATCGGAATACATAATAATAATGAATAAAATGTACTGTAGTGGGTAGAAACAGTCATTGCTCAATGAAAAAGCGCGAATGGATATTAAACCTTAGAAAACAAGGTAAAACATACAGGAAATCGAAAGATTGGTTGGATGTTCTGCTAAAATGGTCTTTAATGCCATTAACTATCGCTAGAAACCCGAAACCCGTGGCAGGAAAAGAGCTACCAATGAAATTGATGACCGACGCATTGTGCGCTCCATCAAGGCTAATCCATTCGCGTCTGCAGATTCATTAAAAGCAGACCTAAGCTTGTCAGTGAGTAGGCACTATTCGGCGAAGACTTCGAGCACAAACTCCAGGCCCGAAGTCCAAGGAAGGTGCCTCTACTTACTTCAAACACATAAAAGCTCGAATACAGTTTGCTAAAGAGCACCTGAAATGGCCCTCAACAAAGTGGCCAACATTCTCGACTGACGAGAGTAAAACGTGTTGTTTGGTGGAACTGGATCCAGACAATATGTGCGTCGTCTGCTAAAACACTGAATATCACCCTAACCACACGCTAAAGACAGTTAAGCATGGTGGATTAAAAATTACATGCGCTGCTATTATTTTGAACACAACTGTATATGTATATTTTTGTGTTTTTTCATCAAATGTAAGTTGGGTTTTTGCTTAACTTATAAATTCTTGAGTTTATCACAAAATACACTGTAGAATCTGCAACCTAAGATCCTATCTTACTTACTTTCCATTTATAAAACATTCTTATTTCCACTCATCAATTTAGTTACATGCTTGTTGGTATTTACTCTCTATTTGAACTATTATCGTGAAAGACTTGACTTGTTGGCACTTTAATTCGTCTATACGTGAATACTATCTGCAGATAATTAAATGCCATTTCCTTTAGTTCACTGACGGAGCGTGACTTTCATCAGCTAATCATTTTCAAGTAGTTTATTTTGGTGCTACAATTAGTGAGAGCAGACTGAACAGTTAGCTGCAAAATAATTTCACGGCTGATTACACAAAGGACCAAAAAACAAGCGAAATATTCTTAATTGGAAAATAATGTCAAGCTGCTGTCTGTTATCCGGTTCTTGTTCTTAGTTCGGCTCGGGCTTCTTGCTGTTGTTGACGATGATAGAAACGACGATAAGGACGAGGAAGACGTGCAAGATGCTAAAGATGACGACGGCCGCGTTAATGTTTAAATCGTGACTGTTCCACACTCGACTGCTGTTTAATCAACTAAAGGCAAATCAAGCGAATCAAGCAAAAAGCTGATTTAGGTCAAGCCAAGAATATTTAGCGAGCTTGTAACATTATTTCCCACAACAACTACAGCTGACATCACAATTACTTCTGCCTTTAAAGCAAAAAAAAGACTCTAAAAATTCAATTCAACAATGAAAGAAGCATTTTTTCCCCCATCGCTTCATTGCTGGATTTGTTGCGGTAATGGAAAACAAAAACCATACAAAAGCAATGAAAATGCCCATCTTCAAGTCTTATTCTCTCACATTGTACATATGTTTATGTATAGTGCTCGGTTTTGCCCATTGTTGGTGTTGCCGCTTAGGCTTTGGCGCCACTTAAATGTTGCGTATGTTGAGGGAACATAAAAAATCGAGCCACATAAAATACTATATATAAAAGTGAATAGATGCTCGCCCAGTGGCGTAGAGATGAAAAGAAAATGGAAAAGGAGTAACTTGACTGCAGACAGGTATTGATTACACTTAACAACATTTCGCTAGCTACTCTTGCACAATCGAAGGTCTTATTTTGCTCTGTTTAATGAGGTCTGAGATTGGGAAATGCAGACTTTGTAAATGTATCATATTTAGTCTCAGAAAAGAAAGAAAAAGAATCAAATTAATCAAACATTTATCTAAATGTTAAACTGCATTTTAGCTGAACGCTTTTGAGGCTTGAAACTATAACCCTTTTGGTCTACCGCACTGTTTAGCTGTGTTAAGCAAACGTCAATTCAGAACAGTTATCCCAGTTTTCTCAGCATGTGGGTGAAAAGGCATGCGTGTATCCTTACAATATAAATAAGCGCCACATGCTCAACATATTTATGCTGTTTTATTGCATTGCGCTAAAAGTCAAAGCAAACGAAATTCAAGCAAAACCAAAACCGTGACCGAGCAGAGAAATGGGTTAGCCACTCGGTAGATGTCAGATGTTTATTACATTTTTCTAGTTGGCTCACTTTTCGGCTATGTTTGGCATTGGCAAAGCCAGAGCTAAAATCTTGTTATGTGCTACATTTAACGCTCAAATAGCTGAACATTTCAGTCAGATATACCCATTTATGTGGCCAGAAAAAAACTCATTGTGATTGTGCCAGAGTCTTTGAATACTTTTATATACAAACATATCTATATAGAATTCTCTCTCACTTTGATACTCCACTTAAAGTTTACTTACACATAGTATGTTTGGAATTTCTCTTGCGATGCTGAGCTTTTTTTCTTTTAAGTCAGCAGCAATGCAATAAAATTGAACTGCCTTGTGTAAGCCTTTCGTTTTTGTTGTGATTGTACCTGCAAATAGCTTAAAACCTACTTGCTTGCAAATCGATACGCAGTCATAAAAATTCTTTAAATTTATTGCATACTTTCATGCGTGCCCTTGCCGATTTTTACACCCTTTTGATTGGCCTTTGCGCAAATGATTGTTATATAAAGCAACGCGTAAATTTTATGCATGCCATCGTTAAAACGTTTAACACTGCGTATGTGTGATATCTCAGCTGCTGGTATGTGTTAAGCAGAACGTTCGCTTTTGTAGTTGTAATTGAAAATTCATTAATTATTCACAAAATATAACTGCGTGAGAGAGAGAGAGAGAGAGAACGTTGAATAGATTATGCAATGCCGTACTGAAAGCACTGTGGTCGTCGTCAGTTAATTGAATTGATTATTTTTTTTTAGAAAATTACCATAGCATTAAGCGCGCAGTGGGCGAATTCAATTAAAATTTAATAGAATTAATTAAGCGACATTTTTAACGACACTTAATTGACAAAAATGCTAGGATGCTTAACTTTCCATTCTTGGCGACTTTAAAAACAAGATTTAATAAGCAGCAATTTACTGATAATCATTAGAAGGAAATCTTAGCATTAAAGTTTAATGCGCACAGCTAATCACAGACATACACACTAACAAACACATGTTCATTTTGTCCGCCCCAAACACTTAAGAAACTCGTAAGCCTTAAGAGAAAACAAAGTGCAGCAAACAACGATGCTGTTGCATGGCAGCAACTCAAATGCCAAAGACTGGGCCACAATGCAACAGAAGTTAAGACCAGAAGCAAACAACAGCTAACAACACAGCAGCACTGACAGCCCGAGACACTTAATACATAAGAAACTTGGCCAAGTAGCCAGCCAACAAGCTGCACTGCAGCTGCGACCAAACACTCTCTCTCTCTCTCTCTCTTTTTCTAAGTCTTGTACTTGGCATTTGAATGAGGAGTGAAAATTGCTTTAGTTTCGAACCGATTTAGAGCCTTATCTCACAGTTGGCAATGCAGTCAGCTAAAAGCACCAAAAATCAATTTCTAGCTCTAACACGTCTTAAGTCCTTTTACAATATTCTCACAATACAACCAGCTAACAACATTTTTCTTAGTAATGATTTCAATTCAAACAAGTACTTTATTTCGATTTTCGAATCGTGAAAATCGTTTCACTTGCATTTTAGTTTTTGCCAGCCAGTTTTGTCAGGTGTCAACTTTGTCGCTTGTTAAAAAGTTTACTCGGCTTTGACAGCATCAAAAGGAACTAGTATTGAGCGAAACACAGCGAACAAGCACAATTTCAAAAGATGCTAATTGTAAACTTGTCGTCGCTGGCGTACGATAAAGAATTTGTTACTAGCAGGAGGAGCAAAAGGATCCTTTTGATTTTACCGCTGTTCGCAAGTAAATACCGCAAATGCAAATATTTGCCGTGTTTTGTGCTAAGTAGAAAAGCAGCAGCAGCGTCTTTATTCCTACGCGATTCAGCGATTGGAATTGTGTACGGATGCGAATGTAAATGCGGATGCAGATGTTGTATGGTATCCCTGGCATGACAAGCAATCACGCAGTTCACACACTCCATTGAATTTTAAATGAAGCCGAAACCGCCGAGGCCGCCACCGCCGTGCATCTTCAAAGCAAAAAACTTTTAAAGCTAGTTCTTTGAATATGACTCGGCGACCAGAGGGACAGATGTAGTTATAGAGACTACAACATAAATGAAAACCAAAACGAAAGCGGAGACATATACTAAGACAAGCACGCAACG
Source organism: Scaptomyza montana (assembly GCA_018904305.1). NCBI lineage: Eukaryota > Metazoa > Arthropoda > Insecta > Diptera > Drosophilidae > Scaptomyza > Scaptomyza montana. The sequence continues at coordinate 1,984,668 of JAEIGR010000017.1, read as the reverse complement.
CGATATGTTCACAAAAACAAAAAAAAAAGGACAAGAAAATCATAATACAAAAAGTTCTTGCCGCGCGGTTTAAAGCCACTCAAGCCACCAATCTACCAAATACCAGCTGCCACGACGCCCCCTTGACGTATTTTGTGACCACATTCAGAACATAATTGGCGACGTGTTCGCGTTGCCATTGCCTTTGCCGTTGCCGTTGCCGTTGGTGCCGCCTGCACACTTAATGCTTATGAAATTCTAAGCAGTACTTGCTTCAGCTGTATCTACAAATATGCTTATTATACGATAAGTACATCCACCCCGGACAAACCAATAAGCAACTGGTATGCGTAGCTGAGCGCAAACAGGAAGCGCCAAATTAACAACAGAATAGAACAGACAAATTTTCCAAAAATATAAAATTTATTAAATAATCAAATTAGATCAAGAGTACTGTGCGTCTGATTAAAATCTTAAAACGTAATAAAATGCTTCTTGTGTCTGAATTTTCCATACAAATTCATTACTTTTGCATAACGAATTAAGTACAAATTTTGATGAGCATTTTCATTCTGTATACTATAGCTATCGTCTATCTTTCTCTCTTTCCTCAAATACTTTATTTTATGTTTATCATGATGATGATGATATGATATGTAGGGTGCTGACGTAGTGCACGTATGCGTTTTACCTTTTTACTGGCTTCTGTTTATTTTAAGAAAGTGTTGGCTTCTTTATTTGTTTTGTGCTAACGCCATAAAAGTTTGCTTAAGAAGATGTGAAAACATAGCCAGGCAAGTGTAGTAAGGAGTTTTTTCTTGCTTCATTTCTTTTACTCGTTTGTTCCTGTGTAACCTGCTGTTCAATTTGTTATTTTTTTATGAGCAGCATCAGCTGCAAGTTTGTTGCGCCAACGCCACACATACGCTCAAAGGGGCCATGTGACTTGCGGAAGCAAGCTGCTGGGAAGGAAATGCAGCAGTTTCTGACATTTAATGCATGCTGGCAGTTAACATTTAGAATAAGTATGCACGTTTTTACACACACTCGGAGTAATGACTTCCCAATATTCTGCCTAACCATAGTTCCCTCCCTTTCCTATCGTTTCCTGTGCTGCAATTTTTGTCCACGACTGTGTATCTATGTGTGTGTGCGTGTTTGTGTATGAGCCAAGGGCCATGAAACGTTTTCAGCATACTTCACTAAAGCTAAAATATGAGAGTAGATTTTTATGAACAGCAATGCGGGAAATGTGTAGAAGAGCAAGACCAAATATACGTACATAAAAAAGAGAACAGTTAAAAAATGCTTAATAAAATCTGTGCAAAAAATCTGTAAACTCTTTCAAGTAAAATGCACTGGATTTCTAATATATTCGATTTGATTGAGAGGAAGCATTTCGGTGGTTCTTAAAAGTTTAGGTTATTTAACTTGAAAAGTTTGCATGAATAGTAAAGCGAGTATTTTTACCAAAAATTGTTATGATCTAGATTTATTTGTTAGCCCGTCAATACTGGAATTTTAGTTTAGAATTTAGTGCAGTAATCTGTTCTTTTCATTCAATCATCCACAATGAATCAATTTTAAAGAGAAAATAACTTATTTAGAAATCGAAAGCACCCTTCAAGCAGTCAAAGGAATGTGAAAGTAATATGTATACACTTCACGCTAGTTTAAAACGCTGCAGCAAGCTGTCTAAATGGTTCATAACGACTCGAGTAAAATTACTCAAACGGTGGCAAAACTTTGCCACCTGTGTCACTACCTAGCTGATTTATCACCAAGGCAACCATAAACAGTGAGGGTTTTTAAGTGGCGAAAAGTATTTTGCTGCCCGAACGATCATAAACTGTTAACAGAGACATACTAATTAAGGTTCTGTTAAAAGCTTTTACCAACTATTTAAGAGTAACGAATTATCCTTATCTTAGTCAGCAATAAAAGCACTTAATTTAACTTATTATTAATAACAATTTGCGGCTTAGTTAAACATCTAATTAAACTAAGTTATACTCTTTTTAGTTAGAGAGTGCTCCAAAATTTTATTATTTTCCCCATTTGCAACTGTCGCATTAATTAATAATTGTCAATTGTATATATTTGATGCAAAGTATTTGAATATAATTTATGCCTATTTACTACATTTTCGTTGACATTGTGCGCAATATGAATGTTTATTAACGTCAGCAACAGCAGCTGCCATTGAGCACGTACAAAAATGTTTGCGCATTCGGTGATTGGAATTTGGCAAGAAAATATTCCACTTAGATGATAGCAATAATAAACGGGCCATGCAAAATGGCCCGAAAACCATCCAGCACATAAATGCGAAATGCATATGCATACCTGTTTTCGATGGAATAGAATGAAACAATAACAAATGGAGAGAATTGTTGATTAGAAAACTGAACAGGTATTGAAAGATAATGCACATGCAGGTTTTATATATATGTACTATTTAAGGTATTTTAACTTTTACATTTTGCTTAACTTCAAACCTGAATTGAATTTCATACTTTTAAATTCAATCAAAAGAAGTTTTATTTATTAAGGGTCAAATAATATTCTCAAGCATCAAAAAAGACTTCAGTAAAGAATCTCTGTCTACTAAGCCAATACCAATAAATTTGGCTTGCGCACATAAATACCAGCCCTCAAGCAAAATATCTTTATGTACGTATAGCAAAATATATTTCTTTCATATACATTTATAAGTGTCTGTCTATAATATATAATATATTGCCAGGCACATGTGTTGGTCATAAATAAATCTTCGTGCGCCCTTTATGCTTCAGTCGCCTATCTTTTTGTACTGCATTGCAAAGTGTTTTATGTGGCAGCCAACTAATTGTGGCTAAAGGTCGAAATGCACACAATACAAAAAAATAAAAAACTACTAAAAGCAAAATGCGAAAAACTTATACCACACGCATACAAACGAAAATTCTTCCTGTTCAATACATTCTGTTGGTATTCAAGCAAAAATTAAATAACTATTCATGATTATCTGATTTTATCAATTATTGTGCAATACTATTAAACAAAATTCTTATTCATACCTATATATTATTGGAATTCCGCTGCTCTTTGCATACGTCGTGTCTGTTTACCTAATAATTTTTCAATCCTTATGTTTTGTGTACACACACTTAAATTTTAAGCACAAAATATGTGTCTTTGCATATAACACGCCGCACAAAGCGTACATACAAATACACTTAAGAAGAACACACACAAAACGCTCCACTCAGTTGACAAATAAACGCACATTTGCTTTACAGCCGTAACATACGTCTTTGGTTACCTTCTTTTTAATATGCCGACTGTAACAGTAGAGAGCGTAATTGGAACGGTTTTCACTAACTTCTTTTCAAACACACACACGTCACACGATCACGCAGTTATATTGCATACTAAGCGGCGTTTGCTGCTGAAGCCGCAAGCAATACGAGACAGGGAAATTTTAACAGAGTGGCTGCTGTGCGAGCTCACAAAAGCAAAAGCCATGCAACACGTGTCCTTAACAGAGGTACAATGTTAATCGCCGCTGTTAAACTTAACATCTGTAACCCAGTGACTTACATTGCATTGACTGTGCTCTTAAGTTTGGTTCGCTCTTAAGGCCAGCTGTCAAGTGAAAACATTTGCGCATTTATTTATTCAACCAAATACATTTCAATAAATGTTGCAAAATGTTACATGTGTGTACAGAGCAACATCAAAATATACACAGAATCACTAAGCCACAATTTTTAAACTTATAAATTCATGTCAAAGAAGGTCCAAGGTTCTTTTACAAGCCACAGGTGTGACAGAAGAAAATTAAGTTACACATATAACTCAGCTGCCATCCAAAGGAATTCACAAGGAAATTGGCTACGCAAGTGTGTGTGTGTGTGTGTGTGTGTGTGTGTGTGTTTGTGCCATGCATCCCAACAATTTGTGCGTTAAAAGTTTGATCGCAAATTATATATAATGTATACGACCCCTGTCATGTACTTTACAATTGTTTCTAGCTGTGTTTGTCATTACACCAAACGACTTTGACAGAAAAAATATCGACGCCCATAAATTGCTAGAGAAAAACAAGAAAAATAATGTTACAAGAAAAATAAATCGGACAGCAGCTGGCTCTAGCTAGAATTTCTTGGTCCAGGCAAACAACACGCATTGTATTAAGCCGCTTAAATTATGCCATTAGAGCCAATGTAATGTCAACGACTCGTTGCGTCCGAACAGACGGCGACATAGCTCGAGATAATTTAGTTATAACAGTGTCAATGAACGTGTTATCCATCTCTACGTATAGGAGACAATGTTCATTTGGAATGCGATGTCAATGACGTACAGCAAAGATATCTTTAAGCTGAGAGTAGATAATAGCAGAGTTGTATATGATTATTGCAATTTAATTTGGCTTATCAAGTGCCTAAGTTCACAGTCCAACTGAAAGTCTGCTTCGGACAGTTGACAGCCTATTAAAATGCTCAAATAACATTTAAATGTCAAAGGCTAATGGATTGGTAATAGAATCTCAAAAGCTTCAGAAAGTCACAAATAACAGGCGCTTGTCAAAAGAAATTATATATTTTTATTTAAATGTTGAAATGTTTAAAGTAAAAGCAATTTATGAAAAAAAAAAAAACTCTTAACAATTTAGCAGCTGTTAATTTGCTTTTAATAAAGTAAGTGAAATTTAAAGTTAAAGCTACACAAAATTAATCTATGCTATAAAGATGAAAATGCGGAACAAATCAAATCTGTAAATCAAATCGAAGCTTATTAAAAATTGAAGTATACGTCGGTGCAACATCTTGCCAACGGCATGCGGATGCTGGTATATATAAAAAATTTGTTATTCAAATCTTATAAAATATGAACCATGTTGAAAAATATAGCATGCTGCACGGTTGCAAGCATGCAATCTTATTCGGCCACACAAGAATAACGGCTTCTCTGTGCCTGGAAAAACAAACAAATAAAATATGTAGCAGCTCACGTAAGTGGATGTTCTACACAGGTAAAGTGGATTTTAGGTAAGCGCAAACAAAAGTAATAGCAGACAAGAGACAAACAATTGAGATACTTTAAAGTGTGCGGCAATTTTTCCATTCAATTGAGCGCAACCAGGCAGAAAGAACAGACAACTGGCACAGTCAGCAATAACGCTTGCGTCTGGCAACACCGCTGCCACATTGAAGTGCACCAGTTGCAATTGCCGTGCAGCTGCTGTCTGTGGCAGTACCACGTGCTGCACACAAACGCAATGACAACTCGTTTGACCCAACTTGACGCCAATCTCGCTATTGTCACTGCTCGCGCTGCACTTTAGTTTGTTCACGTGAACGTGGCAAAGCGGTCAATGCATACAAATCAGCACATTGCTCATACGCCATGCATGCCAAATATGCGCAAGTAGGGTTTGCCTCATTAATCAATGGGCAGCAACGATGCCGACGAAAACGTCGACAGCTGACAAAGAAGCCAAAAAGTCACAGCCCTTAAAGGATTTTCCATGTGGGCTAAGCGACGTGACTTGCCTTTCAACCCCTCACACAGAATCAGGCTCTGATTTTATACATACGTAACAACAAAATACACAAAAATCTTTTTACTTTTGTTCTCTGCATGAGACCATTTGACAGCCTAATGCGTAGACAGCCAACGATTTGGAAAATTGATTGTGTCCACATTCATTCGTTTTCAGTCCAGCCACTAATCCGAAAGTCCAACAATTGTGTTGCCAACAATCTAACAGCTTCATTTTGGTGGTCTTAATTAAACACATTTTAAATGTTTCAAGAGATACCCCGTTTGAAGTAAGCATCTATTTGTGTTCACAAAAACTTTATCTTTCACCTTTAGCTATCAATATTTTCTTTTTAAATTTGTATTGTTTTTATTTTATGTTTAGTTTTTGATAGATTTAGATAACTTTATTAAACCCTTCTAAACTAACTTTTTAAGGACAGGGTAGATGCGAAAACATGGCTTTACAAATATCGTAATAAATTGTGTTGAAATGTGCATAAAAATATTTTTACCTAAATCCAGACTAAGGCTTTACTAGCAATCGGATAAGTTTTATGTATATATTTACATATTGCACATAACTTATTATTTTAATGGTACAGATGTATTATAGCAAAAAGTTAAAAACAAAATAACTATATTTACTGTAAAGGTTAACTTTAACGTTAACTTTTTAAATTTTGTTTCCTTAATTTAGTTTCTGATTTAAGCATAATTTTTTACTTTAATTTTAATTTGATTATTTTAATTTGTTTGAATTAATTTCAGTTTTATGTCAACTGCTAATAGTTGACAATAGATAAATAAATAAATGGCAATGTAAAAACTGTTTACAAAGAATAAATTAACAGCTTACACCAAACACTTTTTATTCCCATTCTTGTGCATCAAAAAAAGTTGACTGATTTTTGGTTTATTTAAAATGGAATACAACAAAGATTAAGGGTTTGTGGTAAAAAAAAAAGGACGACTTCATCTTGTTTCCATAATAATTCTATCAATAAGTAAACCAAACACATGAGATTTCTGTATGGCTTAGCTTTGATTTCTTTGCTGAGAGTATACAATCTTCTTACTAGAATTTACATATTTCAATTTTATCTTTTGTTTTCATTCCATTTTATCCTGTAAACCACTTTGTTTCAGTCGATTGCGTTCGATGGCAATAAAAAAATAGATTCAACAATGCTTTGGTTTTGCATTCCTTCCTTATTTTGCTATGCCAAGTAAAATTCTTTGCGGCGCAGCTCGATAGAAAAAACATAAATAAAGCACATGATAAATTTACAATAATGCTTGGTCAGCACTGGACTTGCCGTGTTGAGGAAGAATATTTCTCAAGTGCCTGGACACCGCTTTCCGCTCAAGTAATTAGCAATTTATGCAGCTGTGGTATCAGTTATTTGTTATACAAAGCACAACACACAAAATGACCATGCCTTGGGTCATAGGAGTTAACACCATTTTGCTCCGTTAGAAAAGTATGCTATAGCTAATTTGTATGCAGACAGACACCAAAGTGACACTCAACTAAGCATAATGAATTGATACCTTAGCATGATTTATAAGACGCAAAGATCAGAAAATGCATGACAATGACCTAATAATACCCTGTCTAAAAAAGTTTGAAGTTAAAGGAAGAAAATTTGTATAAGCATCACATAGAAATTCTTGATAGCTCAACATCAGATCATTTATCCTGTTAATCTGATACATCTGCAAAATGGGGATACAAATGTTTATCATAATTACGTACATCCTTTTAGCTTCCGGAGTCCCTTTATGTCAGTCTCAATTATGTCCCTTGACCTTCTGTCCACAATATGCGCTCGTTAGTCAATGTTCGGCAATTTGTTGTTGAATCAATAATAAATGTAAATTACATAATAGTCACAGCAGCCTTCAGGAAGGAGGTGTAGGCTATGCTGTTGCTCCCAAAGTTGATGATGATGATGATGCCATTATCGCTGCTAATGTAATCGAAAAAATGCAAAATTGTAGCAAACGTAAAATATGAGCGAACTTTAGCTGGACACGCGCTCCTTCAATATAATTTTGCGCCACATCATGGCAGATGTTTTTTTTTTTATTTCGGACAAGACAACGCCACCAATTGACCAAAAATCAATGAGCCCCATCAGCCAAATTTTATCTCCTTTTTTTTGCCACATGTTTCGAGTCATCAATACAACCACATACACATGCAGCAAAAACCAGCACATTAAGTGGATGTTGTATTTTTTATTTTATTTTATTTTATTTTTTTTTTTTTTTGACAGATAGTCCAGTGGCATGTTGCTATTTGTTAAGTCTGCTACAAATTGCAGGAAGACACGCATTTCAAGTCGGTATGTTAGGGCTTGCAAAAACAAAATAGTTTTATATAAAGCAAATGGAATCCGTTTGGTAAAGCTTGCACTTCTTCTCATATATTTCGGCATTTCATGCTGCTAATTATTTTATTTGTTTTCTGCCAAAGTTGTTTTTTCTTACTGCTCTTAAGAGCAGTTTACATCCGTGACTGCAATGTCCGAATGGGAAACAGAAAAGTTTTGGTTTGTTGTTTATTTAAAGCTCTCTTTTGAGGAAATAACTTAAACATTTTTTTTATCCAATAGCATTTTAATTACAAACAAACCAGTTTTGAACTATAATAAAAGTGTTATAATCAATACTGTTAGCGCATAGCCCATGGCAACAATTTAGCCATTTGGGCAGCTAACCAATTAAACCGCCAAACCACATTGCAACACATAACAATACTTTCCGCAGCAAACACACATCCAGTTCACATTCCCTCTCTCTCTCTCTCTCTCTCTCTCTCTCTCGCTTCCACTGCCCGAGGACAATAGTCTGGGAAGTGTTTGAACAGTCGCACATCCAATTGCTTTTGGCGTCCCATTGGCCTGCTATGTAATTTTCTCAACCAATTCCATTTTATTTTTTGTCGCGCGAAAGAGGCCAAAAACATTTCCGAAATTGCCAAACACTGCGACATAAATTAAAGCACAACGCTTTTTACAAGTGTTTTGTTTGTGCAGATTGCTAAAAAAAAAATAAAAAAAAAAGTTGAACAGCGCAATTCGGTACAAATTCAATAAAGAAAAGCAAAGCTCTCTACTTGAAACTAATAGAAAATAATCAAGATACAATTTTTTCAGCTTGCTTTAAGTTCGGAACTAATTGGATTATGGCAACATTATGAACATAGTATATTAAGAAATGTTTATGCTATAGAAAATTTATAATAATAAATTGTTACTAATTTAAATGTTTTGTTGACATAAAAAAAACAAAACTGTTGGCAAACAATTTTGTTGTAAACAAGAGCCTTGAAGCTAAGGCTTAAAGCCCAGTTGTTGTTATACTTTCGGTTTATTCATGCTGTGAATTTAATGCGTCACACTTCATTGCAGCCCGGCTAAAACGCAATATAACACCATTTTTATGTCTATTCGAAAATGGTTATGGCGCATTAGCGGCATAAAATAGGCAACATGCATTATACCAAATCCTTTAAGTACCAATACACACACGCAGACACTCACACATATATGCACAACACGTCCACTGTTGGGACCGATGCTGTTTTATTAGCGACCTGAATCAGGACGGGCTCAAAAAAAATCAACGCTTAATGTGCCCATAATCGCTTTCACATAAATTGCCAAAGCGATTTTATAATAAAGTCAAAGGAAGTACTTTTCCCTAGCCTCTAGCTTCGGTTGGGCATAATCGTTGTAGGATCATTGGCTGTAAATTTGATGTTATTTATATAGACTTTACGCATGATTTGATTTGCCACTGGGAAAAATTTAATTAAACCAAATGCCAAAATGCAAATAATAAAATTAAAGCAGCAACAACAGTAACAATAGCAATAAAAACAACAAGCCAATAGATATTTATACCATTTGCATGGGAACGCAAGCAGAAGTTGCTGACATTCCAATTAGAAAAGCAAATAAAGAAGACTTTAATTGAAAAACTGTCATCAGTGTTCAACTCGATTGCAGTTGTTTACAAGAAGATGACAGAAAAGGTGACAAAAGGTGAGAAATGTGTTGATTGATTGAATAATAATCTAGGTATGTCATGGGTCAAAACATTGTTTGTGCAGTTTAAATTTATTTACTAGCAAATAATGATTAGAAGCATGAATTGATGAAGCTGCCATGCCATTGTAAGCTAACAATGTTGAATAACAAACAATTGTGTCAAGAAAATATAACTTAAACATAACTGATTGTTATGTCAAGATCGTGGTCAAGACTAGCACCATCTATATTTGAAAATGTTCTAATACTGATAACTTTTTGCATTCGTTATTCTTATAAGCGAAGCTCACTTTATCGAGTTTTTGATTCCCAACATTGCTTATTAAAATGACTTCAATAAACAGAGTCAAAATAATTTCTCTTTCCGTAAGCTTTTTGCCGGATTTATGACAAAAATTTACGCTGGTCTTCAACTCTGGCAAAATGAAGCTCATGTTTGGCGGTGTTGTCGAGGTGGTACACAATATGGCAGAGACAATGGACAAAGAAGTAACAGCTGCCGTCGCAAATAGTGCTGAGGTGGAGATCAAGAAGTTACATATGTGCACGCTTTACAACCGATGGCACCTGTGCTTTTAGATTAGAGTGCAATAGCTGGGCGATTAGCTGGCACTTCATCAGGATGTGCAGCAACGAGCGGTGCTCAAGGAGACATCACATGGAAAGCTTACCTACGATGCCATTGGACAGATGAGTTTCCTGGAACAGGTGCTGGCAAGTAAGGAGGGCAGCTCAAACGTAGTACAATACTCTTTTAATATACTTACTATACCCAACTATCCATACAGAACCACTTCGCTAACAAGGATTATAAAGTACCTGGTACATATCAAATCATTGAGGAGGGCACAAATGTTTTAATTCCTGTGTACACCATGATCCTTAGTTATATCCTGATCCGGAACACTTTGAACCAGCACGTTTTGTACCCAAAGTCATTAAGGAGAGACATCAGTTTGCTTATTCGCCATCCGGAGATGGAACCTGGAATCACATAGGTGAACATGCAGGTCAAAATTGGCTTAATTTCTCTCTTACGTTGCTTAAATTTTGGGGTCTCCAAGCAGATGGAGCTGCCACTGATTCTAAGTACTCGCACCATTATGATGTCCACCAAAACTGGCATACATTTAAAATAAGAGCGCATCTAAAAATACTTTAATTGATCTTTAATAAAACGAAAGCAATGTAAATCTTTGCCTTTTCAGTTTGAATTTTCAAATGGAGTTAAAATTTTGGTAAGATATTTATATTAAAAAAAGTATGTCTTATATATAATTTGAAGCCATACTCGAAAATTACAAATTAAATTTAATGTTCATTGAACAAACATCAACATTCCGCCTTACATATCCGCTAGTTTGTTTCTTCCTCGAATTTTATAAAATGAGAAAGAAGGTCAACCCTTTTTATGTCAGCAGAACACTTTCTGTACACAAAGAGATTAGAAATCCTAGGTCAAGATATAAGTATGCTATGATAAAATTAATGCTTATTAAACATTATTTAATATCAGCACGTATAATATTAATATAACCTGTTTATCTTGAAAATAAAGTGCTCTAGCCAACAAAGTATTCAAGTTGATACTATAAGGAAAAGAGTAATTACATACTTGAATCAAACTTGATGACTACATGCATATTCGATATACAAATTCTGTTAATAACAGAGAAAGACTGTGTGAGAGAAGGAGAGTGAGTGAGAAAGAGAGAGAGAGAGAGAAGAAGCAAAAAGCTTAAAAGCTTTCACAGTCAACCGCAACGATTTTGACTTTGACATTTCAGTTGCAATTTACTTTTTATGGCAAGATGTTAACGTTTTTTATTTTGCTGGCTATTGCCGTTGGGTTTATCTATGCCTGGCTGAGTCAACACTACTCCTACTGGCAACGCCATGGTGTTCCGAGTGAGCGCCCTCTTTACCTGTTGGGCAATATGCGCGGTTTTGCACGTAATTTCCATTGGACAGACATCAATTTGAGGATCTATAACAAGTTCAGGGGACAAGAGCGTTTCTGCGGCTTTTACACATTCCTCAGCAAGGCGTTGTTTATGCTAGATCTAGATCTAATAAAACGGATAATGGTCAGTGATTTTACAAGTTTTGCGGATCGAGGACTCTTTCACAATGTACGCGACGATCCATTAACGGGGAACTTGCTCTTTCTGGATGGGGATCAGTGGCGCTGGTTGAGGCAACATTTGACTCCTGTTTTTAGCTCGGGTAAGATGAAGTTCATGTTCCCGACAATAGTAAAAGTGGCAGAGCAGCTGATAATGAGCGCCGAGCTGGAGTTGGGTGAATTTGAGGCAAAGGATTTGTGTGCACGCTTCACAACTGATGTGATTGGAAGTTGTGCCTTTGGCCTTGACTGCAATAGCTTATCCAATCCTCAATCGGAGTTTCGGGAAATGGGACGATCCTTAACGGAGAGACCACTGCATCAGGGCGCCGTTCAAGTGTTCATGTTCGTCCAACCGAATTTGGCAAGGCGACTTCGAATGCGTCTCTTTCGCCCCGAGGTGAGTGAGTTCTTTATGGAGACGGTGCGTCAAACACTAGAATACAGAAAACGTGAGCACATCCAGCGCAACGATCTCATCCAGCTACTCATAGAGTTAGGTCAGGAGACAGAGGAGTCAAAGGCTGCACTAAGCTTTGAGCAGATTGCAGCTCAAGCTTTGGTTTTCTTTCTGGCTGGATTTGAAACTTCCTCGACGACCATGTCGTTTTGTCTGTACGAGCTGGCACTCAATCCAGCAATACAAAGAAGCTTGCGTCTAGAAATCGTATCCACATTAAAGCGTCACAAGGAACAATTGACCTATGAGTGCCTACAGGAGATGACTTACCTCAACCAGGTCGTAGCGGAAACGCTTCGAAAATATCCCATCTTGCCTCACCTGGTGCGACGCTCAACAAAGAAATTCCAAGTGCCTGGTTGCAACCTCGTTCTGAAGCCAGGCACACGGATAATGATACCTGTGCATAGTATACATCACGATCCAGACATTTATCCTGATCCCGAGCGTTTTGATCCAGCGCGATTTGAGCCAGAGGCGATTAAGGAGAGGCATCCGTTTGCCTATTTGCCATTTGGCAATGGACCCCGTGCCTGTATTGGTGAACGTTTCGGCCTGATGCAAGTGAAGATTGGCATTGCAACCCTACTCCAGCAATATCATTTCAGCAGTACGCCAAGAACTCAGATTCCATTGCAATTCGGCAAGAAGAATTTTTTAATTGCCTCCGAATCGGGTATTCATCTAAAAATGGATCGACTTTCTGCTGACTAAGCACTGGATTGTGTTTATTAATTTTTACTACCCAATTAGTCTTTTTTATGTTGTTATAGGTCATGCCATGGAGCGTTCAATAAGCTACTAAGATAAACGCACATTAATTGGCACAGTAAAATAATTCAGCCATAACCTACACAAAACAACGAAAGCAAAATAAATTCAATGAGCAAAAGCTTTTTGTTACTGAGTTCAGCACTTAAAAGCTTCAACTCTCTCTCTCTCTCTCTCTATCTCAGTTTATTCTCTAACGTTCTTTTGTTTATTTTGTTTTGTGCTTGCATAATCGTGGAATGTAAACACAATTGCTTGCATACGGGTTTGTAGAATCACATCATCTTTTATCAAACAATTTATTATAATTAAATGTTCAAATGTTTAAATATTCAAAAATAATACATAATAAAACATACTTGCTTTGCATTTTTAAATATTTGTCGAAATTATTATTTAACAATCATGATCTCAGAATAATTTCTAAATGCTGCATAAGTAACTTATTTTCATTCATTGAAAGAAAAAAAAAATATCGTAGCACCTACAACTGTTAAACCCTGACTTCATTAAGTGTAGGGTGTTTTTATGTTCAGCATTTATATTTTCAAAAAAAAAACTTAAGGAAAAGAAAACACTTGCATTTGACAAAAGCTGCATTATATGACAAATCTATACTTAACGACAATATATTTATTGCCTACTACCTTTTGAGTAATGCCGTTATCGCGTCTAGTTATGAGTCAAGTTCAATTCCACTCACGCTCTTTCACTTTCCATCGCTATTTTTTCTCAGCCTCTTTCTTCCTCTCTCTCTGCATTTATACCCATGAAAAGTGTATATTAGTTTTGTCATGAAATGTGTACTGCATAGAAGGAAGCATATCCGAAGCATCTTGATTCTATAGCAAACTCCATCCGTCTGTCCCTTAGTTTTTGAGCTATCGTGCTGAGACTTTGGTCAAGGTCTTATTTTTGTTGCAGTTCGTCATTTGTGAAATTCGGTCAAATCGGATTACTTTAACATTAAGTGTAACAACTTTGCAAGTGTATACAATATTCGGCATGCCGAATATAGCAGCTTCCTTACTTGTTTTCAATTAATCTTGTTGGGAGCAAATAAACAGTTGAACGATGCTATCTGTTTGAGTTGTTTATAATGCAAACGCACTTTATACATCACTTGACTTTAAAAAAAATATCTAATAACATTTAGGTGCCTCACAGTCTTAATAGTTTGCCGCACAGATCAGTTGAAAGTGAAACGCTTTGTAAAATGCTCGATGTGATTGCATTGCTTTTAATTATTTTGGCCGTCGGGTTTTGGTATGTGCGCACGAGGCTCAGCTATTGGGCGCGACGTCAGATTAGCCATGAGAAACCCACATTTCCTTTGGGAAATATGCGTGGATTTCGCAAGGATAGGCATTTCAAAGACATATTAAAGCCACTCTACGAAAGCTTTAAGCCAAGTGGAGCACCATTTGCTGGCTTTTATTTTATGATGCGGCCCGCGGTCTTAGTGTTAGATTTGGAGTTTGCCAAACAGGTGCTGATAAGGGACTTTGCCAACTTTGAAGATCGCGGCTCGTATCACAATCAAGGAGATGATCCACTTACCGGGCATCTTTTCCTTATCGATGGCATTAAATGGCGACCCTTGCGTCAGAAAATGACGCCAATATTTTCCTCTGACAAGATGAAGTACATGTTTCCCACTGTTTATGCCGTGGGTGAGGAGTTTGCATTGGTGTGTGCGGAGCAATCGCAGAACTCCATTTGTGGCATTGTAGAGATGAGTGATCTGGTGATGAGATATACCTCGGATGTGTTTGGCAGCTGTGCCTTTGGCGTAGACTGCAATAATCTACGTGATCCGGAGGATGAGTTTGCCATTATGGGTAAACGCGCCTGTAGTGAGCGACGCCACAACAAAGTCATCGATGGCTTTATTGAAAGCTTTCCTAATCTGGCACGTCGTCTACGCTTCTGTCAGATACACCAGGATATTACAAATTTTTACCTACGCATTGTTCGCGATACGGTTCAGGAACGCGAATCAAACGGAATTGTGCGTAATGATTTCATGAGTCTGCTCATCGAAATGAAGCAGCGTGATGAGCTCACCTTTGATGAGATCGCAGCTCAAGCGTATGCTTTCTTTGTTGCCGGCCTTGATACATCTGCCTCCACTCTGATCTTTGCCCTCTACGAGCTGGCCAAGCAGCCGCAAGTCCAGGATGTACTTAGATGCGAAATTGTGCATGCCTTGCAAAAGCATGATGGTCAATTTACATACGAATGCATGCAGAAACTGCCCTACATGGAGCTAGTTATAGCAGGTGAGTGAGATGAACGTGTTAAGCAGGGCTGCAATCCTTGATAATATTCAAAGACGTTCTAGTTGCGAAACAGGAACAGTAAATAAAATTCGTTTGCAGACCTGGTCTTAAGACTCCGCTTAATTTTAAAGGAGATCATTCTAATCATTTGCATCTACCACATTTAGAGACACTTCGCAAGTATCCAATTCTGCCACATCTGTCGCGCGTCTGTCGGAAATATTATGAAGCCAATGGCAATCGACATTATTATATAGAACCTGGGCAAGTGCTGTTGATACCCGTCTATGCGATACATCATGATCCAACAATATATCCAGAGCCCCACAAATTCATTCCGGAACGATTCCTCGCCGATCAAATGGCACAGCGTCCCTGCACCTCCTGGCTGCCCTTTGGTGATGGACCCCGCAACTGCATTGGGATGCGTTTTGCCAAGATGCAGATGAGTATTGCATTGTTCCATCTATTGACACGCTTTCGGATTAGTGTCTGTCCACGCACCGTGTCCAAAATTGAGTATGTCAAGTCCACAACCTTTTTGAGTCCGACCGTTGGCATATACCTTAAGATTGAGGAGCTCAAATAGACAGCGGAGATTAAGAGTTGTATAGTTAACAAATCAATTTTTAATATTGTATGTACTTACTTAATCACATTCATAATGACCACTGCCATGAATTGTAATTTTATGTAGCGAAATCGTTTGGAAATTAAATAAAGATTAAACAATAAACTTTACTTTTTAACTCATCTTAAAATTATTTAGCGTATTATAATTATTTTCATGGGCTTGGGTAATTTTAAATGCATAGACAGAACATATGTATTTATTTCTGATTATTGAATGACGTTTTATTCGACAATTCAGTGCAACTGATTAAGATAAGATATGCATTCAAAATGAGTGCAAAATTTAGCCATTTCCATTAAAAATAGTAGTTATTGCATGAAGGTTCACTCTAAAATGTAAAAGCTCTGTGAGAAAGTCTCATCTTTGCTTTCTACAAATCTTTTGGTTCGGCTGTGCCTTTGGCCTAGACTGTATTAGTCAGTTTGTTACGATATGTTATGTTTTCTCTCTTTTCCCCTTATGTGTAAACATATTTATGACCTAACAGGTTTTAGCTATAATAAAATGCCATCCAATGGTTCAAAGTTTTATTGTTGAACACAAATTCATAAAACTTTAATAAATGACTACTATAAATACATAGTTAAAATTGCTCGTGGGCCAAATATAATAGGAGTATAAGTAGAAAACCAAATTTTAAATGAACCCTAGCTCTGATCTTATCAAAAATAAAAGTAATTAAAGCAAATGTGTATCTTGTCAAAATGTTTAATATTAAAGTTTAAATTTAATTAGAGGTCCCGACCTGACAAAAAAAATCGTTAGCTATAAATAAAGGAGAACTCGAGCAACAGCTGCCCAGTCTAAAAAATATTTGCCAAGTGAAATGTTCGTGTCTTACTCGCTTTTTGTGTGTATCCTATTCGGTATCTATATATGGATGCAACATAAGTTGTCCTATTTTAAACGTCGTCGCATTGCACATGAAAAACCATGGCCGCTGGTGGGAAATTTGTGGGGTTGGCGTGTTACCCGGCATACCTCAGAAATAATGAAAAAACTATACTTCAAGTACAAACATCTGGGTCCCTATATAGGTTTATACTTTTTCATGACACCCATTTGTGTAATAACTGATATAGAGCTGCTCAAACGCGTTTTCATCAAGGACTTTGGCAACTTCGAAAGTCGTGGTTTGTTTTATAATGAAGAGGACGATCCTCTGTCCGCACATCTCTTTGCAATTGATGGGCCCAAGTGGCATAGCTTAAGACACCGCATGACACCAATTTTTAGCGGCGCGAAGATGAAACTAATGTTTCCAGATGTGCTTAGAACAGCTCGGGAACTGGCCAGTGTGCTACAGGAACGTTGCGCTGGAAGAGCAGCTGACTTGGAGGTGACCAAACTGTTGACCTGCTATACGGTGGATACCATTGGCACTGCCATATTTGGACTGGAATGTAATAGTCTGCGTGATCCCAAGGCGCCCTTTGTCCAGATGGGTCTAAATGCAATGCTTAAAAAACGCTTTGATTATATCTTCTGTCTGCTGTTTCCCAAGTTAAGTCTGAGGCTGCATTTAAAACGAACGCCTAGTGACGTGGAGGCCTTCTACATAGGTTTGGTTAAAGACACCATTAGCTACAGGGAGCAGCACAATATAAGACGCAATGATTTCATCGATATCATGCTGCAAATGAAACACAATTACGATGCGGGCAATTTAGAAGATGGTCTTACGCTCAATGAGATCGCTGCTCAAATGTATGTCTTTTTGGTAGCAGGCTTTGAGACGACTGCAACTGCTTTGAGTCTGGCTCTGTACGAGCTGGCAAGAAATGAGAACATTCAGTGCCAGTTAAGGGAGGAGATTGAGGAAGTCATTGCCAACTATGGCGAGAATGGAGAGCTCAATTATGAGGCCATGCAAAAAATGAAGTATCTGGAGCAGGTTATATCGGGTAAGTAAAAGTTCATAGTATTCAAAAGCAGAAACATTTGATGGCTATTTTCCATGCCTTACTTATAGAAACCCTTCGCATGTATCCCATTGCTTCTGAGCATTTGCGACGTGCTAAAGCCCATTATGAGTTGCCCAATCATCCGAATCATTATATACCAGCTGGTGCGCAATTGATTATACCCGTCTATTCCATACACCACGATCCGGAATACTATCCCGAACCTGAGAAATTTCTACCCGATCGCTTTACAGAGGAGGAAATTCAAAAGCGTCCAACTTGTGCCTTTCTACCCTTTGGCTTGGGTCCACGCATCTGTATTGGAATGCGTTTTGGTAGAATTAAACTAGCCGTGGGCATAATCTCAATGTTGCGCAGTTTTCGTTTTAGTCTGACGCCGGATACCCCATATCCCATGGAATTTACGAAGCATTCGTTTTTATTACACACAAAATGTTTTAAACTACACGTAGAGCCACTTAGCTAAGTAGAAAAGAAAATGTTAATAGAAAAGAAAAGATAAAAACGAAAATGATTAGTTTTAAGAACCTCCAGCTCTAGCTAATTCATGACATTATCAACCTATTCAGTTTATTTAATAAAGCTTAGAACAAAAACAAAAATTAAATCAAACACATAACTGGTTTAAAATATACACACATGTATACATATATGTGCACGTATTCATTCATCATATACATTCGCGTCTACAAGTTATGAGCTTCTATCCAATTTTTTTTAATAAACGTGAACCGAGAGAACAATTTTTAAACAGATTTTGTTACGCTCTATATTTAAGTAATAATAAACTCTCAGTAAAAGTACAACGCATGAATGAACTTAAGATAACAAAAGCAACAATTAAATTTATAAAAATTATTTAATTATTTTAAAGGTAATTTAGAAAATATGATTATATATAAGTGACGTAGTCCAACAGAGAGTAAAAATTTATCTGTTAACGCATCGCTCGAATAATTTCAAACACTTATGTACATGATATTATTGGCAAAAATGTTATTTTATTGGATAATCTTCTTATATATTGGATAATCTTCTTAAACACTCTCCACCTTTAGGAAAATTCCAGATTCACTTGCTACCAAAAAACTCTCTTTATGATTTTTAATGGGTATAGGTGTCTGATCGCATACAGAAAATTTGAAGTTCATAATGAGCATAGCCAGGCCAACTCGTGCCTGCATCTCTCCAAAACGCATTCCGATACAGTTTCGTGGACCATCTCCAAACGGAAGCCATTCCACCGAGTCTCTGGTTTTGACTTTTTCCGCCTCAAAATTATCCGGGTTGAAACAATTTGGTTCAGGATATAAGTTTTCATCACGATGCATAGCTCCGGCAGGTATCAGAACTGGCATTCCCTTCTTGATTACATAATTTGGATAGCCGGGCACCTCAAAGTCTTCCAAGCATTCACGATTTAACACTGGTAAAACAGTATGAAGACGTAGGGTTTCTGAAAACGAATGATTAGTGAGGATTGGTGAGACGTACTTCATTTCTTACCTGATATGACCTGGTTTAAATACTCCATATCCCTGATACATTCATAAGTGAATTCGGCATTGTGCCTGGCCAAAACCTCATTGCATTCCTCTCTTAATCTCTTTTGTATGTCATCCGCTTGAGCCAATTCATAGAGAGCAAATCCCATTGTGGTGGAAGATGTCTCAAATCCAGCAGTGAAGAACACAAATGATTGAGCAGCGATTTCTTCAATTGTCAAGTTCATACTCTCACCAGTCTCTGACTTCATTAGCCGATTGTTTTTCAAGTCAATCAGCTGATCCATAAAATCGTTTCGTCTAACATTGTTCTTTTCTCTGTAGGCAACAGTTTCTTTCACAATACGCATAAAGAACTCTTCAATGTGCTCTGGCGTCATTTTGAGGTGCATGCGACGCGAAAAATTGGGAAAACTATTGAGCAGTGCAATTCCTAGGGCACCATGACGTACATCAGTTATGGCACGTCGACCCATAACTCGAAACTCCGCCTTCGGATCCTGGAGACTGCTGCACTCAATGCCAAAAGCACAAGTACCAATAACATCTGTGGTATATCTTGCCATAAGCTCTCGAACTTCGATAATTGGGCACATTGCTGCCATATTTCCAAAGACATCAACAAACTGATGACTAATTTTGACTATCGTAGGAAACATGTTCTTTATTTTTCCTGAAGTAAAAGTTGCTGAGAGCTTATTCCTCATAGATTTCCACTTGTGTCCATCTAAAAGAAAAAGTTGACCTGACAACGGATCATCCTCAGGGTTATGAAAAAATCCTCTGTCAGTGAACTTATTAAAATCCTTGATTAAAATGTGTTTCACTAAAAACGGCTCCAAAATAAATGCAGCTGGACGTTGAAACCAGTAGAAACCCGCAAATGGTCCGGTTCCTCGAAACTTCTGATAGTACTGCATCCAAATTTCAGGGAATGAACGTTTTGTACGCACACCCGCCAAGTTGCCCATTAAAAGACTTGGTTCCTCGCATGCAATGCCCAAGTTTTGCCAATATTGTAAACTACGTCGCATTCTTAATATAAGATAGCCAATTAAGGCTATTGCCGCTGTGAGTAACAAAATTCCGATCCCCATAGTGATCGAAAACAACAATTATTTCAACGATTTAGAATCAAAGCTGCGAAAAAGAGCTCGCGTGCAATGCGAATGAGCTCTGTCGATCTACTGAGAGACACTGCCATCGAGTTTTTCTAATGTATTGTAAGTCAAAGCTTTTGCAGTCACAATGACAACAAGTTCTCCAAGCTGTATACTGTGAATGCAAAACTTTAACCTTTAGCAAGTCATATTTGTTTAGCTCAAAGCTTTATCAGAGTCTTTAGCTAGGTGAATCAACTGCACTTATGAGTTTGCCTATAATAATATAAAATTTGTTTGATGAGTTTGTAAAACAAACTTTAAGTTTGTGACAACATTTGTGCTTCCATGACGTATTGCCTATTAAAAGATTGCGACTCACTTCTAAGAAGAGGAAAACCGTGTGCTGTTAATCAAATTCGTTGAAGCTACCTAACAATTGTTCGCAATTTGTAATACTGTGATTACATATGAAAAACTTTTGGGGTCAATGAACTTACAATTTTAAAGCATCATCAATAAAATAAGTTTTCATTTCTTGAATGTGAGTTTTGCCCAGCTTTGTTTATTGTCAACTGATAATATTTAGTGTTTTTTGTTCTGGCCATTGTTAGACACGTTCAACTTTCAGGTATATTCCAGATTCGCTACATACCAAGAAGCTTTCCTTGTGGTTTTGAATGGGTATTTGTGTCTTATCACACACTGAAAACTTAAAGTTTTTGATAAGCATGGCCAGACCAACGCGGGCCTGCATTTGTCCAAATCGCATACCAATGCAGTTACGGGGTCCATCTCCAAACGGAAGCCATTCCACGGAGTCACGATTCTTAACGCGTTCGGCACTAAAGTTTTCCGGGTTGAAACAATTTGGTTCAGGATATAATTTTTCATCACGATGCATTGCGCCAGCGGGTATCAAAACTGGCATTCCCTTCTTGATTACATAATTTGGATAGCCGGGCACCACAAAGTCCTCCAAGCATTCACGATTTAACACTGGTAAAACAGTATGAAGACGTAGGATTTCTAGAAAGAAATTTTATGGACCAGAGCTCTTAACGCTTTTAGTTCTAACTTACCCGATATAACCTGATCCAAATACTCCATGTCCCGAATGCATTCGTATGTTAATTCGCCGTTATGCCTGGCCAAAACATCATTGCATTCCTTTCGCAAACGTTTCTGTATTTCCTCCGCTTGAGCAAGTTCATAAAGAGCAAATCCCATTGTTGTGGAAGATGTCTCAAATCCAGCAGTGAAAAACACAAATGATTGAGCTGCGATTTCTTCAATTGTCAAGTTCATACTCTCACCAGTCTCTGACTTCATTAGCCGATTGTTTTTCAAGTCAATCAGCTGATCCATAAAATCGTTTCGTCTAACATTGTTCTTTTCTCTGTAGGCAACAGTTTCTTTCACAATACGCATAAAGAATTTTTCGATATGCTCAGGAGTACTTTTCAAATGAATGCGACGCGAAAATTTTGGGAAACTGTTAAGAATTGTTAAACCGAGTATTCCATGACGTACATCAGTTAAAGCACGTTTACCCATTACGCGAAACTCCGCCTCTGGATCCTTGAGACTGCTGCACTCAATGCCAAAAGCACAAGTACCAATAACATCTGTGGTATATCTCGCCATGAGCTCTTTGACCTCAACAATAGGGGACTTTGCTGCCATATCTCCAAAAACTTGTACGAACTCTTCACTTATATTAACTATAGTGGGAAACATGTACTTCATTTTGCCAGAAGTAAAAGTTGCTGAGAGCTTATTCCTCATAGATCTCCACATGTGTCCGTCTAAGAGAAACAGTTGACCAGTTAACGGATCATCCTCTGGATTGCTGAAGAAGCCGCGATCCGTAAATTTATTAAAATCCTTGATTAAAATGTGTTTCACTAAAAACGGCTCCAAAATAAATGCAGCTGGACGTTGAAACCAGTAGAAACCCGCAAATGGTCCGGTTCCTCGAAACTTCTGATAGTACTGCATCCAAATTTCAGGAAATGAACGTTTTGTACGCACACCCGCCATTGAGCCCATTAGAAGATGTGGTTCCTCGCATGGAATACCCAAGTTTTGCCAGTGATTCAAATTGCGACGGAGTTGCATGAAGAAATAAGCCACCAGGGCTATCACCACAGTTAGTAACAATATGACAATACTCATAGTAGAGTATGCTAGTCGAGAAAATTTATAAATCAAAAAAATTTATTTCTTTATATTTCGATAGATTATAGATTCAAAAATAACTTCCTTAAATTTTATATTAGCCCTCTTCAGCATCAACCACTCAAAAATCAAAATATGTATCAATATTGAATACTTTTTTTTTACCAAAATTTATAACCGAAAAGTAAATTTGTCGAAATTTCGACATTCTTTTTCGGTAATTTGAGGGAAAATGTGTATTTTCATTTGTCATGGTTCATGCCATTGTATGCATTTTAACTTATCACTATGAATTTTTAATGTAATTCAGATGACCTTTATAGAGGGTAAACTTTAACGGCGTATAATTCACTCCAATCTTAATATATATATTTTTTTAATTTTGTTACGCAGTCTTCAAATATTAATAAGAAAATTATAAAAAATATGTTTAGTAAAAATATTCACTGTTCTTTTTTATAGAGCGTCAAAATGCACCCAAAATTCTGCCTCCTTGACTTGAATTCCCTCTCAATCCGCAAAAGAAACCACGGAGCACCTCGATTGAATTTTGACGGAGTACTGACCAATGTTGGCTTTGCGCTGGCCATTTAAATTGCTTACAAAACTTTGAATGTTTGCTATCGCAATAAAGCTTTTTAGAGTACTGTCTTAACTGTAAGTACTACTTGAAATTTTTACAAACAACTTATCAGTCAACGCTCTTTTAAGAACTTTTGTAGACAAAGTTTGGTTGCTAAACATACCGAAGATCCTTAAGTGTGCAGCGCCATCTGTTGCTCGAAAGCTTATGGACTGGACGAATTGAAAGCATTTTATTTAAATATCTTAACTTCTTTTCTTAATTCAGGTTTCCTATTGATGCATAAAAATTCAAAACATATTTGATAATTGTTTACATTTTCTAGTATTAACAGCATGAAGGCATTAAGACTTAAACTAAAAACAAAAATTTGAATATATGGTCTATATAGGAAAAGTCAAAGCTCTATTTGGTTTTAATATTCACATTGTAGCTAGTATTTATAACGATTCGGCAACGCTGTTAGTTTGTTTGACAATTGATTAGATTTCAAGTGCGGATATTAGTAATAACAATAACAAACATATAAGAACTTCGAACAACAACAATAAAACAGCTTTTCAGGTTTTATTTTTATTCACCTTATTTAAGTGAGTTTTTTTCATGCGCTAATTGAACGAAAAAATTCAGCAAGTTTTTATTCAACAACTATTGCATTGAGAGCAAAAGCTGAGAATATTTAACACTTGAACAAAGTGTATCAGAGAAATTGAAACTAATGGGAATTTAGAACACACAGTTTTACATGCTAGATAATATGTGAATGTACTTCAAAATAAAGTTTTTTTACTATTTAGTCATTTATCACAGTCTTTTTCGAGTTGATGACTAAAGACATTATAAAGTGTACCTGTACATCGAATATTTATTTGGAACAGTGCAATAAATTTTTGGCCCAGATTTAGTTTTAGCCAATTCCAACTCAATGAGAATAACGTAGGAATTTTAAAAGCAACAACGGCTCTTTTGTCTATAAAACAGAAAGAAAAGAGTACACGAAAATAAAAACTGATAACAAACGAAATTGAACTTTAAATTTCTATAGGCTATTGAATAATATACAATTCTCAGTTATGCAGACAAGATCAATGCTCTACAATAAGAGAACAACACCAGTTGATCACTTTTCGTTAGATTATTTCAGCTTTTGAGTACTAGAAATCATTGATTCAACCTACACAACAACATTCAATAGAGTTATTTACATTGGGTTATGAGTATACTGAGAAAAATAAAAAAAATAATCGAATACAAAACGAACAGCTTTTAAAAAGTTTCATTATCTCGAACCAACGGATCAAATTAATTGTTTGGTAAGAATTGTTTTTAAACATTGCTTTTTTCTCTTGTGTACCAACTACGACTTTATTTGCTGGCCTTACTTTGATCGCCCACGTTGGCTGTTTATACCAAGTCAATAGCCATAAGCAGCAATAACTGTATTGTAGCGCACTCAAACGCGTACTTTTCCCCTTGCTCACCCCAAAAATAAAAAGCTCCCGACTGGCTGGCTAACGGCGAGCGTATCGTAAATATGTTTTACTCAATTGCACTCAGTCGAACATCGCGGTTTGGTAATGAACGTAACAGATTTAACTTTTCGCTGAGAACGCGTTCGCGATTCCCCCGCGTACTATTAGATCATTGACAGTTTCCGGGCAATACAAACAAAAAAAAAGTGTCACTGGCCAAAATCACTGTGATTTATAAATACATAGTATAAGTACTATATATTGTATGTACTATATCGCTAATTGCTGTTACGAATTGAAAACAAATCAACATGAAAGGCTTGTGGATAATATTTATGATATTGGGGATAATCATGGTTGCTCTACTCGTGCTGCTGATTATAGCAGCGCGTTATCAGCGTGATTATTGGCATTATTTGGGCATACCGCATGAGAGACCCAAGAAATTGTGGATCATCATAAGGCAGCTGATCACACAGTGTCTCAGCACAGAGGCCATGAAGACCGCACACTATACGGCCTTGTATACTAAGTTCAAGGGCAGTGGACCATTTTGTGGTTTCTATGCGCTGTTGCAGCCAAGAGCTTTGGTTCTGGATCGGGAGCTAATACGTCAGATAATGATCAAGGACTTTTCGAATTTTAATGATCGTGGCATTTACTGCAATCAGAAATCGGATCCATTGTCGGGTGATCTATATGGATTGCGTGGCAATAGGTGGAAAGAGATGCGTCAGAAGTTGGATCCCAATTTTGAGAGCGATCGCATTTCCTGGCTCTATGGCAGTCTGTACGAAGAGGCAGAGCAATTGCTGCTTATTGTTAGCACCACGCTTATGAAGCAACCCCATTCCACGCTTCACATACAAAAGCTGATGCGCCGATATGTTCTGTCCGCCTTGGCCAGCTGTGTGTTTGGCTTGAATGCCGAGCAGCGACAGAAATACTCCTTGGATGAGTTTGAGCGCATGACGGAGCTGGCGTTGAACACCAAGAAACATGGTTATCTAATGAATTTGATAATGATACGTTTTCCCAACTTTTGTCGCAAGTTTCGAATGCGTTTGACACCCAAAGAGGCTGAAGCTTATTTCCTCACACTTCTTGGGGATATTGTGCAGCAGCGTGAAGCATCCCAGGTGCGGCACCAGGACTTTTTGCAACTGTTGTTAGACATCAAGGCGCTGGAATTGACCACCCACGAATATGAAGCGGATAAGAAGCTAAAAGCGCATCTTCAACACGAGCTGGCTGTTCATGCATTTGTCTTTTTAAAGGCAGGCTACGAACAAACAGCAAACACACTATCCTTTGTTCTATATGAACTGGCCTTGAACACTGAGGTGCAATCTCAGGTGAGACAGGAGATCAAACAGGCCATGAAAAAACATCAGAACCATTTGAACTACGAGTGCATTCAGTCTCTGACATTAATGGGTCATGTCATACTGGAAACACTGCGAATGCATCCCATTACCCCATACATAATGAGAAGAGTCCTCAATAACTATGCAGTGCCAAATTATCTTAAGTATAATCTGGTCAAGGAACTCTTTGTAATCATACCCACACATGCCATACACAACGATCCTGAGTATTATCCAGAACCAGAGCTCTTCAAGCCAGAACGTTGGGGCAGTCCCAGAGATTCCTTCAAGGAACAGAGCACTTGGTTTGGCTTTGGCGCTGGCGTTCGTAATTGCATCGGTATGCAATTTGCGCAGTTACAATTGCGTGTGGCCTTAGCGTTGCTTTTACTGGAGTTTGAGTTTACTTTGAACTCAAAGCGACCTCTGGTCACACTGGAAGATGGCATTGCGTTGCAGCTGACGCCTCTCGGCGTTGTCGAACCGGGTCTGGAAGAGCGTGCGGTTTAACTAAGACAAAATTGGAAACCTATTCAACTTGCAGTGTTCAAAAATTGATTTTAAAGTGTATAAAATGTGTTGCAGCATTGTAAAGTTTTAAAATACCTAACGTCTTAACGAAAAACAATATGCATAATGAACTATTTAAAACTTTCAAGACAACATAAATTGTATTTATTTAAAGTCCACTAAACAAGTAAATATTATATATTTTTAACATAGAATATTAATAACAATATGCCGCTTAAGAATTTTGGGGTACACGAAAGCGTTTTTCGTTTTTAATTCCAACTACTTTTGTGTAGCTAAGAACTCCCACAAATCTACTATATTTATTTAAATTTTTTTTATTAAAAGTTCTTATCAAAATGTATTTATGAACCATTATTTTTATTTATGTA
Organism: Scaptomyza montana; assembly: GCA_018904305.1. Classification (NCBI taxonomy): domain Eukaryota; kingdom Metazoa; phylum Arthropoda; class Insecta; order Diptera; family Drosophilidae; genus Scaptomyza; species Scaptomyza montana. The sequence continues at coordinate 1,957,792 of JAEIGR010000017.1, read as the reverse complement.
AGTAGCTCTGCAAAAATAGTTTAATTACATATTTAATAATTGCTTTAAATTTGTATTTGTTACTGTTAATTTGTCGTTTTTTGCATTGTCGTTTGCTGATATGGTTGCTATATGGCTGCTACTACTACTGTACGAGTAGCCCAGTTGAGTGCAGTAATTATTTGTGTATACTGTTAGTATTTTCTATACAGGCTAATGAAACATTTTCAATATGTTATTAATAATTAAAATATAATTTTGATAGTTTTTCGTTTGATTTTAGTAGCATTATTAAGTAACTAAGCATTTATTTATAAACTATGCACAAGTTAAGTTTAATTGTGAGCTTTTGTTAGACAGTAAAATTAATTGTAGAATAAATAATAAAAAAAAAACTACTTTGCGCCTTTTAAATTGTGTGTAAACTATCAGTTAAATTTAAGGTCGACTGATATGGAATGCTTTAGCTGCGTTTTTTTTTTTTCTATTTAGGGCAGCGAACTACGAAATGCTAATTTATATCTTAAGTATAATGTTTGTTCGACATTTTGGCCGCTAATACAAATTGAATTGGCTGCCCGGCAGCTTTGAATATCTAAATGTGCCCTAATGACCCCTACTTTGGTGGCTTGGGTCTTGCGGGCAGGGGCAGAGATTTGCGTATGGGTTCACCACGATTGGGCAGCTTGCTGCGCAGCATTTGTTCATGGACATACAGCAAGAGACCCACATCCCGATGGCCAGCCTGCCAGGCGATCTTAAAAGCTGTGCTGCCATCCTGCGGGAAAAAACAGTTGGGATTTAATTGAGGCTTTAGGTTGGGAAATCTTATGAAAACTTACCACATCCTGGACTAAAGAATCGCAATCCTGTTGCGACAACAGATGCTTCACAATGTCCACACGTCCATGTTCTGCAGCACACATCAATGCCGTGCTGCCATCCTCATCTTGTATGTTAATATCTGCGCCAGCTTCCAATAACATGGCAACCATATCGCTATTACCATGCGACACAGCGAGCATCAAAGCGGTCTGGCAATGCTGTAAAGCAGAAACATGGGCAAACGGATGAGGGATCAAGGTGAAGTTAGTAGGATAAAAAGCGTTTTAAAGAATTTTACATAAGTAAATCCGCTCGATACGTTGGCACTATGTGAATGTGCCATTTACCTACCTTCTTGGCCCGTATGTTGACATCGGCCATCTGGAACAGTCGCTCAACGACCGTCCGATGTGCCAGTTGCTTCAGTTTGGCCAACGATACGAGCATCACGCATGTGTATCCAGCGTTATTCATTTGGTTTACATTGCAAACCTTTGAATCCAGCAATATGGATACAACATCAAAGTTACCATGCGAGACAGCATAATGCATAGCTGAGTTGCCCTGCAAGAGCGTGAATGAAATATTAATTTTAAAGACGGTTTAGTTTAATAAAAAATAGTACTCACATTGGTATCGGAAAGGTTAACGCAATACTCCAGCAGAGGCACCGACAATGACTCAAAGTAATCCAGATAATCTTCAACTTCGTGTGGATTTGAGGTCGCTGTGCTGGAGATGCGGAACCAATGCTCACTAATGCTTGCTTTTGATGACTTGAGGCTAAACGATGAGAAAGGTTTGGAGCCCAGTTTCTTCAGCAATGAATCGTTGATGACTTTCAGAGCTTCCTTCATCTCCTTGGCCAGCTCCGTTCTGTAATGGGTTTTTAAATGTTGGATAATGAAGTTATCGACTAAAATTGTCAAATGCTTACTTCTGCCTGGGCTCCGATGGCGCCTGAGCCAGCTGATGCAGCTGAGCTTTGGTAGGCGGACGTTCCTCCTTTAGAGCTTTCTTTGGCTCCCGTTCAATGACAGTCACCTGGGAATCCTCGCTTTGACTAGACTTCAGTGGCGTACTCGACTTTTTGCGTGCACCCTGTGCAATTTCCCGATCCACATTTGAATCACTGGAAACAGTTAAAGCCTGCTCCGGTGAAGCGGATTTGCTGCTGGAGGTTGAGGTCATCAGTGGAGCAGGTGAGGTATCTCTTGACCAGCTGATGCTAACACGTTTCTCCTCACGCACAATCAACTCATCGTCGCCCAGTTGACTAACATCAAAATCCTGGGATGAATTTGCGGATTTCTTGGACGGCTGTTTGATAAAACTTTGCGACTCTGACAAGGAGTCAAGCGATGCACTGGGTGGCTTCTCCTGCAGCGAGCTGGGTAAAGACAAAAAAATAACGTCAAGTTAAGATTAAAGACTATCTTTTTTAAGTTAAACCCACGTTATGAGCAGCACTGAGCAGCCGCTGACCAACAGTGGATAGCAGGTAAAGCTGCTCAGGCCAGAGAACATTGGAAACACCATTTATGAACACAAACGAAAATCCAAACAATAAACAAAAAGGTCGATAAACGAGGCAAATAAACTGCAGACGCGCCAAAGCCAAAATGAAAACTGAGCGTGAAGGTCAATGCGACCAAACCAAACATACATTTTTACTCAGACTTCGTATTCGGAGTCGACAACTAATGCGCATGGCAAATATTCTGCTGAGTTTGTGTCTTGGCTAAAGCTTTTTAATATATTCAGCTTAAAGCATTTTCAGTTCAGTAGTTCGCATGCTATCATTTGTCTCTTTAAAAAACTCTCACCTTAGCCTTGTTTTTCGTTCCGCCCTTGGACTCTTTGTGGGCGCTGCTTTTGTTGGCAGCGTATAGGTATTTTGTCGCTGGAATTGTTTGCGCACTGGACTGGGACTAGTGAGATGCTTGGGACGTGGTATACGCGAATCCGCTGAAGTGGAGCGTCTGTTAGTTGGCGGTGGTGTTGGCGGTGTTGATGGCTCAGTGTTTGGATCTGTCTTGGAGAAGTCCTTAGCCAGAAGTTGGATGGCCTCTTTGCAGGAATCACAATAGTTGGCTGCACAGGCAATGGAGATGTGCGGCTTAACAATATCGCCACAGCCAACATCGCGTTTGTGCACCTGTTCCGTGTTGCAAGAGGAATGGGCGAGAATACGCTCGGGCTTTTCCACAGGTGGTGGCTGCTCCTCCGTATTGCTGCCCGCATGGCGTGTCTGTGGACGTGTTAGAGGCTCCATTAGCTGCTCTATGTTGGTCGAACTACGTGTAAGAAGCTGCAATCCTTTAGTATCAGTTTGTCTGCTTGTGTATTCCACACCACATTGTGTTCCCACCTGGTGCTGCTCGGGCATGACCTGTGCAGCCGTGGAGCGCACATTGATCGAAGTTGTTTGACTTGATGCACTGAAGACTTGGGTGTTTTGAGTCTGACAAGCAGTGGTCTTGCTTTTGATTGTCAGCTTTTCGTGTTCACCCAGACTGAAGGTATTGCTGCGTCCTAGCAGTTGTGGTGCAGTTTTGGGCTTCTCTAGCAGCTGATCCTCAGTGCCACAGCTGACACTAACAGTTCGTTTGCTAATGGCACACTTTTCGCACAGAACATCCGTCACTCTGTGCTCCGAGCTGCCCACACTGCGCACATCCGGTTTGCAGCTGGTAAAGTTCTCCCGGGTCATGGGCCTAGCACTGATGCCGACATTGTGCTTTAACACTTGACGCTCTGGTTGAGTCTGATTACCCATCTCGCGTTGCTCTCGCTGTGGCACATACATCTGAGTGCCCACCGAAATGAGATGTCGCAAACGCTGCTGTTTGCTATCGCTGAGTGCCTGTTCAATCTTCTGCTTTAGCTCATTTTGTGAATAGAGTGTCTCCGTCTGCTGTGTGCCAACATGGCGAGTGTTCAACGTGGAGCCTACTGCAACATCACGTGTGGCAGGCGCCTTGCTGGCCGCCTGTGTGGCAACATCACGTCGTATTATGCTTGGCGATATTGAACTGCTGCGCATCCGTGCACCAAGACTTTCAAGTGAAACTGGACTTATGCGTTGCGGCGTAAATTGCACGGGTGAAGCAGTCTTAATGCCCGGACTTGGTGGCGAAGGGGTCAGACGTTGTCCTCGTAGCAGCTCCTCGTTGCGACGCTGCAGGCGCTGTTTCTCAGAGCGCAGTGAATTGAGCTCCAGCTGAAATTGAGATAATCATTAGTAAAAGTTATAAAGTACCTATATTTAAGTATTAATTATAAAAAATTATTTTCCTAAAAGCAAGCTACTTTATTCCTTTATACAGAACCATAAAACAAAAGTGTTTCTTAATTGAAAAAAATCGAAGGCATTCGAAAATAAAGTATTTGGAATTCATAAAATCTGTTCTTGATTTAAGAACACCTAACTTAAAATGATAACAAAGTACTTAAATCATACAAATAGTCAGAATTTAAAATTCAGATCCACATTTTTGTCTTAAACAGTTTTTTGACTTACCTCCATATCTGGTATGGCCTTGACCTGCTCCTCCAGGTCCTTAAGGCGTTTTAAGCTCAGCGCCATTTGTTCACGTATCTGACACAGTGCTTGTGCATCCGCCGTAGTCTGTCCGGTTTCAGAGCTAGCGGGTGACTGGAGGGGACTGCCAGAGGCATTGCCATTCGTTGCGGCTGTCGTCTGCCCCGCTTTGGGTGTGGCTGTCAAATGATGTCGACGCGGTGGCGGCGGTGGTGGCGTCCTTTTGTCTGCCACATTATGCTCTGGCTGTTCCACCGGCGACTTGGCATTGGCAGCCACAGCGGCCAGGACATAGCTCTCGTACTGGACCTCAGCAGGACTGGGACGCTGTTGCAGCGGCAACGTATTCGAGCGCTGAAAAAGACGAGGTGAGCGATTGCCAGCCATGCAGGAGTCTAAAAAAATGAACAAAAAAAAAAGTAATCTTTAAATAAAGTCTGAATAAAAATTGTTATTTGCTCTGTCGATGGCTCTGCTCAAAGAATTTTATTTTGCAAACTTGCCAAAGACACTTTCTGTTATCAACTGACAGCAAAATGCGAATTATTAATAGCAGTGATAAAAATATAATAAGTCACAGCAAACTTACAAAATTGTGCCACAGTGCGCATAATTTGCACACTAAACAAAAACTGCCGCATAAACTATTGTATGAAAAGCAGTAGCAGAAAATATGAAAAGTACAATAGACAACAGCAAAAAAGAGACAACGAGTCTGTCCTTTATGTGTGTCTGTGTCAATCTACTGATAAGTCGAGGGCGCCGACTGGCGCTCGACTATTATTATTATTCAATATTGATTTTACCTACATACTGACAATATTTATATGTATTTGTATTGCAGGCATTTGTTGTTCGTTTTCTGCCTCGACTTGGGCCATTGCCCGGACGCATGGATGCTATCGAAGAGCTTATCGATAAAGTGCCAATAAATTATACTATTTTACCCTGGGCAGCAAAAGCACAAATCAATGCCAAACTAGATGGAAACATAAAACAAATACTTATATTCCATATCAATAGTTGCTTAAAAATATTTAAGATTTGCAAGCTTTATTTCTATAGGGATTTTAATCGACATTTTATCTAGAAGTATTACAAAATAATCTACACCCAAATAAACTTTAACATTTTTACAGCACGTACGCATATTTTTCATACGCACTGTATGCTGACAGTTGTTACTCATCGCCTATGTCGTCTGCCAAGTATTTTTGCAATTTTCACAGTTTTTTGTCGCTGCTCCATTTGCTACTATTACTTAATTTCTTAACAAAAATAAATGCATATACTTTTGTTCACTGAACTTTCGGCAAAGAATAAAACGAAATACAAAAATAAACGCGAAAGATTTCTATTTTTTGTTGTATGTGAGTCGGTGCCAAGTTGACTGCGTTGTCGAAAAAAGATGGTCAAGGCAAGAGAAGATGGGGCTGGGGCCGAAAAGCAAGGCAAGCAAAAGCAAGTCGCGTGTTTGGTAGCATTGACCGGGTGCATTAATTAATCAATTTTTATAATCTAGAAAATTAACAAACAAAATATGAAAATTGAAAACACGTGTCTTGAACAGAGAAAAAGATTTCCTTAACCATTAGTTGGCTAACAAAAATTGCCCACTTAGCTAATGAACCTACAATCATTCCACCAGCTTTTCAATGGACTCTGCCTTGTCTCCGTTGTCATTTTGATCTTTCGTGACGTCTCCTTGTTGCGCCGCAGTGGCAGAGTGTCACTGGCAGTGGCAAACATTATTATTGTTGATTTTTAGTTGTGTTAATAGCACAATTTAATTGCACATTGTCGCTTAGTAATTAAGAGCGTAATGCCAGCGGTCAAGGCTTCAGCCATTGCACTTTTGTAATGCGAAAAAAATTGTTGTTGCTGTTGTTTTTAACTTTTATTTTGTTATTTGTGTTAATTAAAGCATTTTAGCTGTGTGAGTAATAAGCAATATTAATTTGATTTGATTTGCTCGGTCTTCAAGCGAACAGCGTCACACTCAGGTTATCTTTGACAGTGCTGTGTTGAACTACTAGCACACTTCGAACTTACTTTGCATGAATTCATGCCTGATTTTCTTTAATATCGTAAGTATTGGCATTGATCATCAATTCTATATTATCTTCGTTTGCAGTTCTTTGTTTATTTTTAGATACACAGGTAGATATTGATTTATTTATAGTAGTTTTATGTTGTTTTATCGAAATCTTATTTATTTTATTTAATTTCTTTTCGCTGTGTTATTTGTATATTTTCCTCTTTTTTCGTGCATAATTCGTTGGATTTGACGTTACTTTCGAACAGTTTTTTTTATAGTCGATATATTTATGTGCTCTCTAATTTGTCGCTGATAACATGTTAATTTTTATTTTTCATTTTTATTGCAATTATATCCTATATTCTAATTATACACTCGTTTCATTCGTTTTTTCGATCGTTTAGATCATTTTGGTGATTTAATTGCTTTTTATTTCGTTTGCAAAGCACATTTTATGTTTTTCGTTCGAAAGTCGCCGACAAACTGCGTTGAAAATTTCGAGCTGCTGCCAGCGACAAAAAAAAAATAGCAGCAGCTATTTTGTTATTATTTAACAGCTCTTGTGCAAAAGCAGCACAGCACAGCACAAAAAAAATATTGCTTTGTATTACTAACCAAAAAAAAAAATTAAGTAGCAATATTGAGAGAGATAGAGAACATTGCGATAAGGTCGTCGCTCACCCAGCAAATACAAATTAAAACATTCTGAACAACAACAACATAAGCCAAAAGTAGACAACAGCTTGTAGATAAGCTAAATGCACATTATCAAATGATAATGCTGATTGTTATGATGACGCGAACAAAAACCATTTTGTTATAGCATATTTAGATACATAAAAAGCTAGCTGACTAGTGCCAAAATACAACAGAAGGGTCTTCATTTTGTTCAAGGTTTATCTTCTACTATTTAAGTTTACCTCATCAATTAACGAGCAAATATTAACAATCTGTGTGTTTGACTATTTCCATTTGAAGTTGTATTACTATAATCTTTGAGATGAGACTTCAATGTAAAAAGGCCCCTATATTTTGAATGTATTTGCTGTTAAGTGCAGTCAGTCGATTAGTTTTGAAACATCTAAAACGTTGCTGTCAAAGTACAACTCATTTATTACTGAGTTTCAGTGGACTGAACGGTATGATCGTAAATTAAGTCTTCGATAAATCTTTTATAAGATTTTCCCCGCTAAAACTTTTCTTCTTTGCGAATTTAACTTTTATAACTTTGGCAAAACTGAATTCATATTTTTTTTACTCAACGAACTTGGATTTTCTAATTATTTTCGACCATATAGCACACGTCCATATAATCATATTAATAAATTCGCTGAGTGCCTCGAGGTTAATTTGTATCTAGCGATAAAAGTTTTCAATTGTTGCAGATATGGTGCCCGTCTTGACCCACTTTTAGGCTTCAAGGTTAAAAGAAATTATCGCTGCACGCATTTTGGCATTTGTTTTGTTGCTATTGTTAGATAGATTTTCGGGGCTCGTCTTATTTTTTTTGGCAAGCGAAATGGAAAAGATTAAAGGCAATTTATAAACCATTTATTACGACTCTAAGGAGACTCTATTACTGAAGCAACAACAATCACATATCGAAAATACATATGTACTACAGTTATCATTAATCAATGTCAATTTTGGACTTCTTGTGCCCAGCTGAAATGTCCGCGGGCAAAAAAAGCGACAATTTGATTTGTTTATTTGCGTGAGTTTCTTTGCATTGGTTTTTGCACACTTTATGGCAAATTTATGGCATAAACAAATACAAGAAAAACGGGCCAGCACAAATAAAAAAAATAACAACAACAAGCATTAGCAGCATTTGCATGCAAATTGAGCGCCAAATGCGCATTTCAAAATTGATTTAAGATACGAACGCCTCGAAATCGCCTTGAAGTCAGTCGATGCCGCGCGCCATGCCGCTTGTAAACTCCAATTGAGTTTGAAATGCCAAAGATGCAAAGCGATTGTATCTGCATGCATATCAGTTGAGTAAAGTATCTCTGTATCTGTATCTGTACAGCCAAGTCTTGCTGCATTGCTTTTTATGCAGCTTAATATCTTCTGATTGGCCTCAGACAGTCTTTTTTTCGCTTTGGTAAGGGGGCTTGGCACATAAAATTGAATTATGCGTTGCTATATTGAGATTGCATAGATGGCGTGAGGTTTGCTCTTTTTTTTTTGGAGCAGTATTTAAATATGTATTGCTTTGATCTAACAGTTTGCGTGTTGGATCGTGACAGTTTCATGCCTAATGTTGTCTTGCTATTTGAAAGTAGTACAATGGGATGGTCTGACAAGGAAACCCAGAATTTATACACAAGATATTAAATTTCATTAGTCCCATCTTAAACATAAACTAAGCAAATTAAATGACTGTCCCAAACCACTCTTGATAGTCTCATAATTCTAGGAAATTTAAGTTTCTACTCATCAAATAAAAAAACGCTAATAATAGTTCTAGAAAATTTGTATCCGTACAACCCCTGTGCACCCATAAACCTTTAATGTCATCATATACAACTATTTTTTTGCTCCATTGTACAGCATTTCAACAGCTTGCAACAGTTGTTCAAAATTTTTCACACTTTCGTGCGTAAAAGTGTCACATGTGCGGCATCGTCGCTAATTGCTCAAAGAAGCAAAAGCAAAAGGAAATATAAAATAAAGCAAAAGTATCTTCAAGAAACAATCAAAGACAGTCGTCTGCCGACTATGAATCATGTAGCTGTGAGCAGTGAGCAGAGCACCGAATAGTATTTCCTCATCTATTTTGAGCGTATAACAAATTTCACTCACCTGCAACATCAAAGTAACGATCCCACGTGCTGTTACCCATGCGACGATCCTTCACCTCCTTGGCCTCCTTGGAGCGGTAACCATTGCTGAAGCTTAAGCTTAAACTGAGACTATTGTTGTTGCGATCCATGGAGAGAGAGTGGCCATTAGTATAGCTATAAGCCCCACCCTTACGCCTCTTCACCGATGCACGTTCCAGCGTTCGCTCAAAATCGCTGCAGACCTCATCGAGCGCGTCATGGAGAAAGGCACGCGTCTCCGGCGGACTGTTGGCCGGACGAGCATGCCCGTAGGTCTGATATTTGTGCGGCTGATAGACGCCTGCATCGCTCTCGATGCCGCCACGCAGCGAGGAGCACGTGGAGGAAGCAGTGCCATAGGGTGACTCTGCACGAGGTGGCACAAGGCTGCTGCTGCTGTTGCTGTAGGTGAAGCGTGGCACAGACGTCGAGCGTGGACGATAGCATGGCGATTGGCCCGCAGCAGGAGCGGGCTGGCGTGGCGAATCCGGTTCACTTTCATGTGCGGCCTGTGTGTGTGGCGAAAACGTAAACAGGTGACAAGTTAATCGAGTGCGAAGTGCGAAGATACTTTGAAGTTGCGGCATATACACAGAGAGAAGAAGCGTTAGTAAACTCTATTGCTAATAAAGCAAACCTGATTAAGTATCAAGTTTTTCTCCCTGTGCATAACTAACTGAAAACCTCTTATAGTTTTGAGAATGTTAAGCTCAGAGGTTCGAAAACTAATGATAGATTTAGAAGAGAGTAAATTCAAAATTAAAGATTCTTTTGCTTCGATTTAAAGTTTGGCCCTGTTCAAAAACACTTACCTCTGTCAACTTTGGTTGCACACGACTCTCCGCCTGCCAATCGCTGCCAAAGAGACTCTCAAAACCCAACATGAACTCCATGGATTTGCGTGATCTGCGACGATCGCGACGTTGCAGCTCCTCCTCGCTGGGCTTGGCATTGGCCAGACCCTCGCAGTAGCGCACAAAGTCCAAATCGATGTGATAGCCATAAGGACAACAGTTGCAGCTGCGCACCGATCGAGTTAATGTTGAGCTTGGGGTGCCATTGTTGCTGACCGATGTTTGACGAGCTAAGCAAGCAGGAAAAAAAAGAGAGAGTAAGATAAATGACCGGATGGATAAAACAACAAACAAACTAAAAAAAAAAAGCAATAAGTTGAATGCAGACAACGCATATCTAAATGTCACTATCAAGGTCACGTCCAACTGAGTTTGTCTGCTTTTGATTCTTGGTATTGGCAACACACACACACACACACACACACATACATTCATACAGCATCATTGCCTGGCTGAGTTTTTTGTCTGTTGCAAGCATTAATGTTTTTGTCTCACAGCCACACCTGCCTTGCCTGTCTGCCGGTCTGTCTGTCTACCTTTTGGCCTAAAACACGTTTCAGCTTTTTTTGGTAATCTGAGCCGCAGTCACCCAAGCGCAGTTCTCGGAATGTATCCGTAAAATAAATTTGTTTGTGTATTTTTGCTGGCCATATTTATGTTTAATTACGTCAAAAGCTTCATTTAGATAACGAACTATGCACGAGACTCAGTTTTTAGTTTCGCTTTCAACAAGCAATTTATTACCTTGAGTTGAGTTGCTTTAATAAGCGAAAAGCAATTTCTTTAATTGTATGTTTTGCAATACACTGATATTATTTTCTTAGATCTTTTTTTTATACATAACAAACTGAATTGTGATTTAAAAAAGCTTTCGTCTCACTCACTTTGGTTGCAAACTCTTGGTGGCTTTTTTGCTTTGTAAAATAACCATAGCACAACCAACCACAATAAACTCCAAAGCATTTTCGTTAGAGCCAAGGTCCACTAAATAAAGGAAATATAGGCGTTTAGTTATTTACAAAAACCTGCCAACCATTTGGGCAACGCGTTCTTCAATCAACTGAATGGGCCAAGAATCAAAAATTCTTGTTGAACTTATCATGCAGCTATTTGGCGATAAGATACGCAATATTTTTTGTCGACTTCTTGCTTATCTGGCGGCAGTTAAACATCAACAACGCCTAGTTACAAACGCAGCGTCAAAGGTTTCTATTTATTTATAAGCGATTAGAAGTCGTGTGTCGCCATCTAGCTGTCAAGTTTACTCTTCATCAAAAGTGAATCAATTTAAAATTTCACTTTCAGTGGTTTTATTGCGTTTGGTTTATTCATTCAGAAAAACAAAACGCATTCAAGTTATTTTATGTAGGCGTTGCTTTCGAAAATTGTTGTTGTTGTTGTTATGGCTGCACTATACGGCGTATACGTGCCGTCGTGCCAATGTTAACCAGGCCAATAAGCTGCATATTGATGAGTTTTACGTTTAGCTGTAATTAACACAGCAGTCAGGGCCATGGCCGGTTTGTCGTTTGTGGGGGCGTGGTGTTAATGACGCTGCTTTGCCGGCATAATAATCAACGCTGTATTGGACGCTAAAACACCCACAAAAAGCACACTTAACACACACACAAACATTATCACAGCTGTTTGTTCAGTTTGGCATGTTGTGTTTTTGCTTTTTGGCTGTTTGCTGTTGTTGCACTGTGGGCGTTTAAGAATGCCGTCTGCCTAATGTCGCCTAATTGGTAGCGAGTGAATGCTTGTTGTCTATGTTTGTTTGCTTTGAATTGCAAAAACGCGTTGTCTACACTAGATTGACTGTTACAAATGCCCGTTTGACTGAAAGGGTTTTCCACTTAAGCACATGTTAATTTACATCCGCTGTCTAGTGCTGCCAGGCAACAATAAGTGCTGAAAGTGTGACTCTTTGGTTACTAATGAAAGTATTTTTGACCAGACTCGAGAGTCGTTTTTTTTCTCGATTGCTTTCTAACTGATTTACTAAGAGTTTTGCACTTAGGTGTGACTTTAACTTATCTCATTCATTTCAACTAATTAAAATCAATTATATACAAATATATTTTATTTTGTCCTTGTTGACTGACTGACTGCTATCAACGCATAGCCCAAACGGTAAGAAATAGCGGTCTAATTAATAAGCTAAGTTATAGCGAGTGTATTGTAGGTCAATACTAATATTAAATTTCTAAAAAATTTCGCAATGTTGCACTTTTAAGTATTTGATTTTTCTTTCTTCTTTTGTTAACATAACAATATCTGTATATTAATCTTTATCTATTTCGTTTAAATCACATATATATCACAATAAAATTCTGTAATAAAAAAGCAAATTCCTTCTCCCACTTCTTAAGTTAATATTGCAGCATGACTCAGTAACGAATACACAATCTCAGTTACCAACAAAATTTATTTTTACGCTGCCCTACCAATCATCCAACGTTACAGCTGTTGGCCAATTTGGACAACTTCATTTACACAATCCCGGGGACACCATAAAAGGTGCCTATTTATACGTACAATGACATAAATCGCGCACTCAACTCACATAAAAATTAAGAAATTAGCCCAGCAAACAGACTGACAACAAAACTGAGCTGCAAGTTAAGGTAAATTACGACCATGTCCAGACCACGATCTTACCAAGCACGTAAACAGACTTTGACTCAAGAGTCGAACATCAATTTTTGCAGACCCCAAAATATTCAAGCAAACCTCATCATTATCAACATCATGATGATGATGACTTGTAATGACTAAATTTTCAGTGTAGGCGTCTCAGGCAACTTCAGATGCTGCCCAGCATACGAAATGAAGCCGGCTTGTGAATGAAATTTCAAGAGACAAAAATAAAATCATATTAAAACTGGTTGTCCAACTACACTAACACAAATGTGTTTTTTCACATATGATGGAGTTTTTGGGGGGCTGTTACGGGTAGGCGTTTGTGGCTAATGAAGCTAACGGTGCAATAGCCGTTGCAACAAATTACCGTAAAATGAAAAAATAATATGCCAAGCACGTGCAAGCGCTGTTCAATCTAATTGCATGCCACGGCTCACATGATAACCGTAACTGACTTAAACATATAGAATATAAATAAAAATAATCAAACAGTTTATGATTAATGCAAGTCAAAAGTATTTGCATAGATTACTTATGCACAATGTTTTAGTTTAGACCTCCGACTATATTATTGAACTAACTTGCACTGAATTGTTGGAATCAGGATTTTTTGTTCGTTAAGTTAACATAAATGGGAAACTAGAAAACTGTTGAATGAAAAGATTTCTTGCCTTGAGTAGAATAATAAAGTACTTAAAACAATAAACTATTTTTTTTTTAACGAGCTATATAACATAAACTTTACTTATGGATTTAAACTCCAAACAAATAAAAAAAAACACAGAGTGCGAAAGTTTACAGACTTTCAATGTTCATATGTAGCTATTTTTGCTTAATTGCTGCAGTTGGATGAACTTTTCTATTAGTTTAGTTTTTACTTTGATTTGCGTTTTTACGTGCTCCCCTGTAAGAACGACGCAGTGGGTCAATTTATCGCCACCCCTGTGCATTTTATTATCCAATTAATAAATGGCTTTTTTGTTCCTTGTTGTTGTTGTCATAAATTTTATGCGTAAGCGCATTAAAAATAAACATAAATATCGTAAACTGCGTGTGTGGCTAATGAGGCTATTTTGGCAACAGTTTCTAAGACTTGGACATGGCTGAGAGTTTGTCAGTTTTTCGTTTGTCAATTGCCATTTTGCATTTGGCATTTAACTACCTCAGGTGACGCCTAACAAAAATGGACACGCCTACGCCCAAAAGTCTTGCCAACTCATATCCGCTGTCATAAATTGGCCACCAAAAAAAAAATTTATCAATATCGAATCTGAGCCAAATATTTGAGCCTCAAACCGGATTTGGCTGCCAGCTTAATTAAAAGCTCCATGCGAGTGCCGAAAATATTTGAATTTTGCATATGTTGCATTTGGGAGCGTAAATGAATAGGTGAAAAACAAAAACCAAAACATTTGCATAAGTTTCTATCAGCTGAACAACATTTTCCACGTGTGGGCAACGTGTCTGGACAATGGAAAGTGCGTTGCAACTATCGTATAACTATTGCCAATCTACAGCCTTTGCTGCTGCTGCTGTGACAAATTGAAGCATTGAAGCAAAGACACATTGTCTTAATGTTGGGTGGGTGTTGTTCCATGCTCTATGTGTGTGCGGGCGTCAAAGTTGACCCACATCCGATTTCACCACTCATGTGGGCTTAAGCCACGATTTTATATAGCTAAATAATAAACAACCTACGCCACGCAAGAGTTCTACGTACCATTTTCCTCAATAAAGGCGCGTTGACTTCGCAAAACGAGCGACCTGCAAATAAAAAGCATACAAAAAAAGTTAACTAAAATGCAAAGAAAACAAAAATAGAGTCAAAACTTATTGGGAAAAGTACTACGACTCTGAATACATAAAAATTCACAACATTAAAACACAAATTTATTAAAAAAAACTACAATGTCGTCAAAACCGGTTCATCTATAAAAAGTTTTCAAGTAATATTATCAAAATTAATAATTCAAACGAATATTGAAATGAAAACCTTCTCTCCTGAGGAGAAGATTATTGAATCTGTATTTCAATTAGTTAAAACGATTTATTTATTTAAAGACAAAACTTTTTACTAACAAACTCTGTCATTATTTACGTATGTATGTCATGTATGTATATCTTCATTACAATGTTGCTATTCCCTCTGCTTGGACTATGTTACTGACAAATTTATGTATAAAGCATAATGATACGTGTATCATAATCATAAACACACATATTAATTTGGAGTGCACTCCAAAAATAAGCGACGCCGCCGCCGCTGCCGCCGCCACTCGTTTCACATGAATGCAATTCCACAGACAGCGGGACAGTGGGTGGGGAGGGGGGAATGTCGATCGAATGGTGGTGGTGAAGGTGGATGTTGCGGTGATGGTGGGGAGCTCTCTGGTGGCTCTTGTCATGCATGCGATACGGAAAACTGCATAAATCAGTTGACGCATAAATTTTCATTTTACATAAATTTTGGAATTGAAAAACAAACAAAAAAAAACAACCAAAATAAGAAATGCAACATGAAAAATATGGCAGCAAATTGCAAAGACGGCATTCAACATGATTTGTTTATTTTATTTTAATTCAGCAACAAAATTGTTGTTGACGTTGTTGTCGTTGTTGGTGTTGCTGCTGCTTTAAGCGTGGAAAACATGACAGGCAATTAATTTAATAAGATATGAAAATGCACGGCCCGTTGGCAAAGTTTGTCCATCAGTGACATTTTTGGTAGCCTAATTGCATCAGGTTGAGAGGACTCTTCACCGAAAAAAACCAACAAAAAAAATATATACTTATACTATATAAGAAAACAAAACAAATTATAAATAATTGCAGCTTCCGTTGCAGAAGAACACAAATGAAAATGAGATATGCGGCACGCATGCACAAATTATTCCAGGAAAATATATGTACACCGTAAGGGGAGGCACCCGAAGTTCACTAATGATCACAGTCGTTGCCTGAAAGTGAAAAAGTCGCTGAAGACTCGACCTGTGGTGCTTTATGGCATGGCAAACAGATTATTGTGGATTTTGAGGCGCGCATAGTTCCAAAGTTGTTTCAAAATACCGACGACAACACCAACAACAGCAACAACAATTAGAACAAAAGGGGACGCCCGCAGTCAAAACTCAAAATGTTGACAGCTTGATATATTTTATTATAATTTACACAAGCAAGTGCGGAACTAACTATACGCAAAGTATCTTTGTATTTATACTTTCGTGTTTGTCTGTGTTCAGCGCGTATTTGTTGCATTCTTGTCCCATGCTCAACACTACAGCATTGATTTATTTATAAATCTGATAGATAAGTTCTATTTGAACGGTTGTCAATAGCAAAACAAATATTTGAGCTTTGTCTGCTGCACATTTAAAGTCGCACGCGTTTTTTGCGCGTTTTACATGCGTTTTGTTTTTGTGAGCGTTTTGAACAAGGTTATTTACGACTTTTCTAGCTTTCTTAACGCTTTTGTTTATTAAATATTTCTAAGTTAATATATATTTATAGATATTTTTAGTCTTTTAAATTGTTAGTTGTGTTTTGTATTTGCAATATTTTAGTTTTTTGTGTAAAATATTTTAAAAAAGATTTATTTTTAGAAATCTAATAAATCCGTTTTGTTTCACACTTAAGCGTAATTTATTACAGCATTCAATAAGTCAAAGAGTTTTAACTTAAAGCTTTTAGCTTATTAACTGGTTTTCTACTAACACATTTTGTTCTATTAAATTTAGACATATTTAAGATTGATGTATCGGTGTATTTTTAAGCAAAGCGGTTCTATGACACCCCGATGTGAACCCGCACTCACACCTTAAATAATATAACAAAAAAAACTCCCACAGATTGAACAGCAATGTCGCGATGTTGAAAGATATCTTTAATCTTTGTAAAGAGCGCCCTATTTAATTAAGTTTTCGGTCTTTATCGAGCAGCTGATCGCATCTCGATAGTGTTTAATGCTTATCTTTTTACCTCCAAAAACGCTTAACGGCTTCCTGTTCGGTGGGCGTCAGGTGCGTTATCTTTTGGTTAAAATTTGACTCATCGTAGGCCAGCAAATCGCTGGGTAGAATATTGCCAAGGCTCACACTCATGCTGCATACATTTAAATTAAGTGAATGGCTTAATTAGATTGAAAGCACACACTATTCACTGCCTAATTTAAATTGGCTTGCGCTGCTATTCTTGGCCGAAACTAATTAGATTTGATTGGCGAAACGTAAACTTCACGCCATCGTCACAGCGAAACCATCAACTTGGTTAGACAGAGTCAAACATTTTACTGCACTTTCTGGCTGACTCAGCTTGGCAACACTTCACTTCACACACACACACACGACAACGAACTCTTTATTTTATTATTTATTTACTTATTTATTTAGTGGCGTTTCTTGTTTTTTATCTAGTTGTACGGAACGTGAACACTCCACACTCGAAAATCGCTCGAATCGAACTAAAATCCAACAGAGAAAAACTTTACGTTGTTGCCGCTGAACTTTATGCTCTGTAAGCGTGTTCTGTATCTCTGTGTGAGTGTGTTGTGATGTATTTGTCGATTTTTTTTATTTGTGTTTGTTGACGGCCACAAAAGAGCGGCAAGACAGAACTTTGTTAAGTCCAACACACAATGCGAAGTGGTTTTTGATTTTTTTTTTTCTCTTATTTTTTTCGATTTTAAATCACAGCACATAAACAAGAGAGTTCATCGATACGTTAATTAATAAATATAAGCTGGCTGACAAGACAGTAAGCCAGTTCAAGAGTCGACGTCACCGTTACTACTTCACGGCTAGAAGACTATATGAAAGATATTTATACTTCTAGCACTATTTAGTATTTAGATAAATACTTGGAACAGAAGCGTCAAAATGATTTGGTTCTTTTGCGACTATAACAAAATATGATTGATGATGGCAAAAAGGTGTCGCCTAGCTGTCGTGGGAGAGTTTGGGGCTCACTTTGATGTTTGGAGTCTTTTATATATAGCTTCAAGTTAATCGACTTAAACCATGCCATAGCTGAACTTTCAATAGCCGTTAATTAAGAGAAAAACCTATAATATAACAAAAACGAGTCTGAACATTTTATTAGCAAAGTCGAGAGAGAACTTATAGTAAATGAATGTTCAAGAATCGAATGCAATCGCCCACCTTGTAAACACATCAACATACTATACAACTTTAGACGCCAACAACGTCCGGATCCAAGCTCGACAGCAACACCCAAAAATAAAGCAAGCATATGTATAAATAAACATTTTACACACAAGCACACATTGACAAGACAGCGACGATAAGATAACACCTAAACAGTTGAAGTCATTACAATGTGTCAAACTGCATGTCATGCAGCCTGACAGTGTACGCTCTCCATGTCTATATATCCGATACACGCACAAAAATAACAATAGCAAAGGAGCATAATTTACAGTTTTAAGCCAAAATGTAATAGCTGTTGAAAATATAAACAAAATGATTTTCTAATGACTTGCAGCATTGCAAACTTTTATAATCATGATTAAAATTATCAATAATGTTTACTATCACAAGTCTATGAAAACTGCATTGAAATTTAGAAACAATAGCGTTGTCTTCTTTAGGACAAAATGATATTTCAATTAAGAAACCCGATTTTTAGCAGACGTTCCCAATCTACATACGTACTATATGTTATTAAAAATAAGGAAGTGTGCTTTGTAAATATTTGATGGCACAGCGTCGGCTAGTGAAAATGTTTATTTATATTGAAAAATAAATAAATTGTTTATGCTTGTAAGCGTAATTATCAATGGCTCATTATGGCTGGCTATTTACACAATTGCCGCCTTATAAGCGATACTAAAGTACTTAGTGGATTTCCATGTCGGGCCGCCTATCAGCGATGAACTCCAACCAGCCCAAGTATCAATGCATGAAATTGTATTTTCTTTGATTATTAAAAGCAGCATAGTTGCATATTGATTTATGTATTTGTTTTTATAAATTCATATGTAAATGTTTTCTATGGAATCGCCTTTGAATATATTAAAAATAAAGTTTTAGTTGAAGCAACGAAAACTGTTAATGAGCTAACAACGAAATATTTCATACTCGACGTAACTGGCAGTGAATTCTCTCCGATCTCGCTTATTAATTGTCACGACCCTCGAGGCCGAGGCGTAGATACAAATTAGCTTCGAGGTATTATTGGCAACAGATCCAACATACGTTAAGTGAGCCGGTTATAATTCGCATTCTCGCATCGTATTATATATCTATTTTTAATATTTTTTTTGGTATCTATGATTTCATAAACAAGTTTTGCTTTTTGTAGCCTGCGGACTTCACGGCTTTTAATTATGCGTTAGAGAACTCTGCACACATGGATATCTCATTGCGGGGTCTCCACAATAAATGTTTAAATAAATGACTGCAATTATTTATGCGTCACACCCAATCGATTTCTGCTGTGATAGCTGCCGGTGCCTCAGGCCTCAATTCTAGATTCCAGCTCAATGAAATCCGTAACATAAAATGAAAATGTTTTATTGATGTGTTGTAGATAATGTAATTTAGTATTGTTCAAACTGTTGCCGCCTTGGTTGAAACTCTGTTTTTTCCTAGTTTTTTTTTTTTTGATTATTCTTTTATTTTTAGTAAACACTTGACCGCCGGCATTGATTGGTTTTCTATGGCTTAATTATTGCTTAATTATTGCAACCTCTTTAGTTTGGGACTCTTTTTTAAGGCGATCTGCGGTGTATTCTTAACTACTGTATTGGTTGTAAGTGAGATTAGATTTGAACAGAGTTCCTAAGTTAATGTATATTTGAGAATTCCAGTTGAGGTTGAAAATACCATTTAAATAATGGTGAACTCATGACGAGGGGAATTAAAGATACAAATATTTTTATAAGATTTAGTTTACATAAAAATATGCATTGCTTATTCACAAACTTTAAATTGACGTAATAATAATTCCTTATCTTTAGAATAATTATTTTCTGACATTGGCAATTCCCACAATTTACTCATATTTATTGGAATCAAAGGTTGTCGAACTACTGTAAAAATTAATGCTGATTGGGATTACAAATACATATATTAAATATTTCTTAGTATGAAGTAGCTAAAGTATAAATACACGAATAAGTTCTACAAAGTATTGAATTTACCAGTTTTAAGCAATATTTTATACAACAGGACGACTTTTTCGATGAAGACTAAAAACGAAATATCTTAACTTCAGATTGCAGGGCACAAATAAGACAAGAATTATAAAATAAACTAATGTTTTATTAAATTGTATAAATGCTTATGTTTTTCTTAACAAATAACGGTTCATTTTAATAAAGTGTATCTTACTTGGACACATTTTATGTTGATTTATATTGTACTAATCAAAAACTAAAAATATTTGCTGCCTAGTTTACTTTGTAGCTTCAAACAAGAAAAGAAATGCTGCTGATTAATAAAGTTTATTCAACTTTGGAATACCCTACATTGTTAAATAACAAAATTATCTAGCTCTGGTTAACTAACTACACTTGCTGATAACCAATTTGAGGCCACAATAAGTACAGATTTTCTTGTTTATTAATTCAAGCTCACACAATAATTGAGCAAGTTTAGTTTCTAAAAATAATATGCGTCAAATTGCCTTAATTTGTATACACTTTAATAGGGCATTGTAACTTAGTTATGACATGTGCAACACATATGTATAAAAAAAGTTTTTAATTTCTTGATCAAGTATAATCTTTCTTGTACGTTAAAGCGGATTGTGTAGCCTTAGCAAGCAAATGAAGAATGAAGAATGAAGAAGCTACGAAAAGATGTCATCCAAAACAACAGAAGTACTTGCTATTATAGAGGACCTGGGTTTGATCGGAGAGCTATATACCAAGAAGGGTGCACAATAGTAAGAGATCGCAGTGCATTCACAACCAACATAATGACAACGAATTTCGCAGATTGATCTTTAAAGAATTATGTTTGTAAACTCATCAATAACAAGTGCAAGGGTATTCAAGCTTCGCCATAATATATACAAAGTTTTGTGTTTTTTCGGCAAATTATGCCTTATCAGCATCGTGGCGGCTGTTAAGCTATTTATTTATGTGACAGCCAGATAAGGCAGCAGTCGTATAATTCACGTAGAGTCTTCAGCATCTCGAAAACCGAAAGAAAGAAAAAATAAAGCACAAATTTCAATATGAATTACAGTCTGCTATTACTATTTATTGTCATCATAATGTTGGCAGTTAGTGTGGATGTAACTAAAGCCGATTGGTGGGATAGCATAAAAGATACTTTTGTAAGTTTGAAATAAGCATATAAAAACATGCTTCTATTATTAATTGACTTTCATCTATTATAGAACGACATGATTGACGCCATTAAAGATTTGTTCTCATAAGCACAGCGATCAAAAGATTTTTTGTGTGACCAAATGTATTAAATAAAGAAGACCAAAGTAACATGTGCATTTGTATTTTTCTCAGTGTGATATTTAAGTTTTTCGGCTCATTACAAAACCAAGTGTATTTATACGGTTGTGTTCCGCGCCAAGTGTGTGAAAAGCAGCATTCAATCTTCATCTTTTCACTTACAAAAACAAAGACTGATGTCTCTCTCTCTTCTCCACCCATTTTTAGGGTCATTTCAATCAGCACCTGTCACACGGCTGTTGTTGTTGGCGTGTGAAGCATTTCGAAGTCGTGTCTAGACGCTAGGCAAAATTAATTAAAAGAAATTGTTGTTTGGCCGTTGGGACAGTTTCCTAGAACATCGTTCGACACTTTCGCTAGCTTGATTTATTTACGCCCTGACTTTTTTTTTGCATATCGATAAATGGCTAGTTGGAGCTGCTGCTGCAGCCATAATTTATATGTTTCGGCGCAGCTTATGACAGGCTAACAAATTTCGTGCTGCCGCCCCATGTGGTCAGCAGCAAAACGGCGGCGGCCAGCAAAAGATACAAGAGATACAAAGATGCAAGCACAAGATACAAACGCCAAAGGCAGCTTGCCATCAAGACCAGCGCAACGGAGTCTTTCGCGTCTCGAGTCTCTAGTCTGAATTCAAGTTGAGTCTCGACGGAAAACTTATGACTGCCAAAATGCCATGAGGCGCATAATCGAAAACAGAATGCACGCGTGCGCTGACGCTGACGCCTGACGCTGCGCTCGCCATTCAACTGTTAAATTATGATATATGCTTGCAGTCGATGCCAAACTGGGCATAAATATAGTTTTCAAGCTGATTACAATCAAAGCGCTGTTTAGAAAAACAAAAAGTAGAGGTGAGCAATTTAGTGTATTATTTTAGCTTAGTCATAATCATCGCCGCTTGACCTGCCCACCCACACACAGAATCGCTAACCTCTATTTGTCAATTATCTCAATGACCGATCGGAGCTGCCATTTCAAATCGTTCGCTCGCTTGCATATATCTGGACTGTAAATCAGAGACGAGTACCGCCAATTGCATCATGGCACAACAATTTTGTGTTTTCTATTGCATTGATGTGCGATTAGAAATGAAAAATAACAATAACAACAACAACAGCAAACAAACCTGAACTGAATGCTACTTATAACACTGAGTCGACATATTGAACCATGGGGCGTATACGCAATTTGCATTTGTTAAAAAGCTAGTGACGCTACTTCATTAGGCGCATGTATCATTAGATTCGCTTGCATCTCTCACCTCTTAATCTCATACTCTCTCTCTCTCTCCCTCTCTTAATGGCTTTTGGATGCCCTGTACTAAGAAAATTTTTTAGAAATGAGGAAAAGTGTTGCCAAGTAATACTTTTTTGCATCATTTAATGTTTTAACAACTTGAATTACTGTTAAGAGATACAATACACCCTGTTTGTGAACTAAGGGAGATATATAAAATATGTGAGAAGAAATGATGATGTAGTAAGGATTTAAATCTTGTTTTTTAATGAACACGTTTCTAAACAAACAATTAAATAATTTCATTAATTTATTCGTAGCTTCATTAATTTACTACAGGGTGATTAAAAGTCGAACAAATTAGACTGTCTCAAACATGCATATCGATTATTATACCCTTAACCCATAAAATGGGTAAATAAGGGTATAATGGTTTAGTGCAAAAGTATGTAACAGGCAGAAGGAAGCATCTCCGACCCCATAAAGTATATATATTCTTGATCAGCATCAACAGCCGAGTCGATATAGCCATGTCCGTCTGTCCGTCCGTCTGTCCGTCTGTATGAACGCGTGGATCTCAGAGACTACAAGAGCTAGAGACTTCAGATTCTGTATATAAGTTCTCCTATACCACGAGCAGAACAAGTTTGCTTCAAATTATCGATAACTATTCTGGTTTCCGATATACACATGGAATCGATAACAAAAAAATATCGAATTTGGAAAATGTAAAAATGAGGGTTGAAATAATGGGTAACGATAGAACTTTTCTGAAAATTTCGTCCAAATCGGTTAAGAAACACCGGAGATATCGAATTTTATCGATTGAAGTTAAGTCAGTATACCAAAGTCTTATATAAATTTAATTTATTTATTGCAACTGGGTTCAGGGTATCTTCTAGTCGGGCTCTCCCGACTAGAGCCTTCTTACTTGTTTTTTTGCTCGTTTTGTTGCCAATTAATAAGCATTTACGCTCTTCGCATTGATTACCCGCCGGCGATAATGTTGAAGCGACTTTTAAGACCTGGGCGTATCGGGTTTCGTAATTGAATTTCAAATTTTCAAATGCACGCCGGTGAAAGTAAGTCGCAAAGTTTGCATTTGAAAGGCCGCGCGAGTCGATGACGTCTAATGCAAAAATTGTATTTGTTTCCTTCTTTTTTATTTTTGTATTACTTTTACGAGCCGAGTCGTGAGCGCATAAACAATATAAAACAAATCAAAAAATACTTACTCAAAACAATTTCCGAGATGGAAATTAATTTTTGAAATTGTTTTCTGTGTTTTGCTGCGCAATTGGCTGGCTTTACTTATAAGCCAAGCCTGTTGGCAGCAGCAGGTGGAACGTTTCTCAAACGGCCCAAAATATATGCAAATATTTGGACGCCCGAAATGGCGACAAGATTTTTAAACGCCAGTCGGCTTCAGTCATAATCAGCATGCATATATTTATTTATTGTGTTCTGTGTTGTTATGAAATTTTAAAACGTAGTATTTGTGTCATATGCAAACGAGGCAAGTGAGAATAAACTGAAATTCGATAGCCAAAAAAAAAACAAACTATGTTGAGTGTAAATAATGAGTTTTGAATAAGTAGAATGATGTTGACAGTTCACAGTAAGCCCAAAAATAAAGTATAAAACGGGTTTTGTAATAGTGGACAAAGGAACTACTACGATGATATCATTATAACCTTTTTAGCAGCATCTTTATAATAGTATTGCAAAAAAACAAAAACCCCAGCTCTGTTATGGATACGTTTTCTTAACAAAACGAGTGTTTCTCTCGTTTAATATGTGAACATAATTTTCAGCAGCCACTTGAAGTAATTTTTGCGAAAAAAAAAATGTTTACACATGCCCTAAAGCATTATAATTATGCCATTACGATTACGAGTGCTCAATTTACGACACACACAACACAACCTTCAAGCAGTTGTTAAAGTGTACAAATAATAATTGGACATAAAGCTGATGCCCCAAGCACAGCTCATTTCATATTCATAGATAGATATATAGACAACGAGTCGTCAAGTGGCTCACACAATTGGCACTTCACTAACGGAAGTTTTGGCTGACAAAAAACAAAAAAGAAAAAAAAAACACAAAACCTCAATTTGATTCACTTGCCAATTGCTGTAGACTGAAGTTCCAAAAACAGCTGCTGTTGCATACGTTATGAGATTGACAGCTGCAAATCAATATGCATAAAATTTGCTCCACATATGTATGTACGGTTCTGCAGCTGCCACAAAATTGCAACAATAATTGGTAAGCGATTTAACGTAACTTTCCCACAGCATATCAAAATTCAACAAGTGCAGTAACGAGTTAAGCCATTATGAATTTCATATCCTATAAGCATACAAAAACTAAATCAGACAGAAATAAAGTCATAAGGAATGGAAGACTTCGCAATGCTCTTTATTTGAACTTAGAAATCAGTCGGCAAAACTTTGAACACAATTTTTAAATGTCAACATTTTGTTTAAAGAGACTTTTTATAGTTTAACTGTTTGGCTAATATCAAATAATCAATTGCTGTTTAACTAAGGAAACCCTTAATACCCTTACTGCAACAGAGTTTTCTTTGTTTTTTTTCGTTGCCAACTGCATAAATCAAAATGTAAGTCTCCGGTTACCAGGGCCAAAAAATGCAGAGGCAAGCGTTTTGTTACTTTTTTTTCCTCTACACGATGATGATGATGACGGAACCGGCTGGCATAATAACAGAGAACACAAAACTAAGAGAACTTCTTGGGCACGACGCAAATAACTTGCAGCGTGACTGGATAAAAATGCCAAGCCACACAGAGGTCCAATGATCATGATGATGCCTAAGATCCAGAGCCCCACAAACAAACTCAATGCACTGGCGAGACATCTTTCCAAGTTTCCAATCGTCGCCAGTCGGCAAAATTCAAACAAATCGCTCAAACAATGCAACAACAAAAAGTCGAAAATAAAAAAATTTCAAAAAAAAAACTTAAAATAATAAAATACAAAGCAATTTTTTGACACGACTCGGCGCAACTTTGTGGCTTTTGTTTTTTTGCTGTTGCTGTGCGGAATTTTGTGGCTAAGATATTAGAAAACCGCACAATGCGTTTTAAAGCTAAGCCTCTGCTTCAGATTTCAGTTAATTGATTAGAAAAACGTCTATATGCTTTCTGAAACCTAATGATGAATATCCAAAAGAGATTATAGAGTAAAGCCATTGACCCGCATTGACCCGCAAATGGTTATACACTATATTTTTTGTAATATAAACAAATTAAGTTGTAAATCGTTTTATAATATTCCAAAAAAAAAAAAAAAAGGTATGGAGAATTTTATGTTAACTAAAAAAATTATCATAAATTAGTTTTATATAATGTTTTTTTATTTGTTTTGCATTATAAAAAACCAATCTTGCCTTAGTGATGGGATTTTTACTATCTGGTAGACATATTAATTATGTTGCTGCCATGTTAGCTTTAGGGTAAATTTGATCTAAGGTGAAGTCTTGTCATCTAGTTGGTGATATGTTTAAAATTTCAGATGATTAAATTAAATATATATGATCGAAGCAAGCATGTGCAGTATATTTTATTTAAAGCATTGATATGCATAAATATGTCATGCACACATGAAAATAAAATAAACATCTTTCATTCGATCAATTAATAATCTTCAAGGTTTGTAATTACTTATTATTTGTGTTTCTGTACATTTCTGTACTTAACATAGTTTTTCTGACCTTTAATAACCTTCTTTTGTTTGATATCATAGTTAGAATATTATGTTATATTAACTCTTAGAAGCTATATCTATAATTTTAATTAATCTTACACACTTTCTAAACTTTTTTCTTTAATTGGTAACTAATCAATTTTGCAAGCAGTTTCTTACTGTAGACATTTTGACTACTGTTCATTCTCGTATGCGCAGCAATGGTTTTCATATTTTGGCTAATGACTGCCACTAACAAAAATAAAATAAAGTGTTCACGAAAACCACATAAAAAGTTGCAGACACAGCTGCTGCAATTGCCGTTCAAATTTGTTCACATTAAGCTTTAAGTCTTTTTTTTATTTAAGTTTATTATTATGGCCTTTTTGCACTGTCAAACATTTATTGGTTGCTTGTTAATGTTGTTGTGTGTTTATTTTTTGTTTGCTTATTGTTGTTAGCCAAGTTCATTTAAGGCAACACTCCTGTTGCTTCAGGGTCACAAGCTGTTGTTATTGTTCTCTTTGTATTTGTTTGGTAATTCAGTTGTACGAGGCGTGGTAAATGACTTGTGAATCAAACTGATGGATAACCAAACGAGCCGCGGCTGCAGCATTTATTGCTCAACCGCACTTTAAGCCTATTAAAAGCTAAGCAACTCAGGCAATGTGTGCCACACATTCAGTCGCACACAGCTTATAAAAGATACTTTTTGAAAACTATGCCAAGCAGCAAAGACAACAGAAAAAAAAACTCTTTTACTCTTAATGTGCGATCGACAAATTGCCAAATATCTGAGCAAACACATAACCAATACCCCAAGTCCAAACTTAAACAAAAAATATCTTTGCATCAAAAGTTTTGCCGCTGTAATTCAAAAAGTGGCAGGAAATGTAAGTTACAGTGGGCTAAATATGTAAATTCTTAGTATAAGTTCAAAATTCTTAAAATTAATTCTTAATTATTAAGTCAATTAGCAAAGTAGTCTTAAATTAAGGGAAAATAATCTTGAATCAAGAAAAACTCAGCTTAATTCAACTAACACTTTGATTAAATTAAGATCAACATTAATAGCTTCGGGCATTCTTAAATTAATTCTTTTTGTTTTCTTAAAATGAACGCAACATACCAAAATTAAGAAAAAATTGACTGAGTATAAGAGAATATAGCCTTGAATCAAGTAAAGCTCGGCTTGAATCAAGTTAAATTTTATTTAAATTAAGATCAACATGCGTAACTCAAGCCATTATTTTTTAAAGAACCAGCATAAACATAAAATACATAACTGAAGTAAAGAAAATTATCTTGAATCAAGAAGAACTCTACTTAAATTAAGCATCAGTTAGGTTAAACATTTGAAATAGCTTTTTATTATGTATATAAAAGGCTCGTCATTTAATGGAGAGCTATCTGAGATTATATATTTGATCTACGAAGTTAATTTAAGCACAAGATTACACATTGCGGATTGTATAAATGCAGCTTCTTGCTTTAAGATAGGATCTTAGTGGAATTTGCTAATAAAATATTGCCGTCTCTCCGACGAACTTCTTAGCAGCTTAAGCATATTTTATGTTGCCAGCTTAACCTATTGTGACCCATTGTTACTGTGAATGGCACGCGATCCATGCCCCCAGCCCGCTGCGCATTTTGTCTGCCACATTGTTTGCGTGCCGTTTTTAAGTTATTATTTTTGTTTTGCTTTCGTCGTTGTCGGCTACTTAAGCAAACATGCAACATTTTGGCCAGCCTCTCTTCGAGAGATACGCGGCAGGCTTATTAAAATGCAATCAGCACAGGAAGCAGTATCTGCCCCGATACTTATAAGTAACTGAGTAAGTGTATCTGGATCTGTATCTGTTATTGTATCTGTGGTTTTGACCATAAGGCGCAGTTGCTCCAAACCGCCTTCAAAACTATGCGCGGCATTTGTGTCAAACACGCGACCCAGTCGTTGCCCATGCTTCCCCAACAATAACAACAAATGGCTGGTACTACTACTACCAGTTGCAAGTTTGTTGCCAGTTTGCCAAAACTGCCAACTTGCCATTGCACCAAGTTGGCAACTGGCTTAGAAAGTCACCAACACAGTCTGTCTGGAAAGAAAGTCAAATGCCATGTTGCCACTTACATGTTGCTGCTGTTGTATATTGTTGCTGATGATTTTTCTTGTAGCTACGATGTTGCAATTGTTGCTGCTATTGCGCTTTAATTAGCAGCTGCAGGGCACAGGCCTAAGCAATGTTGAGCAACTCATCTTTACTTTGACAGATTGGTGAATATTTTCGCTGTTGCCACTGTTGCTGTTGCTGCTGCTTCAGCTGCTGCTGCTGCTGCCTATCGGCAATTATTTGTGGTTGTTGTTTTCTGATATCTTCGATTGCACTTTTGACGTGCTGTTGTTGTTTGCTTGTCGTTGTTGTTGTTGCTGTTGCTGTTGTCGTTTGCCCGTTGCATGTTAATTAAGCGCACCTTGACTGCATTTGCTTCCAGCTACTGTTGTTGTAGTTCACTGCAAATGTAATTGTTTGTTGTAGTTGTTGCTGTTCATGTTTTTCATTATGCTTTGTTTTATGTCAACTTGATGAGCAGTTCAAGTATCTATTAGATAAATTACTTAAGCTATGCAAAAGCATGACTTGAAAAAAAAAATACGTGAGCATGAATACGTCTATCATAAAGTCATGAATCTGTCTGTCAACGTTATACGTTATGAATTTACGGGTACTATTTTTCATAAACTATATTTCAAACTCTAAAAAGTCTTCAGACAAAACGAACTTAATACAAAAACGCTTAGCACATACATTATTTCGTTGTTTTGAAAAACATATTTTTTTTACCATGTATTTCGAACACAAACTTTCAAAAGATGATAGTTTTGAATTCTGAGTATTTTTCTGCTCCATAAATTCCATTAATAAAATGGCCTTAAAAATTTTATTTCCTTCTGTAGCAAATATATGAAATATTTGAAAGTTAAAAATATCTAAATTTTACGATTTTGTAAAAAATGCTTTAAGATTTAACACTAAAAATGCGCTTCGATAAAATAAATTATCAGATAAAATTTATTAGACGATTCGTTTCTTATTTTTAGCACATTTTGAAATTTATAAGCGTGAGCAGTTAACACATGATAAATCCCCCAACCTCCACTCAATTAAAAAGTGTTTGAAAAATTTATTAATTACAACAATTTAAAAGTAAGTATTTATGTCACGCATTTGATAAGTATAGATTTTAGAACATCACAAGGTTTCTTTTCGGTATTTATTTAATAGTTGTGTCCATAAGGCAACTGCAACCCACACAAAGAATCCATATAAACTAAAAACAAAATATGTTGAGAATCAAGTTATTTGCGTTGGTGGCCAAGTCAAGTCAAGTATTTATTCTTTAAAGCCCAAGTCCACTGACTGAACAACAATTAAGCAGAATCGCAAAAAAAGTCATTGGCCAAATTTATGAGTTCGTGATTTTGGTTTTTAAAATCGCACATGATATAAAACACACTCAAGAAATCGCGTGGGTTGGTTTTTAGTACAATTTCGAGTAACAACTTCAACTTAGGCTAAACTCTAAAAAGGAAAATATCATAAAGAACACTTTTTTGTATCATCTTCAATTTTTACTGCACATGGCTATAAAAAAAATTTGTACAAGTCATTGCAGGTGTTCGGAACGTGTAGATCTTAGAATTTCCTGTCATAATGCATTTTTAATGATTTGATTGTTTTTTTAGCTGAACACGACTCGCTTTCAAAACAACATTTATTTGATTCTACTAGTATTTTCATTATATTTTTTTTCAGTTTTAGTTAACCTTTTTTTGGTTGTTTTTCATGCGTCGACGCACCTGTTTTACTGTTGAGTTAGCTCTTAAAGGCAAAACAAAAGCAGTTGCCGACAATTACAAGCGCCAAAACGTTTACAACAAATTTATAAACATTTTTGTTGCCTTTTTTTCCCACCACACACACTAACACACACACACGGACGAATCACAACGCAATATGATTCGTAACCAAACAACAAATATTTCGATGTTGCAAGCGACGCGCACGAAACGTAACTGTTGCAGCCCAGGCGATGAGAAGCTGCAGCTAGCTGCTGCTGCTGTTTTTGTAGATCTCGATCTCTCGCACACACACACAAACGCATAAACTCACACTCCCTCGCTCTCCCGCTCACAATGCTCCTTGCGTTCTTAACTCTCTATTTCGCTCTCTCTTTCTTGCGCGCCCAACCGAACTCCATACACAAACGAAAAAAGTTCTAGCTCATAACAAAATGCTTTGCACGTTGCGATTGGGTTTTGTTTGCCGTTGTTGTTAGCTGGCCGCGCTATCCACAACTAAGCGCCAGGTGCGACATCAACTGAGCCGCAGCCGTAGCTTGGGCGCTCGGTGCCATAGAAAGCAGCGCAGCGAGCGCTGAGCGCAATGTAAATCTTATGTGTGTATGAGTCAGTGTAGTATATGTGTTTATGTTGTAGGCTTCAATGGGTTAAGCTAGCCTGTTGTAGTTATTGTTATTTTGATATTGCGTTTTGCCCCATTTGTTCGTGCATGCGAGCAGGAAAAATAATACACTGCAAGAATATAAAATTTTGTTTGTTAGAAATGATTACAAAATTATAATCTTTTACAATATTTCGAATGATCTGATTCGTTAAGCCTAGTGCAGGGTATTTCTTAGCTCACAACTATTTTGTCAGTCATACAAAATTGCATTTGTAATTAAACAGGTCGTAAAAAGCCTCTGGCGGAAGTTGCATCAGCAGCAGAACCTACCCAGAGAAGTGCATTTTTCTTTAGCTGCCAAGTTATTTTCTTAAGTGTCCTGTCCTCTAATGAGCATGCAGCGAGATACGAGAACGTGCAAGGCCGGCTGGATTCGATTAGGACAGCTCAACTTAGAATTACCGTATGTCGTCACCCGAAGAAAAAAAGAGAAGTCACCAAAGCAACAAATGTGCATCATATACACGTACATTAAGGCAGACCCTCTCTCGCTCACGCATATCTATGCAAAAACGAATTCAGGTAAACGAAGTCAAATTTCCTAGCAGGCATTCCCTTACCATGCTCTCTCACTCTCTCAGTTTCAAAGATGCGCTCGTCAAAACAAACAAAACGACAAGCCGAACGAACTGGAGGCTGAATAATGTGACACATTGCACGATCTGCATGTGAATGGCCATTATAAAAGTATGAATGAATATGTACGAGAGAGTACGAAACAACGTGCTGTAGTCAGTCCTGCATTGAAATGGCGACTGGATTGTTGGCCATAAATTTGCCAGTTTGATTGTGTTTGACTTAAAGGCACTTTATGGCATAAATCACACAGGAAAGACTCCCAGAGAGTGTACAAAAACTGACCCAAGGGTTAATTGCTGACAATTTTCAGCAGAAGGCAAAAAAATAAAAATAAATGAACATACACCAAATGTGCCTTAGAGAGAGAGAAAGAGATACAGCCAGGTTTAAGTTTTGCGCACTTCTCCGATTTTAATCTTTATTTATATGCCTCGTATGCGTGCCAACGAGTATGTGTACATTTGTGTATGTATTTGTGTGTGCGTGTTTTAAGTCTTTTGGGGAGTAACTAGCATTTGTTGGTAACAAGGCAAGACAGTATAGTATGATCATCAATAAACAGCTGCCGTCGGCACATTCTTTCCATTCGCCTATTAACGAGCGCAAGGAGCTGGCCCCGAATAAGATTTGCAAGTCGTTAATGTTGTTGTTGTTGTTGGTGCCGTTGCCTTTGGCAAGCTAACGAAGTTGACAACTTGATGACATTTGATCTCTTTGCAACAACAACATCAACGAGGAAGACAAGCCTGTATCTAAAGGCAAACCGCAAAATGACAGCCCGATGATCATATGAGACACGTTCAGAAGATCAGACGATCAGACAACCAGGCTGTGGTCGGTCAGTTGGTTTTGACTTTCGTCTAGGACGGCACGCACAGGCAAAGATTTAAATTGAATACAAGTTGGAGATTGTGTTGGAGCATTGTTGATGTTCCGTATTCAATTCGATATAGAAAAGTATTTTTCACAAGACCATCGATAATTAGACTCCATCGCGAAAGGAATCTGCACAACTATTTGAAAAAAAACTTAACAAACCTTACAAGTTTTAAATTCTACCTACGGGTTTTCCCTTAGTTAACCTTTAAATAATTTTATAGCCATTACCTTTAGACAAAAGCACATGCCTCGATACTGACACCAGATATCGATGAAGTCTCAAGTTGAAGTCTTTCGCTATTTGTGGTTTTAGCGGGCAGACAGGAGAGATACCATCCAGACGACGAACACCAGCAGGTAAGTGAGGTTTGTTATCTGGAGTCTTTCGAGGTTTAAAGTGTTGTCATTTCGTTTTACAAATATTCCATTTAATTTATCAAAAAGTTGAGCACCCATACAAAAAATGAGCCCGACTTAAAAAATGCAAACTGAATGCAAGCAGTTGAGAGAGGATAGTAATGGGATTTAGACTAGGATTAATATTTTCAACTATATATACCATAGTTAGTTTCTCTATAGTTTGGCTTTAACAACAACCGGCTCTTTCGACTCTTGCAGCTGTGGCAATAAGTTTCCTACAGCAAAAATGTTCCTTGGATCCAGATGTTCCTTGGCAGCAGTGTAGAGAGAGCAACCCGTTTCGGTGACTGCTTTGCGATACCAATGGCTACGTATTTTACCCACACCATGATGATGGGAAAGGGAACCACCGCAACCAAGAATCTCCTCTCGTGCACTATGTTCAATGGCCTCGAACACATCCACAGGATTGGGTATATTTAAGTAGCGGAAACCAAAGTAAAAATAAATGCATGCACCGGCATCATAAGTCTGTGTGACCCGAGCAGAGATAGTGTAGTGGGTAATGTTATGCTTGCGACATTCCTGCAAAAGATGTGATTATAATGTTAATAGTGTTCCTTTTATAAAGGGTATGCTAACCAACCATAACGACCCGCTGCTTTACACAGCGACAAAGCAGACTGCAACGGTCCCAGGGCACCGATGTCTCAAATGATTCAGCCACAATTCCTTGGTGTAGTGCAAAGTCCTTTAAAAGAGTAACAAAAATAAATAATTCTTATTTATAGTAATTGCATTTAACGGTAAAGCTAAAGTTTCACCCCCAACTAACTCACCCTAATGTAGGCGATGACAAAGGTGAATAGATAGCCACGTTCGCCATTCTGACCACCTGCCGGAAATCCTTTGAACTTTGATGCTATTTCGTAAATGAGTGCCTCCTGACGCTGCACGTCTTTCTGTTCGCCTTCGAAGAGTAGCGTGGCGGCACAAATGTGCGACAGATCGATACCCTTCCAGCCAGTTACATATCGTTGCTTTACCGCATCCATACAGCTTGCCAGCCAGCTCTTCTCAGGCTTCAAGGCTTGACCCAACATAAACTGCTCGTTGTCCATGAGACGTACCGAGGCTGGTTGGCAGCGTCGCCGAGCTACCTCACGCATAAACAGCACACCCTGCTCAAAGTCGGGAAAAACAAGGGAACCATAACGCTGCACGGGTGGCAAGGGACGTACTTTGAGTACAACTTCCGTTATGACGCCTAGGGTGCCCTCTGATCCTAGAATGATGTGATTAAAGTCTGGTCCACAGCTGACACGCGGTGCACTACACTCCCGCTCCAGGGTGCCAGTTGGAGTGACCATTCTCACACGCACCACCAAATCCTCAATGTTTCCGTAAACGTTCTTTTTCATTCCTGAGGCGCGGGTCGCCACCCAACCACCCAGTGTGCTAAACTCATATGAGTCCGGCTCGTGACCCACTGTCAAGTTCTGCTCCCGCAGTACACGCTCCAGATCCTGACCTACCACGCCCGATTCAAAGCAAACGGTGAGATTATTCCGATTGAGCCACAACATTCGATTCATTTGTGAGGTGTCCAGCACACAAATCATTCGCTTCTCCTCCTGAGGACAAGTAATAGCACCCGATACGCTTGTCCCACCGCCAAATGGCAACAGCATAACATTGTGGATGTGAGCTAGATTCACCAGTTGCACCACTTCATCATGGCAGCGGGGCCACACCACCACATCCGGTATCCGTCGAAACTTATTGTGCCACAAACTGTAAATATCATTCAGAGTTTGCCCGTGACAACGCACCAAACGATCCACACCCTCCTGTGAATGCTCCACCTTGGTGCAGCTACGCAACGCGCTGAGGAAGGCAGCGTTCTCCACGGGCTGGGGGTACTTTAGTGGCAGCTGTGGATATGCCTTGGTGGGATCGACACACAAATCAAACTTACTTCTCACCCATTTCGTAAAGTTCGGCAATTCACAACCGCCCAGCGGATATCTAAAAAGAATGTAAAAGTCAATAAGTATATGTTTTAAGAATTTTAGTGAATTATAAAGTCGAACTTCCATATAAAAAATCTCAAGAGACAAAAAAAAAGCTTCGTTAAAGGGAAAATTCGTAATACAGAATGGATAATTTATTGAACCAAACTGCGTTCTGTAAATGAATTTGGAAATTATTTTAAATTTTTTACTTTCGATATTTTACCAATTTCTAGTTCATTATTTTACATCAAATTATTTACTGAAGTTTTAGTACAAGGTTCGTTTAATATCTTTTATCAATTTTGAAAGGAAATACATATATTTTTGAGAACTTAGGTTTTTAACAAAGGTTTGTACTCACTTGTCGCCTTTAAAACATATGATGCCCTGCTCTCCATAAAACTGAGAATCGTTGTAGCCCCAGCCGTACCATTTGAGCGCCTCCTGGCTAAATTGAAAACAATAAACAAAAAGCTTAAATGACAACAAATATAAAAGTATTCTGCTTGAGAAACTTACCGTTTCTTGGGTATAACACTTTCAACGTGCAGAGAGAGACGCGCGTCTAGCGTTGGAGATGAGACCTTTGGAGACGTGTCCAGTACTTGTGTCGTCACCGTATTGCGCTTTGTTAACATCGTTTATATTTTGCGCGTTTATATTTTTGGTATTTACTTATTGCACAGCCCGTTTTGCTGCTTCAAATTTACATTAGAGATAAAAATCGATAATTTCGTTTTTTGTTTTGCTTGCTTTTGAGATACTAACTGCTTGGCGGCCTGCTTAGTGTGCTTAAATTGCCAATTGATTGCTGTTTCAATATTTGTGCTTTTAGTTAAAAAATTATTTGTTTGCTATTTTTCTTATACTTTGCGCTAATAACTAAAATTCGAATGGAAAATTTTACTAAAATACTTTTTCTATTGCGGCAGCTGCTGCACGCGCTTTTCTTTCGCTTTTGCTAACACGACTGTCAACCCAACACATGAGAGAGCGACCCACACACAGTGCAGGGAAATATGAAAGAGAGAGAATGCGCGCAGGTCCCAGGCAAACGCATTCACTTGCTCTCTTTTCTTAGTGGGGGATGGGGTTGAGCGAAACGGTTGCGAAACGGTTTCATGCAAAATTAAAAGTAAATATGTAAATCAAAGCAATCATAGAAATTTATCTCCCTAACACAATCCTGCCTATATTTGCGATTCCATTTTTATTTCAGTTGAGTTCACAAATTGTGACTATACACATTTTTTTTTTTTTTTATTTCAAGAACATTTCTAAATTAATGTAAAATTTTTTGTACTTCTCTTATTGTTTGGCCAAATTGTAATCATGCCTACCAAAAAAGGTAGCACCACCAAAAAGTCATCAACTTCTACGCCGGTGGCAGAAACAGCAGCTGATTCGGCTGCAGCTCCAGCAGCTGCCGCAAGTGCTTCTTTACAAACAAGTGTGAAGAGTGTAAAAAAGAGCAAAAAAAAGAGCAAGTCCACCAAAACAAAAAACAAGAAGGAATAGAAAAACACAGGCACATGAAGAAAGCTGGGTAAATTTACTTGAAACAAAAATATTTTACAAATATTTTAATTTAAATAACCATAGCAAGATGCCTTAAATGCAACTAGGGAACAGAATATTTTGACAATGGAGATACGGAAAATCTGGAATCAATTCATAAGCCATCTTGTCAACACCTTTTTTATATGAAAAGCAGCATAAAATTTAGAAAATAAAGAAAATTGAAATTCTAAAAACACCAACATGTTTCCTAAGTACAATAAAATGGTCTGAAAAATTGTTTAATGCTAACAAGCATAACCATTTTGCTCTCATTATTTGCACTCTCTCGCTCTCTCTCCACCGGTGCTTTTGTTTACATCGGGATGGTGCATAAATAATGGTTAGATGTATGGAGTTGCTAGTATTTGAAGGGGTGGTAAGCCTCGACCATTGAGAGTCATAAATAATGCGTACCGGTTATGTCCATGAAGTTTTTGAACTATCGCGACATGTGGTTTAAATAACTAATCAATACCCTCAATTAATATAGAACTGTTGTTTTTTCTTTTTTCATAACGACATCGACGACCTTATGTATTTTAAACTGGCTAGCACGGCATATTTAATTTATTTTTAAGGGAAACATAACAGCTGCTTGTTAATTCCTAAATCCTATTGACACTAACCTTTATTGTTTTTGTGTGTGAAAAAAATTTCAAAAATAATTGTTTTGTTTTCATATATAGTTTTGCTTGAAAATTACGTAAGACAAAGATGACACAAAAATATAATTCGGTGAAGGCTAAAAATTAATTATGCTCAAATATTTTGATTACAGGTATCCCTCGTATAACGCGGTGGTTACGTTCCAGAAAAATTCCGCTTTATGTGAATCGCATTATAGAAGACTTAGCTATCATATATATTATTCACTAACAAAATCATTTTTATACTTTCGCTAGTCTGCGAACATCATATTTCGTTGAAATAGTGAGCGCTTTGGCGAAAAAGTGTATCAGAAGAAACTTCCAAAAAGTTGAAATTTCGTGGTGGTAGAAGTACCGCGTTATATTATTTTATTTATATTTTAAAAGTTTTAATAAGTAATAAAAACGTATTCAAATCCCAAAGCTCACTTTTTTTAATTAGGGACTTTTAACGGACTGCAGCGCGCGGCATTTAAAACAAAACTGAAACCCTAAATGCCAATTGCATTTTACGTCGTTGTCTCGCTTAGTTGTTAGTTAAACTTTGTGTCTCTTGCAAAAGCCGACAACAACAAAAACGATGGCAAAAACAACAAAAATAACAAGATATGTTTATTATGTGCTTATTTACACATCGCAGTACAATTTTACAATTGTTTGAAGTGTAAATTCGTCAACAGACCCCCTCGAAACAAAAAGTGGTCTCTATTTGTTTAATTTTCGCACTACGAGTACGTCACTAAAAGCATCTTCCATTTAGGAAGAGGGGTTAAAAACATTAGACTTCGACTCGATATTTTTTATTTTTTTTTAAGTGTCGGTTTTTGTTCGGAATTTCGCATTGATGTATTTGCAACGGAGCTTGAAGCGCTCAATTTGCACATCACTCGTTATTGAGCTATTCGCTTACACTTGCGATTAAGTCTATTTACACAATGTTATGCAGCTAGGAAATGAGAAGCAAATATATATCTAACAAACACTTTGCGATTCGCAAAAGCCACTGCATAAAGCCCAGTCTAAAATTTATGTTATCGCAACATTTAAATATCAACGCCATTTAACTTGCACGCCAGCGACATCTAGCGAAAATCTATGAGTAACCCAATTCTTCTAACCAACACTGCCACCATCGAGCTTAAGTTTTATATTGTTTTTGAATTAAAGGAACTTTTGTAACATGAAAGGCCAAAAATAATAATATTTAATGAATTTAAGAATTTTTTTTTGCACGCCAAACAACTAAACCAAAAAAATCTGATAAGCCAATAGCGCTCTACGTGCAGGTGAATATCGATTACCACTAGAACTTGTAATCGATACTTCGTATGCTATGCATTCCTGTGCACTGTGGCTGCTGCCAACTCTTAACTTGTCGTCTTCAACGCGAAAAACATTAAAGAAAACCAAAATTGAGTGCAAAACTAAATATCATATAGGTGTAGAAAGCGAAAAGAGCATAAGATAGCAACGGCAAAGTTTTGCATGGTGCCGGCTACTCAAGCAAACGGCTTCCAAGCAGATGTGTAGCCTTAATATTGTTTGTGTTTGTCCATGCACCTAACTTTGTATGTGTGAATGTGCGGATGTGGGTTACTGTATGTGTGTTTGAGTGTTGGTACAATAACAAGCGACAACAAAATGCCAATGAATTGTAACGGAGCAGCGTTCAATGCGGCCGCAGTCTTTGTGCTGCTGCAGCAGCAAAAGCAGCGATGATTCATAGGTAAGTAATGCGACTTGGCTTAAGGGCATATTTTATTCTGACTCTTTCGTATGTGCATATGTACATATATATTTGTGTAGACCGCAATAAATACATAAATCAACAACAACAATACAACGGCCGTGCCTTAATATCAAACGTAGAGCAATAAAACATAAATAATACCGAATCATTTGGCAAAATGCCGCTGCTGTCCAAATGCTTTCCATGCTTTAAATTCAAACGTGAAGAGGTCATCGACAAGCTGGACTACAGCAATACACCACTCCAGGATGCCTTTCCCGAGGTCTGGCAGCACGAAAGGACACTCGAGGAACTGCATCTGAGCAATGCGCGGGTGAGTTGACAAGTCTCATTGTTATTTTATGATGATTCGTATTGGCTATTTATATTTTTAAATATTATTTTTACTTCAGTTGCAAACATTGCCGCCTCAACTTTTCTACTGTCAAGGATTGCGTGTGTTGCAAGTGAACAGCAATAATCTGGAGAGCATACCGCAAGCTATTGGCTCATTGCGTCAATTGCAGCATCTAGATTTAAACCGCAATCGTAAGTCACACGGGCTTAAAACAAAAAGTTATTAACCCATTTATTTTCCTCACATCTTCAGTTATTGTCAATGTGCCGGAAGAAATTAAAGCGTGCAAGCATCTAACACATTTGGATCTCAGCTGCAATAGTTTACAGCGTTTGCCGGATGCAATAACGTCGCTTATATCGCTGCAGGAGCTGCTGTTAAATGAAACATACCTCGAGTTCTTGCCCGCCAACTTTGGTCGTTTGGTCAATTTGCGTATTTTGGAAGTGCGTCTCAACAATCTCATAACGCTACCCAAGTCTATGGTGCGTTTGGTTAGTCTGCAGCGTTTGGATATTGGTGGCAATGAATTCACCGAACTGGTAAGCACCTGTAAGCTGGAATACTATTCTGATTTATAACACATTACTTCAACATAGCCAGAGGTTATTGGTGAGCTGAAATCCCTGCGCGAACTATGGATTGACTTCAATCAAATTCGCCGAGTTGCACCAAACATTGGCAAACTGCGCGAATTGCAGCACTTCGAAGCCAATGGCAATCTACTAGACGCCTTGCCCAACGAACTAAGCAACTGGCGCAATGTTGAGGTTCTGTCAGTGTGTTCTAACAATCTGGAAGCGTTTCCCTTTAGCGTTGGCATGCTCAAGTCGCTAGTCACATTCAAGTGTGAGTCGAACGGTTTGAGTGAGCTGCCCGACAGTATCAGCTACCTTGAACAGCTAGAGGAGCTCGTTCTCAGCCATAACA
Organism: Scaptomyza montana; assembly: GCA_018904305.1. Lineage (NCBI taxonomy): Eukaryota > Metazoa > Arthropoda > Insecta > Diptera > Drosophilidae > Scaptomyza > Scaptomyza montana. Next base: position 1,918,117 of record JAEIGR010000017.1, on the reverse strand, counting down.
AGCTGATGCGTTTGCCCAGCACAATTGGTTCGCTGACCAAGCTGCGTTTTCTTTTCGCCGATGACAATCAGTTGCGTCAGCTACCAGACGAACTCTGCAGCTGCAGCCAGCTCAGTGTTTTAAGCGTGGCCAACAATCAGCTATCGGCACTGCCTCAAAACATTGGGCATTTGAGCAAGCTAAAGGTGCTGAATGTGGTGAATAACTATATTAATGCACTGCCCGTTTCTATGCTGAGTCTGGTGAATCTTACATCGCTGTGGCTAAGCGACAATCAATCTCAGCCGCTGGTACCACTTCAGTATTTAGATGCAAGCAGCAAGACGCAACTGACGTGCTTTATGTTGCCGCAGGTGACATTTAAGATGCAGGCACAGCAACAACAGCAGGTCCAGGAACAATACGAGTTTGTCTATGCCAATCACAATCATCTACCGGCACATCAGCCGCCCTCAAGTCCAACGCGTCGCATTTGCTTTGCCGAAGAGGCAACCATTTTGAGCGCAAATAATGCCAGCAGTGCACCACAACCGGCGCCCAGTTATCCGCCTGCCAGTTATGTGACGGCGCCGGCTACTCCAGATCTGGAGCTGCCAGTTGGTAGCTCAGTGCGTTTAATGCGCTCACCCACGCCGTACCCCAAGGAGCTGCGCCAAATGGCAAAGTATATGCGTCAGGCGCAAGCAGCAGCAGCGGCTGCAGCTTCAACGTCCTCATCATCGGTGGCAATGGTATCTACATCACCGGCCAGTGAAGTGCGAGAAGCGCGTGTCGTTGTGCCAAATGGTCAATTGGCCATGTCACACTGTGATAGCAATCAGGATGCTGTGGATCATGCCACAGCAAGTGCAATATATGGTGTTGCTACTGAGCCCGCACACATTTATGGTGTATATCAGCAGCCGCCTCAGCAGCAGGTCACACAGGAATATTATGGCTTGCCGTTAGTCAACTATGAAGCGCACTATCAGCAGCTCTATGTAGATGCCAGCACAGTGCCACATATGTCAAATGGCACCGAACACAATTATGAGTTGCAACCGTTGCAGCAGCAGCAACAACAGACGGCGGGTCCACCGCAACGCATGGAACCGCCACCGTATCACATAGCACGCGTCTATACCAAGAAGACTCCTGAAGATTTAACGCTCTACGAGTCCATGCGACAGCGCAAGCAGCAGCAGCAACAATACGAGCAAAACAACAGCTATCAGGATGCATTAAACAGCAATTTTAAAACAACGGCAATTAATTCACAAACGGAACAGCTGGACTACCAAAACAATATTAGTGTTGAGCAGCTAGAGAAGTTGGAGCAGCAGCTTGAACGGGAACTAGAGCTGGAACATAAGCAGCACGAGGCTGGGAATGAACAGGAAGAGCAGCAGACGCTGCAGGATATAGATGATACATTATCGCAGAACTCATTGAACTCCACAGCCACGAACAATACGTATATAGGTGGGAAGAAATCAACCTGGATCTTTGGTGTGCACAAAAATCCCACAGTGAAGCAGGTAACAATTAAATGGGAGCACAACATAGGTTTTGATATAGCCGAGCTGCTTAATCAGGTAAGCTGCAAGTGGATTACAATATGCAAAGTAACTAACTTTTTAAACAATTTTTAGTCTGGCATATTTGTAAGTGCTGTAACACCGAACTCGAATGCGTCTCGTTTGTTAAGTGTCAATGATAAGCTGCTGGAAATCGATGGATTTGACCTGACCAATGCCAATCTGAGCGATGCCAAACGTGTGCTGCATAACTGCGGCACGGTTATAAATATAATGCTGTCACGTAAATGATGGCGCCAAATTAAATGCCTTCAAATTTAACCAATCCAATCCACTCCGAATCGAGACCGAAGACTTTTTGCATAACATTTTTCTAAAGCTGTTTTGAAATATGCTAATAATAATTAGCCTATACATACATAATATTATTAGTCAACTGTATTTCCAAGCCATAAACTTCCTTTACACTGGTGTAATTGTTTAGAATAGGTTTAAACTGCCATTTACGATATACATTTATACGTATGCAGTAAAGTGCTAGTATGAATCTTTTACTTTTGAGTTCTTTATAAAGTACTTGAAACTTTAAATTAAGTTGTATTCGTATATTATCAAAGCTATTCATTCTTCGCCTTAAATAGTTAATTGTTAAGTAAAAAATAGATTTCAGTTTAGTATTCGATTGATATTCAAAGAAAGCAATGAGATAATCAACAATTTTTTTTTTTTTTTGCAATTTCAAAATTTTAAGCATATGAATTTATATTCGTCAAGTTCATAGATTAATTGTAGATCTATCTTACAAAACAAAAAAAAAACGCACACACTAGCTTACTTTTTGTTGGCCGCCAGTGTAATTAATAGTAAAACACACAGAAAATATAATAAATAGTGCAATTAGCGTTGATAATACGTACATACAATTATGAGTACCATATAAAAACCGCATTTACAAAACATAAACTTAAAAATATAAATTTAAAATATACATCTATATAAAATATTTACAATTAGCGCCCATTTTACGCCCAGCGTTGTTCACATTTGTTCCAAAATTGTAATTTATTATGTGTGCATAGATAAAAGTTGAACAAAGATATTAGCTGTTTATGTTAGTTGTTATAGTGCAGCAATACAAATTCTATATATATAAAATTAAAAAAAAAAAACAAAATGAGTATTCTATATATTTATTGTCTACATTAAATCATTTTTCCATGGAAAAAATTGTTAAATTCTCATAACATTGGCATGTTGTGAACAGTATTATAATTTAGCCGACTAAAAATTAGGAGATTTATGCTAAAGTTAAATATTTATTTATATATATTAAACATATTACATACACACAAACACAGCTAGCTAATAAGGGCGCACATTCATTCAAAAGTGCAATTTTGTTTATAAGCGCTACAACAAAATACCCAGAGACACACAAAAAAAAACCATAACAATTAAAATAATTGAATAAACAAAACTTTTCACCTACTCTTTAAATTTGTTATTAAGCATCTATTTAATGTTTCACCTTCAGCTGCTACTGTTCTTATCTGCAAGCAAACTTCTACAAAATGAATTGTCACCAGAACGCACACAAAAAAACTTAATGACGCTTTAAGATGTCCTACCAGACCCAAAAACTTAAATCATTTTTGTGAACCTTATGTGTTAAGTTTACAAAAACGGATATTATTAATTTTTTCGTTTGTCTTCTTTGTATTGATTGTGTAAATGATGCACGTATCGACTTATTTTAGCCAACTCATGATCGTTTGCTTCATAAATAACTCTTTGAATATAGTATTGCTGGGAATAAGAATCTTGACGTCCGAGCCGTGCCTTAAGTGGCGCCTCTATCATATACTTTGATATCCAATTTTCATTCTTAAGTTGCTTTCTTACTTCGTGCAATATTGCCTCGGCATTAATTACGCTGAAACTCCAAGAGTTCACATCTGGATTTTTAGTGTGACCACAGTAAAAGTGAAAAAAATTGCACTGATTATTTTTCCGAATCACCGTTAACCCAATCCAGTCCATTCTGCTTGAACCATCGACAACGTTTATGTGATTTTTGGTGCCCAATAAAAGTAGACTCAAGCGCTTGATACAATCCACTTTAAAATTTTTTTTATCATAATATTTCACTGACTTCTTAAATTTTAAGTATGTATTTTTATCTCCAATAGCCAATATATTGTCTATTGACATCACTGCTATAAAATAGTATATTGATATATTTAAAATATATTTTCCAACTTGAAATAGAAAAAATTTAACTTACTAGTGTCATTTTCCGCCTTATCGACTTCCATTATTATTGTTTGTTTGTTTACTTGTTTTTGTTACAAAAAGTTTTAAGATCTCGTTTGAAGCGAACTTTGCGACTGTCTAAAAGCTCTCTCCCTGCTTTGCTTTTATGGACTTACCATAGCAAAATACAAATTATTTCACAAATAAGCTGTGCAAAAAGCTCGTTGCAAGCTTAACGTTCAATTTCATCAATACTTTTAGCAACGTCATTTCATAGACTATATTTCATAGGTTTATATTATATCTTAATCGAACTGTTAAAATTTACACAAAAAGTTCAGAAAAGCGTTTGCGTATACTATTAATTTCACATATTATTTAAAAATTAACGTCTAGCAATTATTTAAGGTTCAATTCTGAAAACATTTCACTAGAGTTTATGTAAATTTTAGCGCCTGCTCTTTAACATATTGTTTGTGTAAATAATTGATTAATTGACACATTTTCTGGTCTATATCATAAACGGTATCATTGAAAAGGTCACCCATGAAGTTTATTTCGTTGTCATTCTGCTTATTGCCAATTTTTGCTTTGAGTGGCGTTTCTAACTCATATTTAGATTTCCAATTTTCGTCCTTCATCCTCTTTCGTACTTCATGCATTGCAATCTCTGCATTAACCATGGTACCGTTACGCTTACCTTGATACTTTTCATACTCTCCACCACGATGACAATAAAAGCGAAAACGTTTGGGTTGATTATCTTTCTCGATCGTTTCCATTTCAAACAAATCCATCGTATTCCAATCGTCTTTCACTTGTATGGGAGTTCGTATTCCCAATAGGAGAAGAGCCAAATAACTCTTAAAATCATCCTTAAAATTTACCATATCATATTTTTGTGCTTCAGTCTGTATTGGCTTTTGATGTTACTTCGGCCTGTGCTGTAAATGCAATATTGAAATATATGTTCTACTTGATAGAAAAATCAAGATAGCTTACACGATTCTATTTCTGCATTCAATTTTTCCATAATTGTGCTTTTTACGTATTTTGTAATTTTAGAGCAGCTGACTAATGACTTGCTTGCAGTTACTATTGTGACTGTCTAAAAGCTTTCCACTTGCTTTTATTTTATACACCACCCATAACAAAATACAAATTTCACCAGAAAACTGCATAAAAGTGGATTTTCTTGGCAGCATAAATGAATACTTATGCAATCATATGCAGTAGCAAAACTTGTTTTAGGAGTTTTAAAAAGTATAAGGAACTAATTAAATGACAACCGTATTAATAAATTATTTAATTTTGTTTTCAACTACACTGTTTCTTATTTATTTAGCCTTTTAGCATTAAATATTTGGATGCCATGCAAATAAGAAGTTATTTAAAAAGTCCCTATAATTCCAAAACTCAAATTATGCTCTGATACGCTGTGAATTACTTAATTCTTGCAAACTTTCTATGTTTTGTATTAAGAATCTCTCTTTATTGTACTAATTTATATACTCTGTATAGCTCAACAAACTTAAAAAGGAGACCAACCAGAAAGTATTACAAGAATATTGATTTTGTATATTATTTTTTATTACATATTATTATTTGTTTTCTTACAATGTGTATTTTGTCCTAATAATAAGCCGAAATTCTATTTAATGAATTTCTTACATTTTTTTTTCTTTAACATATTCTCTGTGTAATTGATAAACGTACTGAAATATATTTTTTCGTTCATCATCTCGGGCCTGTCTTATAACATTTTCAACGTGATATTCTTCGGCTTGCAAGTAGCCATTATCTGACTTAGATCTTGGCGGCAATTCTAACACATACTTTGATATCCATTTTTCATTTTTTAGTCTCTTTCGAACTTCATGCATTATGATCTCTGCATTAACAAGCTGATTGTAACAATAAAAATCACGTATATGGTTAACTGTGCGCTGACAATAAAAATGACAACGTTTCGGTTGATTCTCTTCCTGAATAGTTCTCATTCTAAATGTATCTGTCATATACTTGTCAGTAATAGTGCATGAGGAAGTTCGATTACCCATTAAAAGAAGACTCAAGTAAGTTGTACAGTCATCTTTGAAGTTCGACCTCTCATTGTATTTTACTTTACTTTTTTTATCATTTAAATTTATCCACCTAGGACCAATTTTCAATACCACTACTTTCGGCGTCGCTGTGACCAGCGCTGAAAATACAGTAAGTATACAATTTAAAATTACATACATATTTTTTAACAGAAAATTTTAATATGAAGCTTACCTGTGTCTCTTTCTTTATTAACTTCATCCCGAGCAGTTTCTTTGCTTGTGTCTGATTCTGAAGTTTCTTTCATGTTTGTTCGAGTTTGTTTACCTATTATAATTATCCGATCCGACGGACTAATTGCGTGCTTGAAACAAATACTGTGACTACCTGAAAGTTCTGCACTTCGGGTTTTTTTTATACTTTTTTAAACGAAATACAAATACTGAAACTGCCTGAAAGTTTTGCAACTCGGTTTTTTTTTTATTCTTTTTCATAACGAAATACAAATTTCAGAAAGCTCAACAAAAGCGCTTTAGATGAGATGTTTGTTTTTATATTTTTTTCTGCTGTTCTCTTAATTTTTTGTACAAGCTTCAAAAAAAAAAGCTGTGCTTGCAAATACAAAAAGCGTTTTAGTTTATTAAAATGGGTCTTCCTATAACCGTTTAATCAATGACGAATAAAATTTTTATTCGAAAATTATTTTGAATGTTTCCTATGTAAAAATATAAGAAACTTTAACAGCCTTCTTGATTCTGCAGGAAGAGACTGGGAAACTATAAGTTGGATGTATTGATCGGATTTGATTTAAAAGGTATTTCAATAAAATTACTGGATTTCCACTTTTCTTGACTTAATCGTTTTCTTACTTCATCCATTACATTATATGCGTTAAATGTGTGACCTAAAATTATGGTGCCGGTCGGACAATTTCTCCCGTGAACAAAGTAAAAGTGATATTGTCTGGGTCGATTATATTTTTTGATGCTTGACGCTGCAAAATAATCCAGTGAATCCCAATCCTGGGAGTTGACGCAAATGCTTGCGGAAATGGATAAGCAAGCAGTTTTTGTTGTATTTATCTGCAGGTTCCTTAAGTGTAGGGCATTCTCCATCATCTCCAATGGCCAATACTCTTACTTTGGATATGATTGAAGAGACAGCTGAAAATACGGTTGCTGAATTTTCACTCATTTTTAATTGCAGGTTTTATGTTTATAATTTACTTTGTTCTGTTTCAACTTCTGAAAATGCTAATTTATTACTACAATACGTAGAGTGAAATTTCACAACAAAAAGTTTAATGCTTTAGGTTGTATTCTTGGGACTTAATAATAAATATCAAATAAAAATATCTGCATGCGTTCCTAAGATGTTAGTTAATTAATTTTTTATTTCACCAAAATTCCCCATAGTGCTATTTTATGAAAGAGTTTAGAATCCAAATCAGAAATCTCTAGCTTTTATAGACTCTGAGATCAAAGCGTTCAGACTGGCAGATACATAGACTGACATGTCTATATCGACTCGGCTGTTGCCGATGAAAATGTTTTAACGCGGTATCTAAGTTTTTATGACCTGCAATCTTGATTATTTTACGTTATCACTGCCTGTATGAATTAATCAGTTTGTTACACACCTGATTTTTTATACAAAGACAAGAATTGCATTGAACCTAGCTGAAAGTGTTAAAATACCTTTGTAAATCAAGAATACAGCCAGAAAATATATATCCCGTATGCTATAAGTCATGAGTAACCTGTCCAAATATGTTTGATAATTATTATTGGCTTATAATCCAAGATTCTTAAGGTGTCAGCTGTCTTCTCAATGCCTGAACAGAAGTTTTGCCATGCGTATCTTTTAGCTAATCGTACTTTTTTCTTAAAGTCACGAAGCCGTACTCTGTGTTCGATCCATACTAGCTCTTCTTACGATTGTTTTGCGAGTTTGAAGAGTTCTAGTAAGTATTTCCTTTGTCCCTTCTAGAGTAAGCCATGGGGGCTTGTTTCTGTTCTCTTGGGACGGTCTACATGTTTTCTGATAGGCCACCACCAAATTTTTATTGAGTGTCTCAAGGGACACCTCTAATTTATCTAGTGAGGCTATCTTGGGTAGATGCGGTAGGTTTCTTTCAACCTCTTTATCGAACTGCTCCCAGTCTGTGTTCCGCGAGTTTCCATACACCTTCTTCTTCACAATTTGTTTAAAATGAACACGGCATTGAATGTACCTGTGGTCTGAGATGGAATGTCTACTAAGGACTCTCCAATTTTTTACCGCGGTATTCGTTCCCGACGCGAGGGTAATATCTAAGACGTTGGATGAGGTAGGACCAACATATGTTGGTTCTTCTCCCTCGTTTGCAATCTCCAGATTAGTTTGAAGTATGAAATCAAGCAGTGACTCACCTCTGTCGTTGATGTCCCCGCTTCCCCACATCGTGTGATACGCGTTGGCGTCTTCTCTGATGATGAGGGCCTGCTCTTTTGGCTCAGTCTCCGTCACCAGTCGAAAGAGCTCTTGAGGGGGTACGTCGATTATAGCAGGATGTCATCAAGTTTGGCTCAGCTCTGCCACCTTCTAGCGCTGCCACCGTGAGGTTGTCTGTAGTGTAATTAGACAATAAGTAAGCATAGATACCTCTCCTTACTAGGATCACGGTCCTTGCTCTACTCACTTTTGTCGGGTAGAATATGTTTTAGTTTGGACTTTTCAGTCCAGAAACATTGTTTCCTGACGCTATTCAAGGCTCCTGGACTAGTGTGACGTCGGCGAGCCCTGTCTCCAGGGTTATCAGGAGCTCCACGGAAGCAAACTTGCTTTTATACAGGTTGACTTGGATGACCCTCAGCTCCATGGTTGGCTGTGGCATCCTCCACGGATGGGACTTCCCCAACGGTAACGTCCGCATCCTCGTCGTACTCCAGTTATGAGCTTTTGGTGTGGTGGGTGACCTCCGCCAGGTCGCTCTCCACCTCACCCGCTTCCAATGTGTTAGTGTTCTTGTCGTCCGGGTGGCGCTTCTTGAGTCGCAAGTAGACACTACCCACGCCCCACGCCATCTTACCGAGTCTTCCGTACAGCAAATCGTCGGCCTCCTTGTTGATCTGGATAACCATTTGCTGACCCTTGTTATCGGGCTTTCCAACGTGGATCACCTTCCAATCAACCGTCGGCACGTCCGGGTTTTGCCACTTGAGAAGCTTCAACGCCTGGTCCGCGGGTACGACCCGCGGGAAAAGTACTTTTGCCTTCGGCATGGACGGAATACAAGTTCTGTCCACTACCTCCAACTTGGCACCCTCCCACGGAGCGTCCAGGGCAGCCACGACGCCGGTGACCCACTTCAGAGTATGGTCATCCTTGCAGCTCAGAATTTTGACGCCAGAGAGCCAGCCCGCTCCATCAAAAGAGATGGGCATCGAGTTCGATTCGCTCATACGCCTCAGAAGCGCATCGAGCAATAGCGCCTCCACCATCTTCCACTGTGTGGGCTTCATCTTGCCGTTTGGGTCGCTCCGGTCGATGAGCGCGACGACTATAGGCCGCCTCGCCACATCACTAGCCGTCGGTTTTGCCCGCGACACTGGCTTTTGGCAGGGCCGCTTGCAAGCTGGCTCCTCTGCTTTTGCAGTTTTAGCGGAGCGCTGGCGTTTCACGGCCAAATTCTCCTCCACCTTATTGGAAAAACTGACGTCCTTCTGCGCCAGGTTCGGCTTTTTCTCGAAGTGAGACCCTACTGCGGTTTCAGCGGAGCGCTGGCGTTTCTCGGCCAAACTCTCCTCCACCTTATTGGCAAAACTGGCGTCCTTTGGCGCCATGTTCGGCCTTTTCTCGAAGTGAGACCTACCCTCTTCGATTTTTTGATCGGCCCACTTCTGCTGGCAGACCTCATCATCTGTGAGTTCTCGCTTGCATTCAGCGAGCCGAGCCCGGATCTTAAGGGCAGCCTTGTACTGGGCCTTGGCTTTCATGCCCTCCTTTGACCTTTTGAGCCCGACCCTACAAGGGGTACTGGTACCCTCCGGCTTTGGAAGACACGATGGATACTTAGCCTCTGAAGTAAGAGACCCTCCATGTGATTCACAATCCGAGTCTTCATGGACTGCGGTATCATGCCACATTTTGGGTTTTTGTTGTGACTGTGTTTTGGCAGTAGCTTTGCAACCGTACTGGCCTGCTCCAACCAGTACGGAGGGTGGGTTGCTGGCGACACGCAGAGAGGATTTCTCCCCCCCGTGCCCGCCGGTGGTAGCACCCTTTTCCACCGACGTGTGGGTTGACATCCCAACCCGTGCTGTACCGTCCGTTATCTCCATTTGATTTTTATTTCTGGGGAGTCTACCCATAGCATTTTCACCTTACTGCCAAGGACCTCGAACCATGGTTTGCTCCACTCTCTCGCAGTGCCGAAGCCTTTGAGTGGCGTAGAGCTCACCTTAGCTAGACATTGTACTACCTCTTCACATGCGAGTAGATCCGCAGCACCTTCCGTTGTTTTGGGACAGGACGACATCTGTTGCTTTGGTTAGCCCCTTGCCCTCTCAGTGCCGAAGCTTTTGTGTGGTTTGCCGTTCACTTTGGGCAGACGCCGCCCTGTCCCTCCGCAAGGCAAATAGCACCAAGTACCCTTCGTTTGCTTCGAGGCAGCACGATGCCCATTGCCCAGCCGGCACCCTCGTGGAGGGTTCAGATGAGGATTTTTGCCAGCCAAAAAAAAAAAAAGTAAGAAGGCTCTAGTCGGGACAGCTCGACTAGAAGATACCCTGAACCCAGTTGCAAAAAATAAATTAAATTTATATAAGATTTTGGTATACTGACTTAACTTCAATCGATTAAGTACGATATCTCCGGTGTTTCTTAACCGATTTGGACGAAATTTTCAGAAAAGATCTATCGTTACCCATTCTTTCAACCCTCATTTTTACATTTTCCAAATTAGATATTTTTTTGTTATCGACTCCATGTGTATATCGGAAACCAGAATAGCTATCGATAATTTGAAGCAAACTTGTTCTGCTCATGGTATAGGAGAACTTATATCCCAAATCTGAAGTCTCTAGCTCTTGTAGTCTCTGAGATCCACGCGTTCATACAGACAGACAGACGGACAGACAGACGGACATGGCTAAATCGACTCGGCTATTGATGCTGATCAAGAATATATATACTGTATAGGGTCGGAGATGCTTCCTTCTGCCTGTTACATACTTTTGCACAAAACCATTATACCCTTATTTACCTATTTTATGGGTTAAGGGTATAAAAATATGTGGGACCTAAACTTATGCAGCCTGTCGAACAATTTCTACCGCGAACAAAGTAAAAATTATACTGTCTGGGTCGATTATATTTTTTGATACTTGCTACTATAAAATAAGCCAGTGAATGTCAATCCTGGCTTACCTCAATGTGCTTAACGAGGTTTTCCACTAAAAGTTGACGCAAATGCTTGCGGAAATGGATAAGCAAGCAGAATTTTTCCTAGTTTTAAATTGCAAGTTTTTTTATGTTTATAATTTACTTGGTTCTGTTTTATATTCTGACATATTTATTTAACTTTGTTTTATCCTGCGGCACAGCTGATTGACTGAGATCAAGCATTATGATTTGCATTTCAACTGGCACCTGTTAAATAAAATTAAATTTGACTACATAAGCTCTACAAAAGCTTTAAGCTGACTGTTGATTGGCAAAATGCTATTTTATTACTACAATACGCAGAGTGAAATTTCACAACAAAAAGTTGAAGGCTTAAAGTTGTATTTTTGGAACTTAACGATAAATATCAAATCAAAATATATTTTTTCGTTCCTAAAAGGTTAATTAATTACAAAATTGTAATTTACGAAAACTCCCCATAGTGCTATGTTACGAGAGAGTTTATTATCCAAATCAGAAATCTCTAGCTTTTATAGTATGTGAGATCGAAGCGTTCAAACGGACAGGCGGACAGACAGGCAAACTGACATGTCTTTATCGACTCGGCTGTTGTTGCCGATGAAGAAAATATATACTTTATGGTGCCGGGGATGGGTAAGGAAAACAAATGTTGTTGTATGGCGGTATCTGAAATTTGTATGACCTGCAATCTTGATTACTTTAAGTTTGCTCTGCCTGCATGAATTAATCAGTCTGTTACGACACACATTTCAAAACTAACTCACCTGATTTTTTATTCAAAGACATGAACTGCGTTGAACCTAGCTGAAATTGTTAAAATAACTTTGTAAATCTAGAGTAAATCAAGAAAAGATATATCCTGTATGCTATAAATCCGGCTTATTAGTGTTCACAAAATTGTTATGAGTAACATGTCCAAAAATATTTAAGAATCCAAGTTGTCAAGAAAAAACAAATAAATGTTATTTTCAGGTCATCAATATTTATTAAAAAAATATTAAAATGAAAAAGTTGCACATTTTGTATGAACCTTATTTTGGAACTTTGTAATAAGCTATTTGCTTTAAAATTTCGTGTGGAGCATGGCGGGAATTGGTATTAACGGCTTTGGGCGCATCGGTCGCGTTTTCCTGCGCGAAGCATTAAGTCGACCAAATGTACAAGTTCTGGCTATAAATGAATCCAATATGGACCCTAAACACATTGCATATCTGTTGCAATACGATTCGATACATGGAGTCTTTAAAAAGAAGATAACAATCGATGAAAATAAAATGATAGTTTGTGGCCAAGAGATACAGCTAACGAAGGAGTTGGATCCCAAGAAAATCTGCTGGAAAGAACTGGGCGTAACTACGGTAGTAGACTGTACGGGAAAATACTTGACACTTGAAAAGGCCCAGGCACATTTGGATGCAGGTGCCAAAAAGGTCTTTTTATCGGCAGCTTCAGATGATGCACCCATGTTAGTATGTGGCGTTAATTTAGACAAATATAAGCCAGATATGAAGGTCATATCGAATGCCTCATGCACCGTCAATGGTCTGGCACCATTGGCAAAAGTGGTGCATGAAAATTTTGAAATTGTGGAGGGCTTAATGTCAACGGTTCATGCTGTGACTCCCTCACAGTTGATCCTAGATGGTTCCAAGGAGCTGTGGCGCAATGGACGCTGTGGCATGTGCAATATAATCCCATCAACCACTGGAGTTGCCATGGCGATTGGTAAAGTTATTCCGGATCTGAATGGGAAGCTCACAGGCATTGCATTCCGTGTGCCAACACCAAATGTTTCTGTTGTGGATTTGACATGTCGTTTGAGCCGTGGTGCCAAAATGGAACAGATCACCGCGGTTATCAAAGAAGCGGCCAATGGTGAATTAAAAGGAATTATAGGATACACTGAAGATGAGGTTGTCTCCACCGATTTCAATGGATCGCGCTATAGTACTATATTTGATGCTAAGGCTTGCATAGCTCTTAACGATAACTTCGTCAAACTGATCGCGTGGTATGACAACGAAATTGGATACTCTTGTCGTCTATTAGATCTCGTCATATACTCCCAAATAATGGATAAATGTGCCACAAATTATAATAAAATTAATGATTAAAGTGAAAACAAGACAAATAAATCAAGTTAAATAAAGTTGAAATGCAGAAATGTGCAGTTATACATCAGCACACAATTGTTTCTAAATACGAACACTTTTTATACCCTTAACCCATAAAATGGGTATAAGGGTATAATGGTTTTGTGCAAAAGTATGTAACAGGCAGAAGGAAGCATATCCGACCTCATAAAGTATGTATACTCTTGATCAGCATCAACAGCCGAGACGCTATAGCCATGTCCGTCTGTCCGTCTGTATGAACGCGTGGATCTCAGAGCCTACAAGAGCTAGATACTTCAGATTTTGTATATAAGTTCTCCTATACCATAAGCAGAACAAGTTTGCTTCAAATTATCGATAACTATTCTGGTTTCCGATATACACATGAAATCGATAACAAAAAAATATTGAATTTGGAAAATGTAAAAATGAGGGTTGAAATAATGGGTAATGATAGAACTTGTCTGAAAATTTATTGAAACTGGGTTCAGAGTATCTTCTAGTCGGGCTCTCCCGACTAGAGCCTTCTTACTTTTTTTAAATAGATTCTAGAAAGTAGCTTTTTGTGTGTGAGAAAAAACGGTTGGTCCCCTCTGTTGTCAATAGTTATTGCAACTGTAGGAATTTTCTACAAAATAGAGAACATGTCCGTTGTAAGTCCATCATCGTTTCAATATTTTGTAATGCTTTGCAATAGTAAAATTAGCGTTTTTTAACCCATAACCCATGACTTAAATGACTTATATTAAATCATAAGAACCAGTCCAACAATAAATCGACAAAACCTTTACTTAAGATAATATTAGATAACAATCTTGTTGAACTATTGCAAAATTTATTGCTTAAATCTAATATGGCTTTATTATATATTAAATACTATGAATAATAAGGTGAAATTACTAAATTGTGAGTAAATCAAGAAATAATGTTTATTATTCTAAAAGTCCTGCTTTTGGTGGTGCCCAAAACTCTAGAGATCGACATGTTCAACGACATACCTAAAAGCAAAAGACCAAAACAAGTACGCAACAATTAAAGTGCTTTAAAATTTGCGATGTAGATGTATGAAAAGATGCTACAGTCCAACTTCCATGTAACGAATTTCAAGGGGACAAGAAAAGGCTTTTATACCCAGAAATTTCGTTATTTTGAGAGAAAATGACACTGAAAATTGAGTCAAAATGCCGATTTCTCGATATTAATTCGTTATAATAGAAAAATTCAATACATCGAAGTTCGTTATATTTAAGTTCGTCTGTATTACCAAACCAATAATAAAACAACATTGTGATATCTGTTACTTTGATGTTTAAAACGCTAAAATATTTTGGCAGTTGTAGTTTGTGTAAGGAGAACGAAAAATTAAGATATAAAAATTAGCTGTTTGTAAATAAATATTGTTTAAAATATGTCGGGAATTGGTATTAATGGTTTTGGGCGCATCGGGCGCGTTTTTTTGCGAGAAGCATTAAGCCGAGAAGATGTTAAGGTGGTGGCTATCAATGATCCCGCTATGGAACCAAAATACATGGCTTATATGTTACGTTTTGATTCAACGTATGGAACGTTTAACAAAAAGATTGCAATCGATGGTAAAGATTTGGTTATATGTGGCCAAAAGATACAGGTAACGAACGAGTTGGATCCAAAAAAAATCTGCTGGAAAGATAAAGGTGTGCATACAGTAGTAGAATGTACGGGAAGATTTACAACTCTTGAAACGGCCAAGGCACATTTGGATGCAGGAGCAAAGAAGGTTGTTATATCAGCACCCTCAGCAGATGCGCCCATGTTTGTGTGTGGCGTAAATTTGGACAAATATAAGCCAGATATGAAGATCATATCGAATGCCTCGTGCACCACCAATTGCCTTGCACCGGTGGCGAAAGTTGTACATGATAACTTTAAAATTGTGGAGGGATTGATGACAACGGTTCATGCCTGTACTTCCACACAGATGATTTTAGATGGACCCAGTAAAAAGGTGTGGCGAGATGGGCGCAGTGGCATGTGCAATATAATCCCAGCGAGCACTGGAGCTGCCAAAGCTGTGGGAAAAGTGATTCCGGATCTGAATGGAAAGCTAACGGGTATGGCATTCCGTGTGCCAACACCAAATGTTTCTGTTGTGGATTTGACATGTCGTTTGGGCAGTGCTGCCAAAATGGAACAGATCAGGGCGGTTATCAAAGAAGCCGCCAAAGGCGAATTGAAAGGTATTCTGGGGTACACAGAGGATGAAGTAGTCTCGACCGATTTTAATGGATCTCGTTTTGGCTCCATATTTGATGCCAAGGCCTGCATAGCTCTTAACGATAATTTCGTTAAACTTATCTCTTGGTATGACAACGAAACTGGATACTCTTGTCGCCTATTAGATCTCGTTATATTCTCCCAAACTATGGATAAGTGTGCCGAAAATGAACAAAAAAAGAAGTGTGAAAATAAGGACTCCGGCAAGAAATAGAAAATGTTTCGAGTTTAAATTTTTGGGCAAATAAAGATTATACCTTCATTGTTCGCCAAAAAACATGTGTACTTTAATCTTACCCTTAAACAACGCTCGAATTGCGCTGAAACTGAACCGACGAGATGCTCATTATTTCGTTGTCCGCATCGATATTTTGTTGCGCTTCCGTCGCCGTTGCTGCTGCCTCAACGACAATATCATCCAGCGTGGGCGTCTTAATGCGATTCCTTATGATTAAATCTCGCTCAGCGGGCGCTTGCAAATGCAGAGGATTGGTGGCTAGCTCAGCAGCCACTAACTCATCACCCTGCAAACCCAGCGTCATATTTACCTTGGCATGCTGACCAGCTGCCAGCTCATTATTGCTAGGCGGCTCAACCACTGGTGGTGGACGCAATCGCGCTGGATCAAGCAGGGAGTGCATTTTTTGTTTACGTGGCGTGCGAATTGGAGAAGCTTTTCTTGAATTGTAGTTCTTTAGCTGCTTGGCACTATTAAGGTAGAATAAGATAAGATGAATATCATTGCTAAATTTTTTTAATTGCCCATGGCAATACACTTACGCCTCCATCAGCTTAAGCAGCATATGATGATAAGCATCGTATTCGTCTTTGGCAAACTCATTGGGGTCGTGACGTGCATGCTCGTAAGTGTCGCAGAACTGGTGTATTGTGCGCTGACCAGTACCGTTGAGCGTAACGGAAAGGGTGGTAAGCAAAAACGCACGCAGGCTCTCATGTGCATGGCGTGTGCTGCCATCTGCTCGAGCTATCTCAGACTCTAGCAACTTAACATCGTCGACGGCACGCATACGATAGTGGTAAGGCGGTAGTTCTTGCTCTGAAGTCGGCTCTGGCTGAACGATGTATTTGTCCGCATCGGTCCACAACAGCTTTGGCTCCTGTGCAATCTTTTGTATGCAATCCAATCTGCGTTCGATTTCGCGACGCAGTGCTTTTTTAGCATCGTTGCCTACGGGGACATGTGGGCCGCGACGACTGCGAATTGTAAAACGCATTATCTGGCGCTTGGCGAAGATGAAGAGCATTACACAGGTAAGGACGCCACCACCGATGATAATAATTATCATAACACCTGAAAGCTGTTCCATTTTTAAGCTTGTTTTTCTCAAACTTTGATAAATTCGTCTTTTCTCTTTTTATTGGTTCCGTTGTTAATGACACATGCAATGTGAATGCCGATTAACTGAATTATCGATTTGAGTGGCGAGAGTTGAACAACACAATTCCATATTATATTAATAGTTTATCGATAAGTGGTTGTGAGCGCGAAAACTTAATTCAAAACATTTAGTTTATTAACTTTTTAAGCATTTTGCAATTTGCTACTGCTTTTATTTTTCATTTTTGGTGGTCAACATTGTCGCTTTCGAGTTTTTAAAAGTAATTACAAACTAATTCAATGCTAATGCAGTCTCTCTTTGGCAACCAATTATTATGCTCTTCCATATATCCAGTTTCATTAAATTCAAGTCCAGGGATAATTATTGCAGAAAAGAACGGTACCAAAGGCAGAATACGCAGCGCACCAGACAAACAAAGCCCCTGCCTTCGAGCGCAACGAAAGCTGTGAGAGTGACTTTGGCATATGATCTGCAGAAAACCAATAGAAAATTGGTGAGGCAGAAGCCAAAAGACGAGTTGAGACCTGAATGTGCACAAACAGAGCACAAACAATGGTAAGAAAAGCACCGTGGAGCACAAATGGCAGTGACTTTTGTCCCTTTAGCAACTCTCGCCAACTGGCTACATGTGGCCAAATTCTTGTTGCCAAGAACCACAAATAATCACAGCAATGCCAGTGCATAAAAAGCAACATGGGCAAAGCCAACAAAAAGTTAGGCAACTGCTTCCATTTATAGTACCGCAAGAAACCCACATCCCAATATGTGGATTGCACATAGCTATATGGGAATGGCAGGGTATACTGGCACCAGGGTGATCCGTCTGGTCCTGTCCCAGAGACAAGATAGTTGCGTTCGCTTGCCAAATCAATCACCTGTTGGGGATGATTAACTTTGATGCCAGGCATACAATAGAGTCGATAAATGTAAAAGTAATAGGCGTGCAATATGCCCAACGGCACCAGCAACGTCAGCAAAATCTTAACAAGCGTCTGACAACGCTTCACATTGCCGCCTAGGATGAGCTTTCTCGCAAAGAAGTACAAAGGAAAGCCGAATGCAATCAATCCATTAGAACGGCACATAATGCACGCTGTTAAGCTTGCACAAATGCGCATAAAATTAAACTGTTGCTTCGGTCGAACACATTCCAGCATCAGTATGAGACTGGAGTAGAAAAAGAGAGATTCCGAGTATGCGGCACTAAAGAAAATGCTGGCGGGATTCAAGCAAAAGACGAGTGCTGCATTCCAACTTTTGTTGGGATCGTTAAAGATGCGCTGCGTCAGTAGATACAGATAGTTGGCTGCCTCGCAGAAGAGCCATACATTCAAGAAAATCGCCACAAGCATCGTCAAGGATTGCATGGATAGCGGTACATTAAAGGTCTGACAAGCGGCAGCCAAGTTTCTTACAACAACCGGATATAGTGGATAAAATGCTAGCGTGTTCTCGTACGTATACAAATAGTTGGCAATGTGCAAAAAGTATTCACCATCCCAGTGCCGCAAGCCACCCAAAACGCGCACTACCATCTTGTCCAGAAATTGTTCAGGATTTGTGTCATTATCGTTATTCCTTAATGGCATGCGAAATACGTCGGGTTTGTGATCGGGCAGAAGCAAGTTGGCTACAAATTGTACGGCCAGTATGATAAGGCGACTGGTCAGCGCCAGTTTGGTTACTTTCAGTGTCATTATTTCTGTAGAGAGGATGCGTAATCATGTGATTCACGTTATTGACCATTTGTTTTTATTACTCACCTAATTTTTATTTGTTTTGTTATTGTTGTAAAGTCGTATGCGTATTTCTAAGCTCGGAACACGGCAGCAATGTTTTGAGCGTGTATTTGAGTGTGTGCGACATGGGAGACGCTGAGTGTTTTATCCTTAGCTTAAATTTGACATTTAACTGGCTGTCTAGTGCGTTGTAAAATTTAAATAAACTATTATATTTCGGCCAAACCCGACCGGCAAGCAAAACTTCCTGGTGAACGCAGCCAGTGTGTGCATACAACAATAAGCTGAATGTATCACATGACTGGTCACACTTAGTTCACGATTAGTGTATCGATAACAGTAGTTTGACATGACATGTTGGGCGCATATTAAAAAAAAACTCGTTTTATTTGAACAAAATGTAACAATCAATTTGTAATCAAATTAAGGCTCCAAAAAATTTTTGATAGAAAAAATTACATACAATTTATATTTATCTTCAACATTAATACATTTCAACTAGCCGCCTTCCGACTCTGATTCGATCTTTTCATTTAAGGTCACATTGTCAAACATGCTCATAAGTTCCACTTCCTTGCGCTTGATGCGCTCCTTTATATTTGTAATAGATTCTGCCTTGGGGATGTCACGTTTAAAGAACTCATCCATGGATTTAAAGATGCTACAACTTTGATCCGATTCGTAGTTGGCCAAAGCAGCCAAAGGCGATGGTTTTTTTGGTGCACGTTTTGTAACATAGCTGCGCTCCATAAACTCCTTAAGCTCATCTAAATGCTGTTCCTCCTTATGTTCGTGTTTGGAAAATGTACGGATTTTTGGACAATTCAACTTTTTCATACTCTCTGAACGGTCATTATCAATTTGCTTTGCCAGTTCCGGAGAGGTCATCAATATCTTTATATCTCCGACTAGCAAATCACGATTAAGAATTTCTCTTTCATTGGTCTGAATGCCTGTCTCTACCGATGGCTGTTTCTCAATGCTAGGTGCACTTTGTGCTTCAGTCGGGCTATCTTTCTTAAAAAGATTATCACGGCCAGCTGCTCTGCGTTGAGGTCTCTCTCTCGTCCTTAAGTTAAGGAACATATCAGCCTGTGTTAGCTTCTGGTCGCAATATGTTGATCTTTCTTTGCGATTATTTGCTGCCTTTGTTTCTAATACCTTGCTGCGATTGCTTGCCGCTCGCAGGGTCGAGGCAATGGTTGGCTTCTCCACACCACGCAATGACGTATTCATACTGGTGGTTAATGGAACAGCATTTCTCTTGATTGTAGCGAAGCCACCATCGCCATCGCCGCCTGTGCTGCGTCTTACTGCTCCGGTCCTGTGTGATGATTGCGGCCCCGCCATTCTGGTACCACCTCGTGGCGCTTCTGTTACCCTACGATTCCAAGTGGGCATTTGTATGGTAGTGGGCGCGGATAGTCTGTTTTGCGCTTTCATATTGACAATGTGTATATCGATCGTTAGGCGAACAATTTTTGCAAATTACGGCAAAATACTTGCTTAACTGTTCTATAATTTAAAAAAAAGGATAAATTACAAAAACTCTTTAGATAACTTATAGACCTATTATTTGAACTTTGTGTAACGAAACAAAAATGTGTAGATTTTTTATGCTTTATTTGATATGTTGATTTTAAATTTTCAAGCGCCTGCTTTGTTAACCCTTTGGCAATGAGCACTGGTATCAAACATTTTACATTTCTTTGATTGGCGCAATAAAGTACATTAATAATATATGCATTTGTAGTTTTACATGTGAAAATATAAATGAATATGGTGTCGAGCTTGACATTATCAATATATGTATATATAGATTTCAGAAATCAACCATCGTGTGCATAACACAGGCCGTTACAAAATATATGAACTTAGCTTCAATTATTTTCTGGAGCACATAAATCATTAGAAATTTTCAAATCAAAAAATACACAAAATCATAATCATATACAAATGTGAGGTGTGACGGGCAAATATAATTTATGTGATTTTACACACACACACACATACGCACTTGTACATGGGGTTCAATACAAAAACAAATACTAAAATCATACACTACTCACAGCTGATGGATTTAACGAGCTTAAATTGTCGCTTGTAAGAATCAAACAATGTGAGTAAGTAATTTTTATACTGACTTTCATTTTTTTTACCGTTCGCAATTTGTTGAGAATGCTTTCTACAACTTTTCACAAACAGCAAAGGTCAAAAGAGAATAACACTGCAACACATAATAGTTACAGTGTAGTCCTCATAGTTTTGTAGCTTGAAGCTACACTAGGTCGAACTTATGATATTACACAAGCGCTCTTTTTTTTCTTCTCCGGCTGTGGCTTTGGCTGTGGCCGCGGCCATTGTTGTGAAGTTGGAACATTATAATATGGTGGTGGGCGTCGATATTCATCGGACAATCCTTGTCGTGAACGCACGCTATCAAAGCGCGACGAATCTGACGGTACGTAACTGTACCTAGAATGGGAGCGCTGCGAACTTGGGCTTACTGGTGGTGCACTCGGAGCATAAGTCGATTCGACTGCCTCGGTAGCGTAACATATTGGTAATGTTTGGCCAGAAGAAAAGGTTACTTTTTTCATGTTTGCATTGATAGAAACATTATGAGGACTTGATGAGGAAACGACGGCAATTTTTTCGCTGTTTATTGCTAAATCCTGCATTTCATTTTGAATAGAGCGTACTGCATCAGAATCTTGGTCCACATAGCGTGGCACACTCGGCAGCTCGTCGAACAGCTTCTCCAGCACCGATTTTGTGGTTGGCTGCTGAATTTTGACCCCCAATTTCAACAGCTCATCCTTATTGTAGACCATCTTGGTGGCTGCTGGTATTGGCATCTTGTTGCGTGTTGTGGCTAAACATAAATAAAAATCATTTTAATAATAGTAAATAACATTTGTATCAGAGTATTACAAAGACACCAAAGTATGAGTAGCCAGTGAAATATAAGAGCCGTCGGCAAATTTCATAAGCAAGATCAAATGAAATGCTTTTGACATTTTAATGCACTACAAATGCAATTTTAATTGCTTTACTTGCGGTACAAGATATTAAACAAAATTTGGAATAATATAATAAGCGTATCAAGATTTCTATTGGGCAATATAGAGATTTGTGAATGTGTGTGTGTTGAAAGCATCTCAAATAAAGAAGAATAACTGAACTTAAATTTGATTATCCCTTATGAAAATTCTTTCGAATTGCAAAACTTGCTGCATAGGCATTTAAGTACATGCTGTTTGGATCGTTTGTACAATTGCTTTGGTTTCTTTGGTAATGATATTGATAATTATGAGAAAGACCATTACTTCGCTTGAATTTCTGTCCCAATGTCTGCGCATCTGATGTGTTGGCTTTTGTCGTCGGCTGATTTCCATTTTCATGATTGTTAGCGTTTTGATCGTTCGTCTCGTTCGTTTTATCAATTTCTGGGAAATAGTACGCACCGACAAGCGTTCCACGATCCCGGCAAGTGTCGATAATATGTCGAAATTCCTCATTTTGGCTAAGCGTGCGTGGATTACCAACTAAAACAAGCAAAGAAATCGGACGCGATAGCAAAACGTTTAAACGCTGAAAAGATTCCACAAAGATTTAATATGGTATTCAAATTAATATAAGACGAACAAAAGAAAACACTTACGCGATTATTGTTGAGAAAGCCCAGCTCTTTGGTAAATGAGCGCACAAAAGAAACGATTATAACTTGCTTTTCTTTGCCCTGAAACAGTTCAACGGACCCACAATCGATTTGATTCCAGCTTCGCATGTTAAGCTGCTCCTGAATAAGTTGATATTGCTTCTTATATGGCGATATGATTCCAATGTCTGTTTGAGCCAACCTCTCACCATTGATGCCAAAATACATAAGGTCCTTGACATAATCCATAACCACATCGATTTCCTTACTGTTGCATAGACTGCAAAAAAAAAAGTTGAACAAATTGAAATAGTTAATTTTATTGTATTTAATTCGATTGTACATACGTACCTCACCGAACTTTGTTGTTTCGTGGTAGTGCCAAAAACCGAGTGAAACATAATGGGAAAATTTTCATTGGTTGTATGAAACCAGTTTTTAGCTAGGCAAACATTATCTTCAAAACAAGAAGTGAAAATGAATTATATATTGTACAAATATCAGATTGCTGACTACCTACCCAATGACGCCCCCGATATAAGCTCGCCTTTGTAGTAGAGATTATTGTAAAGCGAGACAATTTCAGGATGAGAACGAAAGTTACGACGCAGTCGCGTCTGCACGGCTACATTGTAATCACCATTCTCGTCTAAAATGTAACATTCGCGCTGCATTAGGCGCTCAAACAATGATACACCCAACCCCCACTCCAAAGCACGCCGCGACTGCAGCACTGGACCCAATTGCTTATGATCGCCGGACAATATAAGATTTGTTGTTGGTGCAATAGTGCAAGTGATGCCCATTAGCACCTCCGCTTCGGTCGAGGCGGCTGCCTCATCCACAAATACATGCGAAAACACGTAGCTTTTATTCTCGTCGCGTCCGAAGCCACCAGTGGACAGTTTGCCCGCCAGACTAAGCGTACAGACAACAATGCGATAGTCGTGCACCGCCTGTACATCGGGATAAAAGTGTACACCAAACATATTTGAATACTCCAGCAGAAGATCATCAATATTATCAATACGACGATCGCAGCTGGCAGAAAAAATACGCGCTAGCGGACGAGCCTGACATGGCACCTCCGCAATGGAACGCAAGAGACGCAACGCAACTTCATCGCAGGCCGTATTGGATCCAGCGAGCACCAGGATATGCGTCTCCGGCCGTCGTACAAACAATTGATAGATGGCCTCACAAATTGTGGCCGTTTTACCCGTTCCGGGTGGACCAAAAATAATATACGGTGCTGGTAACGTTGTCGATAGAGCAATTTGTTGCACCGCTTGCCGCTGCTCGGGATTGCCACCAATATTTTCATTATGAAATTGCAGATTGCTGGTAGCCAATGGCTGTCTATTGATCGTACTTGGAAAGAGCAAACGCTTCACATGATCCGCATTCATTAACTTTAGCTGCTCCAGTGCACGATATTGATAGCGTAAGACGGCACGGTTAGGACGAAAAATTAGTGAAAATTTGGTATCGTCGGGCAGACTACGTTCGCAAGTAATGTTAACGCGATGCGAATTGACGGCTAGGACGCGAGCAAAATAAACACGCAGCTCCTTGCGATCCTTATCAAGCGCACCAAACTGGTCGTTTATTGTCTGGCCCCAACGTATGAGTTCCTCAAAATCCATTAGTGTCAACTTTAAAATCAGATTACTGTTATCCAACAACTTGCACACACTATTATTGTTTTTGTTACTGCAACGCTCGTTGATGATAAGCACACTATCACCAGGTGTAATAACATCCGTAATATTCGGATTTGGGTGTAGTTTAACGTTCAACTCCTTGCCAAACTGATGCAGTTCCATGTTGGACTGTTTGAGGGATACATAGCATTGAAGTTGCTCAATATCTTCCAACTGGAGCAGTGTGCCCAGCGCGCCGTATATGTTGTTTTGGGTAAGAACACGTCCTAGATCACAATATTGGCGAAAGTGCGTATTGTAATTCGCTAATTGCAACTCGATATCTTGAGCACTACACTTCATGGCCGACAAGACCTCCTTTGGCGGTACTGCCGGCTCCAGCTGTCCGCCACGAAATGTTTTACTCTGAGAGAGTCGATACGGATTCACATTAAAAGCAGCCTTTGGTAGCTCTTCGGTGCGCATGAAATGGTGCTGTTCCACATAATGCTGACGTTTTCCATTCTCAAGCTGACTGAAGCCAATAACAATGGGCTGCTCACGCAATATCACAAATACATGTGAGTCCACAAAGAATACAAGTTGCCCATCATCGGGAACCTCCATCGGCATTCGATTACCGTACACATAGTAGAACTGACGCGACTGCACAATAATGAACTTCTCAATAACAATGTCTTTTGATAGCGTTGCGAGTGTAAAGCCAAAATAATGGCTATCCACGCAGTTTTGATAAGATAGCTTTAGCTTAGACTGCTTACTGAAATGTATAAAATAAACAAAATATTAGTCTTGATAAACAAACGCGAATCAAGTTCAAATAAGTTATAAGTGCTTACTACTTGTTCATTTTCAGCAACGACTGAAAGCCCGACTCATCGCCATGGTATTCGATGTGTTCCTCGTACTTCTCAATGCTATCGAAATTGCATTGACAAATAAAACAGCCCAATGAACTTAACTCAAAGTCTGCGTTGTGATGTTGCATTTGAGTCTTTTGATATTTTAATGTCACTGATTCGGCTGTCTCATCCAGTTTATATCCTGTTGTAGCAATAAACACAAGTATCAAAACATGCATGTTGACTTTAGAAGAAAGAAAAAAATGGCTAACGCTAAAAATTTACTCAGTGTAATTGGATCATTATCATTATCGGTTTCGTCTGGCAAAATGCTGACGACAGCAGGCTCGATTTGCTGTTGTTTCTCATCCATAGCGTTATACTTCTCCTTACGAAAGTCGATCAGAGCCAGGCTCTTGATGCGATAATCCGAGCTGTTGCGCGGAGTGTTCAACAAGAAGTTTGTCCGATACATAAGTGAACCGATCTGTAAATAGAAGATCAAATTTGTTTATAAATTTTGATGAATTACAATTTTATACAATAGCTGTTATTAAAATTTTGTAATTCAAGTATTTTTTTGTTATCACCCACGTAAACAAAGAGGAATCACAAAAATTTAAAAAAAAAAAAAAAACAGTGTAAACTTTGCAGTCGGACGCAACCTAATACGGTATACTCGATACCTGTTTAAATAAAGTTATGCAGAGTCCTGAATGCAAAGATGTACGGATGCGACGGGGTGTACGCTGCTTTCAAAAATTGACTGATGGTATTGGTGTATGTGGCATCCAAAATGTTTGATGCAGTTTTTGGGGGACGTCAGTAGCTATCTCTTTACCAAGTTTGGTAACTCTAGCTAAGTAAGAAAGTGGGAAATATGTGGATTTAGAGATTTTCAGTGATCAAATTTATTGATTTCCCAGCCCCCCAGTAGGCGTAGAACCCCAATCTTGACCCTATCTGTCATTATACCTTCGGTATCGAGTACACATATAAGCAAGATTAAATTTACTTGATTTAATCAATTGTTCAACATTTCCTTCAAGAAACAACCAAGAAATATTTTAAGCCGTAGTCGAATATAAACATTTTTTAGGGCACAATAGTTTTTTGTTGCTATACCCTGAACCCATAAAATGGGTAAAAAGGGTAAAATGGTTTTGTGCAAAAATATGCACTAGGCAGAAGGAAGCATCTCCGAACGTCTGTATATCAGAGACTACAAGAGCTAGAGACTTCAGATATTGAATATAAGTTCTCTGATACTATAAGCAGAGCAAGTTTGTTTCAAATTATCGATAACTTTTCTGGTTTCCGATAGACACATGTAATCGATTACAAGAAGAGATCGAATTTGGAAAATGTAAAAATGGGGGTTGAAATAATGGGTAACCATATGACTTTTCTGAAAATTTCGTCAAGATCGGTTAAGAAACACCGGAGATTTCACATTGAATCGATTGAAGTTAAGTCACTTGGCAGTCGTGCATTCAATTCACAAGAAATAAAAACCAACAAAATAATAACCAAAACCAAAGTCTTTTATAAATTTAATATATTTATTGCCACTGGGTTCAGGGTATCTTCTTGTCGGGCTCTCCCGACTAGAGCCTTCTTACTTGTTTTTGTTTGTTTTAAGGGTTTTTTTGTTGTTTAATTTTCAGGTTTATTTTCAACCTTAGCCATGTAACACATATGCTACGCTTGTTAATTATAAATGTGTTACTAATTACGAGCCTAGACCACTATTAATTCGTACGACATGTTTTTTAAGGTATGGCCAATGTTTTATGGACTGTATGGTCAAAGTATGGAATCAATGGAAAGGTCATTAAATTTCCGTTTGAATGATACAGTACTGTTCTCAACCCATTAAGTACCCATTGAAAGTTTTAAATTCTTGTAAAAGTCTACTTTTTCAACTTTTTTCCCCTGGCCTAAACAAAAATGTTTTGATGCAAAAAGTTACTTCAAACAATTCTAATAGTGTCTGAAAAAGAAAATTTTCAAAAATCTCTTCCCATGTAATGCAATTTTGCCCACTTTTCATACAAAATAGTCATTTTTAGTAATTTCGTACGAATTAATAGTGGTCTGGGCTCGTATATATTTCGAATACTTTTAAAGATAAGTATATAAATAGCTGTACAATCTCATTTCGTTTAAACCAGCTTAGCATACTCTTTAGAAGTTAACTAAAGACCTGAGCCCCGTCTCTTAAACGAAGATAACAATTAAGAGAAAACGATTGTGGGTTTGTGGTCTGGGAAAAACCCACAATTCCATCAAACATATGACTAACAGATTTCATTCAGACGCCTACCAGCGGGTGGTGAGGAGATCTAAACATGCTTATAATGTGTGTTAAATTTTGATCGGCAGAGCAGAGCATGTTGATAATATTGGTAGTAGTAGCGATTAAGATAGTATTACATTTGTAATCTGTATTTGTCATAGTAACCTACAGAGAATCAAATTTTTATCGCTAACAATACTCTTTCTTACTATTTTGAGTGCTAACTGTGGTCATGTGTATATAATAAATACTTACATTGTGGGAACCATTGACGTCTAGCTTGATCCTCAGTTCAGTATTTTCAGGCAAAAAACGAAGATGCTTTTCGAACTCGCGGCGCAGCAAGCGCTTATCCACGTACCAACTTTTTTTTGCGCTGATCACTTGACAGTCGGCCATCTTGACCAAAAAGGAGCCAATCAGTTCACGCTCTAAAGGATGACACGACAAATGGCATACATACAAATATACACAAACATTTGTTACTAAGAGTATAAGTTTAAACTTAGTTAACACACTTACCCCACGGCTGACGTTGAGATACACTATTCACATCTGGATTGTTGTTATTGTTTTTATTGACAAGCTTATCGCCTAAAGTTGATGGCGGCTTCAATACGGAAGGTGGCATTGTTGCTGTATTGGCTGGGTTTGCCGTTAAACGACCGTCGGAACGTTTTTTATTTTTTTTTTTTGTCATTACAAAAATATGGAAAATGCAATATACAATAAACACCCACACACCTAAGAACAGCATCTATGAATGTATGAATATGCAATAAACAAAGACGAAAAGCAATACAAAATATTGTTTCTTTTCATTTTAATCGCCAAGTGCAATGATGGAACACACACATGCACAGTGCAAAAACGACTTACTTATTTACTTATTTATGGCAAGTACCCGCACGGCATAACGGTTAAACAGTCAATGGCGCAGGCATCGATGTTGCTGGGCTAATATACTGAAATATATGACGGCTCTCTTTGCCTAAAGAGAATAATCGATGCTCTGACACAGTCTCTCTTTTGGGTCGACGACTGTGTACATGCATGGTGGAATTAACAAGGTGTGCTTATATTTGACAGCTGTTTACCAACTGTTGAATCGTATGAGTGCGAAAGGAAAAGCGAATTTTCTTTCTGCTCTCTGTCACTTAACTTTGTGATTGCGAAGCCGGTAGATTACTATTTTGCTTATCTACTATTTTCTCATTTCCGAGTCCATGTGATCGAGCTGCGATTTTTGCAGCGTTGCCAAACAAATACATGCATACATGTATGCATGAACATTTCTTTTACTTACCACTGCGAATTTTAGTTTGATATTAAGACTTGCAACGCTCTCTTAAACTGTATTGTTTATGTTTTTGTGCGAGTAACACATTTAAAAACTTAACTGAATAAACTACATGTGTGACTTAAAATGCGTTCTAATTGTGAAATCCTTTAGCGACACATACACGTAAGTAATTGGCTAAAGACAACGAGTTTATACCTAACAGAGAGGAATACTGAGCCCACCACTTTAACAGAAAACGTTCGACCTATACTCGTTTGAGTATACAAATAATTTTGCTCTCTGCCTTGCCAACTTATTCTGCCAGATATTTGAAAATCAGCTGGTGCATAGGGAAGCAACAAAGAATCAAAGTCGGCCATCATTGTTTAGGCTTTTGTTTTGATCGCAAAGTGTGCGATGCGAGTGACGAATTATATTTTGCCGCACTTCGTTTCTCTTGATTTGCTTAAGAGCTTGAGTTTGGCAATTTAGACTTTTGCTTGAATGTACTTGCTGCTGCGCAACATGGAAGGGAAGCATAGACTTAAAATGTACTTTGCGCAATTGTGATGCTTAACGTGAGATACTTTAGCTCAATCTCTATTTTATATGTTTATTTATATTTTTGCAATAAGGTAGGGCATTCATAACTAATGAAATAAGCTATTTATAATACAGTCGAACTTCCATATAACGAATCTGAAGGGGACAAGAAAAAACTTCGTTATATAGAAATTTCGTTATATAGAAATTATGATAGAAACTGCTGACTAAAGAATCGCGCAATTTTTCACTTTTCTACAATGTGTACAACTATTCTAAATACAGTTAATCACAATCCATTATTCTTTGCTTTGGTGCCTATAAAAAATAGCGGAGTAATCCCAACAACAACATCTACGTCTACATCTACATCTTCGATGTGCACTGAGCAGTAAAAAATGTTCATAAAAAACTGTGCAGCACAGATCAGAGAATAAGCAAAACATGGCACGAAAACAAAACGCTATATGCAAAAATGTGTTATTGTTTTGCTTTCGCATTCGCAACATAATTCGTACATATAATGAAACAAGAACGAAAAAATTCGTAATAAAGAAATATTCGCTATGGGGAAATTCGTTATATGGAGAACAAAACACACTGAAAGTTGAACCAAAAAGCAGTGTTCGCGAAATTAATTCGTTATATGGAAAACTTCGTTATATGGAAGTTCGTAATATGGAAGTTCGACTGTACTACTAAACCAGTACTTGTATAAACATATTTTGTATTTACATACTTAATATAAGTTATCTATATATTAAAATTATATTTATGATATGTTTATGACTATAAATTAATATTGGGATAAAGGGTATTTTTACTTTGCGCATTTTGTGCGTCTTAGCTACGGCGTTCAGTGGCTTGTGTATTAAAGGACAGGCGGCGGGCCAGCGGAAAGCAAGAACGGTAAAAATTGGTTAGTATTTGTATAAATGTGCGTTTGTTTCATTCTTGCTGGGCCTGCTGGACTATGGGTCATTTCATCACCTGATCAGAATATCTTGCTTTGTTCACGGGGTATAAATGAATGCCACAAAAAGTGGTAAAATTACCCATTGTGTGCTGTGTCGAGATTTTTGATACACATATTTTGTCTTTTTCAGCGCCCTGCATTTGCATGTGTGTATGTATGCATATGAAGCATGTTCAAATGTATGGGTGGCAATTGTATTTTCATTCATTGACCTGCCCAAATATTATTATTTGACAATTTAAACTACTGAAATGGTAAGATCGCAGATCTAACAAGCTCTAATAAAAACATTTTAAGCTACCATCTGATTGTCTGCTGAATCAATTTAAATAAGCTTAAAATGCATATTAATAATTATGATTAATGTCATTCCATTTAACTTTAATTTCATATACATATGTATGTTATATTGATATTTTTTAAGCAACATATACACCATATGTATTTTGATTGTATAATATAATAATATTAACATCATACATATGTAGATGTCTCACAAACTCAGCGCACCCAACCATTGTATGCCATAAGTATTTTGATTGTATTCATATATTTACGTAAACTAAATAAGTAATATAAACATCAAAAATATATACATACATATATGTATGTACATGTCCTACAAACAAAAACTCAGCGCACACAAGCATTGTACAAGCAAAAAAAACAGCGTCGCTGCATGATCATAACAAACCATTTTAAATATGGCGGCTTCCTTGAAAAGTAAACAGAGAAGCAGTAATCAAAACATAAGCAGCTGTTCGCTCTCGTTTACTCACCACTAAAATTCAGTTGGCAGCTCTAAGTTCCGCACTGTTAGGTATATACTCGTTGAGTTACATCAACTGCAGCGATGGTTAGAAGATCGCTTTGAGCGAACAGGTAAACTGTGGCTGGTTGAAGTGTAAGCAGCTGATTGACATTTAAATACATTTTAAGCTATAAATATTATTTGTTTGAATCTAAACACGGGGTATAAATAATAATAAAGCAAAAGTTGAATTTATGAACAGAGTAATTTGCTAATTGGAGCAATGTATTTGTAATTAAAACATAAAACAAATCAATGGAATTCATACAACTTATCAATAAATAACTAATTATAAACGAATTGAGCATCGTTTTATTTCTTTGCCAACTTAAGCTTCTCAGAGCCAAAGATGACGCCCGAATCAACAAGTTTACGTTTCATGGCAAACGGATTGACAGAGTTCAGAGGCGAGCGCTGATCTACCTCAGCTGCCGATTTGGTGGAGGCGCTCGGTTGCGATTCGGATTCCCCGAATAGATTCTCTTGCGTATCCACTGGAGTAATGGCATCTGGTGTAGCTGGACGGGATGCGGCTGCTGCCTTAAAGAGATTGGGTGAATTGCTAAAGCGTTTGAGAGTGCTGCGTTTCGACGCACTCAACTCCATTGCTTTAGGCGCCAGTTTGGGCGTCGTGGCAGATGTTGGA
This sequence comes from Scaptomyza montana, assembly GCA_018904305.1. Classification (NCBI taxonomy): domain Eukaryota; kingdom Metazoa; phylum Arthropoda; class Insecta; order Diptera; family Drosophilidae; genus Scaptomyza; species Scaptomyza montana. The sequence goes on along the minus strand of JAEIGR010000017.1, from coordinate 1,886,707 downwards.
GCCATCATGGGCAGCACAATGTTCGCCGCAATGAAATTGGCACCAAGAAGCTGCTGTTGTTTGCGTGCCTCTTGCACGGCCTCCAGTTGAGGCAGAAGTTCACACAGTCTGTCGGAGAGATGAATGCGACCACGCTTCGAGGCATACTTGACAGCCAGCTGGAGCAGCTCTGTGCAGGCAATATTTTCCACCAGTTCCCTGGCCCGTGCCTCACACTCGCTGCTGCAGGCCAAAGCAAAAAGCTTGATGGCCATCTCCTTTTGCGTCTTTTCGGCGTTCTCCATTTGCATAATGCTAGCGCGAAGTAGTGTATCCTCCAGTTCGGTCTTTTCCAGCTCAATATCGCAGAGTGGCAGCTGCATGCGCAGTTCATGCAGCATTGGACGTGGATTTGTCATCGGATACGAGCTGGCTCTGCAAAGCACAGCTTGGATTATCTGCCTCGGTTCTGAGAGTGAAACAATAAAATAGTTATTGGAAACACTAGAACTCTGCTTCAAACTATCGCATATGGGAAACCAAGCATTGCTAGCTCGCCTATTAAGCTGAACAAGTCCCATATTATCCGCAAAGCATGCGGAACCGACATCCGAAAATCCCAGCCAACTAAGTGTTCGTCCAGGCGTCAATGGAACGGGCAGATGTTCCACGCGCAAACTTAATCCACTGACATTAATCAACATTCCGGATAGATGCTGTTGGTTTTCACTGCAACCGGCAGAATGGTAAACACACAAAACATTGTGCTCATGTCCTGCCAGTGCTAGCACAGGTCCAGGTATACTTAAGACTTCCCTTTGAGTGCCCATGACGCTAAAGAGACGCAGAAAGTGGTTACTGGTAGCGACAGCAATAAGCTGACTGGTGGCCACCAGCGCCTCCACGCTCTCGCAATCTGGCATGCTAAGCGACCATTCCTTATTTCCTGCTGCTGCCAAAGCAATCACGACCAGTTTGCTGCTCTCTGTGGAAGCGAGAGCCAAAGCGCTGCGACTCAAACTTGCCAGATTATGTTGATTATAGTTGTTACTCAAATGGAGTGCATGATGAACACTTGCGTCATGGAATTCCACATCGATGGCACCATCGCCATTGGGTTCAGCATGTGCCGTCACAATGCCCACATCGTTCCATGCCAAATACCGATGCTCCAGATCATTTGGCGTAGAGCCCGGCTGAAAGGCTGATTGGCGCTTGAAGAGCTTCAGCTGTGGAGCTGGTGGCGCATGATTGCTGCTCGACATAGAGTGGCGCGATTGATCATCATCTGGAGCTTCTGTGTCTGCATAATTCGCATTACTCATTACCTTGCGCTTAAGTTGCTCCAAGCTGACACCATCGCCATCGTCATCATAAATATTTTCATCGTGCTGCTCAAATTCAAAATCTGTGCCGGCCAACAGCTCATCCTGTTCGCGTTCCAGCTCCAGACCGTCCTGTGGCTCTACATCGCCTAAAAATACACTTCCCAGCTGACCTGTGGCATCACAGAAAGCCAACTCATCCACATTTGCAGGATTCCAGGCAAGGCACGTAATTGCCTTGCAGTCATTGGGAGGCGCCTCTACTTGAAGCGCCCGTCGATGCTGCATATCAAAGATGCTTATCTCGCCGCTGGTTGTTCCGGCTGCCAGACGGTCACCATTCGGCGAGAACTGACAGCAGCTATAGTTGCTGGAGACGCGCTCATCCACCAGCTTATAGGCCAGTTCCCAGTTGGATGTATTTAGTACCAAGATCTCATTGTTCAGCGCATAGGCCAACTGCTCACCACGCAGTGGCTCAAAGCAGGGCGTGCCAAACAGATTTGCACTCTCAAAGCTATTTACACGCGGCAATCCTGACAAGCTCTTCAGTTCTAAGCCCGTTCCAATGTTCCAAATCTTCAAAAGACCATCGCCTGCAATCGATGCCAACAGTTGTCGCTCGGCGTGCACATCCAGCGACAGAATGGGTCCCTTGTGACCCTCAAGCGTTGTTTCTTTGCCAGCATTTTCAACTTTTATGCTAGTGTCCTCACTGCCCGCCGCAGTAAGCTTTCCAATAGCGCGAATGCACGTTGCGGGTGCTGTAAATCTCAACTGCATTCCATCGTTGTCTAATTCAGGATATGTATATGCATGCACCGTATTGCGATCTGTGGAAATGAGCAGATGGCTACCCGCGTGCGCAATGCTCATGACAAATTCACCCAGGCAGGTGGAACGAGGATCATCATCGCTGATGCAGGTCCATTCACGCATGTCGCCATCAGTGCCAAATGTGATAATATGATCACCTTTTGGTGTGTACAGCAGTCCCGTGTAGCCATTGGTATGCGCATAGCGCAGCGAGCTGCGCGAAAAATTCATTATTTTATACTAAAATAATATGATCTGCGATCTCCACTTTTGCAGCGTTTTGCGCCAAAACAAAACTTACCAGTGCTGATCAACGTGATAAGAGAACCTTTTGCAACACTTCGGCTGTATCGACGAGGGCTGATAAAATAAAAGTACTCAGACCAAACTATTAAATATTTAAATAACTTTCAGTTTCTATAAACAATTAAATATAAAAAATTATATTTTAATACACGAAGCTAACAACACATTCATACGATTAATAAATTTTTAAGCGTAACAGCATATTGACTTTTTTAACAGCATACTAGCCATATGTCAAAACAGCTGTGCTTTGTATTATTTTTTTTAGTAGCTGTTGCCGGCGGTACGGCATTAAAAGTTATTTATTCATAATTAAATGATGTTTAAAACTTGTGCAAAACGTTTAAGACTAAACTGTGCCGGCTGGCGTTGCATGACAACGCAACCAACGCATATGAACATCTTTGACAGAAATGCAAAACGACTACAAAAAGAACGAGCAGCACTCAGGTTAGCTTATTTAATAAATCGACTTATTTTTGGCATAAATAATAGAAATCTTTTACAGAGCAGATGTGGCTCTATATGATTACCTAAAAGAAGAAGTTGGCTTTCGACTGTCAGATCGTGTCTTTGACATTAAGCGCGAATTTAAAACAGCCGCCGATATTGGATGCAATCGTGGATATATATCCAGGCATATACTCGCTGAATGCGTAGAGCATCTTACCTTGACAGATACGAGCGCAACAATGTTGGAACAGGCACAGGGTACGCCCGGTTTAAAGATGCACAAGATGCTGCAGGATGAAGAACAGTTGGATGTGGGTAAACGAGGAAAACGTCATTTGTTAATGAAATGCTTAATGATCTCTTGCCTTGCAGTTTGAGGAGAATTCTCTGGACCTAATAATCTCTAGTCTAAGCTTGCACTGGGTTAATGATTTGCCTGGTTGCTTTGCGCGCATTAAGCGTAGTTTAAAGCCAGATGGCGTCTTTATAGCCTCGCTCTTTGGCGGCGACACATTGTATGAGCTGCGTTCCTCTCTTCAATTGGCGGAGCTAGAGCGAAAAGGTGGCATTGCTCCACACGTTTCGCCATTTACTCAAATCCGCGACATAGGTTCGCTGCTGAATCGTGCGGGCTTCACAATGCTAACTATCGATACGGATGAAGTGGTCATTGGCTATCCGAGCATGTTTGAACTTATGTGGGATCTTAAGGGCATGGCCGAGAATAATGCAGCATTCAATAGGCCAGTGCATCTCAGTCGTGAGACTTTGCTAGCTGCCAGTGCCATTTACAAAGAGCTTTACGGCAAACCCAATGAGGATGGCGTTCCGGCCACTTTTCAAATAATCTATCTAGTTGGTTGGAAACCTGGTCCCAATCAGCCTCAGCCGTTGCCACGCGGAACGGCAGAGGTATCGCTTAAAGATCTAGGCTCAATCGTCGAAAAGGGTGGCAAAATCAAATTGGATCCAGATACGTAAACTTTGTTTAAAGCAAATTAAGCTGTAGAGACTAATAAAAAATGTTACAAATTCAATTTACAGTTTATTTAGAAACGTGCTTCGAAAGTAAGTTGACATTTAACTTGTAACATTAAAAAATAAAATAAAAACAAATTCATTCTTTTGAGAACGCAAAGTACCTTGATTTTAATACGAACATTATGCTGTCGATCTTAGCATGCTTCCTAAACTTAGAAATATTCATATTCATTGTTTTCTGTTATGTATTAAATTAAAAATTACTTTAAAGTAAGTTTAAACTTGCATTTGTTTGATTTATAAATATAGCATAAATCTCTTTTATTTAATTTTTCTTTTAAATATTTGGTAGCGTTTTGATGTTGTTTAATATACTTAATGGACGTAACTTTTTGTTTTGTTATATTTTTAACGTTGCTTTGTATTTTGTTCGGTACGTATATACAAGTACAATTTACAACATGTCTATAATAGCTTTAATTGATATTTTTAATTCTATATCGTAACTGAATATGCCATTTAGTCGTTTAGTTTAAATTGGTTTCTTTGTATTAAATACGAGTTTCTCCTGCTACAATTATTTTTGTATGTTTTTTAGCACTTTGCGTTTAATTCTCGATTGCTTTTTTGTTTGTTTAAATGTAATTCTTAATTTCTTGGGTCCTTAATAAGTTTGACCTTCGTCTGTTAAAGTTTTTTTTTGGCGCTGTTTTTAATGCTCAAAGTTTCTTTACAAGCACACTTTGTCAAGTTTTTTATGTACAAAGGATAACAAAATTGGTTTGCCGAAAATACTATAATTGATTTTTTAGGTTCAAGAAACGTGAAATAAACGAAATTTGCGTTATTTTTGTGTTTCTTGTGGCAAGGCGACAAAGCTTAAATTTATGCATAGGACGACGATGACTTCAAAATTGCTCCAAGGGCTAAGCTTTGTTAGTCGTCGTCGTCCTTGCTAATCATCCAAGCGCCAGCGGTGAACGTGGTGGCACCGGCGGCGGTGTGGATGTGGCTGTGATTGTTGCTGTTGTTACTGTTATAGTTGCTTCTGCTGTTTTTGTTGTTGTTTCTGCTGTATTCTTGCTATTTGCTGCCGCTGCTATCGTTGCACTAGACGACGGCGGCAGCTGACGTCAGGTGCCCAAAAGCAGCTCGCGCTGTGGAGCATTTTGCAGCAAATTGGCTGTTTTCAAATGAATGCTAAAAATAAAGTAAAAGTAAAACCATCAACTTCTATAATAAAAAGAAAACTTATATTCAGCATGGCTCACTTATTGTCCTCCAGTGACATGGTCTCCGATGAGCCGTGCGAGGCAACTGAAGTACCTGCAAGCGAACTTCGTATTGAGTGCGAATCCTCGGGAACAGTAAGCGTAACTAATATTTTTTTTTTATTTTTTTGTTTTTGTAGTTATATATAGTAGATAGACATTTATAGTTTGTGGCCAATGTTTTTTTTTTGTGTAGGGTTTTTCGTTGTTCCAAATTTGATTCGTTTTTCCATTTAGCCAATGCGTTGTTGAATGTTTTTCAATTTTTTGTTTTTTTTTTGTTTTAAAAAAGAATTTGCATTTAGTTTGCGTAAACGAATTTCGGTTAGAAATGTTAGTGTATGTGTTGTAGTTGGTGTTGTGCAAAGTAAAATAGGTTTTCGTATTAAATTTTTATTATTGAAGTATGAGCTGCCAAGAGTTTAAAGATACGATTGCTTCTAAGATTTGAACATGCAATGTAGAAAGAACATAAACAAAAACTAGCAACATATTAAGTTTTCAGTACAAAAAATTATATTTTTATTTTTTTGTGGCATTTACTAATATATGTTAAATATTTTAATGTTTTTGCTAGAGCTACTAATTTGAATTTGGCTTCAACTTGAACAGTACAAAATTAACTGATGTGTTCATTAAAGCACAAGTTATATATATATTTATAAATTAAATGCAATCCTCAACTAAGGCAAATAATATATCATTTGTATATAAGTAAATATATCAGTTGTTAATGTGTGGGCATTTATATATAACATATACATATATATATATATATTTTTTTTCTCTACATAACTGAGCTTAAGTTAGTTTATAGCTGCTCGTGCATTAAAAATCGTTGTACGTATTGCTGGAATCGTTGGTATCTTAGGAATTATCAGTTGTTTTTCAATATTTGTGGAATATATAAAGTAGCATGACGTGACTAAGTAATATCAGAGTGTTTAAGCAATTTTGCAATGTGTAAAACTAGAAATACATCAAAACGTTAACTGTGACGAAGATAGACGAAAATAGCCAATTGTTGTGCCAATTAAAGCTAATACATGTTCATTTTTAACAAATTAGTTGGTACAACAATTAAGTTGAGCAAAGGCAAACCAAAAACAGGATATAAAAATGATAATTCACGTACAAAATTAAACTTAAATGCTACGACCTATATTTGCCTATCTATATGTGTATATAGAAAACAGACTAAAGACGTGTATTCTCCACGCTCAGCGCATCATCATCATCATCATCAACATTATTATCAATATTATGATTAACTTCATCTTTGTGTTCCTTATTAACAATTTGTTTCCCATATCGACCGCCTTCTTCTCCATTCTGGACAATGATGCGAATGCTGTGAGGGGGTTGTTTGGTTTGATGATTTTCATGTTGCAACTGCAGCTTTTGGCTCTGTAGCGCCTCCAGCGCTCTATCCAGATCAAGACGATTGCGACTACCGTTCTCGCTGCCATAACTGTGCCTCGGATTTGATAATCTATCGTGCTGCATGTACTGCTGCTGATGCTGCCACGCATAGTTGAGATTGTTAACGCTCTGGCTGCGATTGTCTTCGGGGCCGGTGATAACAAAGCCATTGCTATACAATGAGTAGCTGCTTATAGCCGGCGATGTGGCTAAGCTAGTCATACTTTGATAGGTTTTCATTGAATACGCATCACCTACGAACACAATGAGAGGCAATTGGCGGGTTAAGTTTAATATTCAGTTTCACATTTGAAGACGACACACACAAGTTATCACAATTCCATAAAAGATCCAGCGCAGAGACATTTAGCGTTAAGCGTTTATGAGCAGACAAAATGTTAAACAATGTGTGTGTGCGACATATTATAGAGAACGAGTCATAATTACAAAATGATTATGTGTTTCTGTGTGAGAAGAACATCTTCAAAATGACATATGTGAACTGGACGCATTTATTTAATACAGGCGTGACACGGCGGGTTATACATATCGTTTGGGTTATCCGTTAAAAAATCTATATACAATTTTTTTTTTTTTAATATTTTAGTACCCACATAAAGCAGAACTCTAACTTTAACCACAGAATATAAAAACACCACCAGCAAATTATTGGGTAATTGTTTTTCTTTTTTTTTTACTTTTATTCACTTTTATCCATTGGAACCATTAAAAGCGTCATAAAACCCAGCGACGCTGACTCATTAAAATATTTTTTTTTTTCACTCATGCAGCAACTCATTGGGTTGAAGTTCAATGCAAAAAACTTAAATGAAGACCCATGAAAATTATGCACATTTTGTTCAGCTGACTGCTTTTGATCAATTAGAGAACGTTAAGTATGAAATATACTGATAAATGTAAAATTTGTGTAGCTTGATGATGACGACGCTGTTTTGATATCATATCAATGACCATCATTAATTATTATTGATCACAACTATAACACAACAAACCGTACAAATTAAATATACATAAAATGAGGACGTAAAACAATTAATATGCCATAAGCTCATAACAATACAAACAACAGGATTTTTCTATGAGTAAAACTATATGATACAACTATAAAATATATTAACTATTTTTTAATTCTTTCCACTAAATCAAAGTATACAAATTCTGATATTAAAGCTTGCACCACACATTAAAAGTATTATCAAGTGCTGCCTATATAGTAAGTACATATTTTATACAAGTTGATAAAAGTTACTTGATTAGTATAAAAGCAAGCGTTAGTAATGGGCGTATATAAAGATAGTAAAGTAGTTAGTAGTTGTGCAAAGATAGGGTATACAAATTGGAGTCTAACTCACCCGTTGCACACTCGGATGTCTCATAGGATACCGTCGATTGTACCTCAATAGCATTTTGTTCTTGTCTAAAAGGCAGAAAATCAAGGCATTAATAAATGCAATACATGTAAATGTAGTATGTAAAATGTTTGGCAACCTTGATATCACATCGGTTAAGACTTGCTTTTCCGTATCGGTATAGTCACGTCGTCGTCCGGTTTTCTTCTCTCGATCCGCATCCACAAAAACGCCCAGCGGTCGTGTGGGAAATTCAATGGATTTGGCTGGTGGCGGCACATCAAGTTTCAGATCTTTTAACTTCTTCATCACACGCTCCAGCGCCTGAACGGCATCATCGTCATTGTAACCGAAATTTTTGTGGAGCTTTACCTGCAGATGTTCAATAATGGCATCCATATCTTTAAGACGCAACAGCTCATCCTTATGCAAATAGAGTATGGTAACAGCCATGGCCAAAATGACACGATCGCCGTCCAGAAGAAAAATATCCCATATACGTAAGCTCAGACTAAAAGGTACCTGTAATTGAGAACAGTTGGTTTGAATATGTTGAAATATGTATATAGGAATTAGACTTCAGCTTAAAGTTTAATTTACTCACACGCTCCACAAAGACGACAAAGAACCATTTGATGGCATAAAGCAGCGCATCCACATTGTGTTTGATAAAATGTTTGTGCAACTTGCGCATTATTTTGGACAGAATGCGATCGTGATGCTCGATGAAGCGTGTTAGTTTGGGGAAACCCTCAATGAACAGCCCATGCATGCCATATTTGCGATCCGTAATCAACGTATTGAGCGCCCAGAATGCCTCCTCCTCCTGCATGTATAGCAGCAAGACGCCCGCCACACACGCCATTCCCTGACAATATCCCAATTCCGAGTTGTAAATGCTATAGGCATTAAGTACATTGAAAAGTGAGCATTGCTTAACGCTGTAGCGTTCCCGATAGGCAAGATTATCACGAAACTGACGATTCACATCCGCATCGATTTGACGCGTCTCCGTTGCATTTTCTTTGGCCATTTGCAACATGCGCATATACACGCCCACATTGTTCTCCATTGACTGCTGCACGTTGAGCAGCTGCTTCCATGCCGGCCAACGCATTCGATCCGGTATGCCCTTATAGACTCGCTTGTGCAGCTTGTCCTGTGGTGGCGGCCAATGATTTAGCATTTTCACCCATTTTTTATCGCGCTCCAATTCGATTTTGGTGCGCTGCAATTCCTGTGAGTCGCGTGACAATGGCAGGCGGGAGTCGTGCATAAAGCCGTATCTGAAAACAAGAAATAAATAAAACATCATAAAACTGATAAGATATCAAATCTGGTAATCAAAGCCATTTTATCAGGTGTACAAAATTTCTACAAACTTATTCTTTACAATTTGCATAGTTATGTTCTATGTGTAAATTGGAACGAATTTTAGATAACCTCCTTTGCTGCTTCAGTTTTTAACTAATGTTGGCAGAATTTTCGCATTCCCGAATTACTTTACACAATTCTACTAACAACGTTTAAGTTAGGCTGGATTACCCTGAATCTAAATGTTGCAATCTGAGTACTAAAATTACCGTCCACATTTTATAACTTTGTAGGCAATAGTCTTTGTGTCTGGCAACATTTAATAATTTATAAACAGTAATTCTAATTATGCAGCGCTGCCTTAAGACAAATAACAGCTGTTCGCAAAAATATTGTGACATCATGTTTTATTACAACAACAGCAACGAACGTATAAAATTTCAACTTACTTGTCGGTTATGTGATAGATTTCGTATTTGGGATTCTCCCAGGAATCGACCACATTATTTGGATCGAGTCCGAGCTCATAGCGCTTAAATATATCTTCTCGTTCATCCTCGGCGCGCTTAACTAAAGCGTGTTGCTGCTGCTGCTGTTCGCCATTATCATGGGCGGGCGGAGCGGCTGTCATTGTGGGCGTGGCGGTAGACGGCTAAAAATCGGCATCCAATTGCCGCTTTCACTGTAACTGTTGCTGTGCCTGTTTTTCTCTTCTTAAATTTCGTTTTCTGCTGAGTATGTGAGTGCTTCTGGGCAAGAATGTTAAATGTGGGCGTGTGCTGCTGGACGGCGATAGCGCGAAACTTTTTTTTTAAGATAAAAGCCAGAAAACAAAAGCATTAACATATGAAACCGAGCTCAGCTGTATGAGTGACAAACAAAAACATGCGACACACAGTAATCAGTTGGTTTGTAAATACAAATTATTCGTAAATGCAAGTCTTCGATTTCACTGCAAAAAAAATATCTGCATTCGTGTGTTGTTGTTTTTTTACTTGTTAAAAATGCAGTAACTACAATAACACAGAGTGAGTGATTGAGTGAAAAAGCGCTAGCGCCAGCAGCGTGGCCAAATGACGTGATATTCAATATTTAAACGCGTCCGTGAAGCGGCATCAACAACAACAAGAAGCAACACAGAATTTACTAAACAAAACGCCCCCACAGTAATGCAAAATGTTGTTTCTGATTTTTGCTATGCATATGTGAATTCCAAAAGCATTTGTGCAAACTGTGTTTGTATTTAGTTTCACGCCTTTTATTTTATCTTGCCAACACTTCCTGTTTTGATTTTGATGCAATTTTATTTTATTTTTGTTGTATTTGTCAACAGCTCACTCACTCACATACAAACACGCACTCAACACACATACGCATACACACGAACGCACGCACACAAACAATTTGCGATTTGTTCTGCCTGCTTTCACTGTCTTTAAGGCTTTGCTTTTTTAGACTTTGTTTTGAATTTGCCACACTGCTTGTTATGCTAATTACCATTTAATTTTGTTATTATTTATGTACAAATTCTGTTTAATTATATTGTATGACCAAGATTGCTATTTTTTCAGCCTGCATGTTGAACGACTTAACAGAACTGACTGCCCACTTAACAGACAACTGCAGAGTTAACAGCACAAGCAGCGTTGCCAGTAGGCTGCAAATTGTTAATGAATTTGGCGGGCGGCCGTCAGTCTGGCATCTCGGTCGCTCACAACTAGCTTGATAGCCGTTCACAATCGATAGGTTTGATATCAGTTTCCTACGTCTTTAACCATTTTTTTTTGCGTGTACGTAGTTTTAATTGTGCTGGTGAAAAATTGTGTAAAAAGTCCATGAAAACGTATCAAATACACCAAAAAAGTGTTGTGCTGTGCACTAAACGCTTACGCACATTAATAACGATACGAAAAAGAATGCGCACACAATAACTCCATTGAATAAAACGGGTAAGAAAATGGGCTATGCCATTGAAGTGCGTAGCAAATTACTCTATGAGAGTTTCCACTTCTGCTCAGTACACACACTCGCTCAGAACGAGTAGTTGTTGTATAGTGCTTGTCATCGGTCGATTGTCAAATCATTTAATAATCGAAATCCAACTTAAACCGCCATTAACTAGCATTGTCCCTATCTACATATAATTGTAATTTGCAGGATCCGAGATTACTTTAAGAGCTGCATTCATATTTCCTTGGATATTTCAACTGTTTCATCAAAAAGTCCGCATTCAGCATGGTCTCGACGCGCCAAATGTGCGGCAGTGGCAGTGCTGCTGGCGCCGCTGGCTTTGACGAGACGCCAACTTCCTCCCGTGCCAGTGTGGTGCGTCGCACCACAACGCACTACCAACAACACCAATCACAACAGCAGGAGCAGGTTTCCACCACCTCGGATGCGACTACAACACCAGCTTCGGCCCCTTTAAACTTTCTTGATTTGCCCACGGAGCTGATTATTAAATCTCTTGGCTTTTTGGATTATAAGAATATCAGCAATCTCAGATTGGTAAGTGTCGCTGCTTCCCATTATTTAATCAATAAAAAGCAATTTGCAAAATGTACATACATATCTACAAACGTAGAATGCGCGTGGGTTGTTTAGCTAAGGTGATGACAGCGGAGAGACAGCGGCACGTTATTTAACTACCTGCATGCACTTGCACTTGTTTTTCTTGTTGTTGTTGAAAAAACTACCTTATTTTTACCTCTCAAAAGTCGATGCCGTTTATGAGTTGAGAGCGTGTCGAGACACGATAATTTTGTTTGTTAAGAACAAAAATAAAATATAAAAAAAAAAAAAAAGGAAGGAAGGAAGGCAAAAATGTGTGCGGATTTTTATCAGCATTTTCCAATTGGACTTCAAAAAAGAAAATACAATTTCGAAATAACAAATATTAAATATTGATATGAAGGTGTCAAAACTGTATTATTTGGTTTCCAAAACATAACCAACTTATTTTATATGAAATTGTATGTTTATTTTATTTTTTGTGAATGCTTTGTGTCCATTTATTTTTGTCTCCCATAAACGAATGGGACCAACTCTAAGTGTTTTTTAGTTTGGTTGTTTGTCATGTATTTGATTTCATGTTCATGTCGTGTCTGTTTGCCTAAATGTGTATGAGTGTACAGTTGCATGTGTTTGTGTGTCTATGCTGTGCCTGTATGAAGTAGGTAGCCAAACGTAATTTGAGACATTTGTTTTAGATGCTGTCGAATTTGGGATGCGAGAGCTTCCATATTTGTTAATGTGTGTATTTAAAACTCAATAAAAATCCACCATTAAATTTGCAGGTTTCGCAACGCATGAACGACATTTGCATGAATATGCTTAATGCTACGTTTACGATGCAGATCAAAACTACATTTAAACGTTTCCAATCAATCAAGTCGAGCATGCCACGCCGGGAGTCGGCACGTCGCCATCATCCGTTGTCCTGTGAATGTGACATTATTGAGACATGTTACATGCGCCTGTCACTGCTTCAGATGTCCATGGGCAAGCACATTGAACGCGGTCATTGCTGTTTCTTTCCGGGTGCCGTAAGTGAATATCTATACTTTGATTTACTTTACGTCGGTCTTAAATCTAATACAATTCTCTGCAGATACTTGATGAGGTACATTCGATTTTGAATTATATCAGTATTACGCCGCGATTGCAGCGTCCATATCGCGTTACGGATGAACTCTTTGATCTCTCCACCATGGCCATGGAGTACTTTAAGGATCGCATTGAGCCCACGCTGCCGGGTTTGGCGTATTTCAATAAGGACTACTTAATGCCCGCAATCACAAAGCGGCGTAAGTTTTACATCACATATAATTATTTTTTTTTGCTTTCCCACTTATCCGACGATCTCTCTTTCTTGCAGCTACATTGGCAATTAGCTCAGATCTCTCGGACAGCGCAAGTAGCTCACCACCTCAAAACCATATGGTTTTGCGTAAAGGCATACGCAAGATCAAGCAGGGCATGAAGATGTACAACAATCAGCTATCAATGCTGCGCACCGACCTCCGCACTTGCAAGCGCAAGGCTGCCGAGCAGAGTAAGCAACTGGCGGAGCAACAAAATCTCCTGGCTGAGCATCAGAAGCAAACGCTGGAATATGCAAATCGTCTGGACGAGAATGATAAGAAGAATGAGGAAATGTCTCGCAAATTCTCCACATTGTTGCAGGTACGTTAATCTGAAAGGGATATGGTCGCCTCAAATAATTACTACTCCTCGTTCAACAGGAACTCAACAAATGCAAGACCGAGCTACAATTCTGGCGCTCAAAGAGCCCCGCCATACCATCAGTGTGCAGTACGTGCAATCAAAAGTTAACCCCGCTCTTGCCCCCAGAGGATTTGCAGGCACTCGTTAATCAGGGTGTCAATCCGGATAATATCATAATCGGCAATGATGAGATTGATATTGATGTGGATGCGGATGCGGATGCGGATACAAGTGGGGAGGCCGAAGGCAATGTAAGCGGCTGTGAGCTAACAGTCCCTGTGGACAAACCGTTCGCTTTTCCGGACGAATCCACCACAGCAAAGCTATTGGCTGTCAATACGGCAGCCAAAAACCAGAAACGCAAATATGCGGCAACGGTGGGCACTGAAACTGCCGAAACGTCCAACGCAATTGCGTCCAATGCGACACCGTCTAATTCTAAATCGGAGGCAGGTGCCTCCGTCGGCTGTGGCTATTCCACAAAACTGTTTTATGGCAATCATCAGCGCAGTGGCGTTATTGTCAGTCCAGTGTCCATGAAACTGGCGGTGATTTCCAATAACAATGGAATAACGCCAGTCGTGCAGCCGAGCATTGGTGAGTCCTCGCCGGATGTGGGAGCAGCTGACTCCTCAAACCTTGTGGAGCAGGTGGAATTGAAGAAGGCACGTAGAGTACAAAAGGCCAATAGGTGCTTAAATGCACATGGCAAACGCAGTAAATAAGCATAAAAAAATCCATTTATACAACAAAAAATTACTTTTTTTTACTAATTATACATATACATATATATTTACAATATAAATGTCGCACACACACCCAGAGAGTTCATGTAAGCTCTTTTGTGTATGCGCGCTGTAGTGTTAACAAAAAAAGAGGAATCAAATTAAAGATATACAAACAATACATATATATATATATATATATATATCTTTTACGTACATTGGAATTGCATTAGGCATTCTGATTATTAATATGTATTATAACCATTTACAAAATGTATCTGTACGTTCTTTAGCAGAGAAATACCTACACACACACACACACAGCCGCAAATAAAACTCACTTTTCAAACACAACACAACTAAACAAGAAACAAAACCTGTAAGTAGTTTTGTGAGCAAGAAACCGATAATAATAATGTAAAAACGACATAATTTTAATTAATAGTAGCTACACACACAAACACAACAAATTAAGCAAGTGTGACAACAAAAATTTAAAAAATAAAACGAAAAAACCATGAAAGAAATGGTCAAAATATTTTAAATAAAACTTTAAACGCATAAAAAATTCAAAAAGAATTACAAACCCTGTCTACTTGATCGATAACTTATTCTTTTGGGACAATTTAGCAGTTAATTATCGAAAACACAAAAGCGTACATAAATATATGTGAGCCAAGTAGAGAAGGCAACCAACAACGCACGCAATTTACTAAAAATAATCGACGCATGCAATTAGGCAAAGTACTTAGCGCTAAACGAACGATCGTCCGGTCAGCCAAGGGAAATTCTTTTTGTGAGAGGGAGAGCAGATGAGATGATCTGGTGTATGTATTTATAATTGGCGACTCCAACTACTCGCGTTTGGCAGTCACTGTTAGCCGTCGCTTTGGGCAAGCAACGATCGCAACGTGAGAGAAACATATATTTTCAAGTATTTTTTCTTTTACAGTCGATGCCGTAGACGTAATAGAAGGCAATGCAAGAATATAGTGAAAAATTGCACGATGTCTACGATGAAAAGTTGGGCAGGTACTTTGGAATTGTGACGAATGATATTCTGTCCAAAATATAGATATTTTGTTGGTTTTAGGCATCTGGTGGTCAGTTTGAGTGTTGACACCGGCGAGACATTGCTGGAGGAGCGACCGTTGCTTGTGGCGCCACACTGGGAATGCGGGCATCTAAAATGTGCTCAGTGCTTGCAGGAATCGTATGTGATGTGCCGGAAGTGTCAGGTGTACCCCTTATGCATGGATTGCAGCGAGCACGATTCGTTTGAATGTGAGTTTTTTGCTAACGGTGCTGGGAGCCGAATCAGCAAGGATCTGCTTGTCAAAAACTACAGCATTTGTGCGCTTTTAAAGCTGTTATTGTTGCTGGAGCAGCCGGAGCATCAGGCCCAGTGTCAGGTGCTTGTAAGTCGACCAATTAAGCTGGAGGATTATCGTAATGAGGATGGCATGTGGCAAGAACATGAGGATCAGGTAGTTCGTCCCTTAATGGCAAGTGGCTTAGTACAAGCACTGCCGGAACAACATTTAACATCCGATTTGCTTCATGCCCATTGCATACGCATAGATAGCAACTCTTTTGAGGTGACTGGCCGCGATGGAGAGCAGCTAAAGGGTGTTTATGTTTGCGGAGCTGGTCTGCCACATCATTGTGTGCCCAACACAGTGGTGGCTCTGGACGAACAATTCAATATGAAGCTATACGCTGCTGTAGCGCTAGAGAGTGGCGACATTATCTACGCATCCTATACAAATCCACTAATGGGCACCAGCCAGCGACAACATCAGTTGCATCTCAGCCGGCACATGGAATGCGCCTGTACACGCTGTCTTGATCCCACCGAACTTAACACTC
Organism: Scaptomyza montana; assembly: GCA_018904305.1. Classification (NCBI taxonomy): domain Eukaryota; kingdom Metazoa; phylum Arthropoda; class Insecta; order Diptera; family Drosophilidae; genus Scaptomyza; species Scaptomyza montana. Next base: position 1,870,649 of record JAEIGR010000017.1, on the reverse strand, counting down.
ATATGAGCAGCATGAAGTGCCGAGAATGCAGCGATGGCTATGCTGTCTGTGATCTCAGCGGTTCTGGTGATTGGCACTGCTTGAAAGAGGATTGTGGCGGAGTTCTTTCCTCTGCCGATGTGCACGAGCTGCTCGCTGAAGTGGGCGGCGCTATGGTTGAGGCCAAGGGTGAACTGAGCGCATATGAATCGTTGCTCTTGCAGCACAGCCAGCTATTTCATCCAAATCATTTTCTGCTGCTCGATATCAAGCAGAATATAGCCAGCATATTGCGTGCTGCTTCATTAATGAACTCCATGAATAATCCCTGCAAAAAGTTGCTGGCACGACGCGTAGAGCTCTGTGGCGATTTGTTGCCAGTTTGTCGTGCAGTTGTACCTGGAATCTCAAAGCTCTATGCCATTGCTCTGTTCGAGTACCTGCTGCCCTTTGTAGAACTGACTGAATTGCAATTTGCCGAGAGTGATGTGAACAAAAAGGAATACGCTGTAAGTGGTGTGAAATGAATACATTGCTTATATTTTTTAATGGATTAATAACTAATAGGCACTACTTTCGCGTGCACGTTCGGTGGCCAAGGAGGCATTGGATTTGCTGCAATTTGAGCCGGAAAACTCGGCCGAAGGTTTTCTAATCGAACGCATTAGCATGGAGCTCGAGCGCATTGAATCAGATATAATGAAATATGGAAAGCTTTAACAGATTAAACGCTTGGAGATTTTATCGAGATATTTAAATTTATTTTATTTTAAGTTTTAATTGATGTTAGTTCAACATGTATCAATAAATCAACACGTTTTGAAGCTCGAAATTAGCAAATTCAAATACATATGTAGAATATCATATGATTCTTTTAGCAAATACTTTTTAATTTGTCTTTTATACGAAAATTATTTTATATACTTCTATAAAAGTATTATACAAATATAGTTTTTTCTATACCAAAACCGAATTCTCTTTTAAATTTTCAAACCAAGCCGTTATAGTTTCTAACGCATTGGCCCTAAACGTGCTCTGAGAATAAAGTTCAATAGCCAGACAACAGAAGGGAAAACCGATCAAGTGCAATAAAGAATTGCATTCAAATAAAAATAAATGCGGTCTGTCGTATTTAAAGAGGCAATATATATGTATATATAAAATTGGGTGCTTAGTACGCCAGTGATAATCGTCGACAGCAGATGCAATTTATTGCCAAGATAAAGAGTACTTCGAAAAACTTATAATATGGCTATGGTATCCGAAGATTTTGCAAGAAAGTGTGAAATAAAGCAAAATGAAACGCTGGGCAGGTGGGTGCGCGAGAAAAATATATAGATAAGACAACTATCCTTTTGGATTTTCAGATATGTAGTTGCCTCATGTAATATACGCGAGGGTGAAACGCTGTTGCTTGAGGAACCCGTATTGCTGCTTTCCAATAACTCAGATAGACGGTGCAGCGGTTGTTATAGCCTAACCACTTCCTTTTGCAGGTAAGTACATGCAATAATCGCAATCACCAATAACTCACACATTATGTTAAAATCTAATTGCCCTGGAGTCGTCCCCAGCAAGTGTCGTCTTATGCAGCTTTGTGAAGAATGTGAGCAACATGATGAAAACGATTGCCATCGGCTTGCGGAGTTGCAGCTGCAGGAGGAGCAGGTGGAGCTCTTGCAGGCACACCCGGAAGTGAGCAGTGCCCTCAAGTGCTTGCTGCTGCGGGAGCACAAGGAAACTAAAACACAGTACGAGGAACTAGTGCAGATGGAGTCTCAACTGGCGCTCCGCAGAGACACAGAGATTTGGCGTACTTATCGGGAGAATGTTATGTTGCCACTACAGTTGAGTGGTCTCTTGCTGCAGTTGCGCAATGGCACAGAGATTAATGAGGAACTGCTACAGCATCTGCTTGGTATTCCCGACATCAACGCCTTTGAGATCCGTGCTCCAGAATCGGGTGGCGCTCTTCGTGGAATTTATATGCGTGCGGCGAAATTTGCTCACAGCTGCACACCCAATCTAGTGACAGCCATCGATGAGAAGCGACGCATAAAGATTTATGCTAATCGTTATATATCCGCCGGAGATATACTCTACAATTGTTATACCAATATTCTGCTGGGCACCGATGAGAGGCGTCACATTCTTAAGCAGGGAAAGTGCTTTGATTGTCAATGTGCTCGCTGCCTGGATCCCACGGAGCTCAGCACACACCTGAGCAGTTTCGTTTGCAAGACCTGCAAGGGTGGCTATATCGTTAAACAGTTGGACACTGGCATCTGGCAGTGTCTACTAAATCCGGAGCATACCCTTAAGCCGGAGTTTGTTGCCAATGTTTTGGAACGGGCCAAGGAAGAGGTGTTTCATGCTCGCGACGATATATATAGACTGGAACTGCTGCTGGCCAAGTTATCACGACTGCTTCATGGCAATCATTATATTATGTTGGATCTTAAGCAGAATATAGCCTCCATACTTAGGCAGATTTTACAAAATATGGCACACCGTCCGAATCGAAAGGTCTATGAGCGTAAGATTCGTTTGTGCCAAGAGATATTGTTGGTGCTGAAGGTCCTGGCACCAGGCATATCCCGTCTAAAGGCTATAGCTTTATATGAGCTGGCCAACACTCAGGCGGAACTCGCCCGAAAGCTGTTTAGCGAGCAGGAACAGAACGCACAGGATTTGCTGGTAAAATAATGAACTAACTATTTGTGGCAAATAATCTACATTTAATGTAAAATCTTCCATATATGTAATTTGAATACAGGTCGTGTTGCGACAAACAGAAATAATGATACGGGAATCTCTTCGTATGTTGCTGTATGAGCCAATTTTAACACCGGAGGGACAATTGGCGCGCAATATGCTACAAGAGCTTAAGGAGCTTCAAAATGATATGAAAATGCTGCAATCGCCGAATGACGATGTGGTTCATTAATATTAAAAATTACACTACAAATATTACAATAAACCAACAAATCGAAAATTGGCGCACAAAGTTGATTTACTTGCTCCAAGCTGTTGTTATCGGAACTCAGTTGTGGCGGTAGCCGATTAATACAGTTTTTTATTATTGTGTTTAAAGCTTTTGTTATTGTTCAATTATTAAAAAAAAGTTTGACATTGTGCTTGTTCAATTTTTGTTATTTATATGAAGAAGCAGAAGCGTCGATTGGCATGACAACAGAAACAGCTGACAGACCGAACAAAATAAAAGGCGATTTACAAAAGTGGAGGCAATGCCACTGGCAGCAGCAGCAGCTGTAAAACAAAACAACCCCAAGCTTTCAAAGGGCTCACAAAAACAAAAGTGGGCAGTCATTGACTGGCCAGTTAGAGCAAAAAGCAGCAGACAACGTCGACGCTGATGTTCAGTCACAATTTGAGTGGTTTTCTTAGTACGTTGCGCTCTTCACTACGAATTAGATGCTCAGTTGCTCAACACTCGCGTCGCTTAGCTGTTAATAAAAGCAAATAGTTAGCGTTAACAAAAACAACATGAAATTATTGGTCCATATCATAAAGTGACAAACGCTCATGCTGCTGACTAATTGAAAGTTGTGAAATTATTGCAATCTATTTCTGTGCACTTGCAAAACAGAAAAAAACCCCTTAACCAAACTACGTCATAAAAGCAATAATGGCTCTGGCCAGCGCAGCGGGCGCTTTGCTCAAACCACAGACGCCGCTTCAGCAGCTGCTCGAGGATATAAACTTCCAACGCACCAAAGAGATGCGACAGCTGCTCAAAGATGGTAATTTTTCCCTAACACTAATAATTAAAACTTTTTGTTGAAAATTTGTCTACAATTGCACATTATCGATTTGTCAAACGCCTCATCCATCCGGCTACTCCTTCCCTACCTTCGCTAACGCATACAGCTGTTTCCTGTGGGTGTGTATGTGAGTGTGCTCGAATTTGTGCTCCACTTTCCTGTATACTAGATGCGGTTGTATGTAACACAGTATTTTATCAGTATAAGTGATAACCTTAAGCTTTTTATCCTGTTGTCTGTTTCGATTTTGTTTACAATGCAAATTTAAGGTTTATTATAACTAAACCACCCCAACCATTCACCTGCTACAGGAGGTTTATCCATCATTTTATAAAAGTTCTCCGTTATTTCGCTTTTCACTTTTGTTATTTAACTTACGCACTTTGATGATCGGGTGATAGCGAATATTGTGGGTGCGAAAGTGTTTGTGGCATCAGCTAAATTATCAATCCAATGAAAAAGAACAGCTTGAACAACATCTTCTGATTACTTTTTGTTTCGCCTGCTGTCTTTAAACTGCGCATTTCACCGTTGAGACTGAGCTTATGAATGATTTTTGCTTAATCAAAGACTGTTAAGCGGGGTTTATTTTTTGCAATTATTATATTTATTCAGTCAATATATGTATGTATATGCATACATATTTGACCACACATTTAAAAAGTCAAGATTATGACTTTTTATGTTAACAAAGTTTTAAAATTGATTGTAAGAGATATGAGATATGTGTTTGTAGGTTTATCAAAATCCGAAGATTTGCGACAATTTCCAGTTCTATCACTAAAAGAGCTTTTATTTATAAGTATATGTATGTATGTATATTCTTTCAGTTTAAAGACTTACAGTAAGCACTTTCGAGGCATTGCTATACTAAGTGCTGATTGCATTAGCAAAAATATCAATCCAATGAAAAAGAACAGCTTGAACAACATCTTCTGATTACTTTTTGATTCGCTTGATGTCTTAAAACTGCGTTCATAGGCAGTTAAGTCTACTCTTATAATGTTTATTCAAGGACTGATAAGACAGGGTTTAACCAAAAAGAATTTTCTAAACTAAATAAATCATATTAAACATTTCGCAGATAGCGGCTTTGTTGTGCTACAGGGCACCACTTACTGGACGGATCTGTTTGTGCGTCATTTCCTTTTTCAAACAGAGCCCGTGCACAGCATCGACTCGGATGACTTGCTCTTCTTTGTGCGCAAGAAGCACGTTAAGAGCTCCTCACGCCACATGCCAAAATATGAGGTAAGTATATAGTGGTTTACTAGTCAGTGATTAAGCCTATTAAACTAGTATTTTTTTGCAGACTGAAGTTGAAGTATTTCGCAAGGATTCGCGCAAGCTGCCCATTGGCGATCCGGATGTTGACTGGGAGGAGACTGTCTACCTAAACATGGTTATACATCAGTTTGACTACACACTCACCCTGGCGATTTGCACAAGAACGTCGCCCAAGGAGCTGCAAGTACTTCGTCGACATTCACAGCGTGTTTACGCAAGTCCCAGTCGCAGGAAAATGGACACTAAGGGAGAGGGCGAGGAGATCACATACCCACACATATGCTTCATGGTCGACAATTTTGATGAGGTGTTTAGCGATATTCTAGTGCGCGATGGCGAAATGGTCTGCGTCGAACTGGTGGCCAATGATAAAGATGGCGCTGTTCAGGGTGTCATATTTCTAGGGTCCATACGCTATGATGCGCTTAAAAAGGTCTATGATGCTAGAGTAAGTGGGTGTTATGGATTTCTTTTTACAATTTCATCCTTGCTTTAACTTGCATTTTCCGTTTACAGCAATCGAGTCTGAGCTCAAAGGTTGCGCAACGCATGTCATTTGGCCTATTTAGCAGCGGTGCCGGCGTTCAGACGCGATGTGAATTTGTGCGCATGAAGGGACCCCAGGGCAAGGGACACGCCGAAATGGCAGTGACCAAACCGAAAGGCTCTGGTGTGGAGACACCCACCAGCGAACCGGGCTTCTGTGCCACGGACATGTGGGATGAATGGGAGGAAGAAAACGACGACTATTGCACGTATCGGCATCAACGTCGACTCAGTGATCCCAGCGCCAATCTTAATAATTTCTCGCGCTATGGCTGGCGCACCAAGAACACCAGCAACCAGGATATGGTGAGCAGCGGTACCAGCGCCACAGCAGGCACAAAGGCGCGCTCCGAGAACGAGGGACTTGATTCATTGGCCAGCGAAGTATCTGAAATTGAAGCTGGCGATTTGCGAGACGGTAAGCTCTTTTTTTAAATGTCATTTTAACTCTTATTTGCATGTTTTCGGTTTTTTTTTTATAAATTTGTACAATTGTAAATATTGTTATATGTAGTTGGTAGTATTTAGTACTTGCTTCGATATTTTGCGCCTTTTTATCCTGCTTGCTTTCCTCTGCTTTTTCAATTTTTAATTTGTGTTTCCTTGTAAACATGTTCTGGTTCCTAAAATTTTCCTTATAAATTAACAACTTTCAAAATTGAAATTAACCAACATTAATCTATGTGTACGTACATATGTATATTTCCAAAAATGAATAACGAGTATATATGTATATAAAAATACAAATACATGAAATTGCCGAGAAAGCAGGACACCTAAGACTACAGAATATACAATATTTTTTCATTATGTGTTTTATTTGCTTTTTCATTCAATAAATGCAATTATTATATCAAGAAATGGGTTCTAAATTTTTAGGATCGGTGTAATTTAGTTAAGATAAAAATTATAACTTTAAACTTCAAAAGTGCTTTAAAAGAAAACTCAAGTCAAGCCTGAATGTAAGGATGTTATTCATTTTATACATACAATTAAAATAGTGGGGGAATTCTCGGGCTTATTTTTATGAAAGTCAGTTACCTCATTTATTATTTAACTTGTTTTTGGCTCAAGCGCCAGCTTCCTTCAGAGCATTTAAACCCCCCTTTAATGTCAATCTGAGACTAAATCCTTAATAACACTATATCTAAAACTCCTGTAAATCTACAAACCACAAAAGAAAACATACCACGAACTAGTACAGTTCCGCCTTAAGCCGCTACTTCCTTTTCCCTGGTTTACTGTATTATTTGTGATATTTTATGATTTTGCTGCTTAACTGTTTATTTTTATTTGCCAACAAAAAAAAATGTTTAAGTTGCTTGAAGACCGAATCTATCGTTCAGTTTTCTTGAATGTGTGTGTTTGTGTCGTTGTATATGCTTTATAAAAACGCAAACAAACCGATCTATATCTACTTGTAGATCAACAACGTCCTGCTTTCTCGGCCTCCGCGGCAAAATTGCATCCAAATCCGAACTGTGAAACGCTCAAGTCAGCAGCTGGCGGATTGCCACTTGCTACACACAACCCTGATACTGATCCTGTGTCAGACAGTGCTGAGACCGCCGTTACTCCGCCGCCGCTCAGTGCTGCCGTTGAGGTAATGGTAAATAGTTCAAGCGGCAGCAACAGCACAACCGGCTGCAATTGCTTTGGCGGTAAAAAGTGCAAGAAGCGCTGGACAGCCGCCTCCAATGCTTCCGATACCCCAGAAATGTCTGAGGTGTACTGTCCCAGCTGTGAGGATGCCTCGAATGAGACGCCCGCCTGCCTTTCCAAAATGCCTGATAAGCGACAGACGCGCTTGAAGCCCAAGCCACCAAGCATATTGTGCGTTGAGAGCGAGCTGGTTGTCACCAAACGGAGCAATTTGCGATTGGGTTCGGATACCAAGCGTAAGGCAAATAATATTACACGCAGCGTATCCTTAAGCGCTGCCGATCGCAGGACAGGTTTGACCATGCCCAAAAAAGCGGTGCCAGCAAGAGTGCGCCTGGTCAAGCCCAAAGAGCTGGACAAGAGCAATCACAAAGACAAAGACAAGGACAAGGATAAGGAAAATGATAAAAAGTCTACAAATCAAAAGTCAAATTTACTTTCCAAAATGTCGCCCAAAAGGCTGCGCAGTGCCAAACCCAGCGAAAAGGATAAAGAGAAAACCAAAAAGGAGCAGGATAAAGATAAGGACAAGTTCAAAGACAAAGAAAAATCCAAAATGGCAGTCAAGTCCAAGATAGCAAGCAATAACAATAACACTGCTAAAACTGCACCCAAAACAGAGGAATATGAACTGGCAGATGATGCCACATCGCTCAATGGTGAATCCTTGGATGCTAACGATTGTGCTAGAGCCATCAAAATTGCTATTCTCAGCGACAGCGATAGCCAGCTTATGATAAGCGTTCGCGGGCGCGAGGAGCTGCCCGTTGTGGAGCAATCGTCAGACACAACGCCACCAACGCAACTATTTGAAAAATGTTTAATTGTACCTGTGAAATCAGAGAGCCATCCATTGCAGCTGGAGACCGCATCAGACGTCAGCGCAACCAACGATAACAATGAAGAGGAGAAGGAGGAGGAGATCGAGGAAAGCGAGCCTCAGGAGCTGCGACCCCTGCTCAATGGCAATGCGGATGTTGTCAATGGCAATCAATTGCCAACAGTTAGCAGCGCTACATTGCCGCGTACCGCCAAGCAATCCTACTACAATAGGGTGCTACATCTGGTGCCTAAGCGTCGCACACCGGATGGCACTAATATATACTACTGGTGCGATCTGCCCAAGAAGGCGCTTAAAGGTCATTTTACTTATTTGTATTCTTTGTAGCTGCATGCACCTTTGATCCTAACACACATCCTTTGTCTAAATCTGTTTTTAAACATAAATTGTATGTGTGTGCTTGCAGAATTGGATGATGGCGCATATAATCCCTTGTGGACGAGTCGTGGTTTTACACAATCCTTTCACTTCTGGAAGGAGAATCGAAGGCAGCAGTCAACGCCACTCAATGCATTCCTTACCTATGTCACACTGCCCTGGTGGAGCATTGCCAAGGGTAAATTATCTCAATAACTTACATTGATAACAATATTAAATGCAGTTTTATATATTTTTTGTAGATCTGCTAGATCATCGGGAGGCGCCTATACTGACTTTTTAGTGTTAGTTTATGCTTAATGCTTGTGATTTGCTGCTTAACTATGGTTTTAGGTATTATTTATACACATATTCTATTTAATTATCTATGTCACAACATTGCTTCTGTTAAGATCAGTCATATACTATTTTATCTAGTCTTGTCAAATATTGTGGCATTATATATATATAAATGTATCTCAGGTAGCAACCTTGTATTATTTATTATCTTTGATTTGGTTTACCCTGACCAATGCCAATGTAATTTTCACTAGCCAATAACTGAGCTAAGTTTCCTAAGTTTGTTTTGGGCATTAACTTATGTAAAAGTACTATTTCAGCGCTGAGCCAACCAATCCCTTTGTAAAAAAAATAAAATACTGTGTACATCTTTACTCACTATGATGCTGCATTTTGAGAATATATAAATGATTTGTTAAGAATATTATAAAAAATATATATAAATGAATGTATGCAAAACATTTCTAAATTATATATGTATGTATGTCAACATTTATACCATATGCATATTAAACAGAGCAATACAAACCATATAAGCATATGTACATTTTTGATTGCTCTTTTGAACTTTTCTAGGAGATCTGCACGAAAAATTGTACGTAAAGGTTATCAACTCTTAACAGAGTGCAGTGGGTAAGGTTATAATTGCCAGCAGGTTAAAGCCCAAAGCACTTATGAAATAAAATAATCAGTCTGCGCTCTGACTCTCTAATCAGTAAAATGTATTGTGCTTAATTGCATGCTAGAATTATATTCTAATCTATAATACAGCAGTACAAAAAAAAGAGATAGAATTATTATATATTTGTAGTTGCTTTAAAGAACTTTCTCCTTTATCCAAGCAAATCCCGTTGAGTCTGAGTTCAATCTCAAGGAGCAAAGTGCACATGCAAATCCATATGACTTTATGATAGCCACATACTATGTAACAATTCTGATTATATTACTTATACACACGATGAGTATTCGGCGGCGGCTCAGCTTGATGATGATAACTCAAAAGTCAGAAGAGGGGCTTTAGTCTGTTTGTGTGCACTGTCGGAAACGGTCGCGTATTAAATATTTGTTCGCAGCTGCCCGAAAAGAAATTTAAAACAAAAAGATTATAATGCGGCAATCACTTGCCAGCATCGCTGTTATTGTTGTTTGTCTTACGGCGGGCGCAATTAGTTCAGCTGCGGGCTGCCCTCGGGCGCCCACACACTTGCCCCATGGACGACGTACACGCGGTGACAATGGATACAAATTAATTGTGGCTGATGGACCTAATGGCTATGTGCCCGGGAAGGCGTACAATTGTAAGTTCGGTTAAGGTGGCCTCTTCAGATTAAAACAAAACGCTTTCACAATCAGCACTTGGGTCACGGCCTAATCACCCCTATAGCGCTAGCGATAAGAATAAATAGCAAAAATATGATTTGTTTGTGTTTGGATGAATTTATTTGGATTTGTGTTTTATTTTCCAATTGATTGAAATTTACAATACTTTTTATTAAGTTTACAAACAAAGTAATTATTTTTATAACATATTTGTCACTCTACTTTTATTTAGAGTGCAGTAGTCTTTATGAGATTTGGTATCGAAGTATGTTTGTAAACTTCCGCAAGAATAAAATTATTTTCGATCTTATTCGAAAACAGAATTCTTACAACATTATAAAAATATTGCAGAAATTGACTTAACTAAAAGGTTATTAAATATTCAATATATAAAGTAAGAGATTAGTATATGGCACTAAAAAAACTTTGCATTCGAAATGCAACAAAATACTAGATCCTTTAAATTGATTGATCTCGTTTCCCATAAGTTGGTAAATTTAATAAAAAAAAAGGAATAAACTTAAACTCCACCGTTTGTCATTTATAAACGATTTTCAATATATGGATTCTACTCCATTTTTAAAGAGTTGTAAAACTTTTCTGAAAATAATATTCTCAGTGAAAAATTAGTTAGAAATTGTCATTACGAACAAGTAAACAAAAAAGTGTGTAAAAATTTAAATTCAAAAAGTTTTGATAATCTGATATTTATGGCTTAATTTTTTCACAATGTATAAAATTCACATGTTTAACCAAGAAGCCTTTTTTCTTAAAAACCCGATTACAATATGGACAAGATAATTCGCTTAGATGAGTCTGGCGATGTCTTTCGTAGCTCGACTGATTGGAGCTACTCTCCTCGCACCACTCACAGTAATACAGGCAATGATTTATTTTGGGCAGAAAGGCAAATAGCTGCATATAATGGTTGATGGTAGTTGAGAGCTTGGCTTTCTTGAAGAACTTTAGATCGATATGTTGCGCATACCAGCCGTTAATTAAATTTAAAATGCGCTTTAGTTCGCTGACGTTCAAGTTTCCTTTCAATTCACTATTAGCCTCTTCTGTTAGCATTAATAGCTCTTTGTGTGTGTTTTGGGCAAACTGGGGATCAAATCTTTTGCGATTCCACACTGCACTGCAGGAGTAAAGCATTTTGCTGAACTTAGCTGCTTTTTTGCGCAACGTCTCGCAAAACTCAACGGGCTTGCGATCTTCAAAAAATTGATCCTTAATAATTGGCAACTGTGTGAAGAAAAATTTAATAATTATGATTTATTTGTATTTAAATATTATATACATACGCCGACTACTTTAAGCAGACTTAAATCAGTGCGTAAAACATTTTTCGGTGTTGCATTAACTTCAACAGCGTTTTCCGCAGCTACTGGAACTGGTTTTTGTTCCAGCTTATCCATTTCGTCCTCAACTTGATTAAGTATGGTTTCAAAGGAAACATTGTTGCTCTTCTCGCTCGGCTCAGCCAATTCCAGCAAACTATCTGCATTAAGCACCGTAGTGTCCCAGTCACTCTAAAAAATAACTGTTTACAACTTTTTCCAATTGTTACAGAACCATTACCTTTAGAAGCGCCAATACGCTCTCGGAAAGATTAAAGTTTGGTGAGCCTATTGGGTTTGAATCGGTTTTTGTGCGTTTAGTCTCAACTGTAGAATCTGAACTTTTAGCTGCTGCTTGCTTGCGTTTGTTAGTTTGCTTTGGACAGAGCTTTGTTTCCAAATTGATTGATTCGTTTTGCACCATCACTTGGTTATACTTTGGTTTAGTGTATGCAGAAAACGAGGGATGCCTGGTTGGCTTTTTGATCACCACTAGCGGACTGCCAACGACAGTGAGAGAAGATCTTCTCTTTTCTATCTTCTGATCCGCATTGAATTGGGTGTTTTGAAGAATTAAGTTTAGATTGGGTAGAATTTCTACTTTGTTTATAACAAGTGGTGATCTTGGATACCTTTTCGCAATGCTGTTATTTTCATCATTTACATTCTCTTTTGCATCGATTGAATCCGCCACAGCGCCGGCAGCACTAAATTGTTTGTATTCTGGTTTTTCTTTAAAGTCTATTTGCACCTTTCGTGTGAATGAATCTGGCTCCTTTTCCAGCGAACGTAGTATGCGTTTCTTGATGATACACATGCGTTGCTGCTGCTCCCGCTGACGGGCGGAGCGTGCGATCGCATAGCTTTTTAGGTCACAAGTGGATCGAGGTTTTTCTGTTTTTATTTTTGCAGACTTTGAGTTTGACTCAACTGTCTCCTTTTTGTTAAAAACTTGTATACTCTTCAATACACAGTCCTGTAGCAATTGTTTAAGCTCCAAGCCATGATCTGTGGTATCATCTATCTGAATTTTTGACTCAACGTTGCCCTCATCTTCAAACAGCATGGCTTCCACTTCTGCTACCACATCGGTATTTCCTGTTTCCTTTGCAACGTATGCTGTCGGGGCGTTGAATATGCCAGTCTTGGTTCCCAGCACTTTTTCACCGCTAGTGTTCGATGGTATTCCAGAATCGCTGCTTCTGCTGCTATCCGAGTGAAATTCCACTTCTTCCTCTTCATCTGTTTGTGACAGAAGATCCTCTATATTGTAGACATCAATCGGTTTGGAAAAAACAAGCACATCATTATGCATTCTATGCAAATGATGCAGAAATTGCAAGGGATTGTCGCAAATTTCACAGCAAAAATTACAAAACATTTTTATCAAATTATCTTTGGGCGAAACGATAACTTCACCGCACTTCTGGTAATCAACACAGCCATCTAATATGAGGTTAGAACTCATTGTGCACACAACAAAAGAGTTTTTCATGAAGTAACCACAAACGAACGCAAAATGCCGCGGGAAGCGATCAAAAACAATAAGCAGCCAGTTTGACAGTCGATTCCATTAAATGTTGCATTTTGCATACAGTTATCGAAACTTAAAGTATCGAGTACTTGTAGAAAATAATGCAGCCATTGAAATTGCATATTTGAATTTAATAACTGTTCATACTTTCTAGTGCTTCTGCTTGGCTCCCGTACTCATACGAAAATTCAACACTTTACACATTTTACCATTGCCGCAGAGGCGCAGACCGGTAGCAGACGACCCCAAGTGGCTAGTCCACGTCGTGTAGGTCGCTTTCAGCTTTTCAGCGATTCTCTCACCAAATTCAACGATCGCTGTGTAAATACTGTTTCGGAGGCAGACGATTTGCCCAAAACTGAGGTTCAGGTCATGTGGGTGGCACCCGAGACCGGCTCGGGCTGCGTTTCCCTATCCGCAATGGTTTACGAAGGTCCACGCGCCTGGTTCTCCGATGATGGTCAGCTCACCCAGGTTATATGTGAACACAAGCCGAGTGCGGCAGCAACCCAGAAAGAATGCTGCGCCTGCGACGAAGCTAAATACAGCGTAAGTAATAGCTTCTTATAATAATTTGTTCTCTTCTGATGCTTCTCTTAGTTTGTTTTCGAGGGCATTTGGTCGAATGAGACACACCCCAAGGATTACCCATTCGCCATATGGCTTACTCATTTTTCCGATGTGATTGGCGCATCGCATGAGGCAAACTTTTCTTTTTGGGGCGAACATCACATAGCTACTGATGGGTTCCGTTCCTTGGCTGAATGGGGCTCACCAACGGCCCTAGAATCGGAGCTGCGAGCTCACGGACCTAAACTGCGTACTCTTATTAAAGCTGCTGGCCTGTGGTATCCCAATGTCAATCAGAATACTTCGACCAAATTCCGAGTGGATCGTAAGCACCCAAAGGTGTCTCTAACTTCAATGTTTGGTCCCTCACCTGATTGGGTTGTTGGTATTAATGGAGTTGATCTTTGCACCTCCGACTGCAGCTGGAAAGAGTCCATGGACTTTGACCTCTATCCATGGGATGCCGGCACCGATAGCGGCATCACCTATATGGTAATTGTTTCTAGAAATTATTTGAAGAATACATCACCTAAATTTGTTCCGTTCTAGTCACCAAACTCTGAAACGCAACCCCGCGAGCGCATGTACAAGATTACAACAATGTATCCAGAGGACCCACGTGCACCTTTTTATAATCCTCAAAGCCAACAGATGACGCCGCTGGCTAAGCTCTATCTGCGCCGCGAAAAGATTATTTCACGCAATTGTGATGATGATTTCCTCCAGGCGCTCCAACTAGAAGTATCCGACGATGCTGAGGAACAGGACACGCGATGTAAGCCGTTAAACAAACTGCTAGTTGAATTTAACTGAAATAGTAATTCAATTGAACATCTTACAGCCGAGTGTCGTGTGAGCAACTATAATGCGTGGAGTCCGTGCTCTGTCAGCTGTGGCAAGGGCATACGAATGCGCAGTCGCCAATATCTGAATGCTGAACTAGCCCAGAAAAGTAAGTGCTCCCGCCAGCTTGTGTCCAAGGAGATGTGTGTGGCGGAGGTGCCAGAGTGTGCTAACGGCTCGGCTGGTCAGGACCGCGATGAGGATGAGGGTGAAAATTTGGCCAACTCACAGTCACTGGTTAACGATAATGGCGAGGGTACTGGCTTGTGTAAGACAACTCCTTGGAGCGTGTGGTCCGAGTGCTCTGCAAACTGTGGCATTGGAATCACAATGCGCACACGAACTTTCATAAATCCTCTGGGACGCAAACGTTGTCCCCACATCACCGTTGTGGAGAAGAATAAGTGCATGAGACCTGAGTGTACCTATGAGCAGGTGGAGCTGCCCGATCCCGATTGCCCAACCACACAGTGGAGTGACTGGAGTCCTTGCTCTGGCTCCTGCGGACTTGGTAGTTCCATTCGCAAACGCCTGCTGCTGCTGGAGGATGGACCCATGAAGGATAATTGCACGAAACGCATGGAGCTGCATCAGCAGCGAGAGTGTCATCACGCTTTGGACTGCCACATTAACATGGAGATGGCCAAGGATATTTGTGTGCAGGAGCCGGAGGCAGGTCCCTGCCGTGGAAGCTATCAACGCTATGCCCACAACTCCAAGTCCAATCGCTGTGAATCCTTCACTTATGGTGGATGCCGTGGTAATCGCAACAATTTCCTTACAGAAACTGATTGCATGCAGACATGCAGCAAGATATCATCAACCACATCCAGTGCAATGGGTCGCGATGATAGCCAACAGTTGCCGAAGGGTTGCGTCATGTCCGACTGGTCCAATTGGTCACCCTGCAGTGTCAGCTGTGGCGTCGGTTACTCCGAGGGGTATCGCTTTGTGATCAACGAGCCTCAACATGGCGGCCAATCCTGCCCCAAGCGTCTCTCAAAGCAGCGACGTTGCATAATGCCAGCCTGCTAAATCTAATTTAATTTCAACGTTTTTATTTTTTTTTTTTTTTTTTTTTTTTTTTTTTTTTTTTTTTTTTTTTTTTTATTTTTTTTTTTTTTTTTTTTTTTTTTTTTTTTTTTTTTTTTTTTTTTTTTTTTTTTTTTTTTTTTTTTTTTTTTTTTTTTTTTTAGTGGGGGTTTTTTGATTATTTTGTTTTATTAATAATTTATAAATTTTAAAAAAAAAAAATTTATAAATATTTTTATTTATTTTTTATTTAAAATTTTAAAATTTTATTTATTAAAAAAATAATAAAAATATTTAAAAAAAATTAAAAAAAATTTTTATTTAACCCCCCCCCCCCCCCTTCCACCCCCACTTAATTTTTTAAATTAAAATTTTTTTTTTTTTTTTAATTTTTTTTTTTTATAATAATTTTTTATTTTAAGAGGTTATTTTTTTTTTAAAACTTTAAATATTATTTCCCCCCTCCTCCCCCCCCCCCCCCCCCCCCCCCCCCCCCCCCCCCCCCCCCCTTATGTCTATTCGGGTGGTTGTTTTTGTTTTTTTTTTTGGGAGTTTGGTTGAAGTTAGAGTGTAAGTAAAAAGAAAAAAAACCTTAAAAATTTAATAAACTTTTTTACCCCCCCCCCCCCCCCCCCCCCCCCCCCCCAACTTTTATATTTTTAAATTTTATATTTTTTTATTTTTTTTTTTTTTTTTTTTAATTTTTTTAATTTTTTTTTTTTAATTAATTTTAAAAAATTTTAAAAATAACTTTAAAAATTTTTTTCCCCCCCCCCCCCCCCCCCCCCCCCCCTCCCCCCCAACTTTTAATAAAAAGGTGTTTTGTTTTTTTTTTTGGGGTTTTTGGGTTTGGTGTTTTGGTTGTTAGTTATTATTTTAATTAAAAAAAAATTAAAATTAAATTTTTTATTTACCCCCCCCCCCCCCTTCCCCCCCCTTTCCCTTTTTTTTTTTTTTTTTTTTTTTTTAAATTTTTTAATTTATTTTTTTTTTATATTTTTAAATAATTTAAAAATAATTTTTTTAAAAACACAACCCCCCCCCCCCCCCCCCCCCCCCCCCCCCCTTTTTTAAAACTTTTTTTTAAATTTTTAAATTTTTTTTTTTTTTTTTTTTTTTTTTTTTATATTTTTTATTTATAAAAATTTTTATTTTTCTCCCCCCTCCCCCCCCCCCCCCCCCCCCCCCCCTTTCCCCATTTTTAATTTTTTTTAAAATTTTTTTTTTTTTTTTAA
This sequence comes from Scaptomyza montana, assembly GCA_018904305.1. Lineage (NCBI taxonomy): Eukaryota > Metazoa > Arthropoda > Insecta > Diptera > Drosophilidae > Scaptomyza > Scaptomyza montana. The sequence continues at coordinate 1,854,018 of JAEIGR010000017.1, read as the reverse complement.
TTTTTTTTTTTTTTTATAATTTTAATTAAAATTTAAATTTATTTAACTTTCTTACCCCCCCCCCCCCCCCCCCCCCCCCTTTTTTTTTAATTTATTAATTAAAATAAAAAATTTTTTTATTAATTTAGTTTTTTTAATTTAAAAAAAATAAAAAAATAAAATATTATTTTCCCCCCCCCCCCCCCCCCCCCCCCCCCCCCTTTTTTTTTTATTTTATAAAATTTTAGTTAAAAAAATAAAATGGGGAGGGGGGTGGGGGGGGCCCCCCCCCCTCTTGGGGGGTTTTTTTTTTTTTTTCCCCCCCCCCCCCCCCCCCCCCCCCTTTTTAATGGGGCTTTTTTTTTTTTTTTTTATTTTTGGTGTTGGGGTTGCCGGGGGGGGTTGGTCCGGCCCGAAAGGTTTCCACTTGTTATTGTATAATTCCATTTAATGTAAAACATTACACATATGTACATAAGTCGTAATGTAACGACAGCAAGTACTAAATTCAACGGGGCAGACAACACTCGACTTGTTTATTGTCTTTAATTATTTTTCTGATTATACAAAACTTGTTGATACTAAAAAAATTAACAAGGTTGATTATTATTGAATACTTATGTACATACATACATACAAATATTGTTTTCATACCCTGAACACATGAAATGGGTAAAGAAGGTATAGTGGTTTTGGGCAAAAGTATGTAAAAGACAAACTGAAGCACCTCCGACGTCATAAAGTATTTTAACCAATAATCTTTAAGAACTATCAAACAAAATTTAAAAAATGTTCACATTGACTTAGAATAATAACAAATACTAAAAAGGCACTAAAATCAACCGCCAACAAAGTGTTTAAACAATTTTTTTGTTTATTTTCGATTTTACTGTTACTTTTCTTAAAATTTAAAAGCTCGCAGCTTATGGAAATACAATTTTCTGAGAATTTTATAATTTGTAGAATTTTCAAATTTTTATAGTTAAAATATAATTTTTGAAGTTTAAGATTCAAATTACTTAGGGAGCATTACGTAACGCAATTTTTTAAGTTTTTAGACTCCTCCTCCCCCCTTTTAACGTTACGTAACACTCAAGTGACAATTTTTACCCTAATTTTTATTAAAAAAAAAAAGAAAACATGTTACGTAACGTCTTGTAAAAACGACCCCCTCCCGCCACTGTAACGCATCGTAACGTTTTACGAGACCCCCCCCCACTAAAATGCGTTACTTGACTGCTCCCTTATTTCTAGCTGTAAAGTAATAAATTAAATTTTTCACAGAGTGTAAGCACTGTGTTGCAAAACTGTAGGTATGTATGCTTGATAACCATCAACAGCTGACTCTATATAGGCATATATTTTGGAACTTTGACTCTAACTTGATTTTGCTCTTAGCGTTAAGGAAGGGGTATTTGTCAAGTCGATAGTTGTAATGTTCTTCATTTGCAAGTTAAATACGTCAACGCTGTTACTTTCTGCTTAGCCAAGCAATTACAGTTAAAGGTGAATACACCGCCAACCGGCTGTCGAATATTGTCAGAGAGGAATGCAGAGGTCACTTTCACTAAGCCGAAAGTGCTGCAGTCAAATATACATACTAATACGCATTTGGAAAAAGAGTCGTTGGTTTTCCGGCCACATATTCAACCAGTTGCGTGTTGTCGAGTTTAGTTAGTGCTAGCAACTTGTCAAGTGCGTCTCGCAGAGCAATGACTAAGTTTCCCTTCGAGATACGTGATGTGGATGCAGCTACCAATGAAGAGCTGCTGGAATATTTTACAGGTGCGTATGGCAAACGATTTGATTTCGTTTAGGATTAATCGCATGCGTCAAACAGGTGAGCGAACGGGCTTTGTTCAAGTTGGGCCCGAGGGATATTTCTTTCCCCACAAGTATAAAACGGAAGCGGAGCGTTACTACAATTTTGAGGCAAGACCTAATGATATTTGGATAGCAACTGTGCCGCGATCGGGCACTACTTGGACGCAGGAACTCATATGGCTGCTTGCTAATCAATTGGACTTCGATCAGGCGAAAGAACGTCCATTAACCGAACGTTTTCCGTTTCTTGAGTACAGCTTTTTGGCTACTGGTTGGAATTTATTATTTTATTGAGCTTTTACTGATAGATTTCCCGTGTTTGTCCACGATGCTGTCAAAGCAGAACTGCTAGCTGAGAATAAGGGTTCGCCAGCTGCCATTGAGTTTATTGAGCTTATTTCACGCCCGGGCTACGAGACACTTGGCGAGCTTCCCCACGATCAACGGCGATTCATTAAAACTCATTTTCCCTTCTCCTTAATCCCCCTAGCGTTCTCGAAAAAAAATGCAAGGCAAGAGAAGTTTAAAACAAATAGAGGTAATAATTTACAAAAGGCATTTTTAGATCATTTATGTGGCACGTAATCCCAAGGATGTTGCCGTCTCCTACTATCATCTTAACCGGTTATTCCGCACACAAGGATATACAGGAGATTTTGAGCGCTACTGGCGATACTTTCAACGAGGATTAAGTAAGTAATGTAGCTAAATTATTCTAAATACAAACAAACTATTATTTCAGATCCCTGGTTGCCTTATTATAGTCATGTAAAGGAGGCAAAACAGCAAAGTGATCTGCCTAACATACTCTATCTTAATTATGAAGACATGTCGGTGGATTTGCCAGGAACCATCATGAAAATTGGTAACTTCTTGGATTGTACGCCAAATGAAGAAGGACTGGAAAAGCTGGTTAATCATTTAAGCATTAACAATTTTCGAAACAATAAATCAGTCAATATGCATGAAATGGCAGAAATTGGTGTCCTGAAGCAAGGCGAGGCTAGCTTTGTGCGTAGCGGTGGCAAGGATACCACTAATAACCAGCATGATCAAAAAGAATTTGTGGAGAATCCCAAGCTACTTAAGCTCGCAAACGATTGGATGCAACAAAATATTGAATGTTTCAAATCAATTTGAAACTCCGCCTTTCATTCAGATAAATTATTGCTATCGGAATCGATACTTTTGTACACGGCAAATAATTAATAATATGTTTGTATGCAGAAAAGATAATATATGCTGTAATAAATTGTACCTCTAATAAAATGGTTTTAATAAATTAATTTACAAATTTCAAAGTTTTATTATTCAAAAGGAATGGCCAGTTTTTGTTTTCGTGTCTTGTACGTGATCAGCATATTAGCCTCTGCTCAAAACAGCTGTTTATGCCGTTGACTGGGAGGTTACACAAAATCAATGTTATTTATAAGAAGATATTATAGCAGTGTTCATCGAATTGCCCAAATAGCTAATGCCAGCAAACCGGGTGATACGCTGCAAGTACAGGTAAGCAAAGAGTCGAGCATTTGACTGGGTATTAGGGCTTATTGGGTTCATCCTAGGGTTGGATAAAAAACGTACGCCGCTTAAAGAACAACATCTTCTTGGACATTAACGATGGTTCCACAAGTGAAAAGTTTCAGCTTGTTGTGCCACGAAATGCAGCCACACAACAACTGGCATCAGGCAGCGTAATCAGCGCAGTAGGTAAAGTCCAATTGGCGCCCAATGGACACTTGGAATTGCATGCAGATGAAGTGCAGTCTTTGGGTAAGTACATGCATATATGCGCAACTTATAAATGGCATTTGAACCTTTTGTATTATATTCATACAGCTGAGGGCCATATACAGGATGGGTATCCCTTCTCGCCCAAGCAGAAACATGCGCCGGAGTATGTGCGAGAGCATTTGCATTTGCGTTCCCGCATCGATTACATTGCCGCCCAGATGCGTGTTAGGCACAAGGCACAAAAGGCCATACATGATTACATGGATGAGCAGGATTTCGTGCAAATTAACACACCTATTCTAACAACCAACGACTGTGAGGGTGCAGGCGAGGTTTATAGCAACAAAATTTTTAAAGAAAAAAACATAAATTAAGATGCAAATATTTTAGGTATTCAGAGTTCAACCAGATTCCGAGCAGCTTCTGAAAAATATGGCGCGGCCAAACGTGCCCACAGAGCAAAGCTATTTTGATCAGAAGGTATTTCTGAGCGTTTCCGGTCAACTGCATTTGGAAGCCATGTCCTACGGGCTGGGCAACACGTACACTTTTGCACCCGCATTTCGTGCTGAAAATTCAAAATCTCCACTGCATTTAGCTGAATTCTACATGTTCGAAGCAGAACTGGTGCATATGGAGCAGCTAGACACACTGGCAGCATTTATAGAGTGTATGCTTAAAGACATAACCCAACGCCTGCTAAACAGTAGTGCCGCTGATTTACATTTTTGCCAGCAAAGCGCTAGTGCAAGCTCGGATCTTGCATGGCTGCATTTACCTTGGAAAATGCTTAGTTATGATGAGGCCATGGAAATTGTTGTGGAGAATAAGCACAAGTTTAAAAGCGCTGTTAGCGCCGATGATGGTTTCAGCAAGGAGCAGGAGCTGTTCCTCGTTGGGCACTGTGGTGCGCCTGTGTTTGTGTTGAACTGGCCAACACAACAGAAGCCCTTTTATATGAAGATCTCACGCAGCGATCCGCAACGAGTGCATGCTTTAGATCTACTAATGCCTTCAGTGGGTGAACTGTGTGGCGGCAGTTTACGCGAGTGCGATGCGGAGCTGCTTAAGGCGCATACACAGCTGCCCAAGAATTTGTCTTGGTATGTGGAACTGCGCAAATATGGCGGTTTACCGACTGGCGGATTTGGCATGGGCTTCGAGCGTTATTTGCAGCTGCTGACTGGCGTAAAAAATATCCGAGATGTCATACCATTTCCCCGTTTTCCGCACAGTTGTAAAATGTAACCAAGAAAATTTCATGGGCTTTTGTATAAATTTGTTATTGCAAGCTACTGTGAAAAAGATTTAGTTATATAAAATTCCAAGCTGTGATTATGGGGTAGATTCCGTTTTGGAAGCCAATTCTCTCCCAGCTTAAGTGGTGTGTCAACTATTTAAGTCATCAGCAAAAAGAATATGCTGGAGCATAAACTGTTGTTTGTTACAACTGGCCCAACATGGGTTTGCGTCCAGGCCACGCTTCCTTGGCGTATTTCTTCTTTTGTGGACACATGGAGTCACCCTCGCCGCTTGTGTCATGCAACTCATCCACAAAACGTCGTACTGCAAAATAGGGAATAATGAGCAAGCTATTGATTCGAGGATGAGTTTTAAACACACCATTTGCATTGGCCATAGCCAACTTTTGGGCTATAGTCGAGCTAGACTGCAGCGGCTCTTCATAGGTGGGCGTCACATCTGGCGCCGGATTGGGCAACATTATGCCAAACTTGGAGCCAATGCCCATTGGTTGGCCCATTGGAATGGGCTCAAATTCACTGCCGTTGGCCTTGTGCTGTAGACCATCGTAAGCAGTAGATGGTAATCCCTGATACAATGAATTTATTGGAGAGGGGGCAGTGGATTGAGGAGCAGTTGCCAACTGTTGCTGCTGTTGTTGATGTAGTTGCTGTTGTTGCTTCATCTCAATGATGCTTTGCTGGAACATCTGATGGCTGGTGGCAAGCGCGTTGACGGCATTGGAATTGATTGTATTTCCACCCGTATGAAGTCCCATATGGTTGGGTTCGTAACGTGAACGCTTCGCTGGCACCACAGTCGTCTGCACCAGATTGCGAAAACGTCCTACATTGGGATCCACATCTTCTGGATTGATTATAATTTCCTCATCGTTAAAAGTAACATTGCGTCGCTTGCGTCCCTGCTTTAATGCATTCTGTTTTCGCAAATTATTGTCATCAGCAATGCCTAGCATGGAGATGCGACGATTATGCGCTGTGTTGTACTCTGTTAGGTTCTGTAGTAATTATATAACTAGATAAGATTCCCTTTCCTATTTGCAACCACTTACATCCAATTCGGTTTGACTCTCTGGCAACCCCAGCAAGGCACCGTCACTGGTCTCATTTAATGGCAAATCCTCCATTATATTGCTATGCTGACCACCCGCCGAGGGACGCTCGCGCAGTATATAATTTCTTGTTGAGGCACCAAAGTGAAATGTGCTGTTGATCTGAAGCTGTGTGGGCTTATGCGCCTCCAGACGCAGTGTGCCAATATATGTGCCATGCGCTGTAAAAGAAATAATTAATCAAAATCTGAGCAAAGTATTGCAAGAACTCTTACTGGAGCCAAGATCTACAAGGTAGGCAATATTAAGATGCTTGTGATAAACGAATGCCGAATGCACCCGAGAACAGGAGGCGTGATCTATGCAAAAGTCATTCATTTGGTTATTGCGCCCAAAGAGATAGCAGCGCTTTTCATCTACCATCAGCTTTTGAACCAGCTTATCATCTTTAAGCACATCCAAGTGTAGCCCAGTCGGTGGTTTGCCAGCCCAACTAGGTATGTCATAACTGTTGGCCATTCAAGCAGCTCACGATTTTAAAAACACAAAATAAATCGTTAAGTATTCAATGGTATAATTGCTGTGTACACAATTTGTGTACCGGCTATAAAATGTACTAAAAATTATAGTATGCGTTACCGTGTGAATGGCAAAGAAAACATGCATTAACTCAAGTTGGCACGACTGATATATGTATAAGTATAAGCAATGAGCACAAATAATATAGACAAATTTATTGAAAGCGCTCGCGTGTATTTAAGGCTAGCTGAGCCCAATAAACTTTTTATAAAATGCTGTCTGTGCACCGGAACTGACCTAACAGATTGGACGACCTTTCGTCGGCACTTGGCAAATCGCCATGCAGTTGGCAAATTCTTGGCCAATCCGCAAGTGGATTTGGATGAAGAGATACAAGCTGAAGTCGAGCTGGAGCAACAAAACCTGAGTACAACTTGTAAAGATGAATTCAATGAGATTTCCGACTCAGGTGAAGGAATAGATAGTGAAGCCGTTGAAGAAACGTACGACGAAAGGAAAACAGACGATGATAGCATCCAGGAGCAAACCCAAGTATGCACATATAAGCAAAGTTATTCAAACTGAATTTTAATGACCACTTGATAATATTTTCTAGTACTATGTGATAAATAAGCCTAACCAGCCCTTTTATAGTTTGCTGCATACGAATCCCAACTTAATGTTTTACTTTATTCAACTGATACGACAACATGAATATCTCTGGAATGAGATATACAGAAATATGGACTTCAAGGCAGAGCGCTCAGAAAGTGCCCAGCAAATAAGCAAGGAACTGATTAAACGATTTAACGTTTGCATTATGCCAAAAGTTATTTGCTACAGTGTATGTACATTGCTTAAATGGTTTGAGAAAACAATTTGCAATGTCTAAATATAATCCAAGCTATATTTCACGCTACCCAGCGTATTATGAAAAGCTGCTGGCATTTGTTCCAACTCAAAACATTCACATGGTAGATTGTGATGAGTGCGAGCGACGCTTTTACAATGAGGATCAACTAAGGCGTCACAAATACCGTGTACACTATGGGAGTCATCCGTACGTGTGTGTCATATGCAATATGGGATTTTCGCATGCCTGTAAGCTGCGTATGCACAAAACTCGTTTTCATGAAAGATCCACGCGTTGGCAGTGCAAGTTATGCAGCTACTGTGCTCCAAACAAATGGGATTATCAACTACATCTTCCAACACACACTGGGGAGCGTAAATTTACTTGTGAGCATTGTGGTGTTAGCACCAAGTCACTTTCTGCTTTGTCCGTGCATCGCCGCACACACTCCAATGTAAAAATTAAGTGCCCATATTGTTCAAAGGAATTTCGTGAAAATTATCAGCTTAAATGCCACATGAATAAAATGCACGTTGAAGATCTAGAACAAGAGTTTGACCAATAACAACAATACATTGCCTAATATTCACAGCTGCCAATCGCTTTATATATATATTAATAGAAATAATTGTAAATCTCATTTATAAAAAAATATAACAATGATCATTTTGTTTGTTTTTGGGTAAATGTTGTGTACCATCTTAAATTGCCATTCACATAAAAGGCGCACAAATGCAACCCTGCAGAGACGCGACGGCGTTAAATTGTGAATGCTTTTATTAGTGTGTGCGCTTCTAGAACGGCTAGAGACACAAAAATTTTGTGCGCGACGAGATAAACTGCGATTTCTAAATTTTCTGCATAAAAGCAAAGCAATAGAGTTGCCATTTTTAACCTTAAATGTGCCAACATGGCGTACAAGCGGGTGAAAACAGAGGACATAGAAATAAATTACAAATTTTCATGTCGCTGTTGTCTTAAATCCGAGGCGGAATTTTTCAAGCTGGACACTCTCATCGATTGTGGACAAGGCGACAATGACGCGTCCACCACAAAATTACCTCTGCTACGCTTGCTGTTATTTTGCATGCGCACCGAAAATCTTCCCGAATTGCCACAATATATATGTGTGGAATGCAGGAAAAGTCTACAAATTTCTTACTATTTCATACAGAATGCATTGCGTGCACAGGAAATATTGTGTCGCAAGCTATGCCCCGGACAGCTGAAGACCAAAACGCGGTTCAATGGACAACAGCTATCGCCAAGGATTGAGGTGAGTGTGTCTGTGCAGTGGCATGTTTAAAAATAAATCGTATGCTTACGAAGTATGTTTTTCAATTGTTAGGGAAGAGCTGATGCAATGCTTGTAAGCCAGCACGGAGAGCAGAAGCCTATAAAGTCCACCATGCGACATGAATGCAAAATATGTGGTGCTGTTATTTACAATCGTTTGGAGCTCAGGCAACATTTACGCATGCATGCAGGTAAAAAACTAATATTCTATACACTAGTAAGGTGTGTTGTTATTTTGTCGCAAAATGTGAAACATATATAGTGTGTAAAGTAAAATCAATTAAAATAATGATCATAATGTTTGTTCTCATGCAAATTAGTTTTCCGTTCAATAAGATATTGCAATGAAACGTGGCAGGGATTTAAAGTTTTTGTTTCTCAGTTTATTGTTAAAAACTTATTGTTTTCTCTTTTCTTCTCCTCTCCAAACACTCAGAGTCAACACGTCATCAATGTAAACTGTGTGATTTTGTGACGTTTAAACATCGCCAGTTGCTTGAGCACTATCGCAATTTGCATGGCCTGACCGCCACTCAAATTGAGAATCAGATCAAAATACGTCGGTCGCTGCAGGAGTCTGGTAGTACAACAAGAACACCTAGAGCAACTTCCACAAAAACTTCTGCAGACGATGATCAGGTGACGATTTGCACACAGGAGGATATGGAGCTACTTATACCAACAGTGCTGACGCCCGGAGATTTTTCGCATCCTCAACTGAATGTAGATCAGTTGCATGATATTGAGCAGCAAATAACAGGCTCGATACCCGTTGCTAAATCATCTAGCTTGCCATTGGCATCAACGATAAATGTCAATGGGAAAAGTCCCAATGTAAGCATAGGGGCCGAATTTTTAGTAATGCCAGATGGCTCTTTGCAGCAAGTGAATGATGCCGGTGTGGTTTTCGAATATATTGACGATAGCAAAAATGCCAGCACGACAAGCAATATGACTTTACAGAGCCTGTTGAGTGACTCTAAAACAGATTTAACTTACGATGCCATGGATGTTGATGTGGGTCATATGGTTGTCGATAACGCGATGCCACAGATAACAGGTAAATTTACCATCAAATTAATTTAATTGTATACTTATACATACATATATATTTAATACAGTCAAATCTATGCAACGACCAGCGCCAAACTCAAGTGGCGCCTTAAAACACAAATGTAAACTGTGCCCCAAAGTATTCCCGACGGTGGCCCGCTTAAAATCTCATCAGCTAACGCATAGCAGTAAGTTATACATTCTTACGAATAAACTTCTTAACATTAAACTTTTTTCCTCTTAGATTTGCCCAAATTCTATTGCGACCAGTGCAACTACTATTCGCTACGCAGCGCCGATCTCATCCAGCACTATACGAGCGAGCACAATGTTTGCGTTAGCGATATTCAAGCTAATCAGGTGGATACGTCACCAACGACGATGTTGACAGATAGGAATCGCATCTTTTCCTGCGATATGTGCCTGTTTGAGACGCCAAGCTGTGGCCAGCTCCGTTTGCACTACAGCGATAAGCATTTGGTAGTGCCCAATGAGATACAGTTGCGGCCGAGCTGGGTAAAGGAGCGGGATAGCAAATCGACGACAAACAGCTCCAAAAGCGGCAAACAGCCAGATATTCCGTTGGGCATTAAATGTATGTTATTATTTTTACGATCTCATATTTTTATTAATTATTATTAACATTTAATAATTCTAATAGACCCACCATCGGCAACGCAATCTGAGCCAGCTACTACAATGACAACGGTTACAACGGATTTGACAACTATAATGGAGCAGCAGCCGCAAGCAACAACTACAACGGAAGTGACGGCAGACGGAATAAATGTGGTGGTGAATGCTAGTTCTTTATTTTATGCAACTACTGCTGAGAATGCAACAACAAATAAGACAACAACCATAACAACGGAAGCAACAGTAACAGATTCAAATATATCTGGTCTTTATCCTGAGCCTTCCTTTGCCAATAGCCTTACAACAACAACAGCACCAACAACAATTACACCTGAGTCAAGCAGCCTGCCTCAGTGTACGGCAATGCACACAACAACAACTCCCAATACTAGCATTTTTGGTGATATGCAGGACTTTATAGATAACACCGATGTGGCAGCTATATGCACAATACCCGCTGACGATATGCCTGTAGTTGATGGCGATGACATTGTTATCGATAACAATAATATAAGTTTGGATTTCGATGCAGAGAAACTATTTGAGGAATTTGATGTCGCGGAAGGAGGTGAAGATGATGAAGATGAAGATGAAGATGATGCTGAAAATGATGATGAAAATGATAATAACGAAGCGGCTTCCGATCAAAATTTATTGCTCACCAGCGACGATGACGATGTGGATGACTTTGATGACGAACAACCAGAGCATTTACAGAAACCCTTGTGCCTCCTTTGCAACAAAAAATTTACCAGCCAATATAGATTTGAGAATCACATGTTTTTACATCGTGGTAAGTGTGCTTAATGTGTTTGAATAGCATTTTGTATAAGAATATATTTTGATATTTTGATTTCCTCTATTTCAGGCTTAGCACCCTATCGCTGTGAGCTATGCACCAATCTGTACAATATGAAACGTCTGCTTATAAAACACTATAAAACGGTGCATAAAAAAATGCCCACCCGTGACATGGTACAGGCCAAGGGCGATAAGGTATCTGTACCATCCACAGCCACCGAAAAGATAAATGTTCAGCCTGAGAAATGTAAGTTTAAATTGTTTTACAGTATTTAAAGTATAAATTGTGTATCAAATTTCTTTATATGCAGCTCCTTTCTTTATGTGCGCCAAGTGTCCCTATGAATGTGAGCTGGAGTGTGAGATCCGAGACCATTTAATTTCACATCATGGCATCAACAATGGCGGTAAGCAACATTTTATTTTGATTAATTTAAACCTGTAATAAATCCAAATACTTTCTTGGTTCTTATAAAACAGGACCTATATCTGCTAATGAAACGTTTTTCTATCGCAGTAAGTTGAGCTAATAAATTTGAAATGCTTGAAATGTTGCTTTATCAAATCAATTTTTAATTCCCTAACAGAACTGCCCTACGAGTGTCCACGCTGCATCCGATCATTTGCTGCAAAACGGACGCTGATACGCCACTTGCAGCGCAGCCATTTAGTGGATACGATTAATGAGATGCAGGCGCCTCAACTGGCAACTAGTTCAGCCACAACAACTACCACATCGACGGCAACAGCGTTGCCAAACACTGCTAGAGATGGCAACATAACGCCAATTAATGCTGGATATATCGAGAGCAATGTGGATTATGGCGATGAGGATGATAAATGCGGTAAGCGGGTCAATTGCCTTGCCACATTGAACTTAAACTCAAATTCCAAATATGCCCAACACATGCCGCCCTAACAACAACAACCGCACCAATATGATTCGCAACAATAATACCTTATTAATGCAAATCTTTAAATGTATTATAACAACGCCGATGCTCTCTAATTATTGTCCTGTGCAGAAGAGCAGACGGTGGAAAAAAATACAGGATCAGAAACGGAAAATTCAGATACCGATATGGAAATAAAAGCCGTAACAACAACATCAACAGTTACGAGCGCCACACAAAATAAAAATACACAAAAATCAGAAGCGGCCGCAACAACATCTGTAGGGTCAACGCTCTTTCCAACGCCCACACCATTTGACTTTGATCTTGACTTTATTGGCAACGATGCACACAACACGTCACTTAAGAACAACAACGACGATGACTTCAATGATGCTTCCCTTCCCAGTATGCTGTTAAATGGTAGCGATAAACTATTGTCGGTCGCGTTGGAGCCATCGCCCATTAAAGATTTACGATCGCGGCTGCCGCGTACGCCAATATATGTCTGCAAGCAGTGCAATCAGACATTTGATGAGCTCGGTAAGCTGTTGCAGCACGAGCTGTTGCAGCATTCCAGCGGCAGTGCATCACCGCGTAGCAATTACGATCATCAATGCAAAATCTGTAATACCTCCTATCGCACCGTGACGCTACTCAATTATCACATGAAGCGACATGCGGCCGATAAAATACACTCTAAGCAGGAGCCCAAAGAGTCTCATCCCATTGTGGACTTAAAACGTAAATCGGGTAATCGCCTTAATGTGCCTCTTAAGTGTGGCATGGATGGCTGCAAGAAGACCTTTAATTACAAACATCATTTGAAGAGACATCAGACAGCATCGCATATTTCGGTAAAATATATTTGTCCGGAGTGTGGTCGAGATATGTTGACCAGTTCATATCTGAGGAATCACATGTCCATGCACAGGGGCACACACTCGTACAAGTGTCCCAAGTGTGTGCGTACCTATTTGCGGAAAAATCCGTAAGTCCATCAATAGATCGAATTATGTGTAATACTCCGTCGAATTGATTAAAATTCAATTTATATATTTCAGTTTTCGCCGACATGCGCTACGTGAACACAAATGGGAATTAACGGATGCCGAAATTGACGAAATATACTGCGTCAATACAGAATCGCCATCAATAAAAACGCGCAATGTCAAATTGTAGAATGTTGAGAGTGATAAGTCCGAATAGCGAATCAGACGTATCAAGTTGAAAAGAAAATATGGGGAGAGAATTATGAAATGTACAAAGATATTTTTAGTTAAACATATTGTTAACCACCTTCCCGGGACTTATCATTATGGAGTAACTTATGCAACACATATTGAATTCACTAATTTGTTGTTTATTTTAACCTTTGAAAAATAGTATACATTTTATGTTTAATGAGCAACCAGTAAAGCATTATTTTATAATCCTTTTCGTTGATATAGTCTTAAATATTTCAAGTAAAGTGACTAAACAATATATGTATATATGGTTTTACCAACATAACCATCTACTTTAACAATCAGTGCATGGACTATATTGCTAATGCTGTACTTATTGAAGCAATGTACTTGAGAAGTCCTTTAAAAAAACAAGAATGAAATTAAGAAATCGTTAATTAAAGCTACTATATATTTGTAGAAAGAAAAACTAATTTCTTAAAAAATTTTCAACTTCACAGCGAACAATGTTCGAACATAATTTAAAACGGATTTTATATAATGTGGTTAAATCTAATTTTTGCGGGTCTTGAACAGCCATCTCTTATCGCAGCGCTATCGATAACACTAACGAGTTAGTGATATCGTTACATCTAAATTGGTGTTCGCTATTTTGTATTTAATTATAAATTAAAAAATATTTTGTATGCTTTACAAATATAAATTCTTGTGAATTCAATAAAATGAGAAAGAGAATAAATATGGTGCAGATGAATTTCATTTTAATGATATTTGTGCGAAACGTCTCAAACTGTCTGGCAACTCTCTGAAAAATATTCTCTAACAACATTTTGCTAGCGAAAAACAGAATATGCAAAAAGGTACAGCGGCACTGTAAACTTTTTAACTGTGAACCCACATTACTTAAAGTAAAAAGTAAATTAAATCTGAATAAATACTATTTAACGGGCGCGCACACACATATAGAGGCATTTAATTTGTGTTCCGAATGGCCGCCGCAGCGGATGCTGCAAAATCGAACGCGTTGCTCGCTACGAACAAAGCGAACAACACAAAATGCCGCGCGTGCCTCGCAGTGGGTCGTCAGACCGTCAAACTGGATGCCAAAATACCGGATCTAAAAAACGTTCGCACCTATGGTCAAGGTTTGCGCCAGTGTACTAATATCCCGCTCACTGCACGCTCCCCCGGCGGCTACAGGTGGCCCATGCAGATATGCATGCGCTGCTGTCGCGCCCTAGAGGTTGCCATGCATTTTGTGGAACTCACACTGGATTCAAATCGCAAGCTATTCGCCGAGTCACAAAATCTTAGGTGGACGCAGCCGGCGCAGTCATTGACGTCGGGTGAGCTAAAGCGCAAGGCAAGCAGCGAGCTGCTGCACTGGAATCAATTTAGTCAGGAGTTTGAGCAATTCGTAGAGAGTTATGATGGTGTCACAGCGCCCATAGAGGAGAACGTGCTTTATATGCGCGGTGCTAAAGTTCCACGCCTAGATGCCGATATAGCGCTCAGTAAAGAGCCACCAGCCGAGGATGATGGTAGGCATAAGATTGATGAGTACAGCCATCATGAAACAAACTAAATACTTTTCTTGCAGTCATCTTATTTGATGTGAAGTATGATAGTAATGATCAGGACCAGGAGGATGAGAACGATGGTTCCGATGCAAAGAACAGTGAAACCTTCTATGACAATAGTATTACGAATGACAACAACAGCCAAAACCCTATTAAAAGCAGCGAGAACAACAATAACATTTATAATTTCAATAACAAGAATGGTATCTTCTCCAGTCGTCCGGATATAGAGGGCGATCTTATCCAACGGGCTCTCTTCATGACGCTGAACGATGATACAAACAGCAGCCAAACAACTGAGGATCTGCAGTCCATTGAATCTATCAAAGCAACATTATTGAAGTGTAAGCAAACACATTTTATTATGTAAATACTTTATTTGTAAAGTGTTTCTCTTCAGCAACTGAGGAACTGGCTGGGACTAGTGCTAGCCTTACATCCACTTTGCCCAACAAGTCTGTGGCACCCAGGGAAATCAATGTGAATATACCGCTGCTCAGTTGCAGCATGTGCAAGCACACGCACACGGATGCCAAACAGATGAGGACACACTATATGCGTAACCATAACTGCGATATGCTCGAGGATGATATTATTGGCCTGACCAAAAGTAAGTAATGCTTGACTTTATTTTTTCATTTATTAAAATTTTTTCATTCTTGCAGATCAAAGCTTTAAATGTCGTCCTTGTAATGATTATGTAACAAATAGTCGCGCAGATATGCAACAGCATCTTATCGAGCATCACAAAATTGATGGAGACTTTGGTAAGCTTTAATACAAGATATTTTATTAAAACAGCTAAATGTAAAAATCGCCTTTTGTTTTTGCAGAAATGTATTGTTATGTGCAGCAGAATTGTCCTGCCTGTGGACGCATCTTTAAGGATCAAAGATCGGCCCGCACCCACTACACACGCATGCACACACCGCAACAGCAACAACAACTGCAGCAAGTACTACAGCAGCAGCAACAACCACAACAACAACAACAATCTGGTAGTCCCGTCGAGCAACAGCAATATGTTTGCACCGCTTGCGATAAGATATTCAATTTAAAAGGCAGTCTGCAGGCACATCGGCGCTTCTGCCAGGTGAAGCAGCCAGTGCACTGTACCTTTTGCAAACAACAATTTAGCAGCATGCGCAAATATGAGCTGCATTTGCAACAACAGCATGCTGTGGATACGCTTCACGAATGCGAAATATGCCTGAAGAGTTTTAAGAACAGTGATTCATTGTCGGTGCATCGAAAGAGACACTCGGAGCGGCATTTTCATTGTGACAAGTGTTCGCTGAACTACGTCAATGCGGCGGAGCTGCGTGTACACTATGAGCGTGCTCATGTCCAGGAGGAAGAGGTAGTCAGCTGTCGCAGCTGTGATAGCACATTTCAAAACTATGCCTTGCTGCGCGAGCACGAGCAACGTACGCATCAAAAACTGAAGGTTTGGCGCTGCGATAACTGCAGTTTTGAGACAAACTCTAGAGCACGTCTGCGCCAGCATCAATACGAGCACATGGACTTTCCATATAAGTGCAAGCATTGCCCCGAAGAGTTTGCCGATCGCGGAAAGTAAGTACACAAGTTATAACATACAGTGGACCCTCGGTTAACGTACCTAATTGGTTCCAGCATCTTGTTCGTTATCCAAAAAGTTCGTTAAGCAAAACCATTACATATATAAAATGCATAATTTTCACAGCTAACAATTGCATTTGTTTGCAGAATACGTCAACATTCCAAAAAGGCGCATGGAGTGGAGTTGAGCGATGAGCAGCTGGCGGAAATGTTCCGGCAACGCATTGGCTATACTAATCGCCATGATGCATTCAGCAAGGCAGACACCTCGCTGGAGATACCTGGCTTCAGTGATGATTGCTTTACGGAGCTAAAAAGCCTTGGCCTGGATTATGATGATATAACAACCGATCTCTTTTCGAATTCAATGAGCACACTAGACAATATGCTTGAATTGGTACCCTGAAAATATAACTTGCATAGAACCTAAGTAAACCTGATGAATAGCTTACGAGAGCTTGAAGACTGTCTGCACTTATCAATCAATCAAACAATCCATAGCATCCATAACGCATATACACATTTTGTCTTGATTTTTTTTTGTCATACACAAAAAAAAACACCAATAGTTTATAACATACAAAAATGAAGAATTTTCTACTGAATAAACAACAAATTAGGCGCTTCGAAAGCGCAGCCGAAAAATTATTTTTGTTTTCTTACGCGAAACAAATTTATATTTAAATTTTAACTATTTAAATTTGTAAAGCATTTGCATGTTGTATTTTTTAAGCTAATTAACGCCCTGGATGAACTTGGAAAGAAAATCTGTGGGTTTCGGTTCCTGTGATTCCTTCCAATAGCGCATAATGTGACCCTTCTGCTTCCAGATTTCAACCGACTCCTTCAACTCCATTTGGCCCTTCATATAAGTTAAACATTAATAAAAGTTTTGCAAGGATCTGGAACTCAAAACTTACCTTAATTACCAGCATATCGATGACGCGGATATCGGTCACAGTTTGGTTTTTGCTAAACTCCTCCCGCAATTTTGAACGGCATTGTTCTACGCTCATGGGTATATCATAGTCCATAACTGTAAGTTTAAAGATATTTGTTTATATTTGCCGAAGTCGAGAGTTTGATGACATAACCAACGGACTTACCAATATATGGAATCTGACGGTACCATGCCTTGTACAGATTCAAAGCACGTTTGCGCGCCTCATCGCGGTCTACAGACAAGATGGGACGCACCTGTTGCACGGCACGTTTGACGGCTTCACGTCCAGCCATGTTTTTGTGAATTTTGAGCGAAAAATTACTTTTTTGCAAAAAGATGCTGCTTCTTCAACGGCAGACCGGAACAGCTGTGCGTGCTTACACTTTCGATACTATCGATAGTTCAACAACGCAAGTGCTGACAAACAGACATCAGTTTGTATCGATAAGTGTGTACGCGAGCTGCGCGCTCAGCTTTAAATTTTTTGCATGGGTTGCTGTCGCATCGCATATTTTAAATTTTAGTCATGCTTTTGTGAATTGTTTTTCCGTCTACTGTGGGAATGTAAAGGACAGCTATTGTTGTGGCCCCCCCAAACCATGCACAAAAAGTGCACATTGCCATTGTTACAATAATAGAGACAGCTGAGGCAAAAAATTACACTTTCATTCATTAAAGCTGGCTATTGTTGCTGCTTTGTAAGCCTGTTGTTTTTTTTTTGTTGTAGTTAAAGCTGTTGTCAGTGTGCGCGATCTGCTGTTGACTGACCGATCGGCACTCGACTTAGCGCTTAGTTCAAAACACGTTATACGCCTGTGCAGAGCGTTTTAGCGCTTAACCAATTTACTACACTAAGCCGAGAGTTTCGAAAGCTTAATTCTTGTACACCCTACAAAACGCGTGTGATTTGCAGTAATAACAAAAACAACAGCAACAAAACCTACAAATTACGTATATATGATACGTTTTGTGTGTTACAAACAAATTGTAATTTATTATGCAAATGCAGTAAGTAAGCTATAAACACATTTTTGGTAGGTCAAAACAATTTCTATTTTAATTGGCAGCGCCCAATAAAATTTACCATATGAGAAAAGAAAGCTACAAAAAATTAAACCAAACTGTGGACAACAACTTATCATACATGCATATATGGACGAACTGTATTTATTGTGCATAATTAAGCCAATCAAAATGTGAAGTGTTGTCGGCTTCTCTTTTCATATATAGAATGAAATTTTAAGAAATTGCGTGTGTGTGTGTGTGCGTATTTTGGATTGGATGCCATTAATTGGCACGATTGCCGCCAGCTGATGAAAATAAGTATAGCATAAATGCACTCTAGTGTTGAACGCGCTAGATTCTTGTTGTTATAGTTGCGCTTTGTACGCAAATACATAAGTTGTGCCTGTTAATTGAGTACATTTTCTTTGTCAAGGTTATAAGCAACGCCGGCTTAAGTGCACGTTCGTTTGAGCGCCTTGCTCTCCCTGCTTCTCTCTTTCACGCTCTCCTGCTCTATGTTTGTATGTCAATTAGTGTTATTAAACTGGACAAATATAGATCGCTACAAAAAAGTTAAAAACAAAAAACAATTGCGACTTAACATGCACACACAAATACCAATCCGTTACAATTACACTCGATAATTGTTATGATGTGCAAATATTATAGCAAAGACTTCTACCGTTCAGTTTTTAACACATTGATTGGGCTTTATTTCCAAAACTGGCTTGTTTTCTAAGTACGGAGCGAAGTAAAGAATACAAAAATAAAACTTACACATATACCAGTTTTATAAAAGTGATACCGTGTACCGTTTTATCTCGGCCACGCCTTTAACGCCCTCTCCTTCTACTCCTCCGCCGCCACCTCATACAGGTCTTGGACACCTCACAAGTCAAACGGCTTTTATTTGAGCACATTTCATGGCCAAAAACGCTTTAAGTATGTTTATTATCATAATTGTTGCGCGGAAGCCTGCCCGTATTTACCCTTAGGCGTGTAAAAGGCAAACACATTGGGTTTTTTTTTTTTTTTTGGTGTGTGGTAGCGGGCCACATATCATTTCACGCAATCTGAGAATTCAACAAGACCAAAATTGGTGCTGCCAAAAAAATGATAAAATTGATACGAGAATCGCTTGTTAATAGTTTTGATTTTGTGTGTTGCGTGCGCCAATTGCTGGAATGTTTATGCGGCCATAGTAAACGTGATGAAACTGTTATTCCTGTTAAATAAAATACCGGATTAGCAACGTACTTGGAGCGTCGTTGTTGCGAAAATGGGAAGCACCATGCGGTAATAGTAGCTGTTGCCATAAACTTACTTCTTGTGTAATTGGTTTTATTTTATCTTTTTTTTGTTGTGTTATTGCTATTTTTGACTAAGATTATTTATAAAAGGAATACCGATTGCATACTTTATTGATTTGATTTCTTAAGTTGATTAATTTAAGTTTCAGACATTTAAGTTATCTTTTTAAATAGCTTAATAACCATATCTTTAGCTAAATTTCTTGATTTTCATACTCTTTGTCGGCTGATAAAGTTTTTATGAGCAACTATCATTGTTTATTTGCAAAACTCTTAAGTTATTAATAAGTTTGTCTGATAAACATGATTCAAGCACAGATAAATTTCAAAAACAATTAACAACTGCAATCTCTAACCTATATAACGCTCTACATACTTATTATTGTATCACTTGGGCTTGGTTAATGCTAGCTTATTGAATGGAGTGCAAAAGCTCTAAGTCAATATTGCATAAACAAGTTGTTGAATATAGTCATAAGAAAATAGCTAACATGCACTTTGAAACCTTTTTAAGTTGATCACGTGCACTGAGCACGTGTAAACGTATTTAAATGTGTAGCACTTTAGGCCAAGTTTCTTAAACATATATTTGCCCAAAACATTTACGTCAGTTCTTAAGTTGTTTTAATCTAAACAAACATCAAGTGTCGGAAACGTCATTAATTTTTGTTTATTTTTGTTTTGGCCATATTATGCATAATTTGTGCAACAATTAAACCAAACTGCTTGCTAAATGGCAAAGAGAGCGTTTATTTTATGTTTTGGTTTTTGGTGGAAAGAAATGTTTTAGTTACATATGTATAAACATAGCGTCTGCCTTTCACACTGTAGGGCATTTGTTTAGTTATTAAGCGTCAACTTTACTCAGGTATTTTATTTTCTTTCTTTTCAATACATACATATGTACGTATCTACTTATTTTGCGCCAGCTATGCGCACGAGCACTTTGCGCGATAAACAAAACAACAAAAATAGCAATAACAACAGTTAAAAAGTAACAACAGCAACGACGTCGACGTCGACAGCCTGGCAACGACTTCAGAGAGGTGCTTGTCAGTGTTGAAGTTGGGTTCAGGTTCAGTTTCAGTTACGTTTTGGCGTTTTACGGTAACGCAGCGGACGACATTCGACAACACTAACAAGCAATATAACAAAAAACAATATATAAAGAAAAAATCATCACACATACTTCTAACAGTTAGACTACGAAAGGTGCGTGCTTGTGCTTGATATATTTTTGTATGTCCACCCAATAATATAAATAATAATAATAATAATAATACTGCTAACGTATAAATCATATCTTAGCGCATTCTAAATGCGATTACAATTGCGCATACGCCGCGTTTCCCGCAAAAAATTTAATCAAAGAGAAGAAAGGCAAAGAAAAAAGCCGCTTAGCTGCTGTGCGTGACTTTAAAATATTTTTTTGGCCGTTAAATTGCCAAAGTGTGGCCAATTGTCGTGTATCTGTAAATTTCTTTGAACATCTGGACTTGCTTGTTCTACCAAAATGTATATGTGTATACATATGTACATATATAGTATACTGTACATATATTGCTAAACGCACACGATATTTAAATGTTGGTTGTTGGGCTGCATTTAAACGCCAAATGCTTTTCACTTTTATTTTTGCTTTTTTTGCAGCTCGATTGCATGCAAAACTACAAACAAAAAAAAAAAAAAAAACAACAAGCAAAAACCAAAAACATCTTTGTATTTACCGCTATGTGCAATGGGTTCGTGCCTTGAACCCAGCTTGAAGTTTTTTTTTTGGTTTTCTTTATGGTTTTGCTGTATTTTTTTTAAAGCAAGTAAAGTTTTCACTTTCTTTTGCGTTGAGGCCGTTAATCATTTGATTAGATAATAAATTACATTACATTCTTGAGTTTTGCACTTGGCTTTTTGTTGTTGTTTTAGGATTTTGTTGTTTATC
Organism: Scaptomyza montana; assembly: GCA_018904305.1. Taxonomy (NCBI): domain Eukaryota; kingdom Metazoa; phylum Arthropoda; class Insecta; order Diptera; family Drosophilidae; genus Scaptomyza; species Scaptomyza montana. The sequence continues at coordinate 1,832,571 of JAEIGR010000017.1, read as the reverse complement.
AGTTGTTGTTGTTGCTGTTCGCCCAAAAGTTCTTGGCGCTTTATGGTTTGATTGATAAGATTAGCGTCTGTTGCCAATTCAGCTATATGTATATATAAAACGAGTTTATAGTGCACAGAGAAAAATAAGTAGAAAACTCGCTGTCTGCAAATTCAAGTTTTGTGTAGCTAACTTTTGAATTCCCAACTCATAATCATAATAATAATAGTAAAAAAAATAGCCAAATATCTCAATGCAATTGTTGTGCCAATATTTTCAACTCAAGACTCGAGTTCACACACAGATAGACAGATAGACAGACAGACAATACACAACTCACTCGTTCAGGCCAAATAAAAAAGGGGGCCAAGTTACCAATTTTATTTACCAATGGTAGACGCACCAAACTCACGCAACAACAACTACATTAACAAATGCCAGATAAATAACCTAAAAAACACAAATGTGAATGGCCGTTTGAGTTCTGGGACCTGGGCTGGGTCTATTTAATACCCATGGCTATATACGATATGTGCTTTTACTTTGGTGGGGGAAATGTTGATTTGTCTCGGAGCATTTGTCACACTACCAATTCACACCTCAAAATTTACGAAAGAATTTCTTGTGTTTGAAAAAAGTTAACCCTCTTTTTCTGGCTCATAAATAACAGAGAGCTTTTAAGAGTTTTGCTAAATGAAGAGCTAAATAATGGTATTGTTTTAAATGATATAAGAAAGTTGAAAATCTATAAGCTTAAAGTTTTTGCATATGATTTGCAGCTGTTATTTGTCTATTAAGTCTGGTTACAATGCAAATGCTTTCGCTTTCTTTGGACCTGAGCCAAGGTCTTAGGCAAAAAGCCGGTTTTTTTGTTTGTTGCTCAGCTCAATAGCAAAATTCAAGCGGAAACTTTAGGTGTACATTTATATATCATGCTATTTGTAAAAACTCATCCATGCATATTTATTTTTTTGATAATTAATCAATGACTATTTATAAACTTGAAAATTGTTCAACAACAGTCAACCAGGTTTTTTTTTTTTTTTATATGTGCAATTTGTTGTACTCAACCGAGTTCTTGCTCACCTTATGCAAATGTGTTAGCTATGAGATATTAATTCTATGTATAAGGTGAAGGGAGATTGGAAAGGTAGATGCTAAAACCAATAAGCAAACGTTTTGATCAAGATAGTTTGTTTTGAGATTTTTCCAACACTTTCTTAAACTTACAGGGTATTTGAAATTCAAATTTAAAATTTTCTTATTCCACACAATATTGCCAATTTCAAGGTTAGTTCGCATTGTATCCGCAGGCAATAAACAGATGATAAGTAAATATTATTTTTAAGTAAATTAGAAAAAACAACTAAAGCAAAAAAATAAAAAAATGTGTGCAAAACAGCTTAAACAGTTGTCGTTGAATTGCACTGCATATTTGTATTTAATTAGCAAGCCGCCAAAATCCAATTCCAGACTTCCTACAACCACCACCACCACCCACCGCCGCCCAACAACAACTAAACGTTGCGCCACAAATATTTGAAATATTAAGCCGACAGAGTACAAAAAATAAAGTTTAAAAGATTTCTTGTATCGCTTGTTGTTATTTATAATTGAAATTTTTTTGCGTTCTATTGTTTCACATTATTTAATTATTTGTCATGGGTTTTTGGGTAAGAAGATAGATAAAAAAAAAAATTGAAACTGGTTGTGCGGCACGTTCGGTAGCGTTCTGGAATGATTAATTAAGTCACTATGTCAATTTAGAGGTCTGTGTTTTTATTACAGTGTACATTATGTCAACAAGTTTAACATTAAGTACAAAAACATTTTCTTGAAGTATTTTTTGTCAACTAGAAAAATTACATTTGTTCAACCACATAAAGCAATTAGTTCAGGTGTTTTTTTTAACGAGAAAATAGTTTTTGCATAACTTATTTAACTTATTTATATTTATTGTCAACTATAAATCCTTAAAATATATTCGTTAAGCACATTTTTTCTTGAAATAATTGTTGACTTAGTAGTTGACTCCAAAAACCAACAAACTGTCTGAATGTATAATATAAGTTGCTCTTGAAATTTGTATATCAGCTCATTTGGATGCGTCGCAATTGCCAGACTCAACACCAATAACAAACAAAAAGCAATAAAAGCAAAAAGTTCAATTACAAAAGGAACAATAAAATTGAAATATAAAATCAAATAAACTTCGTTGCTGACCTTTGGCTAAGTAATTGAATGCGCATAGAATTTATGATTGGCTGCAATGCAGGTCCATAAATTGCAGCGCTTAATTAAATAACCCAAAGACATTGTAAATTGATAAGAGTGAGGGCTTTCTGGCAATGAAAATTCAACTCATATCGTTGTTGCGATCGCTGTACGTGTTTGGGTTGGCACATTGATAACACAAAACAGTTGGCCAAACATACCGTCAGTCTGTCAGATAATCAGTTTCATTCGTTTACTTGGTCACATGCACTTGATCGATCTGTGTCGTGAGCTGGTCGCCTGCCCAATTAGACTGGGCCGATATATAAGAGCATTTTCACGGTCTGTTAGCTTCCCCACTAATTGATATTAAAGCACAGTACACCGTTTAAGCCAGCTTTATAAACAATCAATGGCATTTGTGTGTGCTCTATTTTATTTTTTTTTGACAGTGCCTCGACACTGACCACTTGATGACCCTGGTCGTGCATTGTACGCCTTGTCATTACGTAACAACTTATACGCCGTGTGAAACTTGCAAAAAATAAAATGCAGTTAGAGCGTTTTAGCCATGTGATTGATGGCACGCGGAGCTTGAAGCTTAGATAAAGTATTGTAAACTGCAAGAATCTGATTATTATTGTTATTACTATTATTATATAGCCCTCTTGATAGACCAAAATAAAAGTTATTGACGTAGGTGCGATCATCTATAAAAATATGTTGTCACAGCGTTAAAACAAAAAGTCGAAAATTCTGTTGATAGTCTTATCTTTCGTAAGAAAACATTGAAGCAAACAAGTTTTAGATTGGGTAAATTACTCAATTACTATTTTTCTAAAACCACGTCATAGACTGTTTTTTATACCCTTAACCCATAAAATGGGTAAAAAGGGTATAATGGTTTTGTGCAAAAGCATGTAAAAGGAAAAGGCAGCATTCCCGACCCCATCAACATCCGTCTGTATGAACGCGTGGATCTCAGAGACTACAAGAGCTAGAGACTTCAGATTTTGTATATAAGTTCTCCTATATCATAATCAGAACAAGTTTGCTTCATATTATCGATAACTATTCTGGTTTCCGATATACACATGGAATCGATAACAAAAAATATCGAATTTGGAAAATGTGAAAATGAGGTTTGAAGTAATGGGTAACGATAGAACTTTTCTGAAAATTTCGTCCAAATCGGTTAAGAAACACCGGAGATATCAAGCTTAATCGATTGAAGCTAAGTCAGTATACCAAAGTTTTATATAAATTTAATTTATTTATTGCAACTGGGTTCAGGGTATTTTCTAGTCGGGCTCTCCCGACTGGAGCCTTCTTACTTGTTTATAACTGGAATAGGTAGTTAGTGGGAAATGAAATCTAATTTACCTATATAAACTGCCCCAGAAAGTCTTTAATAAATGGTCAAAAACGAACTTTGTTCATTGTTTATTAGCAATTTTCAAGCGTCTAATCAGCTGCTTCTGAGGATCAAGATTGAAGTGGCTTATTTATGAGTTGATAAAGAACAATTCTTGGGATTATGAAAATAAATAGCAAATGATTGGGAACGTATTTCAGGTGCTGACACTTCACAAAAATTGAATAAAACAAATATTTAAAACAAATTAACAGACACTAAACAAATGATGAGTAATTGCTGCTTGAAATTTAAAGCTTATCAAATTTATTTGTATGACTCACACGTTAAAATGTGCCTTGAGCAATAGTAAAATAAAGTTTCAATGCTATTGAGCGGCCATAGAAGTGAATAGTTTATAGAAAGCAGTTCACCCCAATTCTGAAGCTCTACAATATCTAAATAAACCTTAGAAATTTCCACTATAAATCAATAGTAATTTCCGTTTGACCAATTTGTTTTTAAACATTTTGATTTCTTGCTACGTTTTCACCACAAATTATGATTTTTGCCTAAAAATTTGCATTTGACTAATTTTTTAACTACCTTTTCTATTGTTTTTGTTTTTGGCAACTTTTTGTTTACAGCTAAACAGAGGCAAAGAAGCACCGTTAGTGACGACAACGACGACGACGACGGCGGAAAGTAAAAGCGCGTTTCAGACACCCAAGCCGCTAAAGATTCACTCTTTCAAACAAACACACGCACTCACACACACAGACGCAAACACACAAATAAACAGATAAAAAGCTGTTAACATGGCCGATACCATCAACAAGCCAAGCATACAAATACGCAGCGGTCTGCCCTCCCCTCTGAGCGACAAGAGCCCCTCACCAGCAACCAAGCTGTTGATCAGCCATGGCAAACCAAACTTTACGATTCCACGTTCACCCAAAGATGATGATAATAATGTGAATCCATTGTCGCCACAATCCGCAGCCAACAACAATTACAATCCCTACAAGTGCGCCAACAATAATAAATTTGTGGTCGGCACCAAGTTCAATGGCGTCTTTAAGCCCTCACCCCTACTTGCCAATGGTAATGGGAACGCCGTCGGCTCGGAGTCTAATGAAGCTGCTAAGGTGGTGCTGCGACGCGCCAAGCCAGCGGAACAACTGGAATCGCTGAAAATTAGTTCCGGTGAGGAAGATAATGTGCCGGAGTTTATACTTCGGCAGCGACGCATTCAGGAGCGTCTAGCCAAGGAGAATGTGCTAGATTTTGAGAATCGTCGCAGTGGTTATTTCACGCATGTTATGATCTCACCGGATTCACCCAATCGCACCAGCTTTATGGAAACAATGGCCAGTCCAGCTATAGTGCCATCATTGGAGATGCCGGTGCAAGCAAAGATTGAGGAGGAAGATCAGCAGCAGCTGCCAGTGGTGCAGAATGGACACAGCGTAGAGCAGGCGGTGGTAACCAATGGACACAGTGAGCAAGAGAGGAAGGAGCAGACGGAGGAGCAGGTGCAGGAGCAGGAGCAGGTTGAGGAAAAGCATGAGGAGCCGCAGCATGAACATCACCAGGAAAGCCAACAAGATGCTGAGAAGCAGCACGAAGAGCAACAAGAGCAACCCCTTACCAATGGACATGCCCACAAAGAGCACGAACAGGATGTTGCTCCTGAGGATGTAGCCAATGCCATCGAAGAAGTCAACAAGGCCGTCGCCGGTGAGGAAGATGACGAAAGCAAGACCGAAACAGAGCATGTGGAGGAGGCTGTATCGCCCGGTTCAGTAGAAGCTAAAGTGGAGGTAGTTACTCCAAACCAACCAGAACAATCGATAACCATCTCCCATACAAATGGACATAGCAGTGATGGTCCCAATCTGCCAACGCCCGATCCCAGCGGTGCCCTAGGCGTCAACTATGAACCCAAAACCGTTGTCAGTTTCTCACAGGAACTGGGAAATGGCGAGAACAACTATCCCGATAAGGTGCACGTTTTAAAGGATGCAGCGCATGCCTCAGCAGCGGATGCAGAGCTTCAGGAGATGAGTAAACTCAAGTTTGACATACAGAATGATGCACAAAATGGTGAGGTCAGTGTGACCCAAGTGCTTCGAGTGGAGTAAGTGTTGCTACCACTGTCCGCATGGCGGCGTTTTAGTGCAATTTGTTATTAATCGAAAGAAAAAAAAAACGATAAAAAACCATTTAACTGTGTATTTTGTGTTAGCCACTAAGTTCATTATGAGAAATGTTGCCAAATTTAATTTTATGCTTTGCGCAATCAGTCAGTATACACACACACACACACACACACACCACACGCACACACACACACACACGCATACAGTATGCGCCAACTGTTGAGGCGGTCGCCAGACTTAAAGTTTATATTTATTCGGCGATTAGCTGCACTTTACTATGTTTACTTCAAACAATTTGCTTTATTTAAATAAATTATTATTACAAAAAAAAAAAAAACACCGTCTGTTCTTGATATCTGTTCGAAAAATCTGGAAAATGTTCTTTGCCTATTCAAAAAAATAAATAAAAATAATAATAGTTGCAATTACTTACACCCTTTCACAGTTGACATTGAAAAAGGTGGGTTAATAGATTTTTTTAAAATAAATATTTTAAAGCATGACTCAATAAAAACACAATTATTAATGGTGTCTTTGAGCAATTGAACTTTGAATTTTGTCTCGCTGCTATCCTTGAGTATAAGTTTGAATAATAAAGCTCAGATATAAATGATATATTTCTTTGTTAGCCTTTGGCTAGTTAGACATATTTGATTGATTGCAAAAGAGTTGAGTTTGATTATTTTATTAATTATACAGACGCAACTCCATATAGCAAAACTCAAGGGAAAAAAATAACTTCGCTAAAGAGAAAATTTGTAATATAAAATGGTTTTTTGATTGAAGCCAATTGAATATACAAAACTTCATTGTACGAAAGTTCGTAATAGCGAAGTTCGACTGTTAATATCATAGTAGCAGTTCAATCGGAAATTGTACACGTGCCGCAAGAAAACACCTGTGCAGGTAGGTTATAAGTTGGCTAAGGGGTGCTTGGAATAGCGTGACGCTAGCTATGGTAACCAATTCCAAGCTGTGTCCAGGTTCTATAAAGAGGGGTTGCACTTGCTGACCAACATTGTAAACACATTTGCGGTCCCTGGACGAAACGTGCGTTTAATCGATACAATAGCCAAGGGGAGGTATGTTATTTTTTTCATTTTGTTTTTGGCCAAAACAAACCCGAACTTGTCTCGACCATGTGCCAAACAAAATAGTTCACATTTGAAAAATCAGTTGGCTTTGGTGCAGTTGTCAATGAGGCTTCTAAAAATGAAAACTCTCTCTCGCTCTCTATGTGAATAAAAAGTGAAAAGTTGCAGTTTTAAAATTTTTCCTTTATTATGGATTTATGTCTTAAAGGGTCGCAGGTAAGTTGTTGCCTATGGCTCTCTTGTGCTGAAGAGGTATTTATTTGTGTCTCTGCTTTACTAGATAAACCTTGCTACACGACAAAAAACGAAGCCCAAATATACTAGTCGCTCGTTGACCACACTGCATAATTACTCGCCGCCATTTCGTCCGCGTTCCGCCAACTTTCTGCAGCAACGCAGTCGTTCCTCGCCGTTTTTGGGACGACCACAGTCGGCGGATCCAAAGTTTGGACGCAAACTAAGCGTCTACTTTGGCGACAAGGAGCTACGACAGAGCAAAAACGTAAGCAGATTATACAATGAAAAATAGTTTTGGATTGCATAAAGTGAATATAGGATATTTTTCCTATAGTAGTCACACAAGGTTGCTATTTTGTTGGGACAATGTTTGGGGAGGAGCTGAAAGTGGAAGAAAATCCAATTAAGAAATATTATATGCTATTGAAATTTTTAACACTGTCAAATGGGGAAGCAACATACAGTTTTTAAACCTTCTTCTCTTGCAGCGCAAAGTATCTTCCACGGATCTATTAAAATCACTGCTGGAGGAGCCAATTAAGCGTAGTTGGTTGTGTCGCAGTGCCTGCAATTCTTCCACCGACGATCAGTCGGACTCTTCACAAAAATCTCCACACAGCAGCGAGGGCGAGCAATTAGAACGATTTCTTGTCAAGATGCCAAACAGTGGAGATAAATCCAAATCCTATGCTTCCGCCAGCTGGTCTAATGGTGGCCAAGCGGGACTAAGCAATGTGGCATTGCTACAGAAGACTGCCAAGCCGGATTTGCCAGGACGTGTGTCCTTTAGCAAACCGAGCACAATGTCGGGTGTTCCCGATGCGGATTCCAGTGATTGTGACAATGACAAACAGGAGATTAGAAGCAGCATCTCTGCACCGGGACCACTAACGTTGCCTAGCTTTGCTTACAATAATAATGTAAATAAAGTAGATACCAACGATTCAAGTGCACAAAAGAAATCAGTTCACTTTGGGTCACCAGCTGCTGGCGGTGTTGAGGTACTGGCCGAGACCTATGAGTATCCCAAGTGTCCATCAGAGAATTGCACGTGCAGCACAAGATCTTCCTCTACGGCCAGCACTACGGAGCCAGCCACAGATCCCAAATGTGCATGCGAAGCACCAAGTTGTCGTTTTGCCGAGTCTAAATCCAAGTTGGAACTTCCTTCACCAATACCCGAACTGAATGTCATTCGGGAGTACAAACAAGCGATAGATAAAATACCCAAAGAACCATATAGTAATATGGAGCTCCCTAATTATCTAGATAAATATGGCGCACAAGCTAAGGAGAAACAAAATAATTTATCAGAGAAGAATCTAAGCACAACTAACAGTAGTAACAACAGCAACCCTGTTCAGAGCAGCACTGGCGTCACCTATCGCACAGGAGCGCAACGTAACTTTGGTGCAGAAAATAACTTTCTGCCTGTTGTTCAAGATGAACGTAGCAGAGCTTATAATAATAATAACAGCTCGGATGCCGTTATAAATAACTATTTAAAAATCGCTGCAACGCCTCCTTTGGTTGTCAAGAAAAAGGAGAATGTAAAGCCTGCAAGTGCTGAGCCTGGCAGCAGAATCACTAACAAACCAAAATTTCTAAGCAAGACCACAACAACAATTGTAACTGGAAAACTAAAGAAAGCCATGAGCGTGGGTAGCTTGCGAGAGGAGCGTAAACTGAATGAATATAATTTGGATAAAGTTGATAGTTGGATGAGCTTGCAGGAGCAGAAAGAGGCGCTGGCACAGTTCGAGGAGCTGCACAAACAGGGATTAGATGAGCTAGATGAAGGAAACGATAGTGCTTCACAGTTGTCAGATTCAAGGGGCTCCACTTATGATGAGATTGTGTCTGTCATTAAGGAAATAGAGGAGGATAAGAAGCGAGGTAGAGTTAAAAACTTGTTGTTCCTTAAACTTAATTATGATAAAATAGAAAACCTTTTTCAGATAATTTTGCAGAGCGTTTGCCCAGCGAGTTGAATTTGAAATTGGATTCACGTTCCGAGACAGCGGAAACAACTAGCCAAAATGGCGATAGGGTTACAGAAAGTGGCGATAAGTACAAGTGAGTAGGACCTATATATTTTATTTTATTTCATAATCTACCCCATTTATGGTTTATTTGGGGATTTTAGTATGATTCGTATGCGAAAATATATATTTTTCTAATTCCACGTACTCACCAGAGATATTTTAGCCTATCTAAATAATGTTGAGAGCAGTTGTGACAAAACGCTTATGGAAACACGGCGTTCCTTGCCGGACAGCAATCGTTCCGAGGTGGAGTTTGCCGTGGAACCAGATGTGACCGATGAGGTGCCCAAGTGAGTACTAAATCTGTACACCCAAAGTATCCTTCTGGGTATGCTCTGAAGTTAATTTTTTCCTGTTTCAGACTTTCGGAGTTGCTTATGCTTCCCAATCATCAGCTAGCCCGTCGCATCATAGCTCTAAGTCTTCGGGCCAATGAGCTGGCAAATGCTATTCACCTCTCCAAGGAGCATGTCCAGCAGCTGCGCAGCGAAAAGCAGAAATCCCTGCGTGCCGAGAAATCCAATAGTGCGAGTAAAATACGTGACCAGAAGAAACACTACGAGGAGGTTGTCACACGACATCAGGGCTTCATTGAGCAGCTACTCAAAGACAAGAGCTCGCTGTGTGAGAAGGTTGCGGCGCTTACACGACGCCTGGAAAGCCAGAACCAAGCATGGGAACATCGTCTGGAAACTGAACTAACACGCACCAAGGAGACAACAATGGCAGGCGAGAAAATTCGTAGAGAGCGTTGGGTACGAGAGAATACCAAGAAAATTAAGGTGAGTAATCGAATAGAGAGATGTCTTATAAGGTAAACACTCTCTATCTCTGTCCATAACAGGAGCTTACAGTCAAGGGTCTTGAAGCAGAGATTAACAAAATGAATTGCGATCATCAGCGTGAGATAACGGAACTAAAGCGTTCACATCAGATGCAGCTGTTAGATGCTCTGGAGGAGGCACGTATCAAGCACGAGCAGATTGAGAACGGCATACGCGAAAGCTGTGCACAAGATCGTGAGGCAATCATTGAGAAGGAGCGCACAGCGATCCGAGAACGTCTCGAACGTCAGCTGGAGGAAGAGCAAAAGACGCAGGCGGAATTGCGACAAAAACTAGCCGATGACTTTGCTGCAGAGCGAGAACGACTGCAGTCCGAGTTGCGTCAAAAGGAAAGCGAGTTTCAGGTCAAACGACAGGAATCGCAGCGGGAACAGGATAACGAGCTGGAGCAGACTAAATTTGAGATGCAGGAGAAAATGGCCAAACAAGAAGAAAAATATCAGAATCGCATTAACACTATTGAACAACAATATCTCGCAGACTTCGAGCTGTGGAAAGCGGAGTACGAGAACAAGTGTAAGCTTGCCCAAGCTGAGAAAGAGAATGCCATCAGGCAGCACTATCGCATGGAGAGGGATCGTCAGCTGGATGAGCTTGTGGTACGTATGGAGGCAGATGCGTTACAAAGCAGCGAGGAACACGAACAGAAAATTATGTGAGTATAAGGCGTGAAGAAAAGACATTAAAATATATTCTAAACCTAAACAAATTTCATATAGGCGCCTTAAGGAAAAGTACGAGAAGGACTTAACAGTTGCAGAGAATGTGGAAAAGTCGTTGCGGGAAAAGTATGCAGAAATACGTGGCAAATTGGCCGAGGCGGATGCCCAGGTGCGTAATGGACAAGCGGAGGTGCAACAACTGCAACTGGAGCTCAATCACAGCAAGAAGATGTGCGGTGATTTTATTAACGAACGCGATAAATTGCGAGATAATCTCAATTCAGGTATACAAAATGAATTGGGGCTACTTAATGAGCGACATAAGCAGGAAATGGAGCAGCTACAAAAGCGGTAAGCTATAGGTTAATGTAATATGCAAACAGTTGATACACTTACCAATATAATTTCACTTAAAGGGTTCACCATACTATACAGCGCCAGGAGGAGACCATTGAGGTACTTAAGGGTGACAATGATCAGCTTCGACAGCAGTGCCTCAAATTGAATGCAGTTATTCGACAACAACGCAAAGATTATTGTGTTAAATAGTTGGAAGCACTTTAAATTAGTAAAGTACGTGTGTATTTAGTAAATATACATACATAAATCTTTATTATTTTAAAATCTGGTTTTGCACCGAATTTATTTTAAATTTGATCTTTTTTAAGTCCAAGAATTTCCTTGACATCATCTGGGATTCCACATGGCAGATTTACAGAAAATTTGGGAATAAATGTGCTGTTCGTCTTCAAGCCATTGCATGTTACGGCTGGTGAGCAAACAAAACGCCGGCGCTCTCCACACTTTCCCGTTTCAATGGCGTATTTGTTTTTACCAACAGGCTTTAGAAAGGCACATGGCTTATTCATATGTACCGTTGAGTCGTGTGGCATAAAGGCCAATGCCCTATTTTCGGAAACGTATTTTAAGTAATATTTTCCATAGCCAATAAGGCCAAACCAATATTCGTCCCGATGTTCGCCCGTGAGTTTCTTCTCGATGTCTTCAAAGGATCGTTTCGAGTCCATGTTAGCCAAACAAAGTTTTTGCTTTTGGCACGTAAATAAAGCATCAAACCAATCCATCTGCATAAAGATTTCAGCAATTATGTTAAATGTGTTAATTATACTTTCCGCTTATACCTTATTTTTGCTAAAGTAGTGACAGGACCCTGAGAATCCTTCAACCTCATGTTGGTAAGAAAGGCAAAAAATAAACACAAAAAAGACCAGTTTCATCGTGAAGTGAGCGGTAAATGAAAATGGTCGTTAAGCTAGAGAAAATACTTAAATCAACGGATAATTATAGTAAATCAAGTGAAAGTAATTAATTCGTTATGCTGTTTACGGTTTATCCATAATAAATAATTCAACAAACATGCAAAATGCAGGTCTATATGTATATGTATACACTCATTTGTTTTCATATAAGGCTACGTGAGTAAACGAGTGCGGCTACCTTGTTTAGTATGCCTTGTACACATTTAAAATACACACAACGCATGGCGCTCACAATCAATTTCTGTCTATCTGGCAACGCTCCAAGCACACAGCGCTCAGCTACCAATAGCATCCACCTTTCCAAATTGAGTCACTCAACTTGAGTGCAGTTAACACGTTCCACAATCAAGAAGCAGCACAACCAGCAATGTTTTTCAACATGAGTCTTTCGATTGGTCTTAATTTGTGTTTGTGCCGTTGACGCTGTCGGAACGTTTTAAAATTAAACGCGCTACGTACAAAATTAGCTTACTACAAATAAATCCAACTCCAATATTCAAATTTTATATTCAAATTTAAATTGAACGTATTCTAGTACAGTTTTTAATAACAAATTAAACAACAACAAATATAATCAACATGTTCAGCTCACTTACAGGTAAAATGAAGCTCCAGCTGTGAAAGTTTCGTTCGAATTGAAAAATCTAGTGACATTTCTTATACTATATGTATTCCCATTGATCAATTAAGTATGCAAAGTGTGGTATGTGGCAATGTGGCATGACATATAAAACAACAACAAGAATAACAACAATATCAAAAATCGAAGAAATAAAAGAAACAAATTAACTGTGAGGACCTTGAGGGTTTTTAATACAACCTATGACCATATTGCAGGATTCTTATGGAATTACATCATCGTCGAAAACAGTAGCTATATAAAATAAAGGAGTAGTAGCAATAAGTAGACAAAGTTAATTGTCGGTTACTGTTACTACAACTTATAACGCTGCTTGAGGATGATGATGATACGTCAGCGTCAGCCAATTATGGCGCAGTACTAGCGTTCTTATGTACTTATATACAGAACAAGCAGTTGTTCTTCTCGATACAACCCACACCCAAGATGATGCGATGACTATACATACATACATACAATGTATGCGTATATAAATTTAGATCTATCCCATTAATACATACGTATGTCTAGTAAAAATACTTTTATACATATTTATGTTTCTTTTTTTTGTGATATTTGTTTTGTGTTGTTTGCTCCCTGAACATATTGAAATTTTCTGCGAATTTTTTTTGTGTTTAAATTGAAAATTTATATTCGGTCTTTGATGTATTTTAGAGTTCCGTCCATAAATGTAACCTGTTCTTGCCCCTAAAAATAAATGACTCTATTTCCGTTACTTAAAATTCTTCAGAGTTAGTTTATGTTTTTTTTGTTGTTGTGTTTTCTTGCCTTAAAACGATTGCAGCGAAACTTTGTAGCATATTCATTTAATATGGTGAAATATGTATTTAAAATTTATATATATTCTCTGTTTCAACTTAATGCAAACAGATGCTTCGAAATGTAAGTAAAATCGTTGTTTATTGTAAATATAAGCAAACATTTGGCAAGTCCTGTAGAAATTTCACAAACGTAGCTACACTGAAAAAACTCAACTTAAATTGTTAAAATCATTGAAACCTGTTATTTAAAGTATGTACGAATTTATGTACAAGTAAAAAATTCCAAAAAAGTTTTTAATACTTCTACTTTTTGTATGACTATTTTTATTAGTTTGTATTTTCAATCTTATAAATAGCATGCATTCTCACTTTCAGTAATTAAGTAAACAAAACCTTTTTCATTGACTTTATAAAATTGATTTAGTTAATATGGTTCCTGCACTGAAAAAATGAATCAAGATTTTCCACCTTGAATCAACACTTATCGGTCTTATTTCTAGCGTAACGACGAAAAATCTTGAATTAAGTTGAAAACATTCCTAACTTTTAAGATCGTGCATTCTTAAATTTAGAACGTTTTGAGAATGAAAGGTACTTATTTTAAAATTGTTAATTCTGGACAAACTCAAAGTAAGATTTAAGTGAACTTAGAAATAAGATGTTGGATCTTGATATCTTAGGATTATTAATTCTTGATTTAAGAATCAAAATTCTTCGAATTTAAGATCTGACAATCTGAAAATAAGAATAAGCCCACTGACAATCTCAAAATAAGATGTAAAATCTTCTTTAAAGATCTATGATATGTTGAAAGCATCTTGCCTTGCAAGAATAAAAATCATCAAAATAAGATAAACCCAATCTTGATTAAAATTAAATCAGATCATAAATAATTTTTATATTCTTATTTTTTATTTTTATCTTAACCTAAGGATTATATAACAGAGTTTGCCGATAGTACAGAATTTAAAAACTTCGGCTCAGTGATTAAAAGATGACTTTTACCGGGATTTTTTTTTTTTTTTTTTTTTTTTTTTTTTTTTTTTTTTTTTTTTTTAATTTTTAATCTTAAAAAATTTTTTTTTTTTTTTTTTTTTTTTTCCGTACTAAAATAAACCTTTGCACCTTTATGCTTTGATTCAAACCTTATACTTCAGAGATACTTTAATGGTCCACATTTTTGTATTGCAGTTGAATAGTGCACTAGAAAATGGTGTTTTGGTTTCAATGCAACATACAAATCCACAAGTTTTTCTAAATTTACCAAGTCGCTATTTTCATAAGCTGGTCTATGAATTAATTCAATAATACCTAATAAAATCAAGAGTAATTGCCAGTCAAGAAATGAACAAAACTACTTATTTCACTAGCACTCATTTTCAAATAAAAGTTTTTTAATCGTTTTAAATTTATTGGAGTGGACATATTTCGAATTTCTGTCCCTCCATATTGAAACAAATTTTTCTACAATTTATATCATCAATTGAACAAACTTGATTTTTAATAACTACATGTACCATCATATTCATCATGCATAAAATCAAAGCATAAGTTTTTAGAAACTTCAAAAAAATACAAGTCATTAAATATACATACATATGTATAAATACATTACACACGTGCACAAAAAAGTATGAATCAAGATTTTTATTCTTGTTATAAGAATGTTTGCTACTTATTAAATTAACAAGTTCGTTTCAGCATTATTATAAGACTTTTTAATGTTGGATCAAGAATTATATTCTTATATTTAGAACGTTTAGTACTTTAATAAAATTAGAAAGTTTCAAGAACGTTTTAGACTTGTTTTGAGATTTTGAAAGAAAATTAATACTCAATTCAAGAATGTTTCGGATTGAACCAAGATTTTTAATCTTTAATTGCTCATTAAGTTCGTTTTAAACTTAATTTAAGATATCTTAAGTATAAAACGTACTTAAATATTTCAAGTACGAATCGGGATAGTTCTAGATTAAAAATTTTTAAATTACGGCTGTTTTTTATCTTTGCGTCGTTTAGGAGTTTGCTCTCTTTGAGCTGGTTAAGGAGTATCATCTCCTTGGGCTGGTGCAGGAGTGTCATCTCCTGCGGCTGGTGCAGGAGTATCATCTCCTGCGGCTGGTGCAGGAGTATCATCTCCTCCGGCTGGTGCAGGAGTATCATCTCCTTGGGCTGGTGCAGGAGTATCAGCTCCTGCAGCTGGTGCAGGAGAATCATCTCTTTGGGCTGGTCCTGGAGTTTCATCTCCTTGGGCTGGTGCAGGAGTTTCATCTCCTCCGGCTGGTGCAGGAGTATCATCTCCTCCGGCTGGTGCAGGAGTATCATCTCCTTGGGCTGGTGCAGGAGTATCTCCCTCCTTGGCTGGTGCAGGAGTATCTCCTTCCTTGGCTGGTGCAGGAGTATCTCCTTCCTTGGCTGGTGCGGGAGTTGCTTCTCTACCCAAAGGTGGTGCTACTTGTTCCATTTTTTCAACTGTTTCTGTGTTTGAGGTCTCACCTTGTTTTGTATCTTTTGATGCGGTCTTATCGTTCTCCTTAGGTGTCTCCCCAGTGGTTTCGCCAGGTGTACCCTCTTTTGATGTTTTTGTCGTATTGGTTTCCTTTGACTCTCCAACTTCCGCTGAATTTGTATCATCAGCCGGCCGTGAATCGCTTTCCACACTTTCCTGATTGCTCCCTTTTTCACCGTTACCAGCTTCATTTTTGGCCGTATCATGATGGAAATGATGCAAATGCTCGTGACTATGATGCTGATTATCCGTTTCATCTGCCGTTGGCTGCGCGCACTTTACCTCATTTTGTTGACACACAAAGTACTGCTCCTCCATGCAATTATCATCAGTTACGGTCGTACTATTCTGTCGCAATCGTATCTCTAGACAATCATCTAAATTGGAACGATGCGTTGCCTCGATGGCTGCGATTCCTCCTAAATAGCGAACAGGACGCCCTGTGCTGATATAGGTAAAACGACCCTCTGCCTGAAGATCATTGCCACCAAACCAATAGTCCTCCATGTTACCACTTGCTTTGAGGAATTTAAGAACTGCATTAAAATCCTGTTCATTGGCCAGGTCGGCAAGATTTAGATTCTTGCGCAGGCAATTATTCTGCGCCCCAAACCAGTTCATCTGAAAAAGAATAAAGTAACTCTTAATACTTAATACTTGCAAGTTTTACGACCCACCTTTTTGCCTGCAAAATAATAGCATTTTCCGTTAAGCTGTCTTAAAAACTTCTTGCCACATGGGCCCAAATCTGGGCCTTTGGGTCCTTTGGCACGCTTGAGACCCTTTGATGAGAGCACATCATTTGGATATACTGCAATCAGGGTAAATATCACAATTTGCAGTAACCTCATGTCTGCAGGAGCCTTTCTGCAATAACTGTGCATATTTTCCATTTTCTTTCTATTTATACATTCTATACTCCGTGAACACAAACATTATAAATGGCCCATTACAGTATCTGTACAGATATTGCAATGAGTTTTTACATCTTTTGTGAACGAATCAATTAATTTTCATTAGTTGCGGTCGGTCCATTTAACTATTTGAATAATTTTGTGGGTCAGTTAAAAGAAACTGTTTACATTTTCATAAGCATAAAATACCATGAAACATGGAAGTTAAAAAAAAAACGTGCAAACGTTTGGTTCTATTTTCTGAAAAGCAAATAACACTTATTTAAATTCTTTCTCTCTGATTTTTCTAAAGAATGTTATCCTCAATGGCCTTATAGCTTAACAGTATCACAAAATAGTCAGAATCTTTTGACATTTCCAACCATGATGTCAAATTGCCTAACGAAAAGTCGTAAGGAAATCTTATAAGATTTCTAGAAGCATTACCATGCTATAAAATTTTAAAAAATAAATGTTTCTAGGTTTAAAGGAATCTATCTTCAGCTTGAGCCCTTTATTAACTTACATCATGATTGATCTGTTACTTCAACTTGTTATACATCAAATAAAAATAGTTTTTTCTTATTGTATTTTATTTGGTTTATTTTGTATACACTTAACACTTGATTCATTCAATTGGGCGTTCATCTGCTTGTGCTGCTGGTGTTGTTTCTTCATTCTTTTCTTCACCTTCAGTTGGACTTTCTCCAACTGCAGGTGTGGTTTCTCCAACCTCAGTTTGAGCGACTGCCGCCTCAGCATTGGTTTTTGCTCCATCAGCTGTTGTTACTGCCTCCTCAGCTTTGGTTTCTGCTCCCTCAGCTGTAGTGACTGCCTCCCCAGCTTGAGAGACTGCCGCCTCAGCTTTGGTTTCTGCTCCCTCAGCTGTAGTGACTGCCTCCTCAGCTGGAGTGGCTGCCCCCTCAGCTGTGGTTTCTTCTCCGGCAGCTGGAGTGACTGCTCCTTCAGCTGGAGTAACTGCCTCCTCAGCTGGAGTGGCTGCCCCCTCAGCTGTGGTTTCTTCTCCATCAGCTGGAGTGACTGCTCCTTCAGCTGGAGTAACTGCCTCCTCAGCCAGTTGGCGACCCACACCCGTCGCTTCACCTTCTTGCTCTGGAGCTCCTGCCTCCTCGGATTCATTCTGTTCACCCTCTTGGGGTGCACTGTCGAATGGCGATGGCGTCTGATCTTCATCCACTACTTCCTCGCTGGGCTCCCCAATATCGTGGTGGAAGTGATGCAGATGCTCGTGACTGTGATGACGTGGCTTATTACTGCCACCTGATTCACAGTATCTCTCCGAGCAAATGAAATACTGTCGCTCCAAGCAATTGTCATCGGCTACAACGGATATATTGTTGCGTATGCGCACCTCTAAACAATCATCGCATTCGGAATGCTCCGCTGGTTCCACAATGCTAAAGTTGCTAAAATAGCGCACCAAACGTCCGTTGCTAATGTATTGAAAGCGTCCCTCGGTCTGGAGATCATTAGCACCGAACCAGAAGTCCTCTGTGTTGCCCTTGGAGCTGAGAAAGTCAATGGCTCCATTAAAATCTCGTGGGTTGGACAAATCAGCCAACGTGAGGCCTTTGCGCAGGCAATTGTTAAGAGCGCCGAACCAGTTCAACTGCGAGTACAGAAGACGGGAAAGAGTGTAAAACAGAAGAGTTTTTTTTTATATTTTTATATACTTTTTGAACCATGTTCAACTTGGCTTACCTTTTTTACGGAAAAGTAATAACACTTGCCATTGATACGTCTCAAATAGCGGCGTGGGCAGCCTTTGGCCGAGGTTAAAAGCTGCTCCCTGGCCAGGACACTCAGCACCGCAATGATGACAATTATAAAATGTTTCATCTCTCCTCTTGTCTTCAATTGGTCAATGCAGCATTGTGTGCTCCAATGCAGCTCGCTCCTGTACTTATATCCTCTCCTTGCGTGCAATCTTATGAAAATCCATTAACCATGACCATGCGCACCTTATCACGTTGCAGGCATTTCCAAATGATCATCAGACTTAATTCAATTAGTCTTGCCACCAACAGCATGACTCCAGACAGCGAGCAAACGAGCGTTCCGAAAGATTGCGGAACAACACTTGAGGCTCTGAGGCATTCGTTTAATTTGGTCAGTCAGTCAGTCTGATGGCATCGCTCGGTGGGTTTATGGGTCAGGTTTGGGGTTATGCATTTAATTGTACACTTGATTGTGCGCCTGTTCAGTATGGTGCTTCGGTGAGGGCTACACTTGAAAAAAATTAAGCACTAGCTAGAGAAATTCTATGGTCATAGCTGTTTGTTTTTTTTTACAAAACTAACATAGAGATTGTATATTTGAATCGAATATCTTTCGAATTGAAAACCCTTAACTCTATATTTTAAGTACATAAAATGCTTTGCCCTTGTAAGACTTGTGTGTGCTATATATTTTTATTGATTTACCTTTTCGTTTGGTGCAAATGACATCATTCTTGCCCTTTTACAGGACTTAAATAACAACTAGAGCTTTTTGGGCTCGTTGCCAAGTTATTCGTCATTTTGACCAGCCAAACAATCTACAGTCAACATTCAAGTCAGTCGCAATTTGTCTGTTATTGACCTTCGACAATGAGTTAAGTTTCAGCTAAACAAATTTCTTGGGTGTGCAAAATTTCTCTCAGCACGATTCCTTATGCCGATGGCTGCTCAAACTATACGTTTGTTTGTGTTCTATCTCTATACATATATATGTACATACAATTATGACATCATCAGCAGCAGCATCTGAAGCGGTTCATCGATTTGTAGTAGCTAAAAAGAATTACACAAAAAAATCAGTGTTGAAATACCTAGCCGGCTTTTCTGTGTGTGTTTTTGATTAGTGTGGAACGTAAGTTTGTTGTTATGAACTCAAACTGGCTTTTGGCTTACTCATAGATTGAGAAAAACCTATACATATGACCAAAAGATACATTTGTATCTGTAGTTGTATTTCTATAGATATACCCGTTTGTTGCGCTTGAGTTCAGTTGGTCTTGAGTACAGGTTTTTATATGTATTGTTTTGTTGCTTTTTTTTTTTGTTAAGCGCTTCTGCGCATTATCTATATGTATACAGTAGATATAGATGAACAACATTCAACAGCTGTGAGTCTCTCTTAGCTTGATTTCTCTCTAATTCTCTGATTCTCTACTTCGACTCTATGGCTTATTGTTCTACTTTATGGCCACATTGTGGCATTCTACAAAGTTTTTTACCTGACCACAGCATGACACAGCATTCAAACATATCTGACAATCTGCGTCGTACATACTACGCAAATGGTAAGAAAGCCACTTGTTTCTTCATGATATATTAGTATTAGCATGAGTCTTGAATTAAGTAAGAATTCTATCTTAGTTTTGGGTTCACCACATGGTTTCTATTCTATTTTTACCTAAATGCATGCTAAATGCAAATTTGTTTTGTTAGCAGCTATTTGTTTGTATACAATATAAATTTGTTGAGAATGAAACGTCGATGAAGGTTAAGTTTAAGAATCGAAATAGATTATATATACTTGACTTATTCAGGTTAATACATAAACTTTCTTATCTTTATTAGCTCCTCCTGTTTTGTTGAATATAAATAACGTTTTATTTGTAAAACAACAAATAATTGCAGAGCAAATATTTAAGCTTCCCTTACAAATCTGTTTGGTTTGAGATTTCATAGCAAGCAGCTCAAATGCAACATTATTTCCCAAAAAATACAAAACATGTGTTTATCATTTGCTAACACTTTGAGGTATATTATCATGTTTTTTCTGCGTCTCAAAAAACTTTTATTAATTTAAATTTTTTTAACGCCAAATCGATATTAACGGTATTGATTGATATTGTTATTTTTTGTTTAAGTTCGTTCTAAATTTAAATATGCTTTTAGTTTTTGAATATGAATAAACATCAAGCGCAAGAAGAAAGCGCGAATAAAAGTGCTGAAAACTATTAAAACAAAATACCATGCTCTGCCATTTATGACATCACATACTGTAAATTATTCAAATATTTGCGCATTGTTTACTTTATATGCATAATGGCACTCACATTCACTCACCCACAGACACACACACACAGTTCGTTTGGTATGCCATTTAGAATAGTGCTATATAGCTCGAATATTGGCGGATAGAGCAGATTGCCGCTGTGGCTTTTAATGGCACAATGTTTCTATTTGAGTGAACGCACACGTCATTTTATGGGAATGCAGCAGCTGAGCACTTTTATACTACAAATATATAAATGAACGTACAGTGTGCTTCCGACGTTCATATTAGATTATTATGATAATTATTATTTCTTTTTTTTTTTGCTCTATATATTTATAAAGTGTAGAAAAAAATGGAGATGATTGCATTTTTTTTTATTTTTAATTAGATTTAAATTTAGTGTAGGTGTAGATAAGTCTGACAGACTCTTAATCAATATAACCTCAACGAACTCAGAGATTATAAGAATTAGATAAAGGAAATTTGTCACGAAAGTTCGAATAGATAGTTTAATTGATACGCAAAACAGTTTTATAAACAATGTTGTTTATTATACTCACTGTACTTAAAGATTATCAGAAATCTTCTTACAAAATTTGGTATGTAAGCTCTGTCATAACAAAGTAAGTAGTGATTAGCTTAAACCTTTATAATATACAATTTTTTATACATATTTCGGCATGTTTTACTTTAACAGGGTATTCTTATAGTCTAGCACATGCACAGCAAACATTTACTTGTTGATTTTCTACAATATATAGTATCTAATACGTTTTAAATTTGTTGTTTGCCGCCTCCGAATTGAGCGCCACAAATTGCGCAGTATTAAATTATTCTCTATGTTTTTTATTACAACGATCTATGTAAGTGTAACTGTCACCCGTGAAAGAAAAATCAGTCATGGCATGGCAATTACGATCTGATTAGTTCATGCTCGTTGGATGCATTTTGTTGTTTATGTTTCGGCAATTAATCATAGACTCGGAAATTTTTTAAACATCATTTTTGCGATCGATAAGCTAAGCTTTGTTTGATTAAAATCAAACTATAAATTATGTTCGATGCCGTGCACATCATTCAGTTTGATTTTTAAAGCTTAGCAATAATAATGTTCCCCAGCCATCATCAGCCAAAAAGTGATGAGCTTTACTTAATTAAGTGTTAAAGTGGTATTAAAATAAATATGTTTTCTATTTAACAGCTTCGTTGAAGAGCTTCGGCGACAAGACGACCAATCTGTTTAGCAAGAAAAAGGATGAGGCCGAGAAGTTGGCCAACGACAAAGCTGTCGAGGCACAAAAGATAGCCGAGGAGCAGGCTAAGAAGGTGGGACAATCTGTTCAGCAGACCAGAGGCGAAGCTGAGCAGTTGGCTGCAAGCACAGGTTACTACACTTTAAGAAATTGATGTCAAACTAGCATTTGCAACGTTGCCAACAAAAGGATTTTCTAAAAACAATTCTTAAAACTGTTGAGAATAAATAATCTAAAATATCCTTAGCTTTATTGATTTTAAGGCAATTATCTATAATTTAGTTCACACTTAAACTTCAACTTAAAAATGTCTCAAGTTTTGTTACCTTCAGTTCTGTTACTTACTCACCTAATATTCCCAACTTTTCAGCCAAGGACGCTGCTGCTCTGGCTGCTGCTGAGGCACAAAAGGCTGGCCAGGCAATTGATCAGGGCGTTAGTCGTGCTGCCGGCGCTGTTAATCAGACCAAACAGGCTGTCGATAATACTGTTAGTCAGGCTGCCACAGCAGTGCAGAACTCAAAGCAAGTGGCTGCCAATGTGGCAGAAGCATCGCAACGTGCCGCTGCCAATGCCGTCGATCAGACCAAGAAGGCGGCCAATGAGGCAATCAACAAGAGCGTCAAGGCAGCCGAAACCGTGGCCGATCAGAAGCTCAAGGAGGCCGAGGGTGCCATCGATGGAGCCATGAAGCAGACCAGCCAAGCTGTCGATCAAAAGCTGCACGAGGCAAACCAGTATGTGGATCAGAAGCGCGAGGGACTCGAGAAGAATGTCCAGGAGATGGCAACGCATGCACAGGATAGCGCTGGACAGCAGGCTACACAGCTGCTGGGCAAACTGCATCTGGGACAGAAGTAGATAACAACAACTGCTTTCCAAACCCCAAAAAAAAATCCCTATCCTCTTAAAAAGTTAAACTAAACGTAAATAATTTCATATGTGTGTATTGAAATGCTTTAAAAGAAAAAAGAAATGAAGAAAATAAGAAAAATGAAATTTGCTTCAATGTAACAAGTGCCAGTAATGTGATTGCTAAATATTAAATCAATAATGTAAACTCTATGTATTTTTGGATTTTTTATATATGTATGTATATGTAAATCCATTTTTGTTGACTATTTTGCAAAGCAGCTTTTGATATTTTTATATGAAGAGCAAAATTTGTGCACTTTTCTATACCAACAACAATAATAACAATTATGTTTTGATACGAATTTGTTACTTTGAAGCATTTAATATATATATATTTATTATTTTAAATGATTGAAATTAAAAGTGAGCTATGCTTTTAATAAGTATATATATATAAACATTAATATATTCAGTTTTATGTAAAAATTTATAGCTAAGTACTTTTAACTTTTGCACAATAAATTACAAAACTATGTGTTTTTATTATGTAGATGAAATGTGTGCTTAAAATTAATAAAAGTTATTTAAAGTGAAAGTTATTGGTATTCATACTAAACATCAATAAAAGATTCTATTTTTCAAAAGCTTTTCTGTAACGTTTTAAAATTCAAGTTACTTTGCGTACAGGTTTGTGTCTGTGCTAAGCAAACGCTATAAAAAGCTGTATAGTTCACAACATGAGTACGAGATGGCGCTAATCTTACAGGGTGCCACAAGTTAAACGAATTTTAATGCAGAGTTTAAATTGAAATTTAAAATTGTGATTATTTACGCTACAAAATATAGTAAAATATAATTACTAATATGTACTAGTTGAAGGACTCTAGAAAGCTTATTAGCTCAACTGTTTTTAACAAGTGTTCGTGGTCAACAAAATTTACAAAATAAGTTCAGGTATATAAAACTTTCACACAAAAGATGCAAAAGTTATACAAAATCTATACAATGAACTATTGTCAGCAATACTTTGTTTTTGATGCAAGGTTTTTCAACAGCATGTTAACATTTCTGTGGCCAAAACTAGTTTGAGCTTTTAATTATGGTCGAATTTGTTTTGTTAGCTGCAACTGACTTTCTCCTATTTAAAGTTTAACAATTTAAATTGGCCAAAGGAACATATAATGCAAAAAGTGAATCCAAACATAAATACTGTAAATATACTACATATATATGTTTGTATATTGGCAAAGTGCTGACAAAATTTATGTAAAAGCGATTTTTAATTTCAGATAAAGTTCGCTCTTGGCTCTTGATTATACCTGTCCTTGGCTGTCCTTTTGGACCAATAGCAGCTAACTCTTTGGCCTCTTTGTGTTTGAATGATAAATGCATTGGCAGTCTAAAACTAGTCCTAGCTGAACTGGAAATTTATGCGGCTCGACTAAATGTCATAGCAATTAGTTAGTCGCCTGTCGCATGCAAGTGAAAATGCAAGCATAAAAAAAATCCAAATAACAAAACCAGTTGATTTAAATATAAATGTTGTTAAGCTGCGATGCACAGGAGAAAAAACAAAAATTTATATATATATATGCAAACATACTTATGTACATACTTACATATAAGAAAAATCACGCAACGAGCGATGGCAACGACACCTGGCGATTAATTAAAATAACTGTTTATCAACACGAATTAATCATGTTTAAACATGCGCACAGCTCTCGCCCGTGCGACCGCATACAAAATGGCGTGCAAGTGCCGTTTGGGTCATGTTAGCTTTACTGTTTCGGCAGAAGAGGTGGGGCAGGGAGAGAAGCATAAACAAGACTTAAAACTCACGCGTGTATTTTAAAAATGGCCATGTGTAAAGTTTAAATGTTTTTGTTTAATAATAATTATTATTTGATAGTTGCTTGCCAAGCTAAATAAATTGGGTTCGAATATAATGAATTCAAAATTTTATTTCCTAACATTAAAAATGGCATTTCCTGTTTTTCAGAACACTCCTTTTTATGCAACTCGACGAGTTAATCTCAAAAATATGCCTAAGGGCGTTACATTTATCTCAAAAAACTTTAATGCGGCTTGTGTGTGCAATTAAGTGTGTTTATAACGAATACCATATCATATTAGCCCTGCCACAAATACGATTACATTTGGCAAAACTTTGAAAATGACAGCCGCGTTTTGAAAGCATAGCCTTTGGGCATTTTGGTCCGCACAAGTCTCGGCCAATTTCAAAAACATTTTGTCACGCAGCCGCTATTAGCCACGAGCTCAATGAAGCCTTACAAGCTGGGGCTGCATGCAAAGAGTTACAAAAAGCCAAACCGAATGCGTTGTAATTGTCAGCTGACATTGTGGACATGTGTCGAGCAAATGCCAATAGAGATGGATAAAATGGAAGCTGGCGTTAACTTAACAGTGAATACTGGTGCGTGTCGGTCGGGTAGACAAAAAAGACTTTTGCTACATGTTGCCATTGCAATTTATTTGAAACGTTGTGTGGTATTTAAATTTACAACAACTTTAAGTTTTCTACATCCTTTGTTCAACCAAATTATTGGTAAATCAGCTTCTCACTAATATATCAAATATTATTCTCAAGGACAAATAAACGTTTCCCAAATAATTGTTTGAATAGCCATTGATGCTGCTTATGGTCTGTTGCCGATGTGTTAGCCATTAATTTATGGGTCTGCTAAATGTCAAAGCTTCATTAATAAACCTGAAGATGCTGGCACAAGACTAAAACCTAACCTTCTTGCTATTGATGATGTTGTTGTTGTTACCTGACGGCTTATGAGCATTGTGTAGTTAGTGATAGTGTCATCAATTGTCTGTGCTGTCCTGAGTGAGTGTCCTGGTCGTCCTGCTTCTGTCCTGGGCAATTAGCGGCGCTCGAGCAGCTCCTTGACTGAGCGTGACAATTGGGCATGCCAGCGATTTATGGTTGATGAGAGTTTGATAAGTTGCTGCCAAAGGACCCCACGTAACCAATAAGTCCTGAGTTCTGGTTGAACATCAAAGCTGCATTTAAAGCAGCTACGCTTAGCTGCTTAACCGTTAAGCCGTTTTGCTTCATCCAACAACAATGTTACAAAAATAAATTGAGCACTGCGATTGCCGGCAATCGTCCTTTAACTCGCTTGCACAAAATTCAATTACTTCCCGTTGGCTATTACTGCCGCACGGTTGCCAATATAAACATACTTATATATACATTTAAATGTATATATACTATATGTATATTAAGAATGTTCTAAGGGAGGGCAGAAAGGGTGCATTGAAATTGCATTTAGGCAACCGTTGCGCCAACTGTGCACGCGTTTTATGCGACTTCTGCAAAATTGGTATAGCCATGCCGAGTGGCTAAAATGAGGTGACAGAGGGGCAGAAAGGCAGATATCTTGTCGGCAAGGTGTGCAAAATTGCAGAGTATTTGGAGGTAAATTCAAGGCGGTGCTACAGATTGAAGTTTGCTGAAGAATTTTGTATTTTAAAGATAATAACAATTATTTGAATGGAATAACAAAGGAAATGAGATGTTTTGCAAATATATCAAAACAATTTTATAATACAATGCTGGTACAACTATTTGTTAAAAACATTCATAAAAATTTAGTTCATTATGATTTTCAACAGCTTCTTCTCTGCTTATTATCGATTTTATATTCTTCACAACAAAGTTTTAATAGAGTATTTCGAACACATGCAAATGCTTATTTATGCTTGAAACACATTACTTTGGACTATTGTTCCCCAAAACACATAATCACACAAACATATGAATAGAGTGTGTGTGACAGGCACATCTGGAAACCTGCAGCTAATAGCATTTTGTTTACTTTATTTGCTTGCAACTGAATCCCTGCCATGAAAATGGACAAAACTCCGAATGAAGGAGTTGCATAGCAAGGAGTAGAGGGTGTAGAAGAAGCAGACGTAGCAGCTTTCAGCTTAAGACGCATTCAACATGCCAATGCCAAAGACAAGCTTTAACCACCTATGTCCCACCAGGCTTGCCCCGCCTGGTGGCCCAGCTGTGTGCATAATTGAAATCCCGTATTTTGGCTGGCAAATGTGAAGGACCCAAAATCAAATGTTGTTTGCGCAACAAAGTTTTTAAGCGTTGGCCATTCAAACAAAAAAAAAAAAAAGACCAAAACAAACAGAAAGGTACAACGGTTGTTTTCGAAATGGCATCCACACGGCCCACGGCGCCGGCGCATGTGCATGTGGAATGCATTCAGTGAAGTCGATTCTTAAGCACTTGTCGCACACAAAATTCGCTGTAGTACGACGTCGGCTAGCAGAACGAACAAACGTTGGAGCGCGTCGCTCTGTTCACTACCTAACGGTATTTCAAATAACGGAAAAAGCGCGTATAAAACTATTCGTGCTTGCTAAAACTAACAGTATAATTGATTTCACACAGGCCGCGCGGAGCTCCAAAAGCAAATAGAAAATGCAAAAAATTGTTTCATGCTATTAGCCGGCTCTATTGTTGATTGATATTTGCGTGTGTCTGTGTATTTCTTAGCACGCTTGTGTGCGTTCAAGTTTTGATTGAAGCGCGCGCGTGAATAGTTTTGTGAATAGTTTTCTGTGTGCAATCAGATAATTGACAGGCAGCCTGCTGCTCCTACTTTTGTTTCTCAGTATGTGGTAGTTAATTGCTCTAAGCTGGTAAGTGAATTGAGGCAAATAAAAGCCGAAATAATTGTGTTTTATATAAAAAGTTCTTAAGTGTTTTCAACCAAGTAAGAAAAGAGTTTTTGTCTATTGACTTTTAAGTGATGATGTAGACTCAGAAAATATATACAATATTCAAATTGTATGTGCAAGTATGATAACCTTAGAATACTTTTTTTAATTTAAGATTTATATAGAAATATATTTTTTAAGTCTGATTTTATTTTAAGACTAGTGGACCCCGACTACGCGTTGCTGTAGTGCTTTTTGAACACACGATATTCTCGTTGATGGTCTATTTCAGTTCTCAAATGTTCACTTGATTGCTTTGCTTTCGATGCTTTTCTCACGATTTTTTTGGAGACATTTAGAAAAATTTAAAAAATTCAATATTAAAAACTCTTTAATAAAAAGTGGGCGTAAAAGATGGGCAAATTTTATGCAACAAACCATCCCGGGCACGATCACAGTAACTTACCAAAATTTCATCAAAATCGGTTTAGCGGTTTCAGAGTCTATAAGCCTTAAATCCACACAAAAACAAGCTCACATTGCCTTTCATATAGTACATATACATATATAGAAGATAATTTTGTTATTCTATTTTTTTCCAAGTGCACAAAAACACGTTAATTGGCCTTGAAATCACTCAGTGAGAAATTTGGCCAGTGATTCCCTTTTGGAAGATCCTTTCAATAGCTACTGCCATTTCGGCTCTAGTCGGTTTAATTTCACAATTCATTTCATGTCAAACGGCATGTCAAAGACTTTGTCTTCATTCCTCTACTTTGTCTGCAACCCTCCCCTCCACCCCTCCCACCATGCATAAAACCAAAAAGATCTCGCTGTCAAGACATTTGAATTTGATGTATTAACTGTTTGCCTTTGGCTCGCATTGTCCTCGTTTCTTAGCAAAGAGAAACCCGAAACTCTCAAAAAAAAATCTAGACACTTTAAGCTTCATGATTGACACATTTAGTACGTCTGTTGTGTGGCAACTCTAGACGCATCTACTATACTGCCTTTAAATTGGGTGCTTCGGATGAGTGTTAAAAAAGTGGCAAGTTAAGTGCTGATTAACTTAAAGTACACGACTTTATCAGTGCTACTTACAAGCTTACGCAAAATTATAGGCACTTGTTAAATATATTTTGTGCATGCACATTTATTTTGTCTGTGATTTTCTTTTGTCTGTGTAAAGAAATTCTTGAGGTTATTGCGAAAAAATTTAAAAAGTTTCGGCAACTTTATTAATTCATTAATATCTTAAAAGATTTTATGTGTACTTTGAAAAGTACCAAGAGACGAGACATTTTGAAAAATATATATATTGCGAGCATGCTGGATAAGCTTGTTATTTTTGTAGAATATTTTGTTTTGCTGTTTTCAAAATGCTGTAAAAGTTAACTCGTGTAAGTGTACATTTTTGATTATCTTGTTTTTAACTCTATGCCTTGGAGAAAAAAAAATATTTGAATTAAATTTTTAGCTAAACCTTAGTATTATAGTAAAATGAAAATGTCGCTTTTAATGTACATCATTCTTATTTATGTTATTGCCATTAAGTTAACAGGAAATTTGAATATTGAATAATGGTGACATTTTCGGATTAAAATTTTAACATGAATTTTAGTCCAAGATCACGATACCAACTTTGAATGTAGTTTTATGCTTATCGAAAGTATTGTGTTGAAAATCGATTCAGACTTAACAAAGTTGTGATAATTGGTTATGTTTAGAAGTTAAGAACAATATTTTATGTAAAATGCGTTTTGTGTAAAACTTAGACTTTTAAATGCGGTATTAATTTACAGTCATCAAAACGATTTGTTTCTGAATATTATTTTCTATTGCAGCTGCTGTAAAGTAATAATTGATATATTAAATACCCATTAAACTCAATATAGCCCCTATTTAGAGAATACAATACGCTCATATTTCAATTGGCTAGTAAATTGCTCTTAAGTAGCGTTAACACACTATGCAATTTGTACGGCCTTAGAGTTGAGTTGATGAAGGGCCACTAATTATCAATAATCCGTTTTAGCTTGGGCGAGAGGAAATGGCCAGCAAATGGCAAATTAATTTCTGCTATAACACATACATATAGGGCCGGAAATGTTAATTAGGCAACGTTGAGCTCTCTGGACTTTTGTTATTACAATTATGCAAATCACTTTCTTTCCCTTCCCCATCCCCTTCCATTAACTTAAACTCTCAAACACTTCCAATGGCAAATTATATTAAACATGAAACTGCCTTTTCATTCGCCTATCCTACTTACGGCTAATTGAGCTTATGGCCTTAAGCCGAAGCGAAAGGCTATAAACATACATCTAAACATAAGCCAATGTGAAGTACTAAGAATTC
Source organism: Scaptomyza montana (assembly GCA_018904305.1). Classification (NCBI taxonomy): domain Eukaryota; kingdom Metazoa; phylum Arthropoda; class Insecta; order Diptera; family Drosophilidae; genus Scaptomyza; species Scaptomyza montana. Next base: position 1,802,712 of record JAEIGR010000017.1, on the reverse strand, counting down.
TTCAAACATTTGCCTACCTCACCAGAAAAAAAAAATGAACTGGAGCAAAGCTGGCATTTCTTGCAAGTTTGCGCCGCAACGCCTTCATATTTTTTTCGGGGGGTTGCTTATTCTTTTTTTTGGTCGGACTTTTCTGGCTTTACTTTTGCTGACTGCTATTTTATGGTAGCCATTAAAGGAAATTGAATATAATTTTGTTCTCTAAGCTCTTCCATAAACTTGCCAAGTGCCTGGAGTTGCTGTTTGCAGTTTTTTTCTGCTCATTTTATTTTGTGTATGATTTTCATATTTTATTAAGTTCACGCCAGGCCAGTCGAGCCTAAGTGGGCTTAGTTCTAATGGTAGTGAGTGCTGCAGTTCTTAATGGAGCGTGTTTGATACGTAAATAAAACAAAAATATAAAATACGCACAGTTAAAATTATGTGAGCAATTCTGGCTTCTCATAATTTTCCAACAGAAAGAAGTGATTAAATATTGTGATATTTAAGTCTAAAAGAGTTTTTGCTATTAAAGCTGACGAAAAACCTTTATAGTTAACTTTTCATACGACTAAAGTCGTGTCATGAATTATAAAGAGACGCATTCCAACTTTCTTTGTTTGCCTATAGAGATGGTTACGAAATTTCTGCTGTAAAAACCTTGAGAAGTCACCGTTGACCCTTTGGAAAAGTACTAACTAACTGACACCCACGTACAAATGACTGATTAATGTTTTTGGTGTCGGATAAGCTTACACTTTTTTGGTATGCAATCTTTGGAATTTGGGTCAGAAATTCAGAAAGATTTGTTTTAGCGGGCCTCAACTCAACCCAAACTGAATCTATTTTATTCACATATGTAGCTGGAATATGCATACTTACTGTTAACAACAACAGCAGCCCTTTCTTGGCCCACTTTGCCTACAAATTTAATAATTTATTTAAGTTCGTAAAAGCAAAATTGTATATTGGCACTACCAACTGTCTTGAAAAATTGAGAAATGAGAACAGAAAGATCTTGGGTGCTGTGAAATAGCAAAATAATAAATTGTCTTTGTTTGTGGCTGTTTGTTTTTGGTCTTAGTATTTGGATTTTGGGGTTAGGCTTTTCCGTTTGTTTGATATAAATATACTTTTTTTTTTTTTTTTTGTTGTCGCCCATATAATGGTTAAAGTCGTTTGTGTTGTCATTTGTAAACGTTATCCCTGTTACCCCTATTGGTCTGGCAATCAAATATAATAATATTGTTGTCATTTAATTTAAATTCTGATTAATTGCTGTGATTCGATTCTGTTTCTGATTCTGTTCTTTTTTAAAGAAATAATACAAAAAGGAATGTGTTATATATCAATTCATTATTTCAAGTATTTATTTGAAAATATTTATTTTACTAAAATTTAAAGATTATTGAGTTTTTTTTGGTTTCAGCATTTAGAAATTCTTTTTAATTGAGAAGGATTAATTTATGATTAATATTTTCCTCAAAGTATTTTAGTTTGTCTTTTATCTTTAGTTAATTACTATATATTTTCTTAGCAACTCGCAGCTGCATCAATTGTTGTGATCATTTTTCGAAACCTTTACAAACCTTTTTGGTGGAAGGTAGAGTCCTTCACGTCCTGTCACGTTGATGTACCTAAGCAAACACAACAGCTCCTATTGGCTGTGACGTGTTTGTTATTTAAGCAGCTTAAGCAAATGATTTTTGTTGATTTTCTTTTGTTAAATGTCTTCTTCTAAGTCTGCGAAAGCTGATGCTTTTCATTTTGGCACTTTCATTTGTGTATGCTTTTGCTCACCCTTCGAGCGATACGGCTGTGGCAGCCATAAATCAATTGATACTATAATGCATAAAGACATTGCTGTCATTTCGATGCCAAAGGTGTGAGCTTATTGTTGTTGTTAAAGATAATAATAACGTGGGTGGTGTTGACTTTAGTGGCGAAGCCGCAAAGCCGCAAATGTACATTTGCCATTATGGTTCAGGTCTAAAAAAACTCTGTAATTAAGACGGAGTTCTCTTTATATTGAGAGCTTTGCTGGGAAATGGGAAATAAAGTTCATTTCTTTTTAGAATATGGCACATTGCGTATACGACATGTCAAGCATATTAAGGTTAAATGTGATAAACATTTCCGGTTCTATGCACGCATGAATGTTAATGTTGATTGTTGTAACTTTTGACGCGAGACAACAGTTTTTGAAGGCCCTCTCAGCAGATGCTGCCATTGCTTTGCTGCTGCTGATGTGTTATGTAGTAGAAATTATGACAAAAAGCCCGAAGACAAACCCAACAGCCTGAACAGCCTGAACATCAACACACACACACAAATCTAGTGCTTGTTGCGTGCTTATAACTAGGCATTGTTATAAGGGCTGTTAGTTTAAGTGTGTGGGGGTTGAATGGTTGTTTGTCTTTTATAGTTTGTGGCAGTGTAAGCAACCATTTGGACCCAAAGTTTATGTGCGCCTCGCAGCCAGAAAGATGTTGCGAAGATAAATTTAACTTGAGTTGACTAAAAGTTGAGCCATTTAGATACAAAAAGATCTTAAATCTGGAGACCAGAGTTATTTCCATGTTGTTTGTTGTGGCTAAAAAGGGTACTATAAGCCCGCTGGCTAAGCTACAGTTAACAAACAAAATTACAGCCACAGTGCTAAAGCCGCAGTTATTTGATTTTCCTTTCTAATTCACCAGCTTAATTTGTAAGATTTTTTTTCAGTTCATTGCCTACTTTCAGGCTGCGTTTTTAACGCCAACTACACGTGTTCAACAAGTTCATAAACTTCAACTAACTGAGTTATGCAGCCTGCGTTTTGAATTTTTTTTATATTTTACTGCTGTCGCTGGCACAAAATTGCTGCGACATCCGGAGACATTTCTTTAACCATTGCTCCTTTTTAAACCTGCTGCCTTGCCTTGTGGCTGCTCTCTCTTGCTGCTGTCTGTTTTGTGGCTGACGCACAGCGTGTCAGCTGCCACATCAGGCGGTACTGTGGGTGTCGGGCTTATTAAAAGCAAATTGCTTGAGTGCTTGTTGATAGGCGCCAGGCAGTCCTTAAAAATGTATTCATTTTGGTTTTTATTCCGGTAATGTTGGCATTTATACTATTTGTTAGTCGCTGCGAAAAAGATTTTCATATATTGAATTGGAAGTGTGTTTTAGCCATATGAAGAAGTACAAAAAGGAAAGAAAAAATAACTGTATGTCATTCAAAGCTATGTTAAGAAGTATCTTGTTGAACCTTCATAATATTCTAGCAATTACATAAATGTTCGAAAAAGGTTAGTTTGTTACTTTCAGTTACTTATTTAAACCTTATAATAATGTATGATCTTTTAAAGAAATTAATTTTAATGTGTTAAGACTATTTCATCACTGATTTGATGTCATTAAAATGTTTTTTTTTTTTGTTTATGTTGAACCTTAAACCACTGTGCACCTAAAATGACAGCCAACTATTGTGTTGTCAGTTTTTGCAACGGCTGCTTTTTCATAATTTTCACTCACCAATCCCACCCGCCTTTTATTTTCAGCCCGTTCTCTCAACTGTTCTCCTAATGTCTATTTGCTTTCTTGGCACGACATCACGGCTTGTGAAAAAACTTATCATAAAACTTTTGTAAAGTTATCAAGGTTTCTGACGTCTTTGCCTTCTTTCTGCTTTTGTCATTTGCAGCGCCCAGCTAAAAATAATTATTTATAGCTTAAATGCAAAATAATAAAGACTTAGAGCAAATAGTAACAGCAGTTGCAAAATATAACAAAAAGTTTTTGCACACGAATGTCGATTTCTGAATATTGCTTTAATCTTTATGCTTTAATTGGCACTGTCGGCGGATCGTTAAAAAAATATTATGAAGTCTCCTACTATTTTTATGTGGATAAAACCCAGTAAAATCAATAACTTAAGTGCGACCCACTTGAGGCAACAATAATAATCGCTTGAGTGTGGCAATGGACAGACACACTCCACATCCTGTCAACCCCGCCGCCCTATCTGTCATTGACAGACAGACAGTAGTAGTAGTCATAAATATAAAAATACACAACAAAAAAGAAGAAAAAGAAGAAAACGAACTACGTTGTACATATGCCAGGACAACAACTCAACCCAAACATCGACCATCGACATAACAAACTGCAGGTTTCTGTTTTTGTAGCTACGTTTTTTGCTTTCGTCGGGGTAACGTTTTGATGAAATGTCTCGAATGCCTGTAATGTCTGGAATTTTTTGGTCTGTTAACTGTCTTCACTTGGTCCCTTCGTTCAAGCGATTTGTAAAATTGAGCGCTGTTCTTGTCATCGCCTTTAAATTAATTAACTTATTTTCATGGTTATTAGCCTGGCAGCTTAAAGCATGTTGTTGAGCTTAAAATGATTTAAAGCTTGTGCTTAAATTATTGTTAAATATTAATGGTAATTACTGGGCGAAACTTTTTATGCATTCTATAATAAATTACAAGTCATTATTTGGTATTTAAATATTCTGCTACTTCTTCTCTTATTGCCTTGCGTTAATGAAATGCAAATTTCAACATTTGTTACTAGCATTAAACTGTAGAAGTGTCTTAAAAAACACAGTTATGACACTTTTGCGCCAATTCTTTGAAGTAATCTAAAAGCTGAGGGGGCCTTTGTCTTTTATATGGTTATGTTCTAGCTGGTTGCGTACACAGTTGTGGCCTATAAACTTTATTAATAAATTTTTACAACAATGCTTTTTTGGTGTTTGCTGGGCTTAGATTTTTATACCCTTAAACAATGACATAGGTAAAAAGGGTATAATGGTTTTGTGCAAATTAATGTGGTAGACAGAAGACGGCATCTCTGACACTATAAAGTAAACATATTCTTGAGCAGTATCAACAGCCGAATCGATTTGTAGATGTCCGATGCACCTAAGCCAAGAGCAGATCAAGTTTGTTCAAATTATCGATAACTCTTTCAGTTTCCGATGCGCACATGCTATCCATAACAATTAAGTTTTGAATTGTGTGCAAATTGCATCGAAACACCGGAGAAAGCGAATATTCAAGTTAAGTCAAGCATGCAGTAGCGCAAACAATTAGTGTAGGCGTAATGTCTATGGATCAGGGTATCTCCTAGTCGAGCTTTCTTACTTGTTTCCCCTGGAATGCATCCCACGGCTGTCATTTTAACATATTGGCGTCCACATACAAACACATAAAAAAGGAAATTCAGCTAAATGCTATTCAAATTAAATCACCAGCAATCTTTGCGAACGGCAGACAGGGTAAAAAATGCGTGCTAATTTACGTAAATAATTTAAAAATGTTTTTTTTTTTTCTCACAAAGAATGACAAAAAACAACAATGTAAAATAATGGCAGCTGTGTCTAGCCTTAGGATAACGAAAATTTAACAGCAGTCAAAGATGCTGCAAGTAGTCAAAGCGTTTTACTTCAACAAAAGGCCAAAAGTTAATGGCTACCTAAGTAGCAGCCATGTCGACCCCAAACATACACACCTACACACACTCAAACACTTGACAAACACCCATTAATGTTGGCCCACTTTGGGTGGCCAATTGTCTTTTTAGGTTTTCCTACCGCCTACACTACACACAGCACGTGGAACAAAATGTGAGCACATCCGACGACCAAACGTTGACTGCGTTTTTGGCCACGTTGCTTTTGTTGGCCTTTTGTTTGCGGCGACTGCGTTGATTACTTTGGGGAAATGTGCGTAAAAGGTAACGGCGCGTACCTGTCCTGTCATTTCCCGACGACTGATTTATATGCTTGCTTTTTGGCCAAACAGGACAACAACAGGATGTGACTGTTGCCTATTGTTGCTGTTGTGTTGTACAGTAAACTGATTTAGCTAAGCAATAAACAGCTTGCTTTGATTTTAAGTTGTTATTACTTGGCCATAAATCACTTGATTCAATAATGCGTAGACATCACGTAAATCATAATCTAGCCAGCATTTGTCTTAAACACAATTTAACAGCAGATTTAAACGAACCGAAAAACATTAAAGATAGGTATGCTTTGGTACAGAGAAGTATTTATTTTAGTGGGTAATGTAAAATGTTCCTTAAACTAACTCATTAACTGTTCAAATCGGCTTAATTCGAAATATACTATTTTGATAAAAAATTATTTATTATTCTGTTTGATTTCAAGCAGAAAATTAAAATGACTTCCTTAAATTTTACAATTTTAATCAGTTTTGTGTGCAACTTAAATGTTTGCTTTAAGCAGCAGAAATGACAGATTTTTAAATTATTTTACCTGTCATTTTAATTACCTGAACATATCGAATATTCAATATTAAAATCGGATTGAAAAACGCCATTGAATATACTCTCGATTTGATACAATAATTCAAATGAGTAGAAATTGCATTCAATATTGCTATTATTTGGCATTGTTTGCAACATTTGCTTTTTTACAATCACTGGTTATTTCATTTATATTTTAATTAAGCATACGCAAAATGGGTTGCGGTCATGATATCGCATTATATTTGATTTACACTGAAAAACAATGCAATTAAAGCAACACAGAGACAGATAGAAGAGGGGTATGCTGATGGAAAGTCCTTAGCAACCCACTCGAATGAAATGCACAACGCGTTATGTGTTTTCAACATATGCCCATTAAAAACTCATTAACAGTACATAATGGCTTGACAAATAACTCGAAATGCATTCATTTCCGCTCCAACAACAGAGACAGAAGCTATAGTGTGTGAGAGGAACAAAAAGGTATAATCGGACGTTGCACATACGCCATGTGATCACCACAGCATTGGTGAGTGCTGTTTGATTGTCGTTTACATGCATTTAATCACTGCAACAACATGAACAAACAGACACACACACACAACTTGCTGACAAATGCACTCAACCGGACTGTCAACCAGCTGACAGAAACATTAATTTGACAGCTAAAAAGCTGCAGATCCAAGAAAAATACTAATCGTACGGAGCTCTGATTCTTTTGCTGCAGCGTTAAGCTAAAAACACGACAAGAACAAAAAACAGTTCTCAATTTTTCTTCACCTGTTTGTCTTTGTGCTTGTCAACCTGCCGATATGTTGAGGCTAATGAAAGTCGATTTCACGACGCGAGCAGTTTTCTTCAATCCGCGTGATTTATTAGTCATCTATTTGTTATTTTCTGTGTCACATTTTTATATTGGATACTTATAGGTGACTCGTTTGTCATTTGGCTCTGCCGGTGCAACAACAAACAAAACAAAAAAGCGTCATTTGTGCTTATCTGCACAGCAGGCAGGCAGGCAGGCAGGCATCAGGCTGGCACAAAGGAGTTTCTTTTAACTTACAAATTACGTGAATACTTTGCGCCTGCTGTTGCAAGGAAACGGAAGTGGAAGTGTTTTACACATGTGTGGGTGAATTCACGACAGTTTTGTACTTGCAATTTTTTTTTGTGCTTCAATCATAAAATCAGAACTCTTTATGGCAAAATCAGTCCTTGTGTTTGTGTGTTGGGAAGTGCGTAAAATAATGGGTAAGGGATTTCTTGTGCGTAAAGTGTTGCTGGTTACGATTTTCATGTCTTTTATAGTTGAGCCAGAGATGAGTGCGTGAATGAATACATAAGTTACGATGAGAATTATTAATAAAATACTTAAAATAAATAGGTATCAATTACAATATAAGTTCAACTTATCTATAATTTAAAGATATGATTTGTGTTGTATGCTACTCTATTCTAACCATATCTTCGATTAACATTTCTCTCATCTCTAGTTTGCTTGCATTGCTATATGGGCCTCGTTGCTTTAGGCCAACTGGCGCAGCAACTACATTTGGCACTTAAGCCTAGTCGGATTTTTTATTATAAAAGGGTTGCACTGTACAACAGCACATTGTACTTGTTGTTAGGTATCTTGTGTTCTTATAAAAGCTAAAGTATTTTTGTTTTATTTTTCATTGCTAGCCAAAGATATTGTCATAGATTTTGTGCCACAAACCGCTGCGCTCGAACATTGCGCTGGAATTTGCCTGTTTCGTAAAAAACTGATAACGCTTAAGGGTTTTAGGGTCGGCGGGTCCCCAGTTGGGCAGTGGCTCAAAGGCTTTGCGTATACGCTGCCAGATACCGAGCTCGGCGGGCTGGCGCTTCACGGCGGGTATGGCCCAGAAGATTAGCTGGCCAACGCCAAAGGCGCTCAGACACCAGCCGAAGACTATAAAGGAAATGAAATTGAATTAGTAAAAGCTGCAATTACAAAATGACAAAAAAAATATGCTTTAGCTTACCATAAACGCCTGGCAGATACGTGTAGTCCTTGTACTGTAATGGCTTATAGAGCACTAGCATGTAGATTAAAATGATTGTCATGAGTAGAGGCGTTACGACCGCCCAACAGATGCGATAGTAAATCGATGTCTTGATGCCAAGCATGAATTCTACATCGCGACAGACGCGCTTAACGCCATAGATCCAGCCAATGGCGACCAGCTCAAAGATGGCCAAAATTAGTGCCACAAATGTGGCACCAAAGAAGTCCAATAGATTCAGCACATACTGGCCACCGGGTGTTATGTAAAATAGACCCAACAAATACCCTACAATTGAGATTGACACAACAATGTGCCATTGCTTGATCCGTGTAAACTGATCCTTGAGAACGGTTGTCAGACAGGAGACCATGCCCACATTGCTGCCAATGCCCAGCACGAAGAGCATGAGAAAGAACAAAACAGAGAAGACCTGTGGCAACACCTTAAACTTTGCTATAGCATCGGGATACGAAATGAAAGCTAAGCCGGGTCCGCCATTAACTACACTCGATATATCTGTGGTGTTGCTCTCATACGCCAGATTGCCCAAGATACCAAAGATAATGATGCCAGAGAGCAGTGAAGTGAAGGTGTCCAGAGAAGTTACAATGTTGGCGTCTCTGCAACATAGATATTGAATAGAGCTAGGAATATTCCAGCTTTGATCTTGCCACTTCAACTTACCTATATATATTCTGGCCAAATCGATTATACGACGCATACATGACAATGTTGCCAAAGCAAATGGCCAGTGAGAAGAATACCTGAGTAACGGCAGCATACCATACCCGAGGTTCAAGCAACTTATGCCACTGTGGCTTCAGAAAATGCAGCACGCCATCTATGGCACCAGGCAGTGTCAAGGAGCGTACGAGTAGAATCAACATGACCACATAGGGAAACAATGCCAAGAAGTAAGAAGCTTTTCCTGAGCTCTTGACGCCACGAAACATAATGCTGGCTATAATGATCCAAGCGGCGGCCAAAGTCAAAGCAAGACTCCAGCTGGGATATCCAATGCCGTCATCAATGCTCACCGTTTCGCGCAAGATGATTTTTCTATACGAGAGAAAGAGAGAGCGAAGATTTATTGATAGCTTTCTATCACGAAGCTGATTTACTTACGTAAAGTAAAACTCTGCTGCGGTAGTGCGTACCGTTGAATGATTGCCGTTCACAATGCCACCACCACCCTCCTGCTGTGGTGCTGAATCCAAGCAACTGGGACCCCACTCTTCGCGACAATAGCTCCACGGCAATGTTGGATAAAACGATTCCACAAAATAGCGCAGCGTGAGTGCCATTAAGGTGGCATAATATGTTGTTACAATCCCCGTGGCCAACACTTGACCATAGCCAACGCCTGAGTGGTGCAAGAAAAAAAAAAGAAAAAAGCTTAAATAGTACTTGAAATGTGGTTTAAATTGAGGCAATTTGTTCAGTGCACGCAACCGGAAATTAAACCTTTAACGATTTTATTAAAATTTTTGCATTTTTGAAAGCAAAATCATTTTTATTAAATAAGATTTACTGTAGTTCACTGGCTCGAAGAAAATAATTTCACCATTTTGTATCTTCAATTAATATTATTTAAAAACGAATTACCTCTCATAATGGGCGAAAAATCGTAGACCTTGACGCTGCCACGACTTGAAAACTGTCCCATCAACATTTCTAGATAGTACACCGGCTTTCCAACCAATACGAGCACGATGAGATAGGGTATTAGAAAGGCGCCACCACCATTCTCCAAGGCGATGAAGGGAAAACGCCAAACGTTTCCAAGACCAACGCTCAGAGCAATGCAGGACATAAGAAACTCAATATCATTATTCCAGCCATCACGTTTTTTGCCCTGTTCCACATCCTCCGAAGCCGTTGGTGGTGCCTCCAGCGCTTCACTATTTTTCCGGCCATTGGCTAGGGGTTTGGTTGTGAGTGTGGAAGTGGGCGTAACACCTTCTACTTGTGTTTTATAAGCGCCTGGTATGGAAATTGTGGAGGCATTCAGTGAGCCCACATAGGCGGGATTGAGGTAACCATTGTTGTTGTCGTTATAGTTATCATTGTTGTTGCTATTCAGTTCCATTGTTGTAATTGTTGTGGCGTTGCAGCTGCAAAATCAATCAAAATGCAACGTTTCTCAAGGTTAACTTTAATGGTCAAGTTTTGTGGTTCAATACTAATTAAAATTGCTACCAACTGCACAAGTGGAAAACGGGTTTTTAAAAACAAAAACCAAAACAATAAAGTCACTGACCCACTGACTCAAGCAATGATTATATAACACTAGGTGGTATTTTCATTCATTCACTTAAAACTGCTGACAAACAAATACATCACAAATTGTGTTGTTTGGCCAAAACACAAACAACAACCGGTTTTAAGGGCCAAACAAGTTTATGGACAATGTTGTGGTGCCTAACTTCGATTTGCCTTTTGTATTTACTTTTCACTTTTATTTCTAAAGAGCATTTGATAGTGTTATGTGCATTTTCATCAAGCTGTGATAAATAAGCAGTGAATATATGATTTCAAATGCATGGATTCGTTACAATTTGTAGTCAAGTGTGGCAAGTTTTGTATTACATTGCAGTACTTCCGTTACGAAAACTATTATTTCCTGATAAAAAAGTCTTTAAAATATATTTTAAAAAATTTGTTAAGGAACGACGAATATCTAAAACCGGTGTTAAAACTGGCAAACTTTTATGGCAGTGCTAAATATCATTACATTATTGTTTGTCATAACTTGTTAAAAGAATTAATTATTGTTTTCTTGAGATATACGGTTATTTAAAATAACAAAGAGCGCTTGTCAATAAAAACTTGTCTTGAGTTTGCTATTGATCGACATCTGAGTCCAGTAAGTGTTTTCTAGAATCGAATGATGAAGTGACAATTTAATTTTTACTAAACAAGTTAATTGGATAAACTATATGTATACGCATATAGCTTATGGGATTTTCAACACAAAAACGATAAGGAAAAAATAAGAATTAAAATAACAGTATTAAGAAAGAGTGTTTACACTTTGTGATGGCCTGATGCAATTTTTGTTTGTTTGTTTATTTTCAACATTATTGAGGCCTTTGTGTCATTGTGTTGCCGTTGTTATTGCTTCAATGCGGCATTTGCGCATGCGCAAAGCTTGAAGCGTTGCAGCTGCAATACCATTGTTGTCTGGCAGTTAATGGAAAGTGAAGGTGCAAACAAAGCCGTTGCCCTCGCTGCAAAATGTCAGCGTTACACGAAACGTATAATTACAGGTTGAAATCTACCTTCAAGTAAGTCAAGAATTACAAACAGCTTGATTTTGCTCTTTGTTTCCTTTTATGAAGAAGCTGGCATGCAAAATAATATATTTTCAACACAAGCTAGATTAAAGTTTATGAAGCTTTGAACGCGTTTTAGCGGCTATAAATATGATATTGTTGGAATGAGTTATGTCACGTTTTGACAGCAGATAAAGCCTGAGTAAGATAAGCCTCTGCGTCTAAATGAGTATAAGGAAATAAAGTCATAAGCACAATAAACTCTAAGTTATCCCAGACACAAATTCAGTTATTGCATATTATAAAAACAATAAAAAGTCAAATTTCGTGATTATGATGATATTTTATTAAAGCTAGACCGGCGGCTTTTTCAAACCTTGACCTACATACTTGTTCTAACAATTGATTTAGAATGCTGTATTATTATTTCTAAACTGACTAATATTTGACGGTTTGATGATGGCAGTAAAGCGGTTTCCGTTTTGTTTTGTTTACCATGCGACTACATTTCAATTTCATAATCGTTTTCTATTATTTGTTTGCTTTGTGATTGTGCCAAAAGCAACGTTGCCTAGTTTACAAACAGTTTGTGACCAACTGTTGCTAACCCTCTCTAAAAATATTAATTTAAAAATTTTTAGCTAAGTATATATGAATATGTATGGAAATTTACTTTCAATTTCGCTGTCAGATCACGTCACGTTAATCACTTCACTTGTTCGTTGCCAATTATGTGCGCCCAAACCGCAGCTTAATAACTTGGCTTAATCATATGATAAGGCAATTTATAATTTTTTCAGCTGCTCAATTATTTGCGTCCGTATGCATAATTATTTATAATTAACTACTCGACAAATATTTTTATTTATTAACGTTGATTTTAATGTTGATCTCTTTGCAGCAAAAATTAAAAAAAAAATCCTTCAAGGTCTTAGCTTTATTTTGAAACGAACTGCACACGACGAACGCCAAGCGATCACTGAGCAAAGCGGTAAAATTTGTGCCTCGTCGGCCTCTACAAACTGACAACGGCGACTGCGACAACGACGTTGGCGTTGACGCGTAGCGGTAAAAAACTGTTTACAACTTGACCTTAGGGTAAGTCAGGCGAAAAATACCTGATTTTAATATAGCAAATGGGTCAAAATATGTCCAACAAAATAACTTATTTGTATTGTGCAATATCGAAGAGGTGCCACAGGGCGCAAGAAACGAAAAGTGATTAATAAAACATTAGATAAGTGCATTTGTTTCACAATTTGTGATAAATTGTTGAGATTTGATTTGATTTTGATGGCTTAAATATTTTTAAAAATATTTCAACACTTATATTTTTAATTACATACCTGAAAACGTGTTTGCCTGATAACAAAATGTGTAAACAGAATAAATAAATCTAATCGTTTAATCATTTCCTGTTAAAGTAGTCTAGACCATAGTTATTAAATTATATACATTTTTTATTTTTATAATCACTTTGTTAAAAAACCATAAATCAATTGATAATTAGCCTATATTAATTTATGCATTGTTAAATTAACTTTTAAAGTCAACTAGTTTGAAAATTATAATAAGATTAATTTTTCCTGCTCGTTAGTCAAGGCTAATTACCTTATCAACTTACCAAACTGCATATGTAAATTGTCTGATTGAATGTTAAGCCTTAAAGAGTGATCTACGCTTTGGTAATGTATGTTTAACGGTTTCATTTAAAAATAGGTCAACAAAAAGCATGCGATAACAAAACGCACGAGAAACACAAACAATGCAGATTAACCCTTCAATATTATTAAAAATTAATTACACATTAAATGGCATAAACAATGCATAAAAAAAAATGTAGCAAATATTTTGTCCTTTCACAACATCCAATTAATTTAATGAAGAAACAAAAAAAAAATGTAAATGTTGTTGCCATTACAAATAATTTATTAATGCAGAAGCGATATATCGTTGAGGTATTTATACTCGGAATTCTGGTTTATTATATTTGAATTAAATTATTTTTACCTGTAATCAATGCATAACGCAACGATGCTCACATGAAATAATATTGTTGTGGTCAATTTCGTATTAATTCCCCTTAAAACCAATTCCCCTCTCTGTTTAAAACAAGAGATACCAGTTATAGTTCAACCACATATACAGCCATAAATGAGTGCTAGTATAGGTATTTCCAATTTGCATCCAATTAAAAATTGAACTCTTTATCATGGACACAGGTTTACACATGAGTACTTTTACTTTTTCGTGCATTGTTGTGTGTTGATTGTGTGATGAGTTCTGCCACACTTTGCAATTGCGTATTTGCACGTTATAACGGTTTGCTTTATAAATGATACATAAATTATTTGTATAGTCATACAGCAAGCAATATAATGTAACTTGAACTAGAGAATCTTATCGGTTGACTAATAAAAAAAGAAACATAGGAAGTTAATTTTGGCTAGCCAAACAGAACCCCACACAGCCAAACAATGCACCCCCCATGTTTCGTGCAGTGTGGTAATTTTCGCAATGTTTTACTCTTGAGCGTCATTTACTTGTTCGTGTGCAACAACAACAATACATGTAGGTACTTGAAAGTGCACGACAGAACAACAATGATAGTACGATATGGTAAATTTGTATGGTGGCTATGTCGTAGAATGCTCCGATCGAAATGAAATTCATAGTGAACAAACCCGACATGATCTAAGCAATCTGGAAAGTTTCATCAAGATCGGTTCAGCAGTTTGGCCGGAAATCGTGTTGATATGGTAAATTTATATGGTGGCTATATCGTAGAATGCTCCGATCGGGATGAAATTCATAGTGAACAAACCCGACATGATCTAAGCAATCTGTGAAAGTTTCATCAAGATCGGTTCAGCAGTTTGGCCGGAAATCGTGTTGATATGGTAAATTTATATGGTGGCTATATCGTAGAATGCTCCGATCGGGATGAAATTTCATAGTGAACAAACCCGACATGATCTAAGCATCGAAAGTTTCATCAAGATCGGTTCAGCAGTTTGGCTGGAAATCGTGTTGAAACAGACAGACGGACAGACGGACAGACGGACAGACGACAACGGACAGACGGACAGACGGACAGACGGACGGACAGACGGAAATCAATTCCTGAGCTCGTCCTGATCATTTTGATATATAGTTTATGGGGTCTCCCATCATTCCTTTAAGGTGTTACAGATTCATGACAAAGTCAATATACCCTGATTCACATGTGAAGGGTATAAAAATAAATAAAACAATAAGCGGGATTTTTAATTAGACTGCGACTCGGAGAGCAACAAACTTTAAAGTATGGACAAAAGTGTATGATAAAAGTTGAATAAACTGAAATAGGCTAATCAGTTAAAAGATGAATGAATGTTGTAGGCACTTTGCTAATCAAGACAAACAAAGATAAAATAAAATTCTCAAATATATATGTAAGCAGCAACAATAATAATTAGTTGATAGTTACCAATGCCTATATATTTCACACAAACGATTAATTGAAACATTCCCAAAGATTGCTTAATTAAGTTAAGTTAAATTTGCAGTTGCATCTTTAATCAAAAAACTAGACTCAAAATATCAACAATTACCTCGATTCTAATTTTTGAAAATTAGCCAACTGTGAATTTATTGCCAGGCAAATGCTAACAAGCGCTTTGTTTTTTGACTCTTATGTAAAAGCCACTTACAAATTTGCTCAGTCGTTTATCAAGCGGCAGCAGTGCATAAATCTTGGCTAAGCAAATCTCAATGACAACTGCTTAACTCGAAATATTTGTTGGCCTTTGCCTAACACAAATCGTTAAAAGGTAAACATCTTCTTCCTTTTACACAATATGTACATTTGTCCTTCTTCACAATATTGTTTTTTGTCACTTTGCTGGCGAAGTAGTACATTAAATGTTATAGCATTTGGCTGTTAGACGTTAAAAACAAAAGACACGAATGTCACTGGCAAGGCAGGCCCACGTAAAACGGATGGCCAAAGGTTTTCGGTCACTGTGCGGCAGATTTCGCATTCGCCGCGTCACCAGATGGCAAGTCAGCAAGCATCTTGTTTTGTCACGGTTGATTTATGCCCTCGAACAACAACATTAAGAATTGATGGCTTGAATTCAGAATTTCGGTAAATTTAAGCAAGTTTTTCTTTATGGCACCTTGCATAATAAATGTCTCCTTGGGGCGTTGTTCCATGCAAAGACGTGCTGAAAGATAGTGTAAGCACCTCATCTGAGTTTAATTTATAAATGTAGAAAATAGTTCTTTAATTTTGAGGAAACAATTTTTTTTGTCAACATTTTAACTGCAGTTTTGAACTTTTTACTGGTTATTTCACTTATATCGTACAAGTCTCATTATTTAGCTAATTAAATTCGACATTCCACAAACAAAGTCCAAGTAAAGTTTTGCTAAACTTTCCACAAATAAGATTTATCACAGTTGCTGAATTACATTTGTAATAACAAAAACTTGTGAGAAAATTGCATTAGCTATGCAATTTTAGTAGAGGCAGTTAACAAATTGGCATTTGGCGTATGTGCCACAAGTGTCAAATTGTTGGCAGTTTATTGTTGCATACTTTTCGGCTGCTATTTGAATATAAAACGCATTAATAATACGCCCCGTGCACAACAATTGAGCTGTTGCTAGTTTTTCTCTGTTGCTGCCGTTGCTTTCTTGCTTCGTACATGCTGCGTGGCTTGGCATATCACGCATACGCCACATTGCACACTGACATGTTGCACATATCGCAACTGCAGCATATTAAGTCATTGTTTGGCTCGTTGTAAAGCGAGTGTTAAAACCAAAACTCTATTACAATGGCAAGCACTTTTTTAGCCGGTATTTTATTTTGTGTTATTTGTGTTTTAGAGGTTGTTTTGCTGTTGTTGTTTTGTTCTATATTTGACGCCAAGTGCCGCCGAGCCCAGCTCTAAAAATAAATAAAGCACACGCAACAACAACAACAAAGAACAACACAACTCAAGTTGACTTCAGCCGCAAGCCAAAGCACATTTCGTGCGTATAAAAATCTGCAATTCATGCAATTTTCATGGAAAATTTACCACAGCAAAACGAAGTAAAAAGGCACACTGTGTGTGTGTTGTTTGTTGTTGTGTAAGCATGTGTGTGTTTCTATGTGTTTGTATGTTTCGTATGTGCGTGCCTCTTTTCTTTCTCTGTGCTTTGAATGTCAAAATATTTGTGTTTGGCATTTTAAGCGTTAAATTTTTGCTGTCAACATTTTCACTCGTGCCAGACAATGTCACTCACTCTGAGCACAGTGAGCTGATGCATGTGTGTGTGTGTTAGTGGTTTTCTACAACACCACCAGCAGTCATATTAATTTGCCTAGCACGTGTCGCTTAAATACTTAAGTTCCGACAACTTGTTTTTGAGATTAAAGTAGATGTGCTATGCAAACCGCAGACTAAACAACAAATAGTTATTCGGCTTTAATGCAGATTTAGATTTTGTATTTTTGAATAAAATAAATAAAAACAAATATACAAATTCAAAACATGAATGTTATTTTATTTTAATGAGTTGAAATGGAAATCGCTGGAGCTGCACATATTTGTTGCATGTTATATGTTGTCTTTTATACTTGTAAGCGATTTAAATATAAATTTGGTTTGGTGTTTTTCACTGACATCACAGCGGAAACATGCGAAACTGGCAGTTAATAAAACAAATAGTATAAAATACAATTATTAAGTTGTTGACAACAAATTATTTCAGATTAAATGCTTACCGAATCTACGCTCCTTATAAATCACCAGCAAAACGAACTTTAATCGGTTTCACATTGAAACTAGACGGCATAGCAGACGCAGCTTTGTGTGATGTTGATGGTAATTCATCACCACTTGATGGTTTATCTTGCGTGACACTCTCATCATTTTTTGGACTTTCGGAATCAGGTTCATCGGACATGTTGATTTTAACAGTCTTGCCAGCCGGAGTAATAACCAGTACATGCATTTTGTTTACTTAGAATTTTTAACAGTTGTAAGAATATGTAAGCCGAAAGTATAATTAGATGGTCAAGAGCCAAAATTATAAATTTCTTGCTGGTATGAATTTTCTCAATAAATGTGTACAAATTTTACGAAATCTATATGTTTGATGGTTGTGAGAATCAAGGCCTGCTTAGGAAAAACTCTTTTTAGACTGCTTATAAGAAAAAATTTAGATTTTGATCAGAAAGTTATTTCAAAAATGCGGTTCTGGGACTGATTCCGTTTAATATACCATATTTTTAGATTGAGTCTTGTTTAATTGCACTTCACTTTACAGATTTAGTTCGTTGGTTCTTGAAGCCCTTTCTAATCGCCAACAAAGAAAAATCATTATTAGCTTCTGTTTGTATTCCTTAAGCTTAAATGAAGCTGGCATGTAACAGAGAGAGAAAGAGGCTGCTTTTAAAGACATGCCTGGTTTTATTTGTGTGTACAGCGCAGAAAAGTAGGCAATGAAAAAGGACGAACAGTGAAAAACTTTGCTAACTGGCTGCAGAGCCAAGTAGAGCCAGCAGCATCGCTTTATTCTTCCGTTTTGCGGTGGATTTGTGGCTATGTCGGTGTGTGTATGTGTATGTGCTTAACACAAAAAATATGTCTGAGCCGCCACGCCCCACATGTGTCTCTGTGTGCGTATCTTGCCAGACTTCTGTTTGTTTTTGGCATGTGGAAAGTAGAACATAATTAATTCAAATTAATTACAATTTGTGTGGAATTAGCGCTTGCGGCAAGTCGACCCGCCCACAAACAATCTAAATGATGTTGATCATAATCAAGTTGTTTGCTGCTCATAATGATGATGTCTACACGAGCTTTTCGTCCGCAATCATTTCGTTTATATGTGGCTTACGCACATTCATTTGTTTGTTAAATTTTTTCTATCCCCTCTCCAACCCACATTGCCAAATTTGTGATGGCAAGCTACATGAATTATGTCCTGTCGCAGCCTTCAAATAGTTTTGGCGAATTTGAAAGTTGCGCGCCTGCCCCAGACATTGTTTGCCTGACCCAATTAGCGCTGAATTCGCAACAGCGTTATCAACTCAAGTGAGCAACTCAATTGAGCAGATAAACAGAGCAGCAGGGGTGTAGGTGGTGAATGTGGCGAGTGGTGCATATATAAATCAATTATGCAACGATTGCACGCTCATTAGTGTCAAACTCAATTAACGCTGTGACAGTTTTGCAAGCGCCGCAGGACGCTATAGATGTAAGGACAAGAGAGCAAAACTCCAGCAGCGAGAGTAGCTTATGTCAACCGGTCAAGTAAAGTTCAATCAGTTAATTGACATGTGTGATTTTGGTTGGGCATGATGCTTAACTAAATTGGTTTTGCACTATAATTTAAACAATTCATGCCTTCAAGCTTAGTAATTATGATGTTTTGCGTGAATATCTAACATTTAAAGTGTTAAGTGCTCTAAAGATAATAATTTGGGTCGTTTAAAACATGCCTTTCTTGTACATTGTTTCATTTTATTAACAGTTGCCAGTCTCTTAATTTCAGACTTTTAATTTATTTTAAGCTTTACTATAATCTTATTTGAATTTATTGCTTCTTGCTTATCTAAAATTTATTTACCTTCCCACTTTTATTTTCAATAACTTTGGTTCTTAGCTTGTGGAACTTAAACAAGGATGCTACTGGCCATAAGCGCAAGTTTAATGTCTATAGAACTTGGAGGCCAAACAATATTGCAAAATTTGTTGCGAAACATTTGCTTTCAGCAGATCGAGCACAAGATTTTTTTTCTTTATGCTTGTATATCATAATTGTAATCTTGCATAAATGCGTGTGTGTGTGTGGGCCAGAATTTTCAAGCACAATTACAGCACATTCTGTCTGTGTGTAGGCGTGTTTGAGTGTGGGTGTGAGACTGTGTGTATTTTGTGTATGTTTGCTTGTCCTTCGAATCGTCATTTTAGAATGTGCCTCTTTTTTAAAGCAACAGAGCCACTGGCAGCAAGCATCAACTGCCATAGGAACACGTGAAAGTGTGTTGTCCACACACACATTCCAACACACACACACATAGAATGCAAACTTAGCAATGTCCATGACACACTTGCTGGAATGTGTGTGTGTGTGTGTGTTTGTGAGCTTTTCGTTGCATATCTCAATGTTTGCATCTGTGGCCAGGCCTTTTACCCAACTCTGCAAACATTTGTTGTTACTGGTGTTGGTGTTGATGCCCCCATCTTTACAAGCAGGCAACGGATTGACACGCGTTGTGTTTGCTCTACAACCCCCCCCTGCTTCACCCACCCTGTGTTCTCCACACCTAGCCAAATCAATGAGGTCAGCTGAACCGCATCTTCCAAAATGTTATAGCACATGTTTTCTGGCTGCAAGCTGGCTCTGATTCCTTTTTGGCCACGTTCGCTCCATTAACACTCAATCATTAGCTGTGTAGTGGGAGAAAAGCTATCACAGGCACTCGTGCATCAAATTAAAAGCAAACGGAAATATCATCAATAACCAATAAAGCGACCACAAACAAATCGCCAAACGAAGAGGTGCCACAAGCCAACGACACGTCTTGCTCTCAACGTGGCCAATTACCTTTTGGCATCCCAGCGACAATGACCAACAATTAGCAAAGCAAAAACCAATAACAACGAAATGCGGTAGCAGTTGTCAAAATTACACTTGTAAACGAGAGAAGCAAGCAAATGGAACTTTAATGTTAATCAAAATTAGTTCTAGAAGTTAAAGCTTAAAGATTTTAAATTGGAAATCCTCAAAAATACTGGCTATAATTGTTTGAAGAAGTATTATATAATAGTTGAAGTGTGGCTAACTCCGCGTATGCATAATACTCTGCGTATAAGTAACGTGGCGTTAAGCTTGGCTTTCATGACATTTAATGCTAGATTCGTTTATATGGCCGTGTTAAGCTTTGCAAATGCTTCTGCAGTTGACATATCATTGGATTAGCTGCATGTTTTCAATGACATTGAGCTGAGACAAAGAGTGCATGAAGTGCATTTAAAATGGCATAATAAAAAGCACACACACAGACAGATAACCATTTAACGTGCAAGTGCTGCTGGGATGCTGTCTTTATGCAAATTTGATGCTAACCCCCAGCAGCATTGTGCATTTTATGCGATTTAACTGGTTCCTCGCGCTCAATTGGCTAACAATTCGATTTTATTTGATTAAACTTTTGTTTTCTCGTTTTATTTATTTTTTGTTTATTTTATTTTTTGTATCGAAGCGCACTTTATTTGCTGCAGTCGGTTAAGGCCAATTAAGCCAGCAAACATTTTTTTGAATCCACAGATCCCCAGTGAGAATCTTTGTGTATATAAGTATATATTTAAATTACCAACGGGCAACGCTTTTGGCTTAATTAACATTAAACTTGTATATTGGCCTGGTCTTTCAAAAATAAAAGTGTTAAGACAAAAGAAAATTGCCACTAAATTGGCACTTAAGAAATTTTGCTGAGCTGGCTGAATGGAATGTTGTGTCCTTATTGCTATGAGAGCAGTTCGAGGTCCTTTGCCACTTGTCGCTATAGGCGGACTAGGCAACCAGGCATTTGCTTTACGGCCAGCACCGACAGCCAATTAAAGTCCAACTGATGTTTAACAATTTAATTACGAAAGTTAACAAGTTTAAGTTGAACTGTCAGCAGCAGAAGAGTGACTTTCTCTTTCTCTCTTACTCTCTCTCTCTCGTTCCCGCACACACTATGCCGTTCTCTCTCTCTCGCTTATTTTTGTCGACAACTCAATTGGCGTAAACGAAAAAGTGTTGTACAATATTTGCCAAAGGCAGCTCAAAATTTATTGAATTTAACCAACAAATTTTATCAATTATCTGCAGTAGCAATAGTAAAGGTGTGCAGCAGGCTGCATAAAATGAAAATTTATTTATGAAAAATTAAATGTGTTGAGCTGAGTACCCCTTATGTACCTAAACTCCACACACGCCTTTTTGTTTGTATTTTTGATTATGAAAATGCATTTGCCTTAAAAGCATTCATTGTTTATTCTAAGCATTTTGCAGTTTGCTTTTAGAATATTTTATGCACATACTGTTTGCGTTTAAAAGACATTAAAATTTAGTT
Source organism: Scaptomyza montana (assembly GCA_018904305.1). Taxonomy (NCBI): domain Eukaryota; kingdom Metazoa; phylum Arthropoda; class Insecta; order Diptera; family Drosophilidae; genus Scaptomyza; species Scaptomyza montana. Next base: position 1,781,068 of record JAEIGR010000017.1, on the reverse strand, counting down.
AATTTAGTTTTTGAACGTAATTTTTGACATTAAGTGTTTTCAATATATTGCAAGCTAGCTTTAAAGCAAGTTTTGTTTTATGTTCGCTGGAGATTGAATATTAATTTTGCCACAAATGATGCCTTGTTAAGCTTCTTTGAACGGTTGCCTCTAATTATTGTGCATTTTGAATTAAGTTAGGTTCTAGCCTTGTTGTCCGTGCTTCATATTTACGTTGAAGCTGCAGCTGCAATTGCGCTCTTTTTAATGAGTTTTTGTTGTTGAATTGTTGTTTTTGTTTTGTGCCGCCTGTTTGGCAAAGTTTTCACGCTCAACCAGCGGCCACTGACAAACTGACGGACTGCTTGACTGCTTGAGTTGCACTTGAGGCACTACAAAAACTAATCAGCGTCGGTAAAAGTGCGAAGAGCGAGCGCCCAGCTAGCTTTTGCTCTGACAGTCTGTCTTAACTTCCTCTTCTTTTTCTGCAAGGGTACTAAATCTATAAAAGATAGTGTATAGCCTTGTGTTTAAAGCTTTGACTAATAGTAACGTACTATTAAAATCTTACTTTAATTAAATAAATGGGAAAACTTAAGATTTTTTAAATACAATAAAGTCACAAATCAGTATCCAACTTAATACAAAAATAAAAATAAAAAAGCAATTATTTATTTTCGTGCTTAAGCTATTTTCAAAGAGCATGCAATCTTCTTGAACCCTCCAGCTAGCGTTGATTTTCGCATTTTGTTTCTGTTTGCTAGGCCAAGCTTTCAGAACATAATTAAGACTGTTGCAGTCAAGTTGCGCGTGTTTAATGAGCAACGATGGGGTAAGCCTGCGTCCGAACATCGTTTGTTTTGCGTAGAAAACTTTTTTGGGGTAAGAACATTTGTGCTGCGACTTTTGGACGAGTCCTTTTAACGGGTGGGATGGCAGCCTCCTAACTTATCTTGTTCATTTCCTTTCAGTGCACTCTTGTATTGCATTAACTTGGTCATTATCCAGTGTTATCCTTTTTGGCTATTGCATCTAATGTTTTAGCAGTGGCAGCCTCCTGTTTCTTTTTTTTTCGTATTTAATATTATAAATTATGGATGGTTGGTTGCCTTGCGGCGCTCTCGAGTGTTTTCCTTCCGTCTGGGCTCAATTGCATTGTTATTAGGCATTGTTATAGTCCTTGTTGTTCTTGTTTCACTTGTTGTTCGTATCTGCTGTCTGTTGTCTGCTGTTTTTCACACCTCTGCGCTCTCATTCACTGGGCTAATGTGTTAAAAGTTCCGTGCACGCTTCGCTGGCTTTCTGCCCGCAAGTGTACATCCTGGCAAAATGCTTGCTGCCTTGTCGTTATTCTACGGCGTTTCACGTTTAATTTTCATTATAGACACTCGACTGCACAAAATAATGCCGTTAGCTTAGATGCAGGAATTGGGTTTTGCGGGAGGGATTTACATATAAATGTAGCTAATTAGTAAGTCGTTTGCTTTGTGCAGTATTTCTTCTTTTTTTTAATTCTTTTAATCACCTTTACAAGTTTTCAGCCTTGTTTACCATGTAATTTTACAATTCATTAAGCTTTTAGGGCGTTTTTATGAAATTTTTAATAACAGTTATATGCAGGGCATTGTCTATAAAACATGCTTTTAGGAAATGCAACGACCTGTTTGTCGGGTCGAACTGTGATTTATCTTATTCCTACCTAAAGCCAAGATCTATCAAAAATTTAAAAACATATTTCAATGCAGTTCATTACAGAAATACTATTAATTATCTATATATTTAAACAACTAAATCATTTAATTTAACATTTAAATTTGCGACAAAAATTCTTTGCTTTGTTTTTAAAAATTTTCTAATGCAATTACAAGGCAAGTAAAAAAGGAGTATCAAAACATAACTGAAAACAATTCCTTTAGGGATGAAAAGTCAAGCAGTGTAAGCAGCTCAATAGAGAGCTAAATCCATTCGATGCAATGACATTTGGTTCGGCACTTTGGCACTAAACGTTAACAAATTGGAAAAGTAAAAATTGTTTACACGGATCCGCCAGGGGGTGAACGTGGAAATTTTTACTGTCGTCTGGCATGAGTCAAGTTCAATTTAACAAGTGACACACAGAAACGCGGCTTAGTTTAAAATAGAGTGGCAAAAGGGAGGACAGGAAATGCCGCTAGAGATGAAAAACCAAAATCCTATTTAAGCTGCTGCTAGCGCTTGTGTTTCTCTATTGCTTTTCTCTTTCACTCTTTCCTGTGCCATGGCATTAAGCTTGTAGTTTAATTTTTTGTTATTTTGTTTTTTTTTTTTGGTTTGTTTACTATGACTCGGTGCTAAATGTCAGTGATGCAATTAAATTGGAAATGGGCGACCGAGACGACGAGGACAACTACCAAAGAGCAAAAAGGACAGCAAAATGAATGAATAGTGGGGAGGGGGGAGTTTAGGGGATGGCATGTTATAAAATTATGATAGAAAATTGGATTTAAGAACGACGCCGGAGTTGAAGCTGCTGCTAAAATGGAGGTTAGCGCTATTAGCGTTGCTCAGAATTCGTTTGTTTCTTGCATCCTGTGGCTGGCTGCATTTGATGAGTTGAGACTATCGAAAAGAAAAATGAAAGAAAAGTGTAATTAAACGGCGCTTGTTGACATTGCATTTATAAATAATTATAATAATAATAATAAATATTGCTTAATAAGGCAGACGCGGTAGAAAGAAGAGCAACAGCGCACAACGGAAATTAATGCAAAGGAAGAAAGACACGCTCGGACCAAGAGGCAAGCTCTGCGTCCCTGGCTGGATAAAAGGCAACAAAATTGTTGATTTTTATTTGTATTTTTAAGTATTAAAAACTATTTGCAGCATGCAAACTTCATAAAATGACGTGCGAAAAATGGCGCGCAATGAAATGAATAATGTACAAAAAGGAAATTCAGCAAAAGTTCTTTATTTAGATAAGGTGCGGAGAGGGTAAACGGGAAAGGGTATGCTATAATGCAAAAACATTTTAATTAAAGTGAAATGCAAACATTTCAATTAAGCGTCGAAGAGAGTTAAGCTGATTTCAATCTGACTAAAAGGGATAACTTCCGTCAGACTTTTTTTCCGTTTCTCGCCGGTTTCGCCTTAAGGGTTGCTTCTTTATCATCTGCTTGCTTTCAGCTTGGTTCGTGTGGCTGCCTGCGAAAGCTCAAATGTTAGACGGGCCACAATTAAAAGGACATTACCATCAAGCTGATGCTTGTCGATGCTATGACATCAGGCCAAAGCGATTGACATTAATTTTGCATTAGTAGCAAACTCTCCCTCACCTCCCTTACCTTCACCCGCACCCTCTCCGTGTCAGCCGTAAATTTAATTATGCGCACTTGGTCATAAAAAAGCGGGCCAAAGCAAATAAATTTCAAAAGAAAACAAAACAAAAGTGGGTTTTGTCACAGCGCCAAGTGGTTTGAACTCCTAAGTCCAAACCCCGATAAATAATCTACTTTATTTTCCAATTAACTAAATAACTTAAGCAGCTGGCCCATCCCTCTTGAATATATATAAATAAATATAACAAAAAAAGAAAAGATGCAAAAGTCAGACACAAATGTAAATAGACATAGCCCCAAAGGAACTCAAATCAACGCTGCTCTGTGTCTGTGTGTGTGTGGCGTCCAGCCCAAATAGAGGAATTCCCAACACAACACAATCTCTCATTCAAAAAACATGTGTATGGCTTTAATTGATTAAATTGGCAACAGTCTAAGCGCATTATTAGACAAGCCGCAGCGTCAGCTTGAATAATGAATATTGCTTTTTTGTTGGTGTATTTGTGTGTGTTTGAAAGTGTATTCTACTCATTCGATTGCGATTGTTATTTCAATTCAATTAGTATTACATGCGTTGGCATTGTCATCGTTTTTATGCCATTCTTTTATGGTCCTAATCGATAATGTCTGCTTGCCATTGTTAACGTCTTGTAATCTTAACGACCCCAAAGATAAATAAGCCAAATAGACTACATGCTCTAATCTTAAACTATACTAAAATTAAAACCTAGGTTTATGAGTTTTGTATTAAGCAGCTGAAATTAATTCAGTGTACAAATAACAGGTTTTTTTTTTGTTAATATGACATATAAACATTATCATTTTAAGTTATCAAAAGGTCTTAAAAGGTTTATTACATTTACTTAATAATCTATACTAAGCTTTTATTTGACACATGTCATGCGTCTGCATACATCTTTATTTATACTTAGTAAAGCAAGTAAATTTCTAATAACAACAATGATTAAAATAATTTTGAAAGAAAATCTTTGTTATCTAAATAATTGTTGTAAGATTTTCCATGTAAAATTTATAAAGATATTTTGTTAAGGTTTTATTTTTGTTTGTTCAAACTTCTTATACATTCAAGTAACAGTAAACACTATTAAATCCAACTTAATTACATTCATATGGCTTGTTCAACTTAGAAGTAGTTTCAGTTACTTACTTGTTGATTCGCTTCTAGCATTTTGGCATTAAGCAGAAAGAGAAAGAATATTGACTAATTAGATTATGTGGAGTGTCAAATTTAGTGCGTTTTCACAGTTGCCAGTTGCAAGTTGCACGTTGTGTGTGTGTGCTCGCTTAACCTGAGCCCAAGTGCACTTAAACAGCCAACAACTGCAGCAGAAGGAAAAAAGAAAAAAAAAACATCAAACAGCAACAACTTTTACAATACAACATTTGTTTTTCTATTGCAGTCGGCGACGGTGGAAGTAGTCAGAAAGTAAAAGAAAAGCGTGACGAGGGTGAATATAAACTGGCGCAACGACTTAAAAAGTACAAACCAAGTGCAGGGATTGAAGAGCAGCACAGAACCGACAACAATGCAAAATGCGATGTCAGCGACAACGACAGTGACGTGGAAGACGACAGTAAAAGCGAGTCAACAACAGCTTAAAACATAATAGGCTCAAAAGCAGCGGGTAGAGGAGCTGAGAAAACAAAGCATCAGCAGCAATAATGAGAAAGCGTTGCTGTAATTAGTTGGTGGATAGCTGACATGAATCACAAATTGAGTCGGAAACGGAAGTTGAACGCCCAATAAAAAAACTGACTAGCAAATATCAACGATAAGACAACTAAATGTTTCTTAGCAAGCAGCAAGTGCAACAACTGCAGCAGCGATCATGTGTGACGTTGAGCAGGCGTTCAAAAGCAATCAAAGCGAAGACGATCAACAGACAGAAGTGGAGGAGCACGACGAGAACGAGGAGGAGCAGCATCACTTAAGCGTTAAATCCGCAACAGCATTAGCCAAAAGTTCAGCACCCAAACGTTGCTTGGGGCAACTGCTCAAGTTTCTATTTTCCACACCCGGACTCGTGTTGCTTGTCACAGGATACTCCGTGCTGGGTGCTTTAATCTTTCCTTTGCTCGAAGCGCCACAAGATCTTACCAAATCAGCAGCCATTGCCAAGAGTCGTGAGGATTGTCTGCGCGAACTGTGGATCATAACGGGTAAGTAAAAATAAACAATATTAATTATGCTTTGTTGTGTTGCTTTGTTGGACCCATATTGTTAGTTGTTTGTGTTAAGTTTTCCGACGGATTATAGAATTGAATTTTGCATATTTTACGCTTGAATTATTTACAAATGCTTTTGAGCGCGTTAAGGTTAAGTTAATGGCAATTAAAGCCTAGCAAATATCAATATTTTCGTTGAATTTACCTTACACATAAACACACATTTGCAGCCACGCTAGAAATGTAATTCTGCAATATGGAAAGTTTAATAATAACCAAATATTTGCATAACAAAATATTTGACTAGCCACATGAAACGATTTCAAAACTTCAACACACTTTTGGGCTGAGGAATTGTTTTGCCCTCTCTCTTTAACCAACTACGGTTATTTAGTTGCTTTGATTTATTTTGAATTAATTACTTTGTCATCTGCACTCATGGTTGCCGCAGGCAAACAATTTTCAGGGCAGCCATGGTTAAAGGGCAATACAAATTGGGCCGATGTCAAAAACCTATCCATTAAATTGCATAATTTTTGAAAACAAATTTTTTGTGCTGCTTGTTATTTTGAGCTTTGTGTTGATTTAATGAAAATTTAACATCATTAGAAAATTAATTAATTTGTACGCGAATTTTGTGCTAAGGAACGGTGCACCTGGCGTATGATTAATATACAAGACAATGTGTTTAATGATGTTAAGCATCTCGTAGAATTAAACTTTTGCATTTTGCTAGTCAATTTATAGGACAAATTTTGATTAATTCCATCTTATTTAAAAGTCGTCGCTAATAGGCTTCACAGATTTCAAATTCAATTAATTGAAAATTTTAATGAAAAGATTAATGTTGAGCTTTGACAAATTACTAAGTAAGCATTCTTGTAGAAATTAACCAGAATTTGACTAGAGAAATTTATTTTAACCCCTACATTATTTTTAATAAAACTTAAAAAAAAATTTGCAAATATTTAATACTTAGAGTAATTGCTTTACTATTTACAAGGATCTTTATCAGTTGGATAGAGTAATTAAATTTATATTCCAAAGACTTTAATAAAGTTTACTGCTTACAAGTTTTCTGGGTTTTGTAACAAGTTTTATATATTAAAAGTGCTTTAGTGTACTTAAACTTTGCGATGAAGAAAACCAAAAGCACTTCTGCATTCATTTGCTATTAAGATACGTGCTAGAGAGAGAATAAACACATACATTTACGAGCTCATAGTACATTGACTTAAACACATTTGCTCGTCTTTTTTCTTCTGTATTTACATCTTGCCAAGGATGCCTCTTATGGCGTCAATACACAAACGGTCTCAGAGTATTGAGTGTTTCAATTTAGTTAGAATGTATGCGATGGGTGGAAGGACGAGGGATGTAAATTGAGCCCTGGGGTATAGGCGTGGTGAGGTCGTATGCATAGTCAAGGCCAAATGGCGTAAAGAAGGCGTTGGCAACGATTGTTGTAGCTACATTTTGTTTTTATTTTTTGCTGTTGACGTGCTGTGGAAAGAAGCTACCTCAACAATTTGCTGTAAATGCAAAATCAAATGCGAACAGTGCCTGAAGACAAATTTTCCACAAGAAAAATCAATGGGAGGAGTAAGGGTTGAGGTCGTTGTTTAAGTGCGGGGGGGTATAAAAGACTATCAATGCACTTCACACAGAAGTGAATAACTACAATGGTTAACATCTACTTTTACCGAATGCTGTTGACCTATTTGTTGCTTAATGTGGCTTGTTGTTGTTTGTTAATTTTAATTGCAGAGAAACTGAACGTTCTGTATGAACGAAATTGGACAATGTTGGTTCATGAACAGCTTCGTCGCTTTGAAGGCTCCATTGTGGCTGCAACGCGTCCTGGTGGTGGGGCTGCTGCCTCTGCTGCTATTGCTGCCCCAGGTGGTAGTGCCAGTGCTTTGGGTCACTTTGGCAACGATGTTGGTGACACAAAGAGCTGGACATTTAGCGAGGCTCTACTCTATTCGGTGACTGTGATAACCACGATTGGTGAGTTTCAAAATATTATCATTTAAAACCGCTCAGCTATTCAGTGTTTGATGTTTAGAATATGACTGCGAGGCATTTGAATGTACTACTTTAAGCCCATACTTATTGCAAATATTTACAATGCTATTAGGGAAACAAGTATCAACAGGCAAACGATACTGTAGACAAGCTTAGGTTGCGAAAAGCATGTTATGTATACGCCCAGTTGGAGCTGCCAAAATATTTGCATATGGTTAAATCGTTGTCTGCAGTTGATATACATCTATACCCTATATACATGTATATATGCGTATATTTTGGAGTGCTGTGTGCTTGAATGGTTGGATAATGGAATGGAAGTGGTTGACGCGTACAAATACTTTGTGAAGCAAATTAAGAGCAGCTTAAGTGCTATTGTTTAACTTAGTGAACTGAGTGCTGAGCACAACTCTCATACTTAGTGGCACCTAAAAGGCAACGAATGGGAAATGGATTAGTTTTCTTAAGAAAGAAATTTTTGAGTGCATTTTTAATTAGCGTATCCAATTTTCTTTGCTAAGAATTTTTAATTCTTTGATAAAGTACTTGCCTAATCTTAAAAATTATTGTAAATCTCCGCATAAAAGTTAAAGGAAGTCAGGCTTGAAGCGACAATATTAAATAATACTCAAATATTAAATAACATTCTTAACTGCTTTCTCTTGTTTTTTCCATCGCTCATCTTCTCAAATACTCAAAGGCCATGGAAGTTTAACGCCACGAACAGCTGCTGGTAAACTGGCGACAATTTTCTATGCTCTCATTGGTGTCCCATTGATGTTGATGTGTTTGTCCAGTCTGGGATCGTTGCTCGCTGAGGCGCTTCAATGCACATATATTCGACTGTGCTGCCAACTGCAGCGTAGAGGAAGAGGCGAGAAGAAGACGTCAACGGGAACTGAAACGGGCACATTGACAAAACGTCGTCATGCCGCTGGCAATGGGGTAAGTTAAACAGTGCGTATGATTGATATTATTTAACTGCTTGTACTGCTGCTGCTGCTGATGATGCAACAGCTGCCTGGGTGCAGCAGTTAGTTGGTAACTTTATCGTGTTGACTTCTTTATGGGATTTAATTCGATTGCTCGAGCTGTCAGATTTTTCGCTCACACAACTGTAAATTTGGCTTGCTGCTCTGGGCTAAATCTTGACAAAAGTATTTGCTGTACCTTTTCGAAGCGTCCGAGCAGGTAAAAGTTTTTGGCATTGTTACGTTGACTGCTATTGGCCACAGTTCGGCTACTGACCAACAATAGTGAGTGGAAATCTCTGAACAAAAAAAAAAAACTGGCTAAAAAAACTTTCACTACTTGGCGCTCACTTTTTTCGCTTTAACTTAAGCTATGCGGCGAATTTTTCTTTCGCTTTTTCTCACTTTATTGTTAGTAGTTCTTTCAAGAGATATTTTAACAGTTAGTTGTAAAAGACTGGGATGGAAGCAACTTTTACGCTTCGTCGAGTTCAACTATTTAAGTTTTCTTAATGCATAATAGTTTGTTATAAAAAGTTATTCCAACTATGCAAAACATTTTTCAAATCAAAATTTTTTTGTAAAATTTATGGCAGCGATTTTAAATATAAATGTATAATTATGTTAATAAACAACATTTTAAAGTGTTAGATAAACAAAAAAAAACTTTCGTTACTGACATACAATGTTTAATTTATTGCTCTTCTGGATAATTTATCATTCAATAATTCTTCTTTCATCTTAAGAGCTCACAGCATATTAATTTGATACTTTTTAGCTCAACTAACAGTCTAGAAATTTCTGGCCAATTTTAATGCTAGCAATAATTTCCGCAATTTTGAACTTATTTAGATTTATGTGAGCGTGTTGCCTTATAAAATTTGACAGTGGTTTTGTATTTCGATAGGGCAAAACAGATTTTTAATTAAGACAACCGAAGCCTTTTAAGTTTGAGGGGTCAATTTTTGTGGTTGTTTGGTTTTTTAACAGCAAACTAAATGTATGAAATTGATTCAAGCAAAAAACGAATAGCAGCATTCTGGGGTCGTGTCACAGATTGCGGACTGACCACATTGCTGCTATTCCCTTACTTTTTAATTTTTTTTTACACAGAAAATTTAATATAATTTTTGTTGTGTGTACTGGCAAATCAGGTAACTGTTTTTTTATTTTTTTATTTGCTGTGATAAACAAAAAAGTTGCCAGTCGGATTGGGCCGGCACGCCACATACATATATAATTTGTAGACCCCATCAAAACTCAGGGCCAGCTCCTTTTTGAACTGCTGTTTGCATGTTTTTTGCATTCGTGCACAAGTTTTGTAAGTCATTTGTTTGCCATCTACAAGCCGGACTGACATTTTTATTAAAGTCAGAGCAGAATGTTCCGTTTATGTTTGGAATGTAAAGGGTGTTTTAATCGAAGGTGTGCTACCTTTTTATCGAATAGCATCTCCATTATTTATTATTTTACGTTATGAATAAACTGGGCGCAGCATTAAGAATAAATTTTATCAAACAGCGACTTGACAACGGAGTTACACAAAGGACAAAATCTATGTGAATGATCAAGCACCGATTCCAGCCTTAAAACGCAATATATCATCGGTGATTCGAGCCACTCCGGAGCCCATACTGCAAAATGGCTTGGCAAATATGGCCGCTGAAGTGAGGTGAAAATTTCCTGGAGCTAATTTTTTCATACAAAAGCCGATCAAAGTACCTCACGTTCTAATGGAACACCCTATATTTCGATTGCCTATGATAAATGTTGGGTTACAGAAAAACTTTAAAGGATAGACATAGGCGCTATAAAGAAATAAATCAATTTTTTGGCCAAATTTTATTTATATTTTGGTTTTTATACGTGTATAGAATAGTTGCTGAGAGGACTTAAGGATTGGTCATATATATTTTTATTTAATTGTTTCATTTGTAGTTATTATCCCTTTCAATAAAATAGTGCAAGTAGCATTATAATTATTTAACTTTATAATTTCTCATATATATATTTCAAACAGAATATTTTCTCGCCCATTAAAAACTATAAAAGCTGTTTTTTTTATTGATATTTTTATTTAAATTTTTGGCACATTTAAAGAGTTGATTTATCGTCGTCGTCCTGTTTGTATTTTATTCATGACAGTCATGATTATAGATTGTTAATTTATGGTTGCGAAATGTCTTTTTAATTGGTATGTGTCAGCAAATAATATAAGCTGAAAAAATTTCCACAAAAAATTGGTTTATAAACAACGCAAATTTAAGTGTAAATAAGCGAATTGTGGTTTGTGCTGCTTGCTGCTCGAAAAGTATACTCGTTCGACAAATATTATAAGAAATTGCCGTTGAATTCAATTTTGTGCTTCAAATTCATTAACCGTTAACCATTAAAATTGAATATTGGCTTTTGCATCTCTTTTTACTTAATGGAGCTGTAAACTGCTCTATCGCTATCGCCTCCGGAGCACGCTGATTTTAATGAATTGAAACTTTTGGGAAAGTTGTAAAGTCTGTCAGCCTTAAAACTGACAGTTTAAGCGTGGCCAAAAAACTTAGACGCCACTTGCATTTTGACTTGGGTCACAAAAGCCAATCGAAAAGTGCAAAGTTGAGTAAATTAAATGGGTTCGTGTACTTTAGAATTGTATGCTTGTACTTGCATACAGTGTTTACTCTAGGACGAAAACTTGCCTTAAAGAACATGGTTTCAGCTAAAAGCATGCAATTACTTTTCATTTGCCTTTCCTGTTGCCCCGTTGCACACTGCGCGAAATGTAATTGATTTTCTTTATGAGCCGCAATGGAAAACTGCGGCTAATTGTGACTTTTCCGTTGCTGTAAAATTAGGTAGAAAAGGAATTATGCATGTTCACAATTTTTTGTTAGCATGTTGAAAGAAATAGTAAACTAATTGGATACTGCTGGTCTTTATGCTAATGATTTGCATAGAATTTTAAAGAATAACGAATATAATTGAAGGTTTTTTATGTAATAGTAGTGCTTGAAGAGTCTTGCATGAGTTTAGTGGAAATTTTAAAGAAACATTTATTTAAATTAAAAGACGTTAAAACTTAAAATAAACTTTGTGGGGAAAGTCTTTTGATGTATAAACACACACACAAATATTTGTAAAGCTGCAATTAATAAGCCAATTTATGCGAAACTTAAACTTAGTTGTTGTTCCAATTATTGATTTGCTGTGGGCAAACTCACTTTAATTGCCAATTAAATTACTTGAGTAAACAATTTAAACTTTCAGTTCTTTAACATCATTCTTAAAGCCTTCATGACTATGTGTGTGGTATCAACACCTTAAACTTGTGTAACACTTGACTGGTTGCCTTGCAGCATGTTGCAGCACGTGGCTCAAAAACCACTCGTTATGCTTTTAACCACACTGACAACATGCATTCTGTAAGGCTTGAGTAGAGCTTCAACGTGTGTGTGCGCGTGTGTAAGAAAGTTGTTCAACAAGTTTTTTGCATTTGTTTTCTCGGCTGCATTTCGTATTCCGTCTCAACATTTTGCTTGACTGAATACCATTTGACAAACTTGGCATAGGGTACGAGGAATCCTTTTGTATATAACGATTCGTTAGGGCTTAATACAACTTAAGAAAATCACAGCTGCTGCCCTCGACCTTTTTTGGCACAACCAAGACTGACAAGTGTAAGCCTTGTGGTCCAATGCTTTGGGGCCAAATGCGTTTCGTTCATTGGCTAAATTATTATCAGCATGTTGACCATTGACCGTTGACCGTTGGCATTTTCTGCCGCGGCGTCTTGGCAACGTTCATCGTTATCCTTGTTGCCTTTCAGCAATTATCATGACACACAGTGTGAATGGGTTTCGGAGCCGGCCGCAAAGTCACAGTGCCATATCATTTGTGTCTGTGTAAGCCATCTATATATGCTATGTATGTAAATGTCAGTTTGTGTGATTGCCTTGGCGTCTCATCATGATGCCACATAACCGCAACTAACATGATGGCAACATGACAACGTTTCGCATCACATCGCAACGCTTCGCATGTGACAAACCACACGCAACGTTGTGCTTGGAACCGCAACAACATGGATAAGAACAAGGACATCAACTTACGGATGTTTATATGTCATAAAAATTTGCTGGAATTCTGCATGTGTAAATTACACTTTTATTGATATTTTAAATTAAACGTTTGTCAAAAGTAACATAATAAATTCTGGTACAATTCCCAAACTTGTGAAAGTTAATTGCGTTGCGGTTTCAGGTTTCTCTGTTTGTACCTGGTAAATGAGCAATTAGTCAGGTCGGGATTTATTGAGCGAAACAATTAACATCAATTGGTAGAAAAGGTTGTTCCTTTGATTTTAAGTGTATTTCTTTAATAGTCATAGAAATGTTTATTCTGCAAGAAAGTTGACAACTCTACGGACTGTCATCTTGTCTGCCTGTTTGTCAAACGAGTTTTCAAACTGTTGAGTTGCCTGTCAAAACTTATTGGACAGCTTATCAGATAGTCGAATACTTATAGGTTAATGTTAAGGCAGGGCTGTCCTTCTGCACATATGACAACGCTGTTACTTTAATTGACAGTTTGATAGACAAGCATTGCCAAGTCAAGTTAAAAAAAGCTCATATGCATTGTATAAGTAAAATTATGAGTAAATTTTCACATTGTCATTGACTTTTGCATTAATTATCTTAATGGTGTATAAATAAGCAAGTTACTTATCTTCGCTTTTGCAGCAATAAATAATATTAAAAAAATAATCTGGCCTTTAATTGCAGGCAAACTGTAAGGGCTGTAAATACGATGCGGCCAACAGCGAAACGAGCCTCAATGAGTGCTATGAATATGGCCAAAAGACAAAGACAATGCCGCTGGATAAAGCTGAAGGTGAGTTTTCTACTATCAACAAAAGACAATCTCCTTTAAAAGGATGGTTGAATTTGTGTGGGTTTGTTGGGCTATAAATTGAATTGTCAGCATAACAATTGGAAAATCGTTAATCAATTTTATGCATGTTCTCTTTTGCCATTGTCCTGTGGTCATGCAGATGCCTGTCAATTGTTGCGCAATGCAATGCCAAGCAAGTTGAATCAGCAGCACCAACAGCAACATCAACAGCAGCAGCAGCAGCAACACCAACACCAACAACAGCAACAGCAGCAGTTTTATCAGCAACAGCAGCAGCAACCGGATGTCATGCTAATGACAACAACAACGACGGGCAATGCCTTGCTGAAATATGCACCGTTGCCACAAGAACATTATCAGGAGCAGCAGCAGCAGCAGCAACATCAGCAGTCATTGCATTACATAAACGCATCAGCAACACAGCAAATGCAGCAACTACAGCAGCAATTATCGACATCAACTTTGCCGCGACAACACCAGCCGCAACAACAACAACAGCCAACGAATTTTGTCGCCGTGCCGAGCAGCATGCTGCGTTTCAGTGCCCCACCAACAACAACAACAATGCCACCACCACCAAATTGCTATGTACCAGCCACAGCGACAATTTACTTTCCATTCGGGCCAGCTCCTCCAGGCTCCAGTCCACAGCCGTTGGTCAAGTATCATACAATACACTTGCAACCGGCTGCCAAGCAACAGCGTCTACTGTCCACCTTGGATGCGGCAGCATCAGCCACAGCAACGAGACACAATGGCAACAGCGATTTGGGTGCAACAACAACATCCACACTGGAGACAATCACATTGCCACCGCCACCTGCCTATCAAACAGCCAATATGCATTGTAAGTAAAAGGAGCTTTAATTATAAAAAGTGATTGTTCACCTTATTTATCTGAATGAACCATTTCATTTGTAATTCACTTAATTATAATTAGTTTCACTTTAATCTAAATGATGTACATAGGCGTTCAGCATATCGCACCAACATATTATATTCAATTATATCCATATAAATACATATACACAAGCCGCAAAACTATGGTGCTCCGTGCGAGGGAAGGCCAACACAAATGCAACCAATATTCATCAATCAAACGCAATGTTGTACTAGTATGTCGGTCTTGCTGATAATATTGCGCATGCAATTATATAACAATTTGCTAGCCATTTTATCATAATGAACATCATAATGAGGCACTGAGGCAGCTCTTTAATATGGCAAAGTTAAGCTGACATACTTAGCGGATTTGGTCTGTAAGGCGTGGCAGGATGGCACATTAAAAGTTTTCAACTGCTGCCGCATGGCGTTGCCATGGCAAGGACATGACAAGGACAACATGCACTCGAGTCGAAGGCGAGACATGTGCGACAGTTTTTTTTATTGACGACAACGATGACTTGCCACTTTGACGCACTGAGACACTCCTGCCAAATGCCTCCCAAGATGTCACACAGGCCTTACTTATCCTCACCTTGTTTTTGATGCATGCAAAACTCATTAAACTTATTTTTACAGTGCTGCTCTCGGCACGTGACAAATTTACACAAGCGGCAAAGAATCCATTTACGTGGTGTACTTTGCATCTTATTTTTTTTTAGCACAGCCACAAACTGCAGTCTATATATGTCCCTGCAACGTTTCCCAATTTCAATATACGTTAATTATTTCAGCTGTTACCGCTTAGCGAAACACAAAGGAAATATGTACACACATACAACAGCAAAAACTAAAAGCCATTGTCCTGCTCAAATCCTACTCTTCTCCCCTCATTCACACACAAAGTGGTTGACCACGCCATTAGCGCTCGACAAAAAGTTGCAACAAACTGTTAGCCAACTCTGTACAAAATGCATTCAACACTCTTACGAATGTGTATGTGTTGCCGTCCAAGTTTAAGTAAATATTTTTCAAATTGGCCATGTCCTGTCCGGACCGCAACCAAACGCGCTCCTTGCGCTTCTGCGTCCTTTGTCAGGGCACGTCTACGCCCAGGCGCCTAAGTGAAAGATGCCATTACAGCTGTTTCCTTCCGGGGTCTGTTCACTTCCCCTTTTGTAATAGTTCACTTGATATTGGGCATGAGAATTGTACGTTTCTCGGAAGTTCAAAATTGCTAAAGTTGGGACATATTTAAACAGCTTTAGGTAGCGAATTTCATATCTCCATCATAAAACTGACAATCATATTAACGATCTAACAAATTTCAAATTTCCTTTTCTATAATCAACATACCGCAACCCTATTAACATTTGATATTTTTATTCACCTATTACATACTGCAAAAACTCTAACAACCCCAACGCCAAACTTTTGTGTTTTAAAATTTTGAGAATGTTCCGCTGGAACTACAACAATGTTGCTGCTCCACTCCACGCTCAACTTTGGCCAAATGCAAAAACTAATTATTCTACTAACTAAGTGAACATATATAAATATAGGGACAAACCTATTTAGGGCCACAAAATGCACTCGAAACGTTAAACTTTTTTTGTTTTGTTTTTAAACATCGTGTGGCTGTTTGGCCGGCAGTTCCAGTTGCCACAACAAAACTTACTTTTTTCACAGTTTGTTGGCTGTTTTGTTATTCTTGTTGTTTTTGCTGTTTGTTGTTGTGCAACTTAAATACAAAAAAAAAGCATTGTTTAATCAACATATTTACTGATTTTTTGTGAATTTTTTCTTTATTCTTGTTTTGGCAGCTATGCGTCGTGCGAAGTTTGTGACGAAGCCGATGGCGAATGAAATCAATATGCTGCTTACTGCAGGATCGAGTGATTTATCCTGCAGGCATGATTTATTGCCACGTGCATTATCTGCAGCAACAACAACAGGAACAACAACAGGACCGACGCCAGCATTGTTAACCTACACGGCAGCAACAAGCAGCAACCCACAACTGTCAGCAGGCATTAAGGCAACAGCAACAGCAGCAACAATAGCCGATAGCAGTTTTATAGCCGCAGGTGTTTGTGGCAATGGCGTCACTGCAACAACAACATCAACAACAACTGCATCATCAGCAGCAGCAACATTGTCGGCGTTGCTCAGCTCAAGTGGCAATGTGGACATCATGGAGGATGAGGATGAGCAGGAGCGTGAACGTTCGAGGTATGTGTTAATGTCTGAGTTCGTGTGTATGAGTGTGTTTGTATCTGTGTGTGTTATTTTAAGTGGGAAGCTTGCCATTCTAGCCAAGGGGAAAAGCTGGAGTCTGTTGTTGGTCTTGTTAAACTAAGGCGCCTCCAGCTGGTTGCTTTGGTCAGCTTGATGTCGGCGGTAAACCCTAATGGCTTCAGCTGTGTTAACAGAAGCTGCACTGCAGTTGGTTAGCTAACCACAAATGAAAGCACATTGTGCAACACTTTATGGAGACAGAAACATTCCAATTGCTACAGCATTTATGTTTTTGGATTTAAGGTTTCAGATCGAAGAAGTAAATAAAAAAGTTAGTGCAGAGAAAAAATATGTATTAATTGAGACACTTATTGGAAACCAGCTTTTGCTAAATGCTATTTGTATATTTGTTAACTTTATGAAAGTCTTCATATATTATTAGCTGAGCCCACACTCCTAGTATGTGTCACATTTCAATTAAAATCAGAAAAATTTGTTGCAGAATTTTATTTTATTTTTCTTCATTTCAATAAAAGACAGAGAAAGCTTTTTACAAGAGTCAAGTTTACCCAAAAATTGTATGAAAACTTTAAACCAAATTTAATAAAATAATAATACAGACTCTGTACAGAGTTTTATTGTTCTCGGATTTCAATTGGCTGTAGCAAAAGATTTAAGTATTTATATTGCTCGAATGTCAAAGGCATTACAAAAAAGTTCCAGTGCATTTTTCTCTCTCTCTCTCTCTCACTTGCTGTTCACATAATTCGAGTTGAATTTAACTTTCTGATTTTGTTCTTGGCAAGCAATTTTAATCCAACATTTGAGAGCCTTTCGGTTCCACCCAGCCACGCAGTACTTAGTTGCATATGGTAAAGAGCAAAAACCGTTGATTTCATTTCATAAACAAACTTTCTGTGCGTCGTCTGCACTTTAAATCAACACTTCAAAATTTTTGCTACAACTACGGCTACTTTGTCTAGCCACCCCCCATGCCTTCCTGTTTCCTTCAAGCCCAACATTTGTGGACTGTGCAAAAGTATCACGCTGCCTGAATTTTGCCACTCTCAGCCTTCGCAGAATTTATTTTTATTTTTTGTATTTTCATACAATTTTTATTTAATAAAAATCCAGCAGATGGTAATTAATTTTGACAGTGAACCTGTGCACGTGCTGCTGGCGCCCTCTGTCGTTCGGAACAGTGAACTTTCAGCGTAGCTTCTTCAATTTCAGAGACCACCCACTGTTTATGTGTGCGTAATTAATTGTAAACTGAGCTGCGAAATGAATCGGGTCAATTAATTTCATACGAATTGTGCTGCCTCATTTTCTACCCCACTCGCTTTCTTTCATAGCCACCTCTTTAAGTTCGAGTTAAATTAAAGCCCTGGCTATAGCATAATCCCCTTCAGCGCTCTAAATCTAAGCAGTTGACTGCCAAACCCAAGGCCTTGTTGCTTAAGTGTGTGTGCTCAGGCAGTGGTTTTCAACATGCAACTCAAGCATGCTCAAGTGTGCCATGTTGCTTGTAGTTTGCCAAGCTGCCGGCCAATCGCACATTAAGTGCAAGTCGAAGTGCCTGACATCCTGACCAGAGGCAGGCTAACAGGGCCAAGGCTGGCATCTGGCTGCCTCTTTGCCTGCTTGCCTGCCTGCAGGTCTTTTATTGGTGCAGACAAGTTCAATAAACGCACCACAAATTGATTTGACCGAGAGCACTAGCTGGCCACTGTAGACTGCAACTCAAGTGCAGCATTTTCCTCGAGCGCCAGCAATATGCATTAGCATTAGATTTTCATAAAGCTTGTACTTTATACTATTTAGTTACAGTTTACTTAAGTGGCTTGGTTTTGCTTAGCTGCAATGTGAAACATAATTGAAATAGTTTTTGGATTAATTTCTAGTTGAGATTTACTTAGCTAAAAGCAAACCATACTTTTAATTTATATTTTATTTGATAAGGGTCAACTTTCGAGAGGAGCTGGCGTATTTGAGTTTAAAAAAACTTTTAGTTGCTCATTAATTTACTTAATGCATTTACATTTGAAGCTCCAAAACCATTCTCAAGAACTGTTCATAGTCTATGGTAATAACGCCTTTAATGTCCGTATCATATTGCTTGAAGCTTGCTGTTAATATATTCAATACAATGCAACATTGTATGAAATCATCAAATAGAATATTTCCTTGACCCACACGATCAAATTTTTGAAGTAATGTTGCAACTAGTTGATCCGTTAGACGAAAGCCAAATGTTTCAAGTGCGTTTTTCAGTTCTTGTCTATTTATATTGCCCGAATTATCCGTGTCAAAAGAAAGAAAACAATTTTGCCAATCGGTGATGTAATTCCATAAAGCACCAAACTCCTGAAATGAAACTGTGCCTCGATGATCGCGATCAAACATGCCAATGATCAAACGAACTGTTTCCGGATTAAAGGCAGACCAAGTGCCATTCGAGAGCGCCACCTGCAGCTCATCGGCGGAAATGTAACCACTCCTGTCCTTATCGACACGTTGAAATACATCCCAGAGAAATTGCTCATCGGGCATTTCAATTGGCTGTGGCCTTAAAAAAAATTTAAGGAAATGGAGTTCAAAGAGTTCAAAAATTAATAAAAAACTGTCAAATCGGGGATATATCTGGGCACACTTTGATAATTGTAATCTGATGACAAATAAAGTTTTGGCTTTTGGTATTTCGTATAGTTTCCTTTACCAGATCTATTTCTACAAGTCAATAGTGCTGCAGACAACGTAGCGTATACGCAATATAATATAATGCATACGCCACATATAGGAAGGGAATCTGCTTACTTTTATGGTTTATTGATTGGCAGAAATACCCACTGATTCACACAAAAACGTGCTTGGGTATTATATTATACACTGCTTTTGAAAGGAAAATGGCAAACCTTAACTTAATTGATGTTTTCTTTTGACTTCAGATGAAAATTACGTCTATAGATAATTTTTCTTTAAGTAGTATGATGTAGTCAATCAACGTGTTCACTCGCAGTTTTTACGGCCTGTGGCCTGGTAATGGGTTTTTTTCCTGCTTATATGTACTAGAGATATTTAATTGATTCTGTTTTACGGCCAAGCTGCTGAGTATAAATATTTATTAAACATTTACTTAAGCTACTTTTCTTTTCATATTCACTTTTTATCAGCAATTGCACACATGGCACACCGTCACGTGTGCCACTGATAGCTAGTCCTGGTGGTATTTCTGGTGCTGGAGCTTCAATGAGTCTGCCCCATGAGCTGATACAGCTGGATAAGTCAGGGACAGGTCATACCGCCCGTGGTTTGGTAAATGCGACAGCTGCCTCATTTCAACGGCACACGTTGCAGCCGATGAATCGCAAGACGTTGATGTTGACGCGTCGCTGCCAGAAGCATCATGCCACACGGACGCAATATGATGCCACCGCCAACACGGAGACCTCTGAGGACGACGAGGAACAATATATGCAGCATGGCAGCGAACAGTTTGTGCTCAAGAAACTAAACAAGAACAAAAAGAAACAAAGCATGCGATCCCAGGAGTGTCTGGAGCAACTCCACGATAATTCCACGGACGAGGATGATGACGATGGGTATGAGAATGGAGACACATTGTTGCAACGACAGGTGCCCATTAGTCTAGTGCTGCTCATACTCATGTGCTACATATGCGTGGGCACCATTATCTTTGCCCTCTGGGAGAATTGGTCCTTGGTGGATGGTGCCTACTTTTGCTTTGTCACATTGTCAACTATTGGCTACGGTGACTTTGTGCCGACGAGAAGTTTCAATGGACCCGAACTGCAGCTGTATGCATGCTGTGCTTACCTGCTGCTCGGACTCGTCCTGGTTGCAATGTCCTTTAGTATACTGGAGACGCAGCTAATGTGGAAATGCAAGCGGATTGCTGTGCGACTGAAGCTTACCAGCGATTGATCCAACTACTACTACAACTCCGCCTCATCCCAATCCTCTGCTCATGTTGTGTATATGTATGTGTGAGAATGAACAAACTCCTATTAGACATTAGAGATTAGTTGCAATCAAAATGTATTCGAATGCATTCGAATGTATTCATGCTTATTCAAGTGCATAAAACGAAGTACATATATTTAATTTAATGCTAATATAACACAAGACAACTTTATGTAAATGCAACACTTGAAAAAAGTCTTTTGTCTGCTCAAAGAAAAACAAATACATACAAATGTGTAAATAAATAATGAATTTTTTCAAATCAAAAATCATTTTTAATGGCAACAACTAAATACTCTTAATGGCAGGCACGCAGCATTCTCATCATAATTTTTAGGCAAATTAAATATATGTTCTAGAACGTGTGTTGCATGCAGAAAAACGACTGACACTTTGCTCCCTCTGTCAATAAATGTCAAGTCATGTTTGTGCGTGTGTGTGGCTGCCGCTTGTAGCAACTTTTGTGTGTGCGCGTGGAGACCGTTTGTCAGCTGCCATATGAAAGGACATGACTGCAAACAGTTTATGACAAATTCGTGTAGCATATTTATGGCGTCGTCTTTTGGGCACCGCGTCGAGCCTCACAGCATATTCGCACCAAATACCAAAAAGGCCCATGACCAATTGACCAATAAAATATGCTGTTAAAAGTATGATGACAGCTAGACAGCTAGTGTTGACAGACTGGACAATTGTTGGAATGTTCCCCAGGAGAAGGTACAAAATTGTCAATTGGAGTTTTAAGAAAAGTAAAATAAGTTTAATTTTTTTAAGTTCTTTAACATTTTGCCTTATTATTTAAAACCTTATATATTCCAAATGCATCAAGTATCAAGACTTGTAATCAAATATGTTTATATAATACTGACAAGGACATATTTGTCTGCTACGTGGAGGGTACTTCAAAGTTTGTCTGAATTTATTTGAAGAAATTTACCTAGTTTTTAGCATTTTTTTTGTTGCTGGCTCATGTTTGTTATACCTGAGCTCAAACGAATCAGCTAAAAGCTTCAAATTTCATGCGAAAACCAAACAAACGCTCACTCTTATATACCTGTGTATGTTTATCAACATATAGTTGGTCGGTTCATCATAGTGTTTTTTTTTTTTTTTTTTTCGTAGCATTAGGCGCATACAAAATGTATTTAGGGTAGCGCATAAATTGCAAAAATGCCACGCGCCATCAAAATCAAATGCCAAACGCAAACAAAAAACCCATTTCCCCAAGAAGAAGAACTTTATATATCAAAAAAAATCCAACTGAAGCCAAAATAATGTTAGCAACTTGTCAACGACAAACGGCAACAAAGGCAAAAAAAGATATATCGCAAAATCAATTGATATGACATCAAATTGAATTTGTAATTTTCTTCTCCATCTACTCATTCTTGTTTGTTTCTGTTGCGTTTTATATATTTTGTTCAATAGCCTGCGGCCCAGAGTCTGCGTTTAGCTGCGCGGCAAACGTCAAAGGCGGGCGACTTGTTTATGTTTGTGTGTGTCTTTATTGCTTTTAATGCTGCCAGCTTAAGAATTTACGCACGTTTAGCCTTCCCCAGCCAGCTGGGCAGACGTGCATAAAGCTCAACCAGCCGGAAGGGTCCTTGTTGCTTGCGTGTCTGTTGCCAGTGCCCAAGTTGCTATTCGATTATATGTAAATGGCTATATTGGAGTGCTTATTAGCCTGGACTAATAATACTTGTTGGCGTAGCATATCCATTTTCTGCATGTTGTTGTCGACTAATGACTTGAATTTTATTTTTTTTGTTTTATTCTGACGTGTCATCGTTTTGGATGAAATAAAGATATTGTTATTACAAATTGACTTTTTTTAAGATTTTTTCTTGCCGAAAAAATAATTTTACAAAACTAAGATATTGTAACAATAAATCATAAAAATTAATAACAATTTTTGAATTAAAATTTCATGTTTTATTCTAGTCATCATTTTACTTATGAAGGCAGCAATAATTTATGATCTTGCTGCTAATTCCGTTGGTACCTGAAATGCTTTTAAAAGCATTCAATTTTATAACATTAAAGGCGCAATTCATTAAATTTCTCTTACAAAGTTTAATGTGGATAAAAGCTTTAAATAAAATTAAGCCTGAAACCTGGTTTTTGGAAGTTGAGCGGCTTATCACAAAAGGCCACGCAAGCGGGGCATTAAAGATTTGGCCGCTTGGGACTAATGCTTGAAATGGAGCTTACATCGGATGTGTTATCCTTATCGAGTGCAGCGATACTTAAACGCCGCTCATTCAAATCAACAACATGTATATCAAAGGCATTCAAATTGGTAGACGACACGCCACTTGGAGAGGACGATGTGATGTTGCTCCTGCTCCTTCTTTGTTCAGCTAGCTTAAGTTCCACGGAGAACGGCATCGTCGTCTTGGCCTTGTTGTTAACTGCTATTGTTGGAGCAACTGGTGCCGTCTTTCTAGTAGCCGCAGCAGTTGTTGCAACCAGTTTGCTGGGACACAGAGGCAATTCTCGTGTCCGAATGTTGCTGCGACATTTAGTTGGCGCCAGTGGCGATTTCCGGCTAACTTGTAGTTCCGGTGCCGTATTCGATCTGGACCACTCAATATTATTGGCAGTCATTGCTCGTGCAGGTACAGACTTTAAGGGAGGTCGCCAGCATGATTTTACTTGTGGCCGCTCACGAATGCTGATCTCTTCGCTTATTTGATTGAGCAGGTCCAGCAAAGTGCTAGATTTTTCATCCACAAACTCAATGCGTATGGGAGACTCGCGTCCCGAGGCGCAGCCAGGCTTAAGCAGAATGAGTCTGTAAGGAATATGATTTAATGAGATCTAATTAGAATTTATACTTTTGGATGGATTTTTCTTGCTTTTACGTACTTTTTGGCCTCTTCGATGGCCTTGCCTAGATTGTATAGACTCTTGCGTTGATGCTTGTTGCTGCGTCCAATTTGTGAGTTTTGAAGCGTGCCCTGCAACACCATATTCCATTTGTGTGCTGTCGACTGTAGCAGGACTGTGCGTGCTACACGCTGAAAACGCTCTCGAGCTGTTTCCCTGCCTGGCTTTGAGGGCACCGTTTCGACTTTGATCTCACGCATTTCACCTTCACCATTCATATTGCGAAGCAAGTCCTGCTCACTACTTGTTGTCATTGGCGTCACCTGAAAACCCTTCATCAGTCGACGCTCCCAGACTTTCATGCGACGCGGTCGAGGATCTGGCGTGGATAAAATAATATATTTACAAATATATAGATCAAGTTAGTTCAAGCTTACGCCTCTCTTTCTTATTTGCTGATGACACATCTAGTCCACTATTTTCAAATATCTCCAACATTTCGTAACGCATTGTGCTAATTTCGCTTTTGACCTCGTTGATATCATCCTCTGTGACTGGATTGTTCTCAAACTTGCGGTGCATGGCTGAAATATATCGCCAGACCAGAGAACGCATAATATTATCATATTTACTATACTGCTCCTCCTCCTGACGTTTCTGTAAAGAATCAGTAAGCGCTTTAAACTTCAACGGAGAATTGTTTAAGTTCACACAACTCACCTTGGAGCGTTTTCGATCAATTGCCTTGCTGGACTTTCTAAACACTCTAAAAATCCATTTGACCGAGGGAAGAACATTGAATGGTGGCGGCAAGGTGGAACTATCCTCAAAGTAACTCATCCACAGTTTAGTTCTAGCAAATTTCCACTCAGTGTCCGATTGCTCCTGAAAAAAGCAATTAGAAACATTAACAAGTATTTTAGAAGTTGGTAATTATGTGCATACATCAATCATGGCATAGGAATTGGACATCATGGCAATCAGGAGATTTAGCAAAACAATCACATTGATAACGCTGTACGAGCCAAACATGAGCAGGCCCCAAAAGCGCGTATACGTCTTGATGCCCGTCAGCTCAAAGTCATCGAGGCCAATCATGCCAAAGCTGGCCCAGAACAGCGATTGCGATGACTCAAACAGACTGCAAAAGAGGGCAGCAAG
Source organism: Scaptomyza montana (assembly GCA_018904305.1). Classification (NCBI taxonomy): domain Eukaryota; kingdom Metazoa; phylum Arthropoda; class Insecta; order Diptera; family Drosophilidae; genus Scaptomyza; species Scaptomyza montana. Next base: position 1,756,590 of record JAEIGR010000017.1, on the reverse strand, counting down.
AGCAGGCAAGCCACTTAGTATTACAAATCTTTCACCGATAATTAGTTCAATGAATGGACTGACTTGCCAAAGCGTCGCCATTTCATGCAGGAATCCCCATGTGAGGCCCAATCCGCCTCCCCATCTGGCAGCACATAGCATTTACTTTTCTCCAACGCCGCAAAATACCACAGCAACTGATTAAGGCCACAGGCAAAGGCAAAAAGCACAAGGGTGTAGATAAAGAAGAACTTGACAATATCAATGACCATGCGACCCAGCGAGATTTGCAGTGGACCCAAGTGCGGATTAATGCTAAACAAATGCACCAGCTTCAATGCGGAAAATACATTTGCCGCTGCAAAGAGGCCCTCGGCAATCAGCTGTGGGTCAAAGTCATGCCACTTCTCGCGCGGTATGTAGGCCATCTGTGGATCTCGAGCTATTTCCGTTGCCTGCTGTACATAGGCAAAGGCACTGCAATCAGAGGGTGGAAAGTCAGTGATGCCTTCTGTGTTTCGTTTTTGTAGTCGTTGAACTTAGGGTTCACCTTACCGCAAACACATAACGCTCACGTAGAGACTGTTGCGTAGAAAATCAATAAAGTTCCACATATTACGTAAATAGCGTGGCATGCCCACAGCAAATATCTCCTGCACTTCCTCCCACATAAAGCCCAGAACATATAGAGCAACCACAATTTCCAGTTTGCTGGGCGATTGGCCACGCTGCCGCTGCTCCTGCTCCGCCAGCACCGCTTTCATCCGGGTAGTGCCAAAGAGACGCACAAAATCATCATCTGCACGCTGTGAGACCAATATGAGAATAACTGCAATATAAATGGGAGGAGTGAGGTTATAGGTAGAATACAGTTGAAAGGACATCTTACAAGTCCAGCTTGTTTTACATAAATGGTTTACTGATGGCCAATAGTTGAACTTTAGACGCACAGGTAATTTATACACTAACAAAATTTTGGTTTAAGTTATGATAAGTTTTGATATTTTCTTATAACTTAATTCATTAAAGAAATTTTCATTGTGTTACAACTTAATTGTATAATTTCATACATTAAACTGGAAATCAAACTATATTTTACTGTGTATCACCCCCAAAGCACCCATCTGCACTTACACAAAAAGAACACATAGGATGACGCATGAATGAGGAATTTCATAAACGGCTTTTGCATCAATCGGCCCGTACGACAGTTGGGCGCAAACATGTAGATGAAACAGTAAAGGGGAAATAGCATCGCAACCTGAGCAATGCAAATGAACTTGTCAACGATGCTCTTACGCCTGAATCCGGGTAGTCCGTCATACCAAATCGACGATAGCAATTGCTGTATATTCGAATGGGCCACAAACTGAAAAAAAGGACACAGAATAAAAAGGAAAAATTTAATTGAAGCGCAGAACAAGTGCATAACAGTGCATATTGCTGATTTATTATTCCAATTACAATGCATTTTTTATGGATTTATTTAAAGACTAATCAGAAATTTATTCATAAACTTTGTAATTGAGTAAGTAGCTTTTCAAGATCAATTTATACCTTCTTCTGTTTATAGGATATGGCCTGAACGAGTCGCGCTAAACTCATTCGATCGCCCGGCTCATAGGAAGACATGCTAGGATCATAGTTCAATATAATAGCCAGCTCATTGGAAGAACGTGTTTGATCCAATAGAGAGCAAGCGAACAATTGGCACTGCTTTCTCATTTCCATATACTCTGCTTTGCACTCCTGCTCCATGAGAGCCAGATTTCTCAATTCCCAGGATAGCTGAAAGGCCGTGAGTATGGGATCGCTAGATGTAAGACATATGAGCGAAGGACTGCATAAGGCACGATAAATATTCACACGAGAAAGTGAATGTCGCAACGAATCTTCACTAAACAAACGCACACATTCCTCACAGCCACATCTGTAAACGGTTTATAAGAAGTTAAAGGGGAAAAAAGTTAAGACCATATACTTGCCTTATATCATGTGGCACTGGCACCGCTGCACCACGATCTAAAAGTATGCGCAATATTTCAAAGTTATTCTTGTGAGCCGCCAGTATCAGTGGAGTTATATCCGGTGCGAACATTGCCGTATTTATGTCCACCTTCTGCCAGCTCTGCAAAACAAGTTAGATGAAGTCAGCAAAAGTTAAGAAGGTGAAATTGAATATGTGATATTCTTGGGCTCGTTAAATGTTTTATTGCATATGCGTAACAATTGTTATTTTCACGCTTCAATTGCGGGCATTGGCTGCCTAATGAAGCGTAAGCTCATGTGCATTGATATGTGTGTATGTTTGTGTGAGTGGCAGCAGGCAACAACCACCTCATCCATTATCTTTCTGTCTCATGCAAGCTTTTAGTTTGCCAAAGAATAAAATAAAATAACATTGGCGAAGTTTGTATATCCTTGGAAAGAGCAAAAAAGGTCTTAGAATAAATAATAATATTAGTTTGAATGAATAGAAGGACATAATTCAATAATAACTCTTTGATTAGTTTGGGTTTCTAATTTTATTTAATATAGGAAGTTTATCATGGCTAAAAATATCTAGAGTACAGGGTGAAATGTAATAAAACCTGATTTTTTCATTAGTTAGTTTTTAGTATTAACTAACTAATTGTGCCTTAAGTCAAAGAGTATAGGAAATTGTACAAAGACACAGATACGGTTATTATTACGATATGTGAAAGAATGGAGTAGGCTGTACAAAAGGATGAGGCATTGGCAAACGGAAGTGTTGGTCCGCTTATCGAACACAGACTCCTCCCCAATTCCAAAACCAAACCCAGTCAAACCCAATTCCAATCACTTGAGCGTCTGTCATGAACGTGTTTAACGAGGCTACACAAAACTGATTAAAATCGTGTTAGGTTCGGTTCTTTTTTGTTTTTGAGACAGCAGCACTCGTTGAGTGTGTGCCACAAATTAGCTGAGTGCAGCATCGATAATACTAGAACAAGGGGGAAACGTCGGATGAGTTAGATGTGCCGCAGTAGATACCACTTACGTAGGGTTGGCCCTCCCTGAAGATGAGCTCCTCGTGCTCGAGCAGCAGCTCAACGGCCTCAACGAACTCTGCATTGATGGCATGAAGCAGGGCATCCTTTGTCTCCACGCCCATGATAACCAGCAGCTCCACCATCTCCAGATTCTCGTTGTCAATGGCCAGTGTTATGGCCCGTCTGCCCAATGGATCCATGCAGTTGATATTGATATGCTGTTGCCGCAGCGCCTTTTGCAATATTCTTAAGGAAAAAGCCAAGCAAGAATAATTAAAAATGTTGGTCAAAAAATAAACTTTTACTTTTCTTTCTATGGCGCGCGCCAACTAATCAAAACTTTTTCATTAACTGCGGCACCCGCACAAAAACTTTTCCATTCAATCAAAGGCCATTTTGATGGTATTTGTTTTCGTAATGGTTCAAAATTCAAAAAAACTTTGATATTTAAAATGGCAACAGTGTTCAATTATTGCACTTTACCAGTGTTGGATTTGGTTTTTGGCGTGATTTTAACACTTATCGATAAATTACTCTTGCAACATAGTTGCCTTTGATTTGCCATGTCACAAAAGTATCTAAAAATATGTTTGTGGCTGGCAGCAATGAACACAAATATTTATTTTACAATTGTTCGTCAACATAAATTGTTGTGAAAAATTCCAAGAAAAATACGATATAAATTTGTATAGAATAAAACGCCGAATACATATTCATTTGGCTCTAAAATTTTTTGTAACAACATTTTTCAAAACATAAAACTTAAGCAAACTAAAAAAAAAAAAAACTAAAAATATGGACGCTACGACAAGCCGAGGACTTGTGATCAAAATGGCACATAAAAATAAGGGTAAGTGTGTGTTTTTATAGCTACTCAAAATATGTTTCACCAGCTGAAAAGTTTATAAAGTTTGTATTTTAAATTTGTTTATTGATTAGAAACACAAACTTGCAAACTGGGTGGCGGCGATTGGTTTAATCCGGCCGCAAATGTCGCAGGACACGAGCCGAGTTTGATCCAATCGAACCCAGCACTCAGTCGCATCTCCTGGCAGTTCTTTAAAGATCGCGAGGAGGAGCTCTATTTTTATGCTTGCCAGCTCAAAGGTATTCGTGTGCAGCGTTCGGACGGAGAAGCCTCGAATGAATCTATTGAATCTGGTGGCTCTGAGGAGGAACCACCAACAGCAACAAACAAGAATACACCACATTATCGTTATACACTGGATGAAATGAAGAGCTACAACCCGTATGGTTTAACCAACAACAAGAAAACAATACGACAGGAAGATCTTAAGCCACTGTCTGCTTTCTATTAGAGAAAACGAGCTGCAAACGTATAGGCAACAGCTAAATGTATACACAAACAACTATCTTGCAATCATAATATTTTACTTTCCATTTTTTTTATTTTCTTAACACTATTTACACAATCATAATTTAGTCGTACACGGGTAGAGAGGATTGCCATAAGCTGTTAACATTGCTTATATTTTACTCACAACACAGTTGATCATTGTTCATTAGTGGTTCATTTACCAATTAAGTTAAGAATTTAATACCCTTCTACGAAACACTTTTTACATTATTACACCCCGTGGGCTGTGCTTTACTTAATAAACAAATTATTTACAAATGTTAGTTTCACCTATGCAAATGTTTATTTTATTTTTAACTTCTGTGACATTATTTGGCACACGAGCGCAAAAAAAATATATATACAAAAACCAGACTTTTAATATGGAATAAATTAACTCAAGACAGAAATGAAAAGAGTTGCTAAAATAGCTAGATTTTGTAAAAATGAATGAAAATTAAATCGTTTAACCTAAATGACAAAATCGATATTTTTACATGAAATTCGATTCTATGAATGCCCAAATAATCTCTGCTTTTTTCAAAACTTCTATCAAGATTAAAAAGTGTTTATTTTTTATGAACTTTTATAGGAATAATTTAATGTTTAAAATAAATGAATTGCCAACATTAGTTTTTACTACCTTCTTCTCACACATTTTTTATTAATATGTGCGTGCTTGAAACAGCTACAAAAATTAATTGTGAATATTTTAAAATGTGCTTTTGAATGGCTATTGAAGTGTGCAAACGGGACTGGTGCTCCCCCCTGCTCCCCTCCTGCCTTCCACACACAAATATTGCTTATTAAGTGGCACATCTTATAAAATAATTTCTCAAGGCAAACACAAACAGTCAGCTTTGCAAATAATTGAAACCACCCAAAAGCACACACAAACAGCACAAATTCAGAACTCGTGCTGATAGGATTTATGCGGTTTTTGGAATAGCTCTACACACATATCGTTCTCGCAGGGAGGGAAAACGTAAACGGCCCATCGACACCTGCGTGTCCCCGGATGCACCATTAAAAAAAAACAATTGCAAACCGTTTTGCATAGTGCGTCGAAATGTTAATACCCTATGAATCGTGTTTCTTTAAAATTATACACACTCGGTGCTTAAAGCTATTTACCCTCTGCAAAAACAGGAAACAAATTTAGCAGTCGAGTTAAAAAAAAATTGATGGCATCAAAACGTTACTCACCTGCGCACATTTGGTATATCGCCACGCTCGACAGCGAGCAGGAATTTCTTCTCCTCGAGCAGCAAAGGTTGCGGTAATCCCAACGGCACACAACAGCCGCCCACAGTTTTGGGGGTGCCAACACCGCCAGAGGCATTTAAGCCACCGGGCGGCAACTAAAACAACCAACAAACAAACAGAGGAAAAAAGACGAGTCAGTGTGTAAAAATACACGCAGGTGTAAATAAATTTATTTAAAGTATAAAAGAAAAAAAAATTATTTAAAAAAATGCACACAAAAATGTACGGGCAAGGGCAAGGAAAAAATAAACATATAAGGAAATTAAGTGCAAAGTGTTGAAATGCCTGGTTGGCTGAGCTTAGCTGTTCCGCTTCATCTGCATCACTTAAATAGCATGGTAATGAATTGTGCCTTTATTGCAGCGTTTAAGCTAATATGTCGTACAACGCTGCGTATGCGTAACGTGCGAATCGATGCGAAAACGAGCTGGCAAACGAGCAAATTGTGAAGTGTGTGTTGTAGCTTGTATTTTGTATCTTTAAGATACGGACAGATCTTGCAGTTAATCAACTGCCGTTTAATACTTACGCCCATTGGCTGCTTCTTCTTGCGACCCATGGTTTTGGCAGTGTAGGTGTGTTAGGGTGTAATTCGGTGTGTATGTAATTCACTTAACAAAAAGCATTTCGTAATTTATTATGTGTCTCGTGTTGTTTTCGCAAAACTTTCGAAATCTCGCTTAACACTGCAGTTCATTTATTGCGACTACTTTTTGCAGCTGCTTGTCAACGTGTGTGGGGCTTAAACTTAAAGCACACACACACACTGACGCCTACACACAGAACCAAAAGCCAAACCAAAAACTCGCAAACATTAAGCCACTATGAATGCAACTTTGAAATGAAGTTATTCTCGCTTTTTTGTGATCACGGTTGTTTCTAGTAATATAAGCACAGCGAGTCGCATGTATGTGTTGTATGTTTGTAGCTGGTTTTTGTCTTGGTTTATGGTTTTTGGTCAGCATCTGTTGAAACTTTTGGCTTAAGCTGTTTATAATTTAAATTTATTTTGATTTTATACGCTTTTTTAAGCTGCTAAGATCTTTATTTTAAAGTGTCATATGTGCATTTTATGCATTTTAACGTATTATTTTCGTAACATTTGTATCGTGCTATTAAAATAAATCGCTTTATTAGTTTAATAAATTTATGTAATTGAATATCTCTAAAAGTATAATATTTATTTTTTAAATAGTTGCACTTTGCAGCACTTTGTACTTTTATTTGAAACTTAAATGTTTGCACTTCAAATCACAACTAAAATATTTTTTCAAAAACCGCACTCAGAAAATTGAATTGTTTTAATTGCAGTAATATTATATTTTTACATTTGCATGTGTACTTTATTGATTTTAATCTTCATTTGTTTATGCCAATTGCCAATGTTTACATTGGGGCAAACAAGCAAGTAACGCAATAAATATTCACTATATTATATGTATCAAACTTGAAGAACTGGTTTCGGGTTGATTTGATCCAGTAACTGACATTATTTCACTAAAAAAAAAAACACAAATCACTTAAATGTCATGTAAATATTTGCAATTGTTGGCCAATTAATGTTCAAATATTTGCGTAAATTCTTTTCGAAATTGCGTTTAATTTTTAAATTTTTTTACTTCGGTGTTTCAATGTGTTTCTTTTACTCATACAAAATGCATGTTTATTGTTTGTGGGAGGAGACTCATAAAAAACCGGACGCATCCGTTGGAGACCGCAGCATTGTAAATAGCCAGACAAAAGCCAACAACTGCATTGTTTAATTAAGTTAATAGAATAATAAGTGCGACTATTCGCACGTTTGTCATTTAACATATCCTACTATAAATATTTTTTTGTTCTTCCCTTTCATTTTCTGACAAGGCAACGCAAATAAAACTGACACTATAAATTTGGTTTTATCCGCAGCGGGTGGCTGATAATAGCTGATATATAGAACTATAATAAATGCCGCTAGCTGGCAAAATGTTAAATTCATACATTTGGTATGGAATATGCGTTTTATGTAATTTGATGTCATTAAGTTGGCTACTTAAGCAATAAGTAGTTACTTTTGGATATTTTGTGCCAGCTTAAGTTAATCTTATGGAATTACGAAATGTTGGACATGTTTTTATTGAGTTGGCAAGTTGGTTGCTAAAATGCAGAATACAGTACTTAGGCATATATAAATTAATGCAAGAGGTGTTAAATAAACAGACAGGAATAACTTACATTGAATCTTTTAAGTATTTAAATCAAATTTGGACATGGTGTAATGATTTCTTTCAGATAAGTAACAAAAGTTAGTTAATAATAGGTAATAGCTGAAGCTACAAACTTTTGGCAATATTTTGGAATGATTTTCCATTTTACTAAAATGTTTATTTAAAACTTAAGAGGAGTATATATTTAACAATTTAAGCTGTAAGGGATTAAAATACCTGTTTCCAAAAAATTTTCATATTGCTTGCTTACAACTTTAGTACATTTAAGCGCACGTTGCAAGGCTTAGTTAGTAGTCAATTCAAATACTAGTATGCAACACAATTGCAGCAACGCACACATTGAATACACACACGCACACACACACAGAATACACGTGCATGCAATGCTTAAACACAATGACCGTCAGCTGCTTTTGTTATGGCAACTCTTTCTCTATTAATTCACTCTATCTTTGCCTCTCTTTCCCTGGACTACATAATTCACTTGGTCGTTGGGACACTTAAGCCACTTACTTCTTGCATTCTGGCGCACAAAAACGTGTGCAATTGTTCAGCTTGGCCGCACAATGAATGTGGAAATATTATGTGGCTTAGAGAGTTAAAAAATATTGGGGTTTTACTTTTGTACTGCATACGATTCAGTCGCACAAAGCTACATAGTTTTAAATACACTCTCCCATACATATATATAAATTCTTTTTTTCTTTATTTTATTTCTTAATATTATGCATGTTCTCTCCGGCAAAATAAAATATAGACACCGAGGCGTTATGTTCGCCGCACTTTGATACAATGTCCGGTCCGCGAATATTTTTTTGTGCAGCCAACGTTTTGTGGTTGCGGCTTTAGCTGCCGCACATAAATTTATACCATTTCCCGAGGGCCAGAGCTTTCGTTCTGGCTAATTTAATTATACTAAAACGTCAAATATTTGTTTTCGTTCTCAATGAACGACGGATACCAATAAATGATACGATATGTTTGAACCGCCTCAGACTAGTAAGTGTTCTTGAACTCAACAATGCCTTTGTTATTGTTACTTTTGCCGTTCATCACCTGTCGCGTCTGTTGCTCCCTGAGGTCACGCCTCTGAGCAACAAGTTGTGTCCTTGCTTTTGTTTGCTATTGTTACCTTTTGGCGCTTTAAGGCGATTAGTCTCACGCATGCAAAGTGCACAACAATTCAATTACAACTAATTTTTCTGTGATTTCACTTTTGGAACTGTTGCTAGCCAAATAAATGTATTTCTATTGTTAAGCAATCATTTAGCTGCTACTTAATAAAACATTAGAAAGGACTGCACACTTTACAAAACATTTCAAAATATGTACCAATGATTTAAAACTAATATTTAATATTTTTTCAATAAACTCTGCAGCCTTTCACAAATTCAAAAAAGTATAACATTCCCAGATCCCACTTCATTTACCGAAGTTATGAGCAGTTATCTAAAAATTGAATTTCACTCGTTCTCTTTTATGTTCGAAACAAAGTCAAAATCTACCAAAGCCACAAAAATGCATACAGTTATGACAACATAATCTGAGAGCCACACAATTCAAATCAGTTGAACTAGCTTTGCCACTCACAAAAGACAATATTGATATACATATCAAGTAAGATGTCTGATGCCCAAGCAAAAATACGTATGACATTGTTCCAAACAAACTAAAATTAGCATTTCATATTTGTCAGTTGATAAACATGTGCTATGTGCGTGTGCATGTTTGATTGTGTGTGTCAAAAGCAGCCTTTTGACTGTCTCACATAAATAGGTTTTGGCAGAGAGAGAGAGAGAGCGTGAGATTGGAAACAGGACGTTGCCAAAATGCCGAAAGCAATTTTGAAACGCATGGTACGTGCATCAGGAAACCGAAAAGCAAACAAAATTAAATCAAACATCTTAAACTGGATTTTGATGAGAGAGCAGCAGCAGCAGCAGCAGAAAGCAATAGCAAACATAGCACAGGCAAGCAACCAACCAGACAACCGACAACAATTGAAGCAAGGACCTCATACTCTTTTGCTGCTGTCGAGGCAGAGCTAAAGCCAAACCAACAAACAAACAAACAAATAGCAGAGGAGCTGGCAACAGGATCTGCTGAGGCTGCATAGCAACGCACACACACACACACGCACTCACATATAAGAACAGCACGTAAACACATTAAAACGCACACACACGCGCACCCATAGACTGAAGATGAAAGGAACATTAGGTGAGGCACCAGGTAGCAGCAGGTTGGCTGTGAGTGTGCGAGCGTGTGTGTGTATGCAACAGGAGCAATAGCTCAGCAATGACAATATGCAGCTTTAAGAAGAAGTTGACGCCAAAGTAGAAGGTCTGCAGCAGGAAATAAGATTTCTGTATGCGACAGGCAACTTATGAGCTAGATCTATCTCCTTTTCTCTCTCTCTCTCTCTCTCTCTCTCTCTCTCTCTCTCTCTCATTTCGTTTTATGCAAACACCAAACAGACACTAAGTAGCATAGTTACAAGCACACAATATGATATATCTCTATATACATAATAAAAAAATAAAAAAAAGCGGCAATCGCCTTTAGCGTAAAACGTTTTGCGGTTGCAGCTGTGCCTTGTGCTTGTGTTGCATGTGTGGTAAATAAAATTGCATTCAATATTTTCATTGCAATTTTTGATGAGATTTTTCAGGCACCGCTTTCTGACTGCAGCTCCTTTGCAGTGCACAGCCCATCTTTTTCTTCGTCTACTTCTTTTGTTTGAGCTGGCTTTCAATTTATGGATGCTGCGTTGCATTCACCATAAATTGCATCCATCCTTTTGTTTTCTTTTTTTTTTTTTTTTGCTTTTGCTGCATTATTTTTGCGAGAGCACGTGCATAATTATGAAGACTGATTTACCGGGGCACATAAGACGTTGTGTTTTTTGTGTGGAGAAGGTGTTTGCTGGTAATCTAGTCAAATTATGCTGCCATTAAATCCTTATTAGATGTCTAACAGAGTCGAAAGCTTTTTGCTCATCTGTCTGAAGCTCAAATAGTTATGTTAATGAAATACTTTGGGAAAAAGCTTTTAACATTTACCATAAGATTTGAAGGTTTATAGAATAGAAGAATAGGATACTAGGATAACAAAAATATTTTATATCGGGCAATTAACAAAAACATTTGAAGACATTTTTTTTATTTTAATAAGCTTTATAACGAATTCTCATAATTTGTATAACTTTGAAGGCTTTTATCTCGTAAGAAAATATTTTTTTCAAATTTTTTTATTGTGGCTCTACAGCTTGGAATTGCATACTTTTGAGCGCAGGTGTTAAATATGTTTGCCGGCTATTCTTCACTCTCTCTCTCTCAACGTTCCACTCTTTGTATGCGCTTGTGTGTGGGAGTAAAAAGAGTGAGATAGAGGTAACGTCATCAACTTGAACTGGCCATTTCCGTTGGCATGTGCGCAATTCATAAATATTTATTTTGCTGTTCCCCTTTGTGCGCTGTTCTCTGTCATAGCAATCCAGTGGCATGACCTTTCGTTCTATTAAAGGAATGTTATACAAAAATGATCAATGAATGTCTGCTTGACTTTAAGTGTAATCGAAATAAATAAACAAAACTTGTTTGCTTGCCATAAATCCGTGTTGGCCACGCAGCCACGCAGCCAACAAATATCGGTCCTTGTGGTAAAATAAATTTTCCACCAATGCATGACAGCTACGGCAGCGCCAGCATGAGCAAAGTTAAGGCGTGAGCGTGGCCGCAAGTACGTGCCAAGACACGAAACACTTTTCTGGAAAAAGGATTAGAAGAAGAAAGGTAGGATTAAGCCCCTAACACGCACTTACCCATACACCCTTAAAGGTTTTAAATGGCAATCAAATTAAATTGTTTTTGTGGTTCGCCGCAAAAGTTCTTCGGCTTATTTTTACGGAAAAAACTCATCTGGCATTTAATTTGCATTTTTGTGTATAAATTAAAATGTTGTATTCACATGACAAACGAGCACTCAGCTGCCTGACAAAAATGTCAATTAAAAATTATTTATATGCATACGCAAATCAAGCGCAAAATTCTTAAGCAGTTGACGCAGCAGCCACCAAAAGTGGTATCCACTTGAATATACCCCACGCCGCACAACTATAAATACTCACCTGTGTGCGTTTGTTTACGTGACCAGCCAATTAGACGTAAACAAGTGATGCCGGATGTAGGCCACATAAACAAAAACCACATCCCAATCATATACCAAGAGCAGCGAAAGAAATCGAGACAAAAAAGTTTGCTCTGAACGATAAACTAATCCTTTAATTTGCTTCAGTGTATGAATAACTTATTTGCTTAACTATGCTTAAAGTAATCTAGTACTTTCTTTTGTCTACTCTTTCCACACAGCTGTAATACAGGCTATTTAAGCAGCAGCTAGAACACTGAATCCACATGTGATGTGATGATATTCGCTGCATTTTTTCTTTTGCTGCCCGCTGTGATGATTACGTATGCATCTTTGTCATTGTGCCACTTTGACACAAGTTCAAGCGACAAGGTCCACAAGAATCATAAATTTCGTAGCGCGGTCCGGGCCACGTTAACATTGATTTCTGGCTGTCAACGCGCTGCAAAAGGCCAAATGCCACTAAATTTAATAATAAAGCGAGCAACTTATTTGCGTGAAATGTTGTAAAATGCGGCGCCATCCACAGGAACAACAAACACACCGCAGCTGCAGTCAACGACTCGTCGTCGACCTTAGAGTGAAATGTGAGCGAGTGGAAATATTTTAATTTTTTTCTTTTCAATTCCATATAGCATAAGAATTCAAGCGAAATATGCCTGTGTGGAAATTAAATAATTTATATTGCCATTTGTCTACATACTTTGCATATTTCCCATTAATGACCCAGAAAAAAAATAAATGCGGCTAAAACAACTCGAAGAAGGAAAATCTAAAAAAGCGCACGCTGAGATGAAAGGCGAACAGAAAGACTTGGGAACAGATCACCAAGACAGAAGACGCCATGCGGCTAGCGAAAGAGTAAAATTAATAGAGTGTGTTATCTGTGTATGTGAATGTACGTGCGTGTGTATATGTGGGTGAGTGTGTGTTGTCTGGGTGTGCAGCTTAACGCAAGGTCATCTTGTGCGTTGCAAATAGTTTGAGCAACTTAAAACAAATTAAATCAGCATAATTTCAATCACAAATTCGATTTTTAATGAATACCTATTAAAAAAGATGAGGCGAATGGAAATGTTTATAATACTATATAATATCTTATTGACTTTACACATTATATTTGATTTTTTATGCGCAATTTAATCAGCACGCCCGGCTAGCTCAGTCGGTAGAGCATGAGACTCTTAATCTCAGGGTCGTGGGTTCGAGCCCCACGTTGGGCGAAGTATCTTTTTCCAAACATTTTTAGAACGAAGCAATCTTGAAAATGTGAAGGTGTTGAAGCAAAACTTTTTAAAAACTAAATTTCAAACAGTTGCAAAGTTTCATAGAAAGGCGGGTTTCAGATGCATAAAGTTTTAAGAAAGTTAAGTTAAATAAAATTTCATTTAAAAAATTTATTGAAAATATGTATTATTTTCACGATCCTGCCAGGAGTCGAACCTGGAATCTTCTGATCCGTAGTCAGACGCGTTATCCATTGCGCCACAGGACCGATTAAATCGAGTAAATATATTCAAAATCTTACATCCATTTCCCTTAATACACACCAAATATTTAAAGCATTTTATCAAACGTTTTCAATAGCACAACAAAATATTTGGCGACAACCTGTCGCATTTGTGCAAAGCAAAAACACAATTTTTCTTTTCCTGTTGTATCTCACGCAAAGCACCATTTGGCCCACACCCACACAGAATTGGGGCTAATGGACCATTGCCGTGTTGCAGGCAAAGAAAAATTCAGTTTTATAATTAGCTCCAAAGAAGTTTAGTGAGATAAACACACATTGGCTTTTTGTTGCGCTAACAGCAACAACTTGCAGCAGTGCAGCGATAAAAATTACAAAACAAGTAAGCAACAAATAAATAAGGTAAGCTCAACTATAAAGATACCTCCCTGGGTACATATTTGGATTGGGTTCATAATTTTAATTTATTTAAAAAATAAATCTAATACAATTTTGACATGATCTTCAATTTTCTTATAACAAAAACTTGTTTATTGCAAAAATAAATACACTCTTTCAGCTTTGATTTGCAGGGCATTAAATACATACAAGTAGAAATAAAATCTCACGCCAAACACACATGAAAATTGTTTCGAAAATTGTGCATAAAGAAATACGAAAATAGCGCCACGAGGCAGGCGTTGGCTGGCAGGCAGTCCGAAAATGTTTCAAACCGAAGCAACTTGATTGAAAATGTACAATAAAATTCTTTTTTGCCGAAACAGTTGAACGTGCAATGAGCAGCCGTGCGGAGTGCAACAGCATCAGCAACAAAAACGACCATTTGTTAAGGCAAAAATTTGTCATCAAAAAAAAAAATAATAATAAAAATGATGCAGCATTGATATGTAAACATTTATAAAAGAAAAAAAAAACTAGTGCGACAATGAAAGAAAAGATAACCAACAAAAATGAGTTTCTAAAAAAAAACAATTGAAAATTCAGGCGGTTTCTAAATGATTTCGTGCACACTAAATAACAAACATAAGGTTTTTTGTATTCCGAAAGCATTTTAGGCAATGGCAACGGAAGCGACAAAACAACAACAAAAACGTGCCGTGTGCGCTATTTTCGATTTTGCAAGTGCCAAGCAAAAAAACCGAAGAGAGAGAGAGAGAGAGAGAGAGAGAGAGAGAGAGAGAGAGCGCATTTAAGGGATTTGCATTATTTAAAACAAAGCCACTGGCCAGGCGAGTTTAGTCCGATTCAACAACAAGTCACTAAAATCGTTGCCTCAGCCCCCAAAGTCACTAAATAGTGAAGTGCATCAAAGCCGAATGCATTTGCTAGACCTTTTGCAAATCAAAACGTAGCTTAGTGTAGATTTTCTACCAACTCTTCTCCTCCTTCATCTCTGTCTTTCTCTTTCCCCTGCCTATATTGCGTATCCTGTCGACAGCCGCGAGGCACGTTGATAAACGTTAACATCGCAAGTGCGCGCAGACAGCGTTTTGTTTATTTACTTTGCGGCCGAAGTTGCAGCTGTCCATAGGCCTGCAGGCCAAACAACATGGCGTATTCGTTATTTTTGTGTGACCAAGGATTCGTGCGGCTGCAGCTGTGTTTTGCTTAGCCAGTTTAGTTCGTATTATTGTTTACCTTTTAAAGCAATTTAACTTTGACCAAACCCCAACGTCCAATAAGGCAAAAGCGCAGCGGTATTGGTCAAGTTAGTCAGTTTGTCTGTTCTGTTCTGACTTGTTATCTACCTTTTTACCCGCTAACACTCTTTCCTGCATGACGCATTTTTATATTCAGCCTGTCCGGCAATTAAGCATTCTTCCGCCCGATAAGATAGGCAATCAGTCGCATTTATGTGTCAAGGGGTGTGTGCTTTTTATTGGTTCTTATCGCACATGATGTTAGCCCATATAAATATAGCAAAATCGTAATTTAATAATGCCAACAAGATAATGCCAGAACATATGTGTGCAATATAAAGATCTAAATGGCCTTAAACCATAAATAGGTTTTGTATGTAAAGTCAAAGTCATTTTGCGATATCTTTATTTATTTGGTACAATTAAAGTTTTACCAACAAACAATGTTGAAGTGCTTAATGCCTCGAACTGCATCAAGGTAAAGATAGAGAATACAATATTTATCTTTATGCATTTTCTAAAGTGAGTTCTCATACTGGAAACTTTTCACCCATAAGAAGTTATTATTGATTGATTTTTAGCAAGACAAAAAATCTTACCAAACAACAGAAGATATTAAGCAAACTTAATTTATATCTTATATTTTATATCCCATGTATTAATGTACTAGTTTAGTCAAATTTCAGCAAGAAACAAATACTTACGAAGCGTTTAACCGACAGCTAAAGATTTAGTCTATTTTTATCTCTAAATTACCAGTTATTTACAGTCAGTGCTTAACGCAAACTAAAATTGATGGGCCACTATCACAATGTTGAGTTTGATAAGCCAAATCTCAATGAAGGTCAATGATGATGATGATGATGTAAGCAAGAACCAACAGCAAGCTAAAGCCAACAATCTAGCCAGCACACAAAAAACGTGACACA
Source organism: Scaptomyza montana (assembly GCA_018904305.1). Classification (NCBI taxonomy): domain Eukaryota; kingdom Metazoa; phylum Arthropoda; class Insecta; order Diptera; family Drosophilidae; genus Scaptomyza; species Scaptomyza montana. Next base: position 1,740,578 of record JAEIGR010000017.1, on the reverse strand, counting down.
TTCACAGAGCAAAAATGCAGCTGACAGCGGCAACAAGTTGCAAAAAATAATAAATAAATAGGAGATAAGTAAAAAGCAGACGAAGAAAATATGTGTGTGTAAGGCGGAGATATAAAGAGACGCTAGACACAGCAGAGCAAAAGGCAGGGAAAATAGGAAGAAAATATACTAACCAGGGCATGCATAAAGATACATATGAATATAGTGTATACATCTAGTATAACTGTGAATACGACAAGTCAAGTGTCAAAAATGTTGCCAAAAAGGAAAAAAGCACACTTAAAAAAAAAATGTGCTAAGCAACAGCAGTCAACATGATTTTCACAAAAAAGAGAAAGAGAGCGAGAGAGAAAAAGGGAGAGCAAGTGAGAGTAAGAGAGAGAGAGAGAGAGAGAGAGAGAGAGAGAGAGCCCAAACATACAAATTTCTTTTGCAATTTATTTTTATAACTAAACAGGCAACAGATACAGATACAGCAGACAAGAGCTAGAGATACAGCGCACAACGTATTTGTATCGCGTTTTGTTTATTTATAGATATAGGAATAATAAAAAAGCTAGCGAGCGAGCGAGAGTCGAGTCGATCGGCGACAAGTCGTGCCGGCTGCCGCACTACCTGCCCCTTGCTGTTAGCCTGTTTGCCTGATATCAGGCAAAACACATTTATAATTGAGCGCCAGAAGCAGCAGCAGACGCAGCGAGCAAAGAGCGGCCAACAAAGGAAATACACACACATACACACAACAAATATTGGCAACGGGCGAGGCGAGGCACCCAAATCAAATAATGTGGCGCAGGCCAAAAACAGTTTGATGCACAACGCTTGCTCGCGATGACGACGATAATACAATAGCACGCAATCAAAAGCATCCAGCACTTCAATACCCCAACCAATCCAATCAAACTGAAAGAAAAATAACCATAGCTCGAGCTATTGAAATTTAGCTAATATTACACATACGCATCGTGCTCATAAGCTATAAATAATACCAAAATAAAAACCAAAAAATAACAAGAAATTCTAAACGCCAAATTATTCTTTGTGTCATTTTTTAAGTGCGTAACATAACAAAATCAAACAAATATCTCGCTGTGAAGTGAAGTTCAGTCATAATTTTCATGCCACAACGCAAATATGAAAATTTTCTGTATTAAGAAAAGAGATTTATTTTAAATATTATAGATAGCAGCCAATAACCAAAAAGTGTGTGTACAAGCCACAAGAAACGAATACTAAAATATTTTCTCAAATATAAATATATATAAACCTAGAGTGTAAAGCACAATTGCCAAAACGGGCACTCGTCTACGTGAACCCAGCGCCAAGGGACGCAATCCGAGCAAAATGATCTACATTGATGATTCAGAGCCGGAAGGCAGTAAGTTTCGACCAACTAGTTAGTAAATAATCAATTGAGCTAGGTATATATTTAATGGCAATAGTCAAACTGGCACAAAGTTAAATGGGAACGGGGCTCGTTAAGAAACTAAATATTGATCGACTACGCTGCGTATACGTATTGTATATCAGTGACAAGTGATAAAAGATAAGATAAGATAAATGGTGTTCACCTAACTATTATCTACACATATATAAAAAGTAAGTGCAGTCAGTAATATAAAATTGAAAGCAACAATAAACAAGGCTTTTACAACAGCTACGAACAGTTTATTATGGTCAATAATTTATGGAATCAAACGATATCTTGTGGTAGAATCATTGACTGTGAAAATAAATATATTTGTTCATTTTCTAAATTTCTTATTGACTTAATACCATTTAGCCATTTATTGTCAATCCCGTGCCAAACAGATAAAGCAACAAAAATGTCAACTGTAAAGAGTCAAATCAAATCAAGACAAACCTATAGATAAGCAGCTGTTTTTATTTTGTTGCCTTTTTGGCAATTTAGTTATCCTGCCTAACTACGCTTTAATAAAGGTTTCCCCAAACATTTGGGGGCCACGAAGCAAAACATTAACTTTTATGCACAGATAAAAAGCAAACCAAACAGCAGCCAAAAAAAATATCTACAAAAATCAAACAAAATACTGAAACTGAAATAGTCAGAACAAATGCTTAAACGATTTAGAGCCAATGCGGCTCAGCTACCAAATAGCCAAGGCTTTTAAAAATACATGAATTTCAATAAAATACGACAATGGGCCAGTCAGGCAGGCAGCCAAAAACAAAAAAAAGGGTCTATAGATAAGACGAGCTGTGATCAGGAAACGTTTGCGCCGCCATTTTCATTGTCAGAAACAATAAATTTCACGCATAAAACACTGAAAGCAAATTTTTTCCCACTGCTTTTTTTTTTTCTTTTTTTTCGCAATATTAAAGTTTGAGCGCTGACAAGGGCAAAAAAACAGGCGCTGAAGGATAAGCGTCACACAAGATGAACGTAAATTCAAGCGCGAAAGAGGGGGGCTATAAAGTTGACGGGTGTTGGGTGTTGGGTATGCGTAACTGTAACTAAAGTGGACTTACTTTGAAAATTTGCACTGGCTTAGAAACCTAAGACAAAGTCAGGCCAACTCAAACGGAAACGGAAGTGTCAAGTAGTTAGATGGGCGGACAAAAAGACAGAGCGAGATAGCAAAAAAGATACACAAGAAAAAGTGAAGAAAAGAAACGAAACGAAATGCCAAAATAACAGGCAAAATGCATGTAGCATGAAAAATGGCAAGCGCGAAGCAATTTGAAAAATGAAAGGGGCAACACCAAAGAAAGAAAATAATAAAACGATTTCAAAAAAGAAAATGTTTTACAATACACAATGAAACTTAGGCAGCATACAGTGACAAACTATAAAATGCCCTAACCAAATAAAAGCACTCAAAGTTAAAATAAGAATGATTCCAAGATAGTTTTTAGTTCTGTACCAAAAATGTGTTTACAATATTATTTATTTGATTTTTCTCTAACATCAATCATTTAAATTTTTATCATGCCGAAATGTTCGCCCACGCAGCTCCCTTAATCCTCTTGTTCGCAGGGTATTAGTTCTGGTTCGAGTGTGAGTGAAGTGTTTGTATTTGATTTTGTGTGTGTTTTAGGGTGTAACCGCACTCGGACGTCGTGATTTAGTGTCGGGCAACCTTACAACGCATACGTCACGCCCACAAGCCGACAACAATGACAAAAAAAAGGGTTGCCATTGCACCGGCTCAATTTCCCAGGCAGTTTTCTCAAATTGGCAAATAACAACAAACGGAAATACTTTTGCTACAGGTGTGAGAGGCAAACTCTCGGCAAACCTTTTTCTCTGTGATGGCAAATTGCATACTTTCTATTATTTGTGACCTTTGTAAGTGTGTGTGTATGAGGTATTTTCTGGCTGTTGTCACAGCCGGATTGTGTGCTAATGGTGTGAAAGATATTTTCTCAATATCCGTTTTGGGTCCAGATCCGATTAGCAAATGATCTCAGCTGTTTATCAACAGAGCAACTCTTGACTTAAATTGCTGAGCTTTTAAATCGCTGCACCGGAAATAAAACATTTTCAACAGAAATTGCACGGAAATTGCCAAACCGCACAGAAATTAAAAATATTCGTTAATAAAATTGTACAAATCAATTTTTCAATTTTCTGTGAATATTTTTTCGATAAAAAATAATAAACAAATACTACTAAAAATTTACAATTTATAAAATCTATTGCTTTTTCAGCGCCCAGCCAAATATAAACCCAAATAATAAATAAAATATCAATTTTAAAACTTTTATAAACATGCAGACAGCAGTTTGACATTAAAAAAAGAGAATATGCATAAAAGTGCTGGCCAACGCCTTATCTTGGCGTCTTTTAATGCGCAATAATTCGAGATATATATATTTATCAAAAATAAGTTTCAGAAAACAGAAAAATTGTTCATATCCCATCTTAAGCTTGTCTTTTGTTTAAGTTAACTTTTAATGAAAAAATATTTGTTTAGTTTTTAAGCTTACCGTTTAACTTGTATTTACTGTATAGCAAAATAGTTCATTCTTTTTTTTACGCGTTTGCCGCACATATAGCAAAATTATATTTATTTTGCTTTTAATTTTCTACGCTGCCAAGGTGAATGTAAAACAAACATACAACACCCACACACACTTCTACCCCTACACCTACACATGCACATAAAACATACCACAATTTTTCACATCTTGTCTCTGAGTAACTTCTCCCCCGCAACAGCTTCTCCCCCTCTAGAAAACAGCAGGCAGCGAAAATGAGCTAAAATGAAAAGCATACAAACACAAATAGAAATACACACACACACACACACATAAGTTAGAAAGATATATGTCGTAGATACATATATTATTGAGATAAATTTATTTAACGTCGCATTTCATGTTGAAGGTCGTTCGTTGATATTCACTCTATTTGACGTTGCACAAAAATTCCTTGTGGCTGGCTCATGCAGCGTTCGTTTTCTTCTTCTTTTACATCTTCGTTGGCATTTAAACATTTTCAACAAATGATCGACAAATGTGTGAATATGAAATAGTTGCACAACAACATATATGTACAACTAATCGATCATTTAGTTTTGCTAAATGTCAATAAATTGTGTAATTTTTATATACTTTTACATTGCACAGTCTTCCTGGTTTTTGCGTTTTGTTGAGCTTTTTCAAATCATTGTTTCAAATCGTTTGGCAGCGCAAGATATAATGTATATATGTTTAAAAACTGAATGAATGGGATGATGTCGCTATGGCTTTGTGCGTCGATATTGGCAAACAACCAAAATTTAATGAATTTTTTAAGAAAAAAAAGTTTATTAATAAAATAGGTATGCCTTTGTTGCTTAGAAATTTATCACGTTTTAATGCATTAATGAATATATTTTAAAGGCAAAATTATTATTATCAAGTGTTTCGTATGCCTTAAGGTGTCGTTTAATTAAGCATATATAAAGAAAAGTCACCAATATCAAATAGGTTGATGCAGTACTAAACAATTAATAGGCATAACAGTTAGCTACATATAAACAATATAAATTAAGTACTGCGTCTGAGTGCTAGTGTTTGGATACAGAAATGAATTGACAGCAAAATGACTTTAATACAAATTCAAAATGTTTATTGTTATGCGCAATTGAACTCTTCTTTGAGATAGCTAAAAACACGTACACAGCTTTGCAATAGTCATTCCTGTACCTTCTGTAAGCCACATCATATAGAGAAACAACGGCAAAGAACCTGAACCCAATACCATTTGCCAGTCAGATAATTTTGTTCTTTTACACTGTTTTTCCTGCAATTTTATTTAAATTTTTAATGCGCAAGTATCTGGCGGCTGTCTGAGCCGCAGCTGCAGGTGGAATAACAGCACCACAGCAGTAACACCAATAAGAACAACAGCAACATCAGCAGCAACAAGAACAACAATCAGCAACAGCAGCAGAAGCATTAAAATTGCAGACGAGGCATGAGTGCATGCATACATGTATGTATGGCTATAGAGCATACGCCATGTGGTACATAAAAGCCAAAATGCGAGCGGGAAAGAGAGAGTTGCCACAGACAGCTGAAAACTTGAAAAGAGAGTGAGAGAAATCAAGGAAAATGAGAGCAGCGCTTGCTAAACAAATTAAAATTGCAATTTAATGTATTGCAGACAGCGACCAGAGTCTTGTTAAGATTGCATTTGCCAAATGCAAACGAACCACACAAACAAAAGCACACACATATGTATGCATTTCAAATATGTATGCGTGTGAGTGTGTGTGCACACATTTGCCACTGCAACTCAATTTTCATGTAGACATTTCGCGCCAAAATGGTCAAACTACAATTTCCATATTGCAAACATTATTGCTGCATATAATACCCTGTATCAAAATAATATGGGTGAAAAGGGTGCTTAAATGTTTGTGATTGGCAAAGCAAACTGCTTTGTTCAATATCTAATTGCTATAAGTACTCTTAGGGCATTGCTTCAGAACCCTTCCCATGACAATTTCTTGGGATCGTCGCATTTTTAATGTTTTTTTTATCATCTTTTTTGAAGGCATAATGTTTTTAACTGCTTGCCTAGGGTACCTAATAGTCATACACTCTCAACTAGATCAACCCTTACTTGTTGTTGCTTTGCTTAGGCTTTTGCGCTAGTTGCAAACATAATCGAAATTATGTAAATGCCATCTCTGGCAGCAGGGTCTCTCAGTTGTTTTATTTATTACAACAGCAGCAACCGCTGAATGCGTTTTTTCCTCACATTTCATGCGTTCGTTCGTTCGTTCATTTGGTCACCAGCAACAACAACTCATTTGATTTGCATCAACAGCAATGAGCCCATTTCGCATCTTTTGTTTGAATTTATGAGGCCTCAGGTAAGTGTCAATACATCACAAATATTGCAGGTATGATAAATTGGATCAGAAATTGGTTAGCTTTGTGTTTTGCTTTTGTGTTGCCCGCTAATCAGCTAACACATTGCGTATACGCAACATTATTCAGCCTCAAGTACGACGGTCAAACAACAAAATGCGCAATGAAATTCATGTGTGTGTATATTTACCATAAAAGACGGTTAATTATTGTCGAATATATTTGCAAATTGTGCTTGTGTGTGTGTGTGTGCGTGTGCTATTTAATTGCTGCCGGGCAATTGCATTTAATATGCAATAAGAAGTTGAGTGTTTGAGTTGTTGTTGCCGTTTGCTGTTGCCGTTGCTGTTACTGTTATTTGTTCATTTGTATCTGTTGTTGTGCATTCGCTTTTATATTACCAACGGCCATTAATTTCAAGTGCTGTTCATATTAAATGCAATACCAAGCTCGGATCTACTGGGTTTGAGGTTTTCATATTAAGAGCCATACCACTGAGCTATGGCCTTTTTGTGTGGTTACATTTTGGGTAAGGTTTACAAGTGTTAATTGCAATCTTTAATATAAATATTTTCGATAGAGTTTTAACTCAAGTTTTTAAACAGCTACTTTGTTCCACTGTGAACTAAGAAATATTTTATGTTTGTTTTAGATATTAACGCTATCAATTAATTGATTTGCCAAGTAATTAACTGATTTATCTTGTGCTTTTTTCGTCTCAGTGAGAACTAACCGCACTAATTCTGCTGGATTATAGTAAAATTAAAGCTTGACCTTTTAAATTTTTTCAAATCCCAATATATTATGAATGCTCATCGGCAGTTGCCCTCACATCAGCTCCGTTCTAAGTGGAGTAGTTTACTAGTTTTAAGTAAGTTTTTTTTGTCATTTCTGTCCATTCAAAATAGCCGTATCTTTTGTGGGTGCTTTAAGACCTGCCAACACTCTGGTACTGGCCACGTCATTGAATGCAATCTACTGAATATTTGAACGAATGCAGTGAGCGTATTGTATAAATAACCTCAACACCATTAAATTGTCAAGCGTGTACTGTACTCCCTTTGTGTGTTAGTGTGTGTGTTTTAGCACACGTAGGTAGACTGCTAACTTTATTTAGAGATGTCAAACTGTCGTTCAACGTAGACATGTTGTCCAGGCGGGCAGCTGAGAGAGCAGCAACTGGATGTTGAAACATGTGTCCCTCCGGTTTAGCTACTAGTGTGGATATTCAGGCATTCGGGCAATTCAGTCAGTCACCCAGCCAGCCAGCAGTAAATAAAGCGTTAAATTTTAACAAATTGTTGTCAGCTGTGTGTGCGAGCGTGTAAACATGTAGCAGCTGCTGATTGTGCCCCACACACTTTTCACACCCGTCTCTGTCATTGAACCGAACGCTTTTCAATTACCTCATTTCCTCCGACTGTAACTAAAAATCGGCTGCATCTTGATTAATTGTTTTGTTTGTGCCCCCCAACCAGAGTTACGTTAATTGATTTATCTTGCTGCTCCGGTCAATAGCCAGCCCCTAGATACCCTTCGCCTATCCTCGTTGCCCATAATCTAACATGCATTTCCGTTTTCGGGCAGCCGCCATTTTGCCCAAAAATAGTTGGCTGTTCACAGTTGTTATTAGGTTATGCCTGAAATTCAATTGAATTTGAGTGCAAATATGTGTTCGCTAATGTTTTTAAAAACGCCAAAATCGATGAGCTTTTAAAGCACTTACCCATTTTATACGCCCCCACCCCCTTCACCGACTGTCTGGCCTTGCGCCTTTTGATTCCAGCGTCAGTTTGTCCATGTCTATGTTCTCCTCCTACTCTTCTTCTTCACTTTGTTGTGGCTGCTGTTTGGCCGCATCGTCTTCTTTTCAAGTGGTTTTCTCTATTTTCCCAGAGCCGGAAATGTGCGCGGCCATTTAAAACTGAATGCTTTGCCATGCCGTAAGTCTAATAAGAAGAAACAACATTTTCTGACTGCAGAAGTTTCTTCGAAATGAAAATGTAACATATAATATTTGTTCAAGCAAAGCATTGCGAAACTTGATTAAATTCCTTAGAATCGAAGGAGTTTTGATTCACATAGAAATGAAGAAACCATAAATATTGAAAAGTTTAAAACAGTATCTTTTATGGATTGAATAGGAATTTGGATTTAAAAACAAAACAAACTTTAATGATTGTGGAATTCCAAGCACTTCAATTTCACAGAAATAATCCAATTACGTGCTAAAACTCAAAAACCCTTTATGAAGTTGGCCATTTAGTGAACTGCAGCGTTTTAATCAAAATTATGCTCCATAACAACGTTGCTAAAGCGAAAACTCAATCCCCAAAGCTGGCATGAAAAGACCTTGCCGACATTAACTCAACGCGGTTACGCTTGCCTCTGTGTTGCTGCTGATGCTGATGCTGCTGCTGTCGTGTGCAGGATCATAACGGTTATGTGCTTGTGTGTACAACATGTCGTATGCGTGCTATAAATTAATACGCTCTGCGCTTTGGTCACCGCAAATGCCAATAATTAACTAAGCGCCCATCGCGCTTCAATATGCCAAGCCATCCACCAGGTAGCTACATACCAAGCTAGCTGGCACGGTTAAATGACAAAATATTGGTAGACTGGTTAACTATTATTGCCAGTGGTTCAATGCTAACGAGCTGCAGGGTCTGCCGGTAGAGTTTGCCTCATAAGTCATTAGCAGACTGCAGGCAACGACAATTTTGTTGCCGTGCGAAACGTGTTGCAATGGTAGCTCATTAAATTAATTAAACGCTGTCTACGCTTTTTTCCGACTATATGTATATTTGTGTGTATGCGTTTTTGTGGGCTGTTTATTATTAAGGCATTGCCCATTGCTCTTTACTATCTTTCTTTCATTTTTTTTGTTTTGTGTGAATGAATGCAACGTTAAACATTTGTCGCAGCTGCCGTTTTGTTGCAGCTTAGCTAAACAAACTTTTAATGAGTTCACTGCGACACCAGCTATATACTATTTGTGGCTATAGCCGAACGTTGCAACGTATATCGTATATGTCGTTAGACAGCATCAAAATTGTTTTTGCATTTTGTATGCAAGTGCCACGTTTAGTAAAAGGAGTCGCTATTGCAAGAGCAGCAGCTCCTGTTGCTGACATGGCATAAAAAAGAATACCAATGCCAACAAGAAGCTGTTAGCTTTTAGTTGAAGAACATTAAATACTCTTGACAACTTAAAATGGATGCACGATTTAATTAAATTGATTTCCATACAAGCACTTCTCTTTATAATGATTGTTAATCATGTTAATTGATAAGATAATGTAAATTGCTAAGTAATAAGTTTGATCAAATTGGTTTTTCTGAATCGGAATGCAATCCTTAATAGTAAAATTGAAAAAACAAACTTTAGATAAGAAAGATTTGTTAAAAAAGCATAGGCACTAAGCAAGGGTACTATACAACAAAAAATTGCAGTGATTTCTGTTGAAATAAGCGTAAAGCTGTGCTGGCTCAAAGAGCTGATGGAACTGTAGACGTAGACACAGAATAAAATGGAGACGAAGACAGCGGAAAGACATGAAGACAGACATGCTGGGAAGTCTTCTCTTGTGTTTATCTTATGTAGCTGTCAGCTGGCCCTTTTGGATTCATTCTCTATGTGAGCGGGTGTGTGTGTGTGTGTGTGTATGTATGTGTGTGGTCTGTGCGTCTGCATCTGTCGGCTTTGTCAGCTTTCTTGTTGGGGGTCATGCTATGTCATTGTTGAACTTTTGAAATTGCCTTGAAATTGCTGTGCTCACATCAATCAATTAGCGTTGTTAGCCCCTGCCCTCGACAGTCACTTTTCAGTTGATTTAAATTTTATGACACTTTGCTTTAAGTGCACGAAAAACTTTGGCAGAACACACACACACATAGGAAGCTACTACATAAGCGCGAAATATGCAAGCACTTGTGCCACACCCACATAAGCTTGTCGTAATGAATGTGTAAGGGGTTAGCTAAAAAATGTGTGAGTGCTCAAATAAAACAAGACACCAAAAACAGCTTTTGGCCATTGTGCATGTGTCTGTGTGTGTGTGTGTGTGTGAGAGACATTCACAAAAACAATTTAAGAAATGTGTGAAACAGAAATGCTTTCAGAAATAAAGTTCAACTCTTTTAGATGTCACACATGTCGTTTGCGTGTCTTAAACCATAGACCATTCAAATTAAACAGCTTAATGAACTGCACGACCTAATTCACAAAAACCATATACATACTTATATAGCATAGGCAACTTGAATAATATAATGAAAATGCATAGAAACAACTTGTTTAGGCAAAAGTGTGTGATGTGAATAAAATTTTGCACTTAATGAAAATGACAGCAATGCTAATAAAAATAATAAGAAAAGTACGAATGAAAATGAAAACACTACCAGGCAGCAGTCAATTTGTTCACACACACACACACACCGACAAACGCGCGACACTTGCATACAAATTACCAATGCTAATTTTATTTTCTGTTGACAAGCCAAATTAAAAAAAAAAGCAACGATGGGAAAAGTAGACAAAATTCAAATTTGTATAAGAGAAAAATGAATGCTCTATGGAAAAATTATTTGTGGCATAAAACTTTCCAGCCAAGCGGTCAGAAAAAAACCAATATTAAAATATTTCTATCTTGCTTCTCTTTAAGATTTAAAAAGTTGGTTATTATTTCTACTTTGAAAAATTAAGATATTTTTGTTAAAAATGATGAAACAAGATAATCTGTGAGAGATGCTCAACATAAGTTGTACTTATTTAAGTGGGTTGGTCTGGCAAACTTTATGAGAATGTCAAATGACCCAACTCTAATGCTATCTCATAGTCAACTTTAGCGCAACTTTCAAATTGGCAAGCGGCATTAGAATCGTAAAACCCTAAGAGCATTCCCACAGACACAAGCACTGGCACTTTTTTGTGCTCGCACGCATAAATTTAAATGTCAATGGCCAATTAAAGTCGCCCACAAAAGTATGCAGCATAAAGTTGTAAAGTTAGCATACGGGTCAAAGCAACACTTTGCCGCCAAGACTTGGCAATTGAAACACTTAAGAGTGCATTAGAGCAGCTAAGCACACAAACACACACATACACAAATACAGTTTAATTTGCTTGTGGCTGTGGATTTCTTTTCTACGCCCATCCATGGTTTCTGCTTCCTGATTATTACTTTTCATTTTGTCTTAACGACTTGTATCGTTCTTTCTTTTTGTAAGCCACACGCTTTTGTTGCTTGATCTTTGCTTAAATATTGGCGGGCGTGGCCAGAAATTTACGTATAGCATGAAAAAAATGATGATGAAGATGAATTACAGCCGCAGTGCCAGGTCGTATACAGACACACTCGCCAAATAAAACGTACACACTCATGCAGGTGTATTAATAGATTTTTTCAGGACGACATTGTTATTGATATTGATTTGTTGCCTGTTCGCTGAACTGAAAACGTTTGTTCAAACCAAAACAAAACATAAAAATAAAACGAATGATGTATTTGAAATCATATCTTGTGCCTAGACAATTTAGCTTTATCATTTATCATTTGTTCAATTGACTCTATCTAATAATCTAGCTTAAAAGAGAAAATAAATTTCGGCTTATAGCAATTTGGATTATAATTTGTACACAGGCTACGACCGCAAGCATTACAATATTCGATTTCAAAAAGAATTATAATTGCTGACAATATTGAACTTAAGAACAAGCATATCGATTGAGAGCTTAATTTTTTTGTTTTCTTTTGTAATTTGATAATAACCTGAATTTAATATTTTAATATGTTTGATTTAAACAATTTTCTCAATTTAATGCAAGCCAAATAGCTTAAATATTAAATTCAACAAGTTATTCATTTAAGCCACAAAGCTCACATTAAACCAACTGTAAAAAACAAAAACAACCTTTTTATGACTATTATAATAATGAGTTTAGTTCTATTTAAGGTTATGCATTCCCTAGGTCAACTGTCATGGATATAAACATATGATTATTACTCAACATGCATGGACTTAAACGAACACCATTCGTCAATAGCAATAACTAAATGATATGCAACAAGCAAAAAAGGTTTAGGCTTTAATACAAAAAAAATGCAACCAGCATTTTCAGCCTTATAACGAGGCATACAATAAGTTGATATGAAAACAGACAAAACAGTCGAAGAGGAATGCAGCATGTGTCAGCAATGTAGCTTGTACACAGACACTAACAATGTGTGTGTGTGTGTGTGTGTGTGTTCCGTGTAATAACCAATTTGAAATGGCAGCCACAGTAACAATATCAAGGGCAGCAACAGCAGTAGAAATAGCGTCAGCAGCCATCAGAGCAGCAGACGAGCAAACGTTTTACCATTTTTAATTTTGCTCCGTGGTACTGGGTTTTTGGTGCTTTTTTTTTGTCTGACTCTTCTTCTGCTTGTGTTGGTAGCACTTAGGCTGATTAAAGTGCACGGACCAGGCACCAAGAAAATAAAACATAAAACGACAACTGTAACTACAACTACAATAACACATATTTGCAGCGGGCTTTTCTTCTTCTCTTTTTTTATTTGTTTGCATGAGGTTTTCACCATTGCAACTGTCAAGTCAGTTATTATTTGTAGACGGGCCAAAAGCTGAAAAAAAAATATTTGTGGTGATTCCAAAAAGATTTTCACGCCAAGTTTGACCAGCAGGAAAAAATATCAATTAAAAAAAACATTAATTTATCCTAGGACTTATGATCCTGATTAAAGCTGTAGCCAACTTTGAAAGTAAACAAAATTCGAACGCTTTTGTTTCTTGGAACACTTTCGAGTGTTGTTGTTTTGTCGTCATCACTTGGTTGATATAAACCGCTATATATGTACATGCATATAAATCATAAAACTTGCTTAATCTTTGTGTAAATACATAATGTTTTGGATTTATATCGCTGCCCATTAAATGCTTGTGCCTTTGAGGCAGTACCCCGAAATGTCAGATGAACAAAAAAGTGTTATTAAAAACCTATAAGCTTTATACAAACACATATGTATGTATATGGGAAGTAGCCTCCCTTCGACACAACTTTTTAACGTTCATAATAAAATACAAACGCGGCGTTTAAAAAAAAACTCATATATTTTGCTGGCGTATGCATAATGCAAACCATTAATATTGTTTTTTGTACACGCTTTTGTGTGTGTGTTTGTGGGTTTGGGTTTGCTGCTATCATTTTGATGTGCAACAGTTTGCAATTGCTGTACAATTTGTTGTGTACGATTTGCAAGCGCTTTAATATTTTCATTATTTCCGAATTTAAATTGCGCAAATCTGGGAGAAATGTTTTTCATACACTTTCTGGCCAAACGCTAAGGAAAAGTCAAGGCGCTGGTGACGCTGCTTCTTGGCTAAATTGTCAACAGTTGCCAAAATGCACAAAAGAAAATCGCAAACTGGGGTTTATGGGGTGGGGTAGTAGGGAGGTGTTGAAAGTTTGCTTGGCAATTTCAGAGAGGAAAATCTGCTGATTTTCATATCACAAAAACTGCCGGCGTTGGCACAAAAAGAACTCGTTTTATACTATCTACAGTCGGCACTCAATTCAATTGAGAGTGCAAGCAAATATACTCTATGATATATATATATATATATATATATATATATATATATGTATATCTATCCTCTTTTAATTCCATCTCTTTGCTCCCTCAAGCACTCGTTCTTGCTCTTATTGTTGTCATTTGGCATTTTTCAATCGCCCGCTCACAAATGCGCTTTTAATATTGTGCATAAATTAACTTTGCCAAAGTTTATTGTCATTCTACTAATTTCAACGAGTGGCATTTTATCAATGCCATTTAACGCTGTAGCTTTAAGGTGTTGCAAAGTGGCTTAAGCAAAGTATTTGCTTATTGTTGTCTTTCATTTGTCACATGAATTCATTTAAAATTTAACTTAAAGTTGCATTGTGTCTTTTAATAAATATTGCTGCCTTTATTGCCGACTTAATTTCAACGAAAAATATCAAATAAAATGTGATCCCATTTAATTCTAAATCACTTGACATAACCCATAAGTTCAGATAACACTCTGTAGTCAACAGACTATAAATACAAGCACTTGAATTATTTATTTCAAATAAATTTTTGTATGATTCGAGTTTAAGTGCTTAAAACTCAAGCTACTTGTTTATTCATCGGCTTAATAAAGCAGAGAGAAAGCAGAAAGAGAGGGTAAAAGAGATATGCACCTAATAACAGAACCTCACTTGACTCTATTTGTCTGCGTTTATAAGCGCATTTGTGCACTCGATAGCCAGGCAGAGGCGTCTGCATTAAGCAGCTCACCCCCAAAGCAATCCCAATCCAATCAAATTCGTGAGGCTTTCGCAGAAACAATTTGAAGCTAAGTCGGGGACATAACTTGATAGTTGAAGCAACAGACACAGCAGACACTTCCACAGCAAAAACAGAGAGTGACATTATATGTTGTGATTACACTCAGAAAAATTTAAGATAAAGATAAGTAAAGAGCTAAAATAATTTTATAAATTATACCAAAATTAAAAACAAATGCAAAGTTGCTGCTATCACTTAATTTAATTTTCTGTCAGTGTATTTATGAGCTTGGATAAGCGCTGGAAAAGCATGCGCTGCAGTTGAACTGCCAAGCAGAGTCGATATAAATTCATTTATTCATGAGCTGCAAACCGGAAATGAATGTGTTACCTGCGCGTTCCCGACTGCAGCTCATCCTTCTATTTGTGTGTCTGTGTGTGTTTGTGTGTTTTGCCTGACATACAAGCAATTTATGAAAATATTTGATTTGTCCCGATGTCTGGCCATAAATTATGGTTGCCAAAGGTTTTTTATTTTAACACCTGAACTTTTGCGTACGAAGACATCAGCAAGAAAGAGATTGCAAATAGCAATTGAATATGTCTGTAATTCCAGTGCGTCGTGTTTGCTGAAACTTAAATTGTGCGCATTATTGGCAGAGTGCACTCAAAAGACACTCACACACAAACACAAACACACTTGTAAAACTGCAGTAGACATGCATAAATTTTGCGCCAAAAAGCCGTTTAGGAAGTCCAAAGGACAAAACACAGACAGTCGAGAATGAAAGAGAAAAAGAGATAGCAAATATAGTGATATGGCGTCAAGTTGCACACGCACAAGTGCCTCACTGCACACAAATAGCAAGACGCACACACTCACAAAAAACACACTCATATGCTTCTATTCATGCCTCTATTCAACTTTCACTATGAATTTTGCCAAGTTTTTGATGCTCAATCTAGATCCCCGCGAGTAGTGCTCCTTCCACTTCGATTCACACACACACACACACACAACACACTGAATACATGGCCGTTATGGTCTCGCCTTTGATTTTAAAGATTTATCGTGTGCATTTTCTTAGCATACTTATATGCGCCATTTGCATATTAATAGAGCAGACGTTTACCCAAAAGCCTTCCAGCTGACAGCGTTTATGAGTGCATTGCAAAATGCTTAAAACAAAACTACACATGGCTAGTGGAGTAAAAGGTAGTTAGATCAAGTGAGCCGTTAGCACGTCCTGTGTCCACATTTGCAGTTATCAATAATTTACAATTTAAATTCAAGCTGATTTCTTTTTCGAATTTTATGTTCATTCCTGCTTCAAATCTCTATTGAGCTCCCCGTGCGGCCAAATGTCAGTTTGAAATGCTTACGTTCAATGGTAAAATGTACAAGCGAAAATATGTTGAGAAAAACAAACTAAAAATTTGTACTGTCGTTGCTGCTTGACTAGCAGATACTTCGCTTGAAGCGTTATAAACTTTGTCTGATCTTCAAAAATGTCTGCTTTATTGCCAAATGATACAACAATGATGATTTAAGCAAGCATATAGTACATATAAAGATATAAGATACATACTATACTATCCGAACAACTTAAATATAACAATTAATTTAATATTTCATATTCATTTAAATTTAACGTTACATAAACAAGGATAAAATGTGGCATTTACAAATACCCTGACATGTTGAAAACCTTCTTAAACATAATAAGAAAAATACAAATTTTTCTTGGGTCAGGGTTACAATGACAACTTTATGCTGCTCTTTGGTCTACTGGGTACAAAAAGCATAAACTTTATGTCAACAATAGGCACACCTACTACACATATGTTTATATACAAGCAAAGCAAACTACCATATATATATGTGTGTGTGCACCTGGCACAATATGTTCAGTTAGTCATCGTTTTGCTTGTCGTCCTCTTTCTGTTTGTGGTGATTCTCTTTCTGTTGTCCTCTGGCTGTTGAATTCAATTCAATGAAGTCATTTTTATTTGTTTGGCAACTTGTAGAAATATAACAACAACAAAATCCAACAAAATGAATTTTGAAAGGGTTTCCGTTCTGAATAAAGAAAAATAACAATACACCAAAATAATAAAAAAATAAATAAATAAAATTATATCACAAGTTCGTCTGCAATGTGTTGACAAAACATAAACATATGTATGACAAGTAGAAAAGTTTTGCAGAAAAAAATTGGAAATATATGACCATAATAACTGATATTAAATGCTTCTCAGCCTTGAGTGCACAATGAAAATGTTTGAATGCAATATTTTAAGAGCCGTTATAAGTAGTCAATTTGATGATGCATGCATGCTGCAAGTTGTTCCCATTTGGGTTTTGGTCCTGTGCAAAAAATTTATTGAAAAGATATTTTCTATTTGCAATACATATATAAAGTGGTAATTATAATAGTTGAAAGCTAGAAAAGTATTCGTACTTTATTAAAGATACAGATTATTGTTATTTCTCATAAAAGCCCTTACCCAAATCTTACTTTCTTTCTTTTACGCAGTTCTTGAACCGGCTTTTCCAATGCGCGATGTGACTATAAACCGCAATGTGGACGCCCATAAATTGTACGACGTGCTCGGTGAAGTTGGACGGTAAGTTATATTCAATAAAAACAGCAGCACTTAGTATTCGACCACCACCAGAACCCCTTACCTCTATTACACATCCAAAAAAAAAATCGCATGAAATGCTAATCATATTGTATATGTATGGATAACCCAATTCTCTCAGGGGTAAATTCGGCACCGTCTACAAGTGCAAGGAGAAGACAAGCGGATTACAATTGGCAGCGAAATTTGTGCCCATACCGAAGCGTGAGGACAAACGGAATGTGGAGAGAGAAGTGGAGATTATGAATTCATTGCAACATCATCTCATTATACAATTGTATGCTGCATACGAATATCAGAAAATGATGTGCGTCGTCCTGGAACTGTAAGGAAATGAAAAAAAAAAAAAAATAGCCTACCAAGAAAACAAATACACACCTATGCATTTATGTATATGTTGAAATTATTTATGTCGTATATGTGTTGAAATCGCTTGTTATACTTGTTTTTGTTGTTGGTGTTTATGTTGTGTGTGTATTTTATTTATACAACTAGTTTGACAAACTTCTTTGTAACTTTTTCAATGCTATTTCAACATTGTTGTGTGTGTGTGTGTGTTTGGAACACAATATCTTGCAATCAGCGGAATATGTGCATAAAATACGATATACACGTACGCACATTATCGTAAAGTAGTAAAGTTCTTTCTAACCTCCACCCGCCGCACCGGCACATGCACAAACACGCAACACACACAACCAAAGAAAGCACAACAATAATAGTCTTCCTTAACATTCCTTTCTTTTGTTAAGAGATAAAGACAGAATGAATAACCTTAAGCAACAGGTTAAACAACACCATTTGCTAGTACTATTATTTTTTATTTTCATATCTTGTTTTGGTTTCCCTAATGATTATGGACAAATTTTTGCCATTTTGGGCCCATAACCAAATGGGCTATAAAAGCGTTTGGGTCAGACACAAAGGCGCACTGATTACGCCATGACCTTGACCCACATTTGGTAGACAGAGCAAGAAAGAAACAATTGCAACCAACCAAATAGAAGAACAATAAAGTTCCGAATCTTTTGTGTCAAGTCACTATTTTGACTTTTTACTGTTAAATTAACTTTCATGGCTACAACAAAATAGAAAATAAAACAACACCTTTGGCTTTTGCACTATTTGCAGTCTGCTAGCAAACTTAATTGTTTACTTCGCAGAAGTTGTTGAGCGTTTTTGCATATTTATAAAACTGCTAGCCAACTTAGTTTTGCACAAGACAACCGAAAATCCTTGGCAAACTGCAAAACTTGTTTTGCAAATTGTTCACTTTGCCTTAACGTAATGAAAATTTCAGATTGTATCACACAAATACAGTAATATTTATTTAGATTTAGATTGGGCTTGTTATAGATATACATGTTTGCTGTGGTTGAATATTTCATTTTGCACAAAATATGTGTGTACAAGCTTTGCAGCTGCATCAGGCACATCGCTTATAAATTCATATTGTATGTGAATTGAAGCTTAAATAAGTCACAAATAATATCACAGTTGTACTATGCCATATACAGCGGTTTAATAAATTGAAACTGTCTGCAAACTAATTGAGTATTCAAAAGTTGATAGCATCTTTAAATAGTTGAAGCATAAAGTTTTTAAATAAATTTTAAATGTGTGATAGTTTGGTCTTAAATGTAATTTCTTGTATAACATCTAAAAGTAAAACGCATTACTTTATTTTTGAAGAGATCAAAAAATTATAACCATAAATTGCACTCTTTAAAAATAATAAGATTTGAAGACAACTACCAAGCATTATTTTTTATAAAATTTAAAATATATTGCTTTGCAGTTGTTGCACTTTAATTAATGTGTTTTACTTACTCCAAAATGGGTTGATGTTCATGTATTATCTGATTTTCGTGCTGTATGGCATCCAAAGCCTAGATCTTGTAAATAACATAAATAGTTTGGCTTAGCAACTAGTTGGGCCAGGTAAACCAACTACAAATGAGCTTAAAACATATTGTCTTGGCTTGCATGATTTTGATTTTTAAATGTTCTATGTTCAAAGTTTATATTTTGTGATCATTTCAAACATATTTTCTTATACTTAACTATATTTTATTTTCTACCTTCTCTGAAGCATTGAGGGCGGCGAACTCTTCGATCGTGTTGTGGACGATGAGTTTGTATTAACGGAACGCGTTTGTCGTGTGTTTATACGCCAGGTGTGCGAAGCTATGGCTTTCATACACGGCAATGGAATTATTCATTTAGATCTAAAGCCAGAGAATATTTTGGTACTGACACAGAAAGGCAATCGCATTAAGATCATTGACTTTGGCCTGGCACGCAAATTTGATCCAGATAAGCGATTAAGAGTAAGTTCAAAGATTTTATATTGCACATTAAATAAATATGTTACTTCTTTTTGCAGGTACTGTTTGGCACACCTGAGTTTGTAGCGCCTGAAGTTGTAAACTTTGACTGCATCTCTTATGGCACTGATATGTGGAGCGTTGGTGTCATTTGTTATGTGCTGTAAGTATTTTGTTTTTTCGTGAGGGGAAGAGAAGCTCACATCAGGGATTTTTTTATATAAAAAATTAAAGTTGTGAAAAGTACAAAATGAACCAGAAAAACCTATTCCATTTGAAAACAATTTTTAAAAACTCTTTATTTATAGCTTTAATAATCAAATTATTTTCCATATTGAAGTGTTTCTTATAATTAATCGTTTGTTAAAAAGTATAATATTTAAGTCTGAATACATTTTAAAACCACTGTTAAAACGTAAAACAACGACAACAACTAGTCACAAACCCCAAAACTCTTTGCCAAGACACTTGAAAATTTAATCAAAGCTTTTCAGGGTTCTTAAATTGTGAGGGGTTGACTTGGCGTTTGGTTTTTATTTATCTTTGCTATTCAAAACGAAGCAAGTACACACTCATTAAAAATCTGTGAAAATGACGCCAGCCAAGAATTAAATAATCAAAGTCTAAGAAATGTTCAAGAAGGTGTTTTCAAAGCCATCCACTCTCTACCCCAAACGAAAATGTTAACAAAACCAGTCCCTTGTGCTCGACACCAATTTAATTTAGTTAATGAAATGCTGCTGTTGTGTATTTCTTTTTATGTGTTTATTTGTTTTGTGTGCTCTGCTTTTACATTTCATGTTTATTGACTTTGCCACACACACACACACACACACCATAAACATGCTGCAACAACAACAACAGAATCTCTGGTCTGTCGCCATTCATGGGTGAGAACGACATTGAAACAATGTCAAATGTAACCATTGCAAAATACGATTTTGAGGATGAGTGCTTTAATGGTATATCACCCGAGTGTCTGGATTTCATAGCCAAACTTCTTGTTAAGGACTTAAGGTGTGTAAAATATACATATTTATTCTTAATTGGTGTCTCGTCATAAATGTATGTTTATACATACATAAATGGGGCAGCAGCTTTTAATCAACCAAAATGATTTCGCACACACACAGCACCCGCATGACAGCTGCCGATTGTGTCAAGCACAAATGGTTGCAACACCACCCAAAACCAACGCCCAAAACAACAACAGCAACAGCAACAACAGTAGCAAAGACTGCCTCGGTAAGCGGGAAGACGCGATTGAAGTCAGAGTCGCCCATAACTTTAGCGTCAGAGTCTTCAGAGGATTCAACGGAAACAATTGAGGATGCAGACGATAATGAGGACGACGGTGACGACGACGATGAGTCAACGGAACAGGATGAAGACAGCGAGGAGTTGGCCCAACTCTGCAGCACAACACACGAACTGCAGGTAAAATACATTAAAAAAAAAGATAAAAAATCCAACCTGTCTACGATAAGGAAGTATTGTAATTCCCTCTCTCTCTCTCTCACTCTGTCTCTCTCTGCTTACTTTACTCACTCGCAGAACAAAGAGCTGGATGCTACGAAGGATAATTTAAAGAATTTCATAGTGCGCTGGGAGACGCATCCAAACAGTCCATACGTCTTTGACGTCGAGGGCAATGTGATAGCCCCATTAAATGAGACCAGCTATACGCATCCACGTCGCCAACATGGCACGGACAGCATCTCCTCATCCCGAGGTGAGTACTGCCGTGGCACCGGCTCCCAACGGCAGCGTGACAGGCATGCGCTCATCCATGGCAAATGAGCTGATGAGCAAATGAGCCAAAAACGGGGAAGACACACCCAAATCACAACCAATTTGTAAATTACACAATTAACTTATAAATGAAAAACAAACTAGAATTGAAAGCTTAAGTTTGGCAAGCCGAAGTTAATATATCCTTGCAAAACAGGGTCTTAATTTATTTTTATTTATTTATTTGTTCCCTTTTTTTCATACAAAAACTCAATATTTTAACGATTGTTCCTTAAAAGTTATACGATAAAATTGTCCGATTCTTTTTCAAACAGTTAATAGCATAAAAACCACTCAAAGCTGGAAAGTTTGGTCCAAATAGTATTCAAACTGTATTTGTGTTGGATTACTTCTATGTTGAAAGTTAACAACAAAGAAACAAAGATTGAGAAGGTCGTCAATATATACTAAATCTACCATCAGGTCTAATAGCTAACCTTATCAACAAATCTTATGCACCCTCTGCAATGATATACAAAAAAATAAGCCTAAAACTAATTGTTGTTCTATTTCTCACTCTATTAACTTGATTGTGAACCAAGTTTAGCTCAATGAGAAACGCAGAGTATGCTTCTCTCTCACTTTCTCTGCTCCCACACTCTTTATGTTCTCTCAGTTTCAATCTATTAATGTTTATTGTTTTAACATGAGCTATTGTAATTATGTTGTGTGTGAGAGAAAGTAAATGGCATGCCAGCAAAAAAAACAAATACAACAACAACAAAAAACAAACAATCAAACAACACCAGGCAACAATTACGTACGAGTATTTACATAAATGTTGTGTTGAGTTTTAAATTTTGTTTTTTGAATTAAATTTTAAGTTTATTCTAAGCGCATCTCTTTAGCGGATGCTACCTTTATTAACAACCAACAAAAAAAAAAAAACACAAAACTAATTCCTAGCTATATATATATATATATATATATATATAAGTTGCTTAGCCTTTCGACACTGTGATAAAGACAGCCAATGACAAAAAGTTTAAAACAAAAATATACTTCAAATGCAAAAAAATATTATGCTACAGAACAAACCTTCTTTGAAATAAGATCTCTTCATTCTAACATTCCAAAAACAAACAAAAACCAACAGAAAACATACAAAAATAAACAAAAGATATAATCCTCACCTAGTTCAAGTTTAGCTCAACTCCTAGGCACAGTTTTTCAGAGCTATAATACCGGACAAGGTAAGCCCCCGATTAACAAACAAGTATATATAGCGATAAAAAAATAAGCTGAAAAATTTCTAAAGTTCATTTCATTTCAACGGGTTTTGTTTCATTGAACATGGTGTTTATTTATGTTATTTTATCCTTGCCAATAAGAAATTATTGAATATTGAATTTATTTTATTATAATTTTCCAAACATTGAAGAACAGTTATTAACATTTCACCGCTTCGTTAAATCGGAATTTGGTAGCAATTTTGTTAAAGTCTAATGAATACTTTTGACATGAAATTGAATCGAGCCTTAAGAAATTTCGAGACTAAGAAAACAAAACAAAATTAAATGATTTCTTATATAAATTTTGGGACTCAATAACATAAAAAAGCTTATACCCACAATCCTTTTCAACAGTGTGTCGTCTGTCAGGGCTATAGCTATATTTACAATCCATTACTTTTTCCTATGTTTAACTAACTAATTGGACTATTAAGTGGCTCATAAGCATGTTCTCTTTTTTTGTCCGAATTCTTTAATTAATATCGACGGACATTAACTTTTAACACAAACTAATTTGTATGTTGCAAAAACTTCCTTACGTCCGATTTTTAAATCTATCTATTGAATATTGCAGTTTGTTCGCCCTCGCCTTGTGAATCGATATCAACGCTAACCGATGATGAGATGGGGGATAATGATATTGAGATGCCGGATGAGGAGGAGAGACGCAGTGCAGAGAGTCCCCAATCTGCGGCCACCACGCCCATTAATGAATCCCGCGAGAAACTGTTCCCAATAGCCGGAAGCGGAGCAACTACCTCAGGATGTGCCACACCAACGCCACAACATCTGTTTAATGAGAACTTTGATGAGTTCTCCGGCAGCGAGAGCAGCGCTCAGCAACAGCGCAGCATGAAAAGCTATTTGCACACCTTCGACCGTCGCAACTCGGATACAACGTATCTGTTGGGCAGAAGAAGCTCGGGGGAGCGTGTCAATCTGGCGGAAGAGATACGCAAGCTATCGGATCATTTGCTAATGCTTGCAGAGATCAATACCAAGTTGGGTGATGCAGATGCAGCTGGGAAGACTACAACTACAACTGAAGAAACCATCGCCAAGCAGGACGGAGTCAACAAGTGGAAAAACACTACGAGAAGCAGTTGCAGTACTAGTAGTTCGAAAATCTCCGGAGTTGGTCAACAAACAACTTCCAATAAGCAGAAGAGTAGCTCCTTGGCTGTGCGACTGCAACAATCCATTGAGGAGATGCCAAAGCTGAGCAATGGAACCAACAAGTTACAAACTAACTCGTCCAGCTCCTACAATCGCAGTCAGTCCACAATTAACACCAGCAGCAGTAGTTACGTCCAGAAATCCGTGGAAAGCAGCTTTAGCTCTAGTTCGAGCTCGTTTAGTAATCATGTTTACTCGGAGTCGGCGAGCAGTCGCCGGGCCAAATTCCGCATTAATCAGATGAGTCGAGATGTGCCCATTGGACTACCAGATACGCATCAAACAGTCAATCTTGAAGAGGCCGCAAATACAACCAAAGATTGCCTGCTGCATCTGCTCGAGAAATACAATGAGACAAAGATACGCAATCCGGTGGGTAGGCATCAAAGCATTAGTGTCGATTGGCATATAAGCGATAATCTCGAATACCGCTCCATGAGCTCCATCAATGCATTCTTCCAGCGTCACAGCCACAGCAGTGGAGGTCAGAATGTTAAGCACATACAAGCCCAGTTGGAGGAGAAGTCAACGGGGAAATAGTTATTGCAAAGTCAATAGCTGCATACCATGCTAAAATATTGTATATAGCTTTATACATAAAACATATCATTGTACTATAGAATTGAAATCAATTGAAACCGATGCCATATTCAGCTCAATCAATTAGTCAACTGCAATTACAGTTAGTAAATTTCTATGTTCACAAAATGAATTAATTTATATTTTGATGTATTTGTCGTAAGTAATAAATGATATTAAATTAAAATAATTGAATGCATAATTATCATTTAAATGAGAAATGGATTAATATTTGGGCAAAATTTTTTTTAAGGCAAAAGTAAGTTTCAAATATATTTAAAGGCAGTATTTGTTAAAATTAGTCAGCTTCTTACCACAAAAATAACGTAAAATCAGGACTTATTAATTTTTTTTGTCTGGTTTAAAAACACTGTGAAAATATACTCAGTGATGCGCAGTGTCAGTCACACTTCAAAAATATTTAAATTATAATACTTATTGAACAAATCAGCGAGTGATTGGATTTCATTCCCGCGCGTATTGTCAATAAGAATTTATATCTTCTTATTGGTATTGTGTGACTGGATTGAGTGAAGTTTGTGGATTGTGTGGATCTTGAGAGCACAGGATCACTCTCGCGCTCTCTTCAGCTGCTTCTTTCTACTCTCCTTGATTTCTGTTATTCACAATGTTTGTTTACTTTTCCGTGTAAGCTGCATGCGCACCACTAAACAATCCAGTTAACTGTTTTCATATAATCATAGAATTTAGCTGCAAGTAACAGTGATCTTATAGCTATCAAATAATAATATAACAACTTAGTCTACTAAAAAAAGAAAAAACAAATTTTATTGGAAAACAAAAGTCAACTTAATAAATGTACAAACTATAATTGTTACGCTTAGTTGTATAAACAAAGATACTAAAAAAAAAGTATATAAACAACATAGAAATGCATGTTTTTGTGCTCCTTTAATCGAGTCCAAATTGGATGGTACAACAAATTGCAAATAGTTTTTTATGGTTTATGTTTTTTTGTGGTTCTTTTTTTCTTTTTACTGGTGTATTTTTTTGTTTTATTGAAGTATGAGTTGAAAAATTGTACACACATTGTATGAATTAAATATAAATATTAAGTGAATACTTTGGAGTTTGTTCTATATGCTAAATCTTATGAAATAGGATGATCTTGGTGATGGTTATTCCATAATAATATAGGCTCTGCCTACGTTACATATATGTATAATAGTGTTTATATAATTAATATATAGCATTTGTACATAATAAGCAAAAATTGCTCTCATCAATTGCCAAATATTTTGACAATACGATAGAAAGCAATTATATACAGTTTAGTTTTTGTAATTTTGTTTTTTGAGAAATTTTGGCAATTTATGAAGTTTTGGTAATACTATTAACAAAAGCGCACAAATTGGCAAAAGTTATTTACTTAATTATTAATAAATTTGTTACACTGGTCGAATAAAGGAGAGCCGCAAAAACATTAACATATATAAATCTAACTTGACATTGGGTTTATAATTGTTAGTTTTAGGACATACTTTCAATAAACAAAATCAATGTAACTCCGCCTTGGTTAAAATTATTAATATTTATAACAACAAAAACGAATTTAGTACAAGGCAGAGTAACATTCAGTTTGGTATTTTTTAGCAAATTTTACCAGCAAAAGCTTTTTTTGTTGGTAAAATTTAACATATGGATTTTACAAATATTTTTTTGTATCTTATAAATTTCATGGTTAAAGGTTATGATTTTTCAAAAGTGTGGCTTTCATTGGTGGTGTCTCTTAATTTGTTGTTATGTTTATCAATTAGAAATAGTTAAGTTAAGTTTAGTTGTTGTTTTTGTTTGTGTTAAGAACCTAATCACTTAGTTTATGGCATTTCTCACTAGAGAAATCTAATAAGTTTCATATAGCTCGCTTGTTACTTAATGCATAATGTCACTAATCTTTGTTCTAGTACAATTACTGGTTTTGTTATTCTTTTGCTGTGTTTTTTTTTTCGTTTTCCCTTTCGTTTAGTAACTGGCATTTAAACTTGTAAAGACTATTAGTTAATATTCGCATCTTTCGCCCTTGCACTGCACACAAAATATTACATGTTTTTTTTCTTAGTTTTTGTTTAAAAAAGGAATTTACCTTATATGAACTTGGTTAAAAAATTTAAACATAAACGTTTTTTTTTTTTTTTGTTAGCAGCGTATTAAAAATTACTTATAAAAATTACAAAAATTGCAAACTGAGTAAAGGTGGGTTTCTCCGGGGATTTACAATTCTAGTTATGACGCGGTCGCTTTAGCAGACAACCCAATTGCGCTCCAATGGAACTGGTGCTGGAGTTAAGGTTGGAGTTGCTACCGGAACTGGTGCGCATACGTTTTGCGGGTGAGATTTTCTTTGGCGCCTGGGTGAGACGCTTCCGCTCCTTCATGAACTCTGCAAAAGAGAGAGGAAAACATACAGTTAGCAATCAATTTAGAAAATACAAATAGGGATAGAAAAAAAGTCAGCTGTTGTCCTACCCTTAACTCAGCGAGCAAATTGAATTGATATATCGTCGGAGGCAGCTCATATATAATGAAAACAACAGCAGGCGCCGCCTGTTTTTGCACATTTTGATTTTTACGGAACTGAATTGTGGCACGTGGCAGGCACAGAACCGCAGGGGTTGCACACGCGGACACACACGGGGTAGCAAAATAGGGAAAGGCCAGACAGAATGCTGTTCAGGCAGACGGTTGACGATCTTGCATAGATGCATAAAATTACACGCCTTGCCAAACTGGGCAAGTTTTGTAGGCTTCGCTGCACAAAAGTACAGCTAAACCAAGGCAAGGGCTAAAGCTACAAAAGCCTGGTCAAAATGCGGGCATGTCCAGTGCAGAGACTTCACATTCACTTTTTTTTTTTTTTAATAATTATTATGTTAATAACTATGCCAATAGCAACAAAAAAATAAAAGAGAAAAAACCAACAACGAGAAGTAAATTTATACAAAGCAATCAACGTTGCCAGATAAGTGCTTTGCGTTTTGATGGCGGCACATTGTACACATGTACATATACATATATTTTGCTGCAGTTGACTACCACTCATCTACCCCCCCTCTATCACTCTGTGTTCCCGAATCTCTAATGAGGTCAACCAGAGGCAGGCGCTGTCCAAAAAGCAGAGCCAACTACAACACACTCACACACATCTGTTAGCATTCTGAACAGCAACAGCATACCCGCATGCAATGATCGCATTTTAGAAACAAAAACCAAAAAAAAAAAATAAATGACAAAATCAACCCCCGCGACGCAGGCGCAGGGATGTTGCGTGCATTGACTCTTATAGCAGTTACGGAAAGGGGGACTTATGGGAGGGGGAGCTGACAAACAGCTGCATGCAGCCGCAGCAGCAGAAGTAACGATCGATCTTCCTATATAAGGTATAACCCCTTGAACTAAAATCACATATAAACAAAGCTAATTATATACTATGTTCTACAATGAGAACGAAACGTTTGAAGTTAAGCCTATAATTTTGGTTTTCAGATTTTGTAACGCCCACGCAAGAGAGAGAAAAGCAAAGGGGAACGCAATGGTAAAACAATGAAGAGGCAAACTAAGGAAGCAAGAATAATTGTATTGGTTTAAGGAACAAATATTTAGGGATTATTTTAATAGCATTGGAGAGCATTAAGCCAAACTAAATTCATAAGACATATATATTGATGCCTTCTCTAACAACTATAAACAAGTGCTATAAACGAGCTCAAACTGTTTTAGGGGAAATAACGGACACAAATACAATAAAGTCCCTTGGACAATCAAGCATAACGCTGGGAAAGGTTCTGCTAGAGCGAACAAAAAGGGCAAATGAAAACTCACCTGTGATTTTAAGTTGTCGCTTGCGCTGCTGCACACTAATATTACTTGTGGCTGCGTTGAAGGATGATGAGGAGGAGGCAGCGCTTAGGGCAGCTGCAGCAGAAGTTGAGGCAATCAACATCAACGGCTCATCCTGCGAGTCGTACTCGGTGTCCGTATTAGAGTCCAGCGAGGAGTTTATCAAATTCTCACGATCGGCACGTTCATTAAGAAGCCCATCCATTTGATTGGTGGCATTGAACTCGGGACGCACATGTGCAGCACGCGTTAGTGTGTACATTTGTGGAGCAAAGTGTGATTCCTGAGAACTCACACGTTCCCAAATGAAACTGCCACTGGCTCCGAGTGGACGATCAGCACGAAAATCAAAGCCCCATTTTTGTGTGGCCAATTCCTGATGGCGTTCCAGCTCCGAAGTGAAAGCGCTATTGTGAGAAGAATAATCAAACATTATTAACTGATTTTAACAAAGTGAAATGTCTTTAAAAAAAATATTCATATGTTATGTACATAGAACATTTGTTATTTTTTTACACACCTAAAAGTTTCACACAAACTTTTAAAAATGTCACTTATGACCACTGTACTTGATTTGTGTACTCACGTTTTGGACTCCATTAGCGTCTGACCTGAGCCGAAGAGATTGCGCTTGATGCGATCTAATTGACGACCGCAGGTTAAATTGCGACTCACTGCTGGACTTGCACTCATCTTGCAGAACTCACTCAATACAACTGGATGGAGCACGCGTGCACTGACCATGTTGCTGCTGTACTATGTACTGTTGTTGTAGAATTGTTTGGTTTTTATGTATTGCTGTTTGTGTGTTTTGGACTGCGATGCGACGCAGTTTTGCTTCCTACGCTTTGGACACTTGTTTGCGAATTGCACGTTCAAGCGAAATGTCAAAGTTTTGGCGCCAAAACTATTGTTTTTCTGTGCTCGCCTGTACGTAAAGAGGGGCGAGCTCACACAGACACACACAGGCGCGCGAGTTAAGTCTCCAACTCTCGTTCAATGTTGCGCAAGTGTGAGAGAGTGAGCGGAATTGCTTGCGAGTATGAGTGTTTGGGGCGCAGTGTTGTTGCCTTCTTTTGCTTCTGCGTTTTAAGCACTCGTTTTAAAAAAGTGAAAATCTTGTTGTTGCTTTTTGTCGAGTATTTGTTTAGAAATATGATATAAACAAATGCGTTGTGAACTGTTCTTTTACACTTTGAATTACGTTAATATTTGCTTTGTTTCATATTCTTATTGGTCACGTAAAAATTGTCACTCAATCACACCAAAAACTGACGAGTTGAGTACACAAAGTAAGTCTGTTTGCCTGAATTGCGATCTATGTGAGTTTGCACATTAATTCTTGGCATATGTATTTTTTAAATTACAACTTATGTTGTAAACTTTCATATATTTTTTATATCTCGCGATTTTTCTGTATATTTTGTTATGATTGCTTCGGACTGTGCACATCGGACGCAGTTCCCAACTGAGCTCAACGAGCAGAATAACAAAACTGAACGTAAGCAAACGGTTAAAAATGATATTTATATGCGGATTGCGTGCCGCTCAGAGAGCGCATAATTTACTCCCAGGGCCGCTCTCAGTCAGTGCTGCGCGCAGTTGGTTACCATGCACAGCTAGTTTGAACACATAAAACGGCTGAAAAGAGCTGACGTATGCATGAGACCTAAAGCTGCAGAAAACAGCTAAACATTGTTAGGCAAATGCTGTAAGGCAGCGTTAACAATGTCAGCTTAGCTTGGATTGAAGCTTTTAAAAATCTGAAATCCACGCTGGTAGTTTACAATGTCAGCGTGAACAATGCAATCAGCTGATTCGACTCAGCTAACACATTTGCAATGGTGCGAAAATTAAACGATTTGCTTTTTTTACAAAACAATGATTTTATTGTTATATATGCGTTAATATGTACTAAATAAATATTAAATAGTGAATTATATTAACATTTACTTTACCTCTGTATTGAGTAAAATAGTGGTTAAAACATTAAAAATTTTAAATTTTTTTAAAAAACCCCTAACTTAAAACCAATTTTTGAATAGCTTTTTTCCACTCCAAGCTGAGATGCAAGCGAGACCGGTTACAGATTGGAAATGAGGGAGACAAACTTATGTGAAAAATATGTGTGTCAGACAGGAACAAAACATTTTCCAATCTCACGCTGACATTGTAAACGCTGCCTAATACTCCGAGTGTTTTTATGCAAACTGTTGGCTATATTACGGCTAGATCTGCATTCAATAAAGACACGTGGCCAACACTGCACTCAAATACAGTTGCTCTCACTCTAAGAGTCAGAGAGCAAGAGTAAGATACAGAGAGTGAGCAAGAAGAACAGTCACAAAAAGGAACGTCAAACAACCACCGCAGCGTTGCCATACAACGTGCTGCCTTGCCAACACAGCAACCCTCGTATTCACAACGATCAAAGAAGCAGCAGCAGAAGCAGCGTGGCGCAGTGTTTTAAAATACTCTGTTCCTTTGTTAAGCACTTCAATTTGATTAAGAAGTTTGCAATGTGCATATAGAATAATGCAAAATAGTAACTCCTAAAATGTTTAATTGGCAAGATTTAAGCTACTAAATATAGACATATTATCGGAATGAGACCTATTGAAAAACATCAATAAGAGCGTACGCTCTTCGGCTTGCTGAAAAAAATCCACGCTCTCTTTAGTTTGTTATTGTCTGGTTGGCCTGGGTTGGAGCTGTACTTTTGTCGAATGCGGTGCGATGGGTAGATGAAAATGTTTTGGCTTCGGTTTGTTTAACTTGAAACTGGATTTTTTTGTTTGTTGCCACGGTTCAAAAAAAAGTCAGACAAATCGTATTTAGGGCGGCACACAGTTTTCACTTTCGTGTTGTAACTTGGGGCCATCAAATGTGGGGCAGAATAAAAATAAAAAAAACTGTACAGAAAAGTGCACGTGCTGTCTAGAGATAATTTACCGTTTTTTTTTTAACCGTTTATAGATGTATGTATTTTAAAATTTTAGAAATTTCCCAAGCTTTAAGTCTTTGCTATTTAAGTGCAAAATCGTAAAAAATTAAATTACATTTTTCAGGGCAATAAAATACGATTTATATTGTTTGCACAATGCAATTAAAGTGCACAAAAAAACCAGGAATAAAAAGAAGTCAGGGCTAAAGACATCATTTGCTTTTGTACCTTTGCACTTCACAAACACAAAAAACACGCTTGGTTTTTTCAACAACAAAAAAGGAAGAAAAACTCATTGTAATTAAAACCATGCCCCGAGTGCAATAACCCCAAAAAGGCAAGCAAGGAAAAACCGATCTATAGATCGATTAGGCAGCCAAGACTCGACTCCGACTCGCCTCTATCCCTATCCAACCAAGTGCTAAGCAGACACACCGCAGAGTTCTGTTTATGGGACACACCCTCTCAAAAAAAAAAAAAAAACACATAGCCAATACAAAAAAAATATATATAAAGGAACTTAAAATTTACACAGTTTTTAACAAATTTCTGCCGGCGTTGAGTTGCAGTCATGCCTGAAACATAAACAACTCAAGATCTTATGGTGGGGTTGCTTACAAGAAAGGAGAGTTCGTGATCCTTTTACGTAATTTCCTCAAGTATGTGCAGGATGTCCTGAAAACCTATATGGGTTGCATTTTACTGTGTAAACACACGGAAAAAAGGCGTCGAATTAAGTTGATAAAAATATAAAGACAGAAAAAAGAGGTAGTTGAATGTATCAACACATGCACAATAGGGTGTTGTTCTTCAAGTGCTGCTCTTAATCCTTTATAAGGGCAGACTCATAAAAGGATTGCTCAACGTTTTTTGGAACGTGCGGGCATTAGATGCGTATTTGTTTATCTATGAAATAAGCCCTATAATGCTGGTTGCCAAGAACTTAAGAGTTTTTGGTCTTATCCACAATGTTTGACAATAAAACAATAAAAAAAATTATGAATATAATATTTTTTTCTGGGTCAGGAATATTTTTATTAAAACAGATTACATAACATTTATTTCCACTGAATTATAGGAATTTAATTATAGAAGTCTATCCAACGTCGT
Source organism: Scaptomyza montana (assembly GCA_018904305.1). Classification (NCBI taxonomy): domain Eukaryota; kingdom Metazoa; phylum Arthropoda; class Insecta; order Diptera; family Drosophilidae; genus Scaptomyza; species Scaptomyza montana. Next base: position 1,708,274 of record JAEIGR010000017.1, on the reverse strand, counting down.
CTTATTGCTTTAAAAATGAAATATTTGTGAAGATATTAGAACACATTAGATAACAAATTCATTATGATCAAGTTTCATTCACTGTTATCAATGCTTTCAGAGCGCCCAAGTCCCATGCAGTCTGTACTCTATTTGACTGATAAGCTTAAGTCTTTTATTGCTCTATGTCTATGATAAGCGGCCATAAGCAAACAAACAAACAATCATTGCCCAAGTTGAAGGTCGGCATTGTCGGGAATGTTATTATTATCTCATAGGAGAAACCTCAACGGTCAACTGAGTTCTGCATAAAATATACGTTACACTCATTTCAAATGCAGCACGCCTTAACCTTATCGTGCCGCAGCGGAACATTAAATCAACAGAACACCCCCCAAGATAGTAATACAAAAATACAAAAATACTGAACTTAGTACGCTTATACATATGAATATGCCACGTGTTCTCTAGTGTGAGTTTTTGAGAGTTCAGATAGCGTGACAGAACAAGTAACGGTCCAAAGATACTATATTCCATATATACCGTGGCGAGGTTTGGCTATAAGAAAATTGCCATAAAATTGTTTAGCTCACGAACTGTGACCGCAAGCTCAATTTCGACTGAGATACTTGAGGGCAGGTGCGTTATGGTTAAGAATACATACAGTACTATGTTCGCAAGGGCTTGCCATATATTAATTCCCATAACGTACCGGAAGTGTTTTTGATAGGGTGTAATGAAGCCGAACAATCTATGGGAAAATTGTATTTACAAAGTTGGAGGAAGTTGTGAAACTTTAAAGGAAGAAGTAGTATGGGGAATTGGTTATTTTAACAGTTTTGGTAAGAATGAGAAAATGATACAAGTTCGAAATATTGTCTGTTTAGGCAGATCTATTAGCTAGAATATTATTTAAAAAGCAATCGAACATAAGCCTATTTTGAAATTCCAAAGCATTGTGTTCCTGAACCATCCAATGAGCTTATAAATAAGTACAAATAAAAAATGTAATGCTATTCTTTAGATCATTACAATCTTCTTTTTCTTTTGAGATCTACATTTGTCACTCTAAGTAAAACGTGTTCCCTTAAATCTCAAAATCTCCTCCTTTCTAATACGATTGAGTGATTTTTATTTATTCGGAATATCTTTGTACGATCGAGGATACTGAACTTCCCTTTGGCAAATGACCAATCATTAATATACAAAACAAATATCTACAGTCTCAGGACATTTATAAATGACTTTTGTCTTATCTTTCAGACAAATTGTTTGCGGTCAGGCGCTGGAGTTTTATTTGGACAGACGGGATCATATCTAACAAATGGTTTTTGATGAACAATATTGATGGTCGTTTACTTGTTCTTAAATGCAATGCAAATATCATTTGAAAAAGACTTATATGTATGAGAGTATGCAAATGAAAATATTTGTGCTGGCTACCATTGCAAACAGAAAATCCTTTTGGGCTACTGTGTTACTTGCAACTGCAATAACAATCATCATCAATCAAAGAACCACACTTGTTTTAGCTACACAGCGAGAGATAACCCAAAAACAAAATGACAACTCATTTTCTATTTTATTGGAACAACAACTACTGGATAACAACGAAGAGAGAGAAAAAAAGGTGGAGTGCCTTGTGTGAAAAGGTTCCTTGCTGGCGCGTTTTTTCCTGGTAAACGCGTGTTGCTGGGAAAAACTTGTTTTTATCAACCTTAGAATAAATAAACATTTATGGAAATGCAGAAGAAAACAAATAAAACTCAAAGTCAAAGTCAAGTTGACAACAGAATCTGTTCGTAACTTAGGTCAGTATTGCGTTAGTTTTTCTTTCCAAAAAAACCTCACTCCGCATTTGTATCTTTGTATCTTTTTTGCTTTGCCCTTGTGTTTGCTTAGTTTATCATCACTAGCATCGCTGTAGCACCTACCCCAAGCCAAAAAAAAAAGACTAACATCAAATTTCACTCTGTATTTGGATGCATAATAAAAAAAACGTTTTTTTCCCCAGAGGGTAACGTTTTGTCGACGGGCTCAACTGAATAAATAATAATAAAATGCATTTATGACTCTCTGATTTGGTGGGAAGAAGTTGCACGTTTGGATCATTGGCTCTCCTTAAAAAATCCTTTCAGGAACCATTCGCTATACTCAAATGCGCAGTTCAGAAAATAAAAGAAGAAAAAAACAGGTTGAGCAGTCCAAGAAGGAATTAAGAACAAAGTGAGAGATTGCCCTATGTAGAGATATCCATTTAACAAAAACAACTTTTATATAACTTTTTTGATTTTTAACACCACCGCGCAATAATTTTAACAAATCTAGACATTATAAATGGTTGGTAGTCTCTTGTATTTTTATTAAATATATTTTATTCCTCTATATCATCTCCGATGCGATGAAAGTCTGTATGCCCTTCCAAGCATTTTGTATGCTACAGGGCATACACCTGAAAGACGAGTAGACAATCAAATGTTTAGGTAGTTAGGAAATGCGTCTCACAGACAGGCTTATAAAGGTATTTGATGCAATGAGGCAAACAGTCATGCAGGTAGATAAATTGGGGGCAGTCAATCACAACAACGCCGCGTAGTCGCAGACAAATTTATTAAAGGGACCCAGAGCGTGACCCTTTTTTTTATTATTGCTTTCATTTTGAAAATAAAAAGAACACACAAAAACCAAAACCAAAACTGAAGAAACTAATGAAAAACGAAACGCAAAACACGTGTACAAAAGGGAACAACTATTGTGGAGTTTTAGTTTCAAAGATTGCTGCTGCTCTCTGATTCTGATTGTTGACGTTGCTCATTTTCCCTAGCGGCAAGTTTTTCTGTATACCAAAGAGCGAACTTTCTGTCCGACATATTCTGCCAGAGACGTACTTCGCCGTCGATTGATGCCGTTGCAAAAACATCACTATCGGGACTGTACTTGATGGAGCGTACCGGTTGATTGTGTGCCAAGAAGCTCTCGATTAACTCTCCGCTGTGGTAGTCAAATTTGTAGATACGATTACCAGATGAACACACATACGTCTTCTTTTGAGGATGCAAAGAGGCGCCAGTTATGTGATCGGTAAACCGACGATGATACAGAACTTTAAAGCGTTCCACATCCAGAAAGACAATACTTTGACCATAGGCAATAGTTACAGTGCGTCCATCCTCATTGAGCTGCAACGATTTGGCATGATGTGGCAAAAGGACCGAGTGTACTTCCGTTCCACTGACGCGATCAAAGTATCGTATGCTGCGATCATGAGAGGATGTAAGCAGCGTACGATCATTCCGACAGAAAATAACATCTCGTACGCCACGCGAATGTCCACCACAATATGTCGGCATGTTCGCATGATCGATTGGATACACATAGAGCACATCGTCATCGGTATGCTTCGAATGGCGATCTAAACAGCCTACAGCCAGATATGGTGAATTTTTTCCAAGTGCCACACAATTGACCGGAGATATCTCCTTGAAATTGGTCAATTGTTTGCCATTGCAAGTGTTCCAAATGCAAGCATTACCATCTTCGCTGCCAGTGACTAATTGCGTGGCATTTGCACTGATATCCACACAAAGCATCGGTTTGCCATGCATCTCAAAGTTGCCCACACATTCACCAGTGCTTCCGTGTCGCAGCATCACCTTTCCATCCTTGCTCGCGGATGCCAAGTAATAATTCCCTTCGCTTTGCTCGCTAAACGCCAATTGCATAACTTCTGCCTTGTGATCCGTAGAATTTACAATACACCGTGCTCGAGGCATTTTCTAAATTTTGTTTGGTTTCGTTTACAAGAACGAAAGAAGTTTAAGATATCTTGATTTTCACTACGTATTTTTCGTCTATTTATCCTTATGTTTAGTTGTTAGCTCTTGAAATTTAAATATTGTTTACGACACATCTAACAGTGATGAAATGATTATCAAAGAATTAATGACACAACTCGAAAAGTTCGAGTAACTGCAACAGTCAATATTTAATTTGGTAAGTACTTAATAATACCAACTATTGCAATTAATTTAAAAAAATATATCTCTGATCTAGTTGCAGTTAAGAAACTAATACTTAATCCAACGCTTAACTCGCCTTTAATTTCCGCTGTTCTCATACATCCTTTACTTTGTAAGGTTCTTAATACTGCAAGTTTGAAAGAGAACATGCATATTAGCCAAGTGTGTGAAGAAGACAAGCCAATTAACATTTATGATGACTTTTAGCAACAACTTGGCAACTAAGCACATTTTGTGTGTGCATGTTCTGAGAATTTTTTGGGGAAATCCGCGTAATTTCCTCAAGCAGCCAGCAGTAAAATATGCACAACTGACAAAGGATAACTTGACGTTAAATCGAGGCAATTGCGGGCGTGTTTTTGTTAGTCTTGCGGTTTCCCACTCCACCGACACTTCAACACACACAATTGGCCGAGAGCAGAAGCAGGTAACAGAAGAAGTGAGCCAAAAGTCAGCCAGTCAGTCGGATGTGCATTGTCTCGTCCCTCTGTTTGTTTGGTTTGTGTGTGTGTGCACAGGTGTCATCATCCTTGACAGAAATCCTTGGTTGGTGCTAAACCACTTAAAGGCAGCGCACGCGCTTCCTTAAAATTCCTCACATATCGCCGCCTCAGGGAACGTTCTGCTTCCTTCGTCCTTTTGTGTGCTGGCATCGCCTTATGAAAGCAAAACGTTCTGAAATATGAATTGAATCTTCTTGAGTGCATTTAATATACATTACGCTTTTGAACAGAGCGCTCGCTTATCCTTCTCCTGATTTCAACCTATCTTGTTAATATCCTGGCCGGCAGCTTCATTTTGGCTTCCTGCGCGTAAGTTTGCACTCAGCCTTGGGCCACAAAAAAGAGAATTTTAATATATTTTACAACGTTTAACTCAGATTAACAAGTGATGACTGATACGACGCAAACTCTGCTAGGATGTTTTCACTCGAAGCCCTTGTGGGTGGAAGGATATCTGTGTGCTTTATATTGAATTAAAAGAGGTTAAGTCAAAGTGTGGGAATTCGTTAGACTTTGAGGGCTACAGACTGAAGCAAAGGAGCAGTAACAAGCAGCAAGGAGATTGAATTTAGCTCGCTAACTTTGATATGCTAAGCTTAGAGTTTTTCTTTCGGGAGTTATTTTTGGCTTAAGATAATTGTGTACACATCATAACAAATGCCTTAGCTGTTGAGGTAGGCATCCAACAGGAAGGAGTTAAGTGCAGAAAGTTAAAGTTGAAAGGATCTACGAGTTAGAAGCTATAAAATGAGGTAGTTGCTGAGTTGGAGAGTAGAAAGATGATTCGATTCAAAACTTAATTCAATGGTTATTTCAGAAACATTTTAATAATCAAAATGGCTATGAAAACTTCTTTAACAATATAAAAAAATAACTAAACGTTTAGATAATGCATGGAATGCCGATGAAACAATTAATCATAATTATTAATGTTAATGCTTTCAACTTCGCTCATAAACAAAGCGTAAACCACACTCTTGACCACTTAGAAAATGCTTTGACCCATGGAGATTTATGCAAACAGAATATCATCAGTGAAAGTAAGATCAATATTTGGGATCAATGTACCCATATTTGAACTCTGACCATAGGTTTGGCGTTAAGTGGACAGAAAGCCAGCAGAAATAATGCCAAATTCAATGGTTTTTTGGTCCCGAATGAAAAAAAGAAGAAAAATTAACCGCAAAATGTGTACACAGAGACGTAGACAACCCCTGAAGGCAAAGTAGAGAAAGGCAAGAAAGTTGATACCTGGCATAAACGTACCCTTGATAAGAAAATTCGATCGAACGTTTTTGCAAGTCGTCGTCGTGCATACACGTCCCCCTTGATAGACATAAACAATCTCATTGTGCGCACTCCAATCAAATGATGTGTGAGATATCAATTGTCAAATCGACAATAGAAATTGACAGATCGGTATCTGTAACGTTCCAATAGATGCCAAGATGTGGATGCTCCTCTTCGCACCGTAATAAAATTAGAAGTTTATTGATTTGTCTTGACACATTCGCATTGCCAACAACGGTTTGGGAAACTCTATGTAGCATCCATTTTTGAGATTGATGTAAACCGTGTGCTACGTTTTTTCCTGCCATATTATCAATGGGTGTGGCCCCTGCTGACTCTTCCGCTACTGCTACTCCTGTTTTTACCCCTTGCTGATTTGACGTTTTGTTCTATAAAAATTATATGCAATTACAAATGTACTGAGAGCAGAAAAAAAAACAGCATTTCATTTTATGCTATATTCGCTGCCATAAACTGTGCAACTTTATGAGGCCCAGTAAATATTTTGATGGCAAGCGCTAAAATTTTCATCGGACTTCCGCTGACGAAGGCCACATTTTTAAATTTTTTTTCTCATTGCTCGATATGTGTATGTATGTAATCCATGCTTTTGATGGTGTTTTTGTCGTTGTTGTTTGGTATTTGGTGATGCTTCATTTCCGCAATGACGAGCTGACAAATGAAGCAACGCTTCCGCTTCAAGTGTCCCAGACCCAGAGTTCTCTCTTATTTTTGTTGTTGAATTACGCCCCGTTTTTCAATCTACTTTCGATTTTAATAGTAAAAGAACAAACTATCATTAATAGCATGACTTGGCGTTCTATTTGAAGTAGAATTTCGTGCAAGGAGTTTTCAAGTTGTACTAATTATTATTAATGTTTTCATAAATGACTTGTTCGGTAAAACGGCTGTTGAATGATGCCGCAAGTTTATGGGATACGGGTTTGATTAAAGCCTGCGGGCTATAGAATTGACAGCAAAGTTAAAATGGGTCAATTTTTAAAACCTTCAAATGCTGTGAGGTTATAGAACAGTTATAGTAGGCATTCTTAAATCGAACATCTTACATCTTCATTACCCATTCTGTTCCACAGCTAAGCAACATCATAGACTGTCACTTTTGCGTCTTTCAAAAACTTTTTCCCATAACTTTAAGCCGTTACTCTTTTAAGACGTTTATCCCTTGTAAAACTCGTGTAAACCCCAAATTAAATTATGCAAAAAACACAAAATGTAAGACGATGACGCTCTACATCATATGTTCAAGTGATCAATCGCAACCAAAAATTTTTGACACTTTTAAGTGATCAGAGAAAATAAAAGGGAAATTGCAACCAGTCTACGAATTCGCCATGCTTGTCGCATTGCGTGTGTAAAAGAGAAACTTTCACTGATCTCAATGGACGCGCACATATCAATCAAAGTTCGTCACAGTGTCGGGAATTATGTCACTCGCTTACTCAAATTGCAGCACTGATGTAACGGATGAGACTGATGGACTTCAATGATAGAATAGTGCTTGCTAACTGATTTGCATAAAGGATTTCGAAAAGGCAGATGTGGCTACGAATTTTCCCGTATGGTGGTTGGTATAAGAAAAAACCTTATATAGGTTAGAGGAAAAATTCTATGAAAAACTTTAAGTTTTCAATGAATTTTTTGTGTGATATTTTTTTGTTGCTGACAGCTAGGCATCAATCATAGACTTTATGTTTTCATGTAAGCAGACACCGTTTAAGAAATTATTTTTTAGTTTTTTAGTTTCTATAGAGCACATTCTTCATTTTTTGTAATTAAGCTGAAAATATTTAGCATATGTTTAATTAAAATTTGTAATTTGATATTTTTTCGAATCATGCTTGTTGAAAGGGAAAACTGAGGGTAAGTTATTTGGCAGCTGTTCTAATGATTTCAGTTTTTTTTTTTTTAAATGTCATGCTACCTACTAATAAAGTCATTTGCGAAAAGTAGCCCACAATTTAGCACAAAATCTACCCAATTTGATGTCAATATATCAATCAATTGTCAAATGCGCTGACCGCTTTTATGATGATTTCATAATGGAGCAAAGCGCATTAAATCCAGATATCTAGCCAGCTGTATGGTCGAGCCATAAAAGTTGCTGGCAAAAATTTTATAGATCTACCCCCAAAACAATAAGCCTTAAATCTCTTGTTTATGACCAGCGCAAATTGGTTTATTAAATTTTCAGTACAGCTGGTTTTCACATGTCACATAACTTGGCATTTTGCGTGTTGGAAGTCAAGACGATGAAAAAATAAATATCCACTAAGATGTTGTAAGAGTTTGTGTTGTTTTTTGTTGTTTTCTTTTTTTTTTGTAGATTGTTATCTCTTTCAGCTCCTTAAGAGCCTCTGCAATCGCTTCCTGCCGCAACACAGCTAATTACGCCCAGGATAACAATGCTCAACAGGAAGCGGAAACTAAAGTGGCTGCTTGGATGAATCTCTCTCTCCGTCTCTTTGACTTCTTACTAAGCAACTAGCCAAAAGGCAATGTCACACAACAACACGCAACTAAGCAAATTTAAATTACGTGTGCGTCGCTCCGGTCGCATACATTAAACGTCTGCCCGATAATTAACGCCCTTATGCAAGGGGACATCAACTGCGGCAAACGACGTTCTGTCCAGTTCAGTCCAAGTCGGGATATTTAGGCAGGCAAAGCCAGGCAAAAACTGTCCCGAGAGCCATTGTGACTAATTGATTTGCTCAAACAAATGCGTCTCGACGGTTTTCTGGCTCTAGCGCTCTTCTTCCTGTCTTTTCCCTCTCTTTGTGCAATTTGTTGCGTTGAAATTTGCGGCGGCTAGTTAATCGCATTGTAATGTCACTTGAAAAGATTTTTCAAATAGTTTTTAACTTACCCAAAAAATGAAGTAAAATATAAATTTTGCATGCTCTTTCGTTTTGAATAACTTTAAGAGGGTGAAACTCAAGATTTGCTGGGATATAATAATGTTTGTATGGCAAACAAATGAGCTGGACAATAACTTATCAACAGCTATAATAAATGGGACGTTGCGGTAAAGAGAAAAGCATTTTTAATTTGATTTTAGAGTTTAAACCATAAATGTTTGATGTTTTTCACAAAAATGGCAAGAATTCTACTTTTGAACTTAAACTTAAATGCAATTTGCAATCCACAATCCAAGACTCATGTACTTTGTGTAAGAATCGCGTTTCTTAATTTGAATAAAGTATTTATCAAGGTGAGAAACGTTTGAAAATCGCTTAAGATTTGACAAAGTTAAGGCTGTAGAATATTTACAATCTTAATAAGTAAATTTTGGAGAGATATTTTAAATAAGTTTCAAAAATTTCAAATACAATGAAATTTTAATACAATACTAAACAAAGAACACTCCCTGAAGCGTATCACATAAGAAAATACAAAAAATTCGAAAACTCTTCGCTTCTAAGGAAGACATTTTCTTGCTGTGTCATGTCGAGTTTTTTGTTTAGGGCTCTGTTTATAGGATATAAAATTAAAATTTTTACTTCATTTAAAGAGTTCAAAAAATTCAGCCCACGACCTTATGCACTCCTCACATACTTATCCGTTGTAGACAGGGCTGGGGCAACAGCCTAAAAACTATGCGATTTCGGCTAAAATTATTGACCCGTGCGCGAGGCGCACTGAAGTGAAGTAGTTTAGAAAATGAAAGACAGAGGAACAGACGTTGAAAAGCATAAGTCTAACAGATAGAGGCTCGCCTTGGAAGAGAGAGAGAGAGACGGAGTTGGGGTGAAGGAGACAAGGAAAAACTCGCTCAAGTGGTTTTTCTTTTTAAGGAGCAACCCTTCCGACTAGCTCCCGGTCTTTGGAAAACTGTCAGGGATTACATGCGGATTGTGTATAATATGTTTGGAGTGAAAGGAGGCTGTCGCTAACAGTTCCTTAGACGCAACAACACGACCAGTTGGCAAGGGTTCAACAAAGAGGTGGGAGGGGGGTGGATTTTGCTATCTAACTAGCCAACTGCCCGCAGCTGTGATGCTGACTTATTGAAATTAATTTTAAAAGGTAGCTTCAAGCGCGCCCTTTTGTTTTTAAAAATAAACCCTCTTTCTCTCCGTCTCCCAGCAATCACTCATAATAATTATGTTGCATTGTTGCTGCAACGTTGATGTTGTTTCAGTAATGATTCAATTAACATCACAGCTGACCAATGTCCTTGCATGTGGGAAAAACAAAAGGGTTAGTGAGGAAAATATACTTACTCGTACATACAGTAGATAAATGTTCCTATATTCTATATTTGGGGGTTGTCTTATCTGCGCTTTTTTCTTTTCTCTGATTACAAGTTTCCCTTGTCTCAGAGTTGTCATAACTTTTGGCTGCCTGAATTTATGTGAATGGGTTTTCGGCTTTTATACTTGACATTGTCTGCTTCTTCGTCTTTGTTGATGGTCATTTGAGATGCGTGAAAAGCATTTGGTAAAGATTTTACATAGGGTTGTACTAGTTGTTCTAAAGGTTGTTTTGGCTTCCGTTTCTCTAGATATATTTTACATTTAAAGTCTCATAAACAAAGTTCATTAACGTATAAAATGAAAAAACAGTTTTTTAATTAAGTTTACAGATGTTTAAGAAATGGAAACATTCAACCAAATTTTCCAGCTGAAAACAATAGAAATTTAAGAAAGTCAAATCCAAAGAGAATAATTTATTTGTCATATAGAAGACATCTGGCTTCATGTTCCGTAAATAAACTATCATTATCTGGACATAAAGACGAATTCCAAGCAAGAACATTTCACACTCTCCCACACACAGTCAAACTGTTTGTGGTTGCCTTAAAAACCATGTCCTTGTCCTTGTTCTTGTTCTTGTTCTTATTTTTTGATCCAGTTATTGCTGCTCCCATGCATACAGCTGACAGCGACAGTTGTTCAGGGGTCTCAGCTTACATTTGTGAGAGGCTTGATATCATGTCCACACTTTGAAATGGCATTTAACTTGGGCTAACCTGGCGCTTAAGGCTTTTGCTGGGGTATTTAAAAGGCTTAAGCTTTAATTAATAGGTGAAGGCACAAAAACGAAAGAAAGAAAGAATGAACAGAATGAAAAAAAATATAAATAACTCGGCACAGCTGTGCTGCAAAACTCCAGGAACTCCTGCTCGTTGGCATTTGATCAATGCGTTGACAGGCAGCAGAGACTGAACAGCAGACCAAACAGGACTTATATCCCTTTTTGTGGCGACGACGACGACGTCATGTGAAAAGTGCAGTTAGTAATCGGATACTTTTATTGCTGAAAGAATAAACCGCAAAATGCTTTTGTATGCAATGGCCATAATATAATACATTTTATAAGTAGAATTTGCGCTATCTCATTCACACTTTGCATTCACTGTCTCCCTCTCTCTCTCTCTCTCTCTCTCTCGTCATTCATGCATTGTATAAGCAGCTTAAAGTCGTCACTGCAAAACTTTACGACTGTTGGTAACGCGTTGTAACCATTTCGACAGCCAAATGCGTCTTTTGTTTCAACCAGGAACAGGAACAGAAAAAGAGAGTGTGGTGGAAAAAAGCCATATCAATGCCTGCTTTTTTTCTCAGTGTGTGTGAAAAAACTGAGGAATCGTAATAATTGCATGCGCATAAAAGTTGTGAAAAAAAAGAAGACTTGGCAAAAACAATTGATGGATTCGCTTCGCGCGAAAGTAAAACGTCAATTTTGTTGTTGGTAAGCGATATCCTTCATATCGGAAAGTAAAAACGCACGAAAATCAAAATCACATTAAATAAAAAAGGTGTCCCAAAACGAAGCGGATGTTGTTCTTCGTTTTGCTTTAACTGCTTTCTTGGCTAAGCAGATTAAAGCGTTAACTGTGCATTATTCAAATAGCGGCCGCAATAAGCACATTAACAAGATTATGCATGGCCAATAAACGGTCAGAGCCAAGAAAATAAAATATCACACATATGCAAAGAGGAAAACTTTGTGAGTAAAATACATATTCATATAAACATCCCTCCTCTCTCTCACTCTTTTTATCTGTCCTGCTTGAAGATTTCTCTAAATGAACAACCCATCAAGTTGAGAAAGGTTTTGTTACAAGCGATCCTGCCACCAGGGTTGCTTCTCTCCCCATTGAAGGTTGTTATCTGTAAAGGGTTACAGTTACATGTAAACTCTTTTAATAGCGACTTGTCCATTGCTAAAAAAAAAAAGAATTTGTGAAAAAGGATCCTTGCAAAATTCGCGCTTTTGTTCGTCCATTGATGATGATAGGATGTGCATGTTAAGTAGCTGTGAGGAGAATAGGATTTATCCTATTGCGTATTTTAACCCCCTTTTGCGTTAGTGCGCTCGAAACGCGTTGCAATAAAATGTTTACAAATTTCTGCAAATGATTATTTTGCATTTTCGCAAATGCTGTTAGTGATTTATTGTTGAATTAACGCTGGGAAATATCGCACACAGCGAGATCTTCAAATCTTGATGACTTTGTTAAAGAGTGCATAATAGTTTCGGGATTTTTTCTCAAGACGTTCGGAAGGTGTGAATATCCAGTGTAGTAATTAATGTTTTATTGAATGGATTAAAAGAGACAGGACGGAGTTATCCTAATGGAAAAGTTTGTTCATAAAAACTAAATAGCGGAAACAACATCTATCAAAAACCAAAATTCTCTTAAAAAGAACTTAGTTTTAAAGAGTTGATAGACACATAAAATTACAATATTTAATCACCAGCTCTTTTGTATAAGTTCACACAGTAAAAGAGTTTTAAATACCATTTTAATTTGATTAGTTAAGGGGATTTAAGCATTTTTCTTTAGCTCTTTTCCTACTTTTTATTACCATAGCTTAATAAAACTCACCATAACCCAGTGCCACATATTCGGATAAATTCAAAAGACATCGCACCTCTGAATGAAAAAAAAAGGCAATCGCTCATCACAGGAGAATCGTATCTCAAGACAAAAAAGAAGGCCTCAAATGCATTTTTATGACTTCTCTGGTGTCCATCATTTAATTGTCTGGGAAAATGCATTTTATCATCGAAGTAAGATCAAGTAAGTAACAGAAATTTAAGAAGAAGAAATAAGACGCAATACAAAAGACATATCAGGGCACTAAATGCATTTTACCTATGGGTGAACATTTTTGAACGAAAAATACGTTACAAATTCAACGCTTGGCTGAGGATGGCAAAACAAACCATTCTGAACTTCTTTAGGAGTTGGTCAAGTGCTGCGTGAAGTCGCTGAGAGACTTTTGATGTCGCCCTATTTTCGCGCCTGCATTGTTGTTATACACTTGCTCTTAGGGGAATTGTTGTTAATACGTTTGGGTTGCAAGCAGTTATTGAAGGAAGAAGTAAATGGAGCTAAACTTGAAACTATATTGTTGAGTTTTGTACTTGAAATAAGGACTATAAAATGCGAACATTTAGTAAAAGAACTCTTATCAAAAGTACAGTCAAAAACTAAGTTAACAAGTCACGTAAAATTACTTCACATATCATAAAAATCGCTGTTAAAATGATAAGGAAACAGTTTAGTATAAAAAGTAGTTGAGTTATATTAAATCGTAACAAACTTTTGGTAAAATTTTAACTTAAGTTCTGACTAAGCTCTCACTCATTATTCTTTAACAAAACAAACACAGTTTGTAAGGGCATTTAATCGTCGTTAGACTGTCTTCTTTTCTTCTGTGTACGTTATATTTTTCTCTCATTTTGCTTTATGCTCAGTGAGTAACGTGTGAATGGATGGACGGAACGGACGTTGGCAGTTAAGGAAGTGTCTCTTTGTGACTCAATGCAATTTTGATTTGGAAACCCCGCAGGCCTAACTACCAGCTACAGGCTACAGGTGAGTGCGTTTCAGTCAACAGCGGAAACAGGTAGTTGGTAGCTGTTTTTTTTTTCTATTTCCCCCAGCTATATTATGAGGGCGCTGCTAATTGGTAAATTTAAAATAAACATTATAAATTCCACGGGCGTGCATACGTCTTTTCTATTTGCTCAGCTCAATTGAAAAATTTGCGCCAAATGCAATCAAAATATTTACTGAGATGAACCGAAAGAAAGGCAGTCGAGTGTAAGCGAAAGTTAAAGGTGTGAAAGGACAATATGCCCTGTTAATATAAGAAGAAGCAAGTTTGTGTCACAATAATAAATGGTAGACAGCTGACAACCAAGAGACAGAGAGCAAGATGCAAATGTGGAAAATCCAGGTACTTGAAAGAGGGAAGGATTTGTCGCACTGTGTTTGTGTCTTGGGCACAATGCATTGTCCTTTTACGGGCACGACAAAATATTTTCCAACTATTTCGAGTGTCATTTTATTGTTGCGCTGCATGGAGATTTATGCAGCGAAAATGTAAATGCAAGAAGTCGAAATTAAGTTGTAATCTTTGTAATTTTTGGCACTTGGTACTTTCAGAAAAAAGGGGTTGACAGCTGTCCGAGAGAGAGAGATAGAGAGAGAGAGAGAGAGAGGTAGATCAGCTCACACCTTTTTTTTCTAAAGGTCCTGCAATATGTCCTGCCCTGACAATGCGACACATTTGTTTTGTAAATATTGCGTTTGTAATTAATGCAGTTTATGAAATTTGAATATGCCGTTCGCACACAAATACATTTGCATATCGATAACTGTGTTTTTTACTTGCTATTCTTTTACTTTTATTTTTTCGTGAATCGTTTTTCATTTCGCGTTGATAAATATAGTTTTCGTTGTTTTTTTTTTTTTATTTATTATTTTGTCTCTCAGGGAAGGTATTCAAATTTCGCTGTCATTCAACATAGATTAATGAGTTCCGAAAATTTGCATAAGGCACGAGAGAAAACTATGCGTTCGCCATATGTGGATGAGCCTTAATTAAGGGGCACGCGATCACTCAGCAAGCAAGAGTCCTACAGTCGCGATAGCAGCTGTGCCTAGTCCTTCCTCCCTGCCTCTGTGCTAGCTAACACCCTCAACTGCATCCCTTAGCCAACACCCGCTAGTTGCATCCATGCAACCAAATACCATATTTTACATTCCACATATGCTAATTTTAGTCCGACAACCCCCACGCGACAACAAACCAAACAAAACCGCACGCGATAAACTCAAACCGAGCATCGAAAGCACTTAAAAAAAACTTTTACTTAAAAGGAAACTAAGGAACATTATTGTTAAATAGGCGAGAATTTTATGCAGTTGGAGTTTTTACTAAATTATTATTACTACAGACGAAAGTTCTTAGAATTTACAATTCGATTTTGGTTCCTCCTATAAGTCATGCAAAAACAAATATATAATTAGTTTGAAACTTTTTATGAATTGTTTTATTTTTTTAATATAAAAAAACTATTCTTTAAAAATAAAAGAGTATCAGTAACATTATTACACAATATAATAGCACAACTTATTAAATATAATAATTTTTTTTTTAAGTGTAAGAATTAATTTTTATTGTTTTCAGTGACTAAATTAAAACTCTGCTAGCGCTGCCGCAGCTGTCTAACTGTAAAACTGTAAATTAAAATGCATTTGACGCAACTGTTCGCTATGCGCTTCTCGCCGAGTTTTGCGATCCTTTGGAACAGATCGATCCGCCAGCTGTTCTAATGGCACGCACTTAGCACTTTCCACAAAGGACACCCCCACACACAGACGACACGGGTCTATTGTAAGGACCAACTTATGTGTGTGTGTGTGTGTTGTTTTTCGAGGAAAATTACGCATTTTCATGCTCGACTACCGTTTGAGTACGTCCGGCAACGAAAATAGATTAGCTGCACTCAAAGGATATTGAACCCAACTGGGTGTATAAAAATTTAGCAAAAGGGACAGAAGAGGCAGGCAATAGGTCACTTAGCGGCTGCCTCACTGAGTTAAGTTGATGAAAGGCAACTATGACACATTGCAAGGACATGGCAAGGGCTAGTTATTAATATATCATACCGAATAAAAATAAGAAGTTTTACTACCAAGGGAATTACTAATAGATTTTTTTAAAGATCTTAACAGTGTGACTAATTCAGTTAGTTATAAAACTATGTACATATGTGATATTATAGTTTCGCAGTTAACTTGACAAGACGATTTATTTTTACCATCATCTCATGGACACCAAATAAATGCTTTATATTTTAAGATTAGGTCTAAATGTCTGACAATGACAAATACAGAAATAGGACCTATATTTTGTTTACGAAAAAGAACATCTCTTCTTTTTAAACGATTATCTTACTTTTGATTATTTCAAAAAAATCCAGATTATGAAAAATTTTCAATTTTAACTGCATACGCGCCAATTAGTTAAGCTGCCACATCATTGTATTTAATAAAACAAAGCAGTCTGGCTATCTTTTCGAAAAGAGCATGTGGTAGCGCTGTAGTCGCTATTTTCGCCGCACCACAGCCACTTAGCCGCACCGTTACTTTTTCGCCGCGATTCTATCGCACTGCTTTGCAGCTTTACTCACTTAACGAAAACCTGACTTAACGAAAGTATATTAACAACATATACGCTGTTAAGTGGCAAATGCATGCTGTAAAGTAATGTTGTACGGCAACGCTAACATAGCCAACTATTGTGAACCACTGAGCACAAGCAACACTAAAAGATTGCGAATTAATTTGGCAATAGCAATAGTTGAGTGGCTTTTATAAATTTGCATAGAAATATTGTGCGTGCATAAGTATAAAGTGTGTGTAATTAGTTTACAGCTGTTCTGCTATACGTATTTAGAGCGACAGCAAATAATAAGAGAAAACAGACATCGTCGTCTGCCGGACTCAAACTCGTGCACATATTTTGGTCGTCGTTGTGTGTCGACACACGCTATTTTAGGAATAGGAATAAACAACAGAATCGACATTATGTCCCGCTCTGAGTCAGCCAGAGCTACTAGCAGCAGCTCTGAAGCGCCGCTATGCAAACGCCTAAAATTGAATGATGATGCCGGCAGTGATGTTGAAAGGGATGCCGGTGGTGGAGCCTCTATTGCTCCTCCGCTGCCAGAAGCATCATCAAGCAGCAGCGGCAGCAACAACAACAACACCTACGAAAATCATGACAAAGCAAACGACGTTGACATGTTGAATGTGACAGAGACAGCTAGAGCATCGGCTGCTACCTCTGCCGACTTGTGTGTATCGTCGTCTACTTCTGACGCATGCGGGGCCAATAAGACGTCGCCAAAGCAAGAAGCAGCAGCTGCCGGTGGCGGGGACGTCGTTGTTAGTACATCGTCAGCAGTGAATAAGGAAAGTAGTGGCGTTAAAAATTGTGCGTCGTCCTCGTCTATAACTAGTAATAATTCACAACTGGCAACAACAACCAACGCGCGCGCTGTCAGCTCAACAAACTCCAACGTCAGTTCGACAAATAACAACAGCAACAACAACAACAACTCCCACAGCAGCAACAATAACAGTAACCCAAGTGCAGTTATGGCTGCCAACAACAGCAACAACAGCGCTGCCGGATCCGCCAATAGTGCAGGAGACATTGATGAATCGCTATATTCGCGCCAACTCTATGTACTGGGGCACGATGCAATGCGTCGCATGGCAAATTCGGATATTCTTTTGTCCGGATTGGGCGGCCTCGGTCTCGAGATAGCCAAGAACGTCATTTTGGGCGGCGTGAAATCCATCACCCTGCATGACACAGCAAATTGTACGGTAAGTAACGAGCACAAAATTCGTTAAAAATCAATAATTGACTTGTGTGTGTTGCCGTGCGCGCGATGTGAAATTAAAAAAAATTTAAATGTACAATTAGCGAGACAAAAATTGCACACATGATTCATAATTCTGCAGAAACAACAACAATAAAAAAAATGAAGCGAATTTTTCAAACTCGCTGAAAATTTTCATACAGCGGCTTCGAGCAGCTTTAAAGGTTATGTTTGCCTAGTTTTCAACGCACTAGTTTCGCGCAAAAAAGAGCGCCTAAGAAAAAAAAATTTGATTTAATCTTTTTTCATATATTTTTTCTTTTTTGCCATTTGCTCCCGCTTCTTCTCGCTACAAAAGTGTGCGAGCGAGATGACTAGTGTTTCCGAACTGCTGCTGTCGGTAATTGTTTTACATTGCGTTTTGTGTGCACATTCGCTTTTGTTTTACTTTGTTGGCCCAGCAGTAGATTGGTTTTACCAAACGTACATAAATATTTTTGCAATATGTTAAAAAATAAAAACACTAACTAAGAAAGAAAGGCATCTTCTGCCTTTCAAATTAGTTCTAAGTATTCATAACTATTTACGCCGCTTAACAGCGTTGCCATACGGCACACACAAAAGACCAAGCACATCGCAATCAGAGCTTGCGCATAAACGGCTCAGCGTCCCGCCTGTCTGCCGTTTGTTGTTTCATTATGCCTGACCCCCCTGCATCACCTTCCGCTCGAGATTACTTAGTCACCGTTGCAAGAGTCAGCGACTTTAACTGAATTTCACAAACTTGCGAGTTCGCTGAACTCCATCCATACAAATTTGTACGGTCGTTTGTGGCATTTTGGACTCCATCAAGCACATCATTTGTTGATTGCTATAATATGGGTCAATCAATATATGAGCGGCACATCATTTATATATGTTTCCACTACATCATTCTGAACTTCTTGCTAATGTTATGTTCATGTCAAATTTCGTCTACAGCTCAATGACTTGGCCTCCCAGTTTTATCTGACCAAGTCGGATATTGGCAAGAATCGTGCCGAGGCATCATGCGCTCAATTGGCTGAGCTAAACAGCTATGTGCGCACTCTCTCACACACGGGACCACTTACGGAGGAGTTCCTCGGACGATTCCGTGTCATTGTATTAACCAACTCGGATGCTGTAGAACAGCAGCGTATTGGGAAATTCGCCCATGACAATAATATTGCTTTGATAATTGCGGACACGCGCGGTTTGTTTGCCAAGGTGTTCTGCGATTTCGGGGATAAGTTCACCATCTACGATCAGGATGGTGCTCAGCCAGTGTCAACGATGATAGCGAGCATAACACACGATGCACAAGGCGTTGTCACTTGTCTGGATGAGACCCGTCACGGATTCAATGATGGCGACTATGTAACCTTCTCAGAGGTGCAGGGCATGCATGAACTGAATGGATGCCAACCCATCAAAATCAATGTACTGGGTCCATACACCTTTAGCATCGGTGATACCAGCAAGTTTACGGCCTATAAGACTTCTGGAGTTGCCACTCAAGTGAAGATGCCCAAGACCATTAGCTTTAAGTCGCTGGCTGAAGCCGAACAGGAGCCCGAGTTTTTGATCTCGGACTTTGCCAAACTGGATGCACCGGCCACGTTGCATGTAGCATTCAAAGCACTTGATTGCTTCTTGGAGAGAAATCACGCCTTACCTCGTCCCTGGAATAACGAGGATGCGGAAAAATTCCTGCAATTGTGCAAGGATCTGAAGAGCGATGTGGATGAGCAGTTGGTGCTGCAATTTGCCAAAATCTGTGCAGGCAACACTTGTCCCATGGATGCCGCAATCGGTGGTATTGTTGCACAGGAGGTGCTCAAAGCTTGCAGTGGTAAATTTACACCAATCTATCAATGGTTCTACTACGATGCACTTGAGTGTCTGCCAGCCGATGGTGTGACCGAAGAAGATGCACAGCCACTAGGAACACGCTATGATGCACAGATTGCCATATTTGGACGCAAGTTCCAGGAGCTATTGGGCGATGCCAAATGGTTTATTGTCGGCGCTGGCGCCATTGGCTGTGAGCTTCTCAAGAACTTTGGCATGCTCGGTCTCGGTGTGCGCAATGGCCAGATCTTTGTGACCGATATGGATCTCATTGAGAAATCCAATTTGAATCGTCAGTTTCTGTTCCGTCCACACGATGTACAGAAGCCAAAAGCCCTCACTGCTGCCGATGCTATCAAACGCATGAATCCCGACGTTAAAGTTACCGCACATGAACTGCGTGTGGGCGCCGAAACGGAGAAGGTCTTCTCCGAGGAGTTCTTTGGCAAACTGCATGGCGTCGCTAATGCCCTTGATAATGTCGATGCTCGCATCTATATGGACCGCAAGTGCATCTTTAATCGCATACCGCTTGTCGAGACGGGCACTCTTGGTACAATGGGCAATGTTCAGGTGATTGTGCCATTTGCCACCGAGTCGTACAGCTCCTCTCAGGATCCCCCTGAGAAGAGCATACCCATCTGTACTTTGAAAAACTTTCCCAATGCCATTGAGCATACGCTTCAGTGGGCACGTGACTTTTTTGAGGGCGTCTTTAAGCAAAATGCTGAGAATGCTGCCCAATATATTTCCGATCCACAGTTCACTGAGCGTATCCTGAAGTTGCCAGGCATCCAGCCATTGGAGATCCTGGATTTAATTAAGGTGAGTTAATTTTAAAGTTAATCTTAATTATTTGCTCAAATGTTCTGTTTGCTTTCATTACAGAAAGCCTTGCTGGATGACAAGCCCAAGAGCTTTGCCGACTGTGTGGAATGGGCCCGTGTTAGCTGGGAAGATCTCTATTCTAATCAAATCAAACAGCTGCTGTTCAATTTCCCACCTGATCAGGTTACCTCCAGTGGTCAACCCTTCTGGTCTGGGCCCAAGCGTTGCCCCGAGCCGCTCGTTTTTGATGTGAACGATTCGATGCATTTGGATTACATTTATGCGGGTGCAAATTTGCGTGCTGAAGTTTATGGCATACCTCAAGTGCGCGATCGTCAGAAAATTGCTGAGCTGGTGCAACAGGTTAAGGTAAGAAGGAGAGCTTTGAACTTAGTGAAACCCTCAATTAAATATGTTGAATATATTGAATATATTTTATTTATGTTTGTTTTAGGTGCCCGTATTTAAGCCACGCTCTGGCGTTAAGATTGAAACAAATGAGGCCGCCGCCGCTGCTTCCGCCAATAACTATGATGATGGCGAAGTCGATCAGGATCGTGTGGACAAGATCATTACCGACCTGCTAAAGAAAGCGGACAAGAAATCGACAATAACGCCGCTCGAATTCGAAAAGGATGATGATAGTAATCTGCACATGGACTTTATTGTTGCCTGTTCCAATTTGCGGGCGACAAACTACAAAATCCCACCGGCCGATCGCCACAAGTCCAAGCTAATTGCTGGCAAGATTATACCAGCCATTGCAACCACGACATCGGTGTTGTCCGGTCTGGCTGTGTTGGAGGTGATGAAGCTCATTGCCGGCCATCGTGATTTGGCCAAGTTTAAGAATGCATTTGCCAATTTGGCGCTGCCATTCCTTGCCTTCTCGGAGCCGCTGCCGGCGGCCAAAAACAAATACTACGATAAGGAGTGGACTTTGTGGGATCGCTTTGAAGTCACCGGCGAAATGACGCTGCAGGAGTTCCTTAACTATTTCGATGAGAAGGAGAAATTAAAGATCACAATGCTCTCGCAGGGCGTATCAATGCTCTACTCCTTCTTCATGGCCAAGGCCAAGTGCTCCGAGCGCCTACCACTGCCCATGTCCGAGGTGGTGCGTCGTGTGTCCAAGCGACGCATTGAGCCCTACGAACGCTCGCTTGTGTTTGAGATCTGCTGTAACGATGTGGATGGCGAGGATGTGGAGGTGCCCTATGTGCGTTACACGCTGCCTTGAAAAAAGCTCATCCATAAGCCCTTACGCGCCCCTAATCTTAATCATAACAGTTAAATTATTATTATTTAAAAACACAAATGGAAATTTACTTTTTTTATCGTTGTTGTGCGTCGGAGACATAAAATTTCTACTGTGCATTTTTAATTACACAATGAAGCACCAACAAAAATTAAATACAAACAAAAAAATAAAAAATAAGTAACAAAAACATTAAAACTCACCCTCACACAAACCCACACACGAAGCAACAACTAATTGATATAGAAATTATATATTATATTCAAGTATGTGTAATCCTATAAGGATAATGGCAAATATTGAATTCGCGTTACACAACAAAATACAAAGACTCGACTTAAAACCTAAAACAACAAACCAAGCAAAAAGAACTACAAAATTTATAATCTGCTCAGCATAGTTTAAAAAAAAATTGTTTGAAAAATTTAAAGAGCGTTTACCGATTCGCGTTTAATTATATTTTTTTTTTATAAATTTAATATTGAATTGAAAGTGTACTAAAGCAAAAGCAAAGCAATTGAATAAAGCTGTTTATTTCATATGGTAATCGGAGTCAAGAACTGCAAGTTTCGCTTTCTATTTATATATACATATATTTGTATGGTAGCCAAGCTAATTTCGTAATTTCGTTTCGTTTTAAACATCTTTTGCATATAGAAACCACGCACTTCCCGAGAGCTTAAGCCAAATTGCGCTGCTGCATATCCAACCCAAGCTATCACTAGATGGATGTTGCCGTTTGCTCCCCGCATTTTCATTGCACTCGCCGAGTCAGTTAGCAAAAAGTTACGTGACACAATTAAATATTTTATGCCCCAAGACGTTTATGCCGTGTCGGTTGGCAGTGGCTGCCACTAAAGTGCAATTGGCAAATGCCATCCTCTCCTCTCTAACCCACCTCTTGGTATAGAACGAGAAGGGGAATTGTTTTTTATAATTAAATATTACACGCAATGCAACTGAAGTATATAGCAAAGTTATGCAGCTTCTTTTTCAACGCTTCTGCTGCTGCGGCCAAAAACTGGCAAAACTTTGCCCTCAAACTGTGGAACAAACTCTTGAGTGAAATACACCTCCCAACCGTTCATCGAGTTGACGGGCAAATTTGATATGATGCTACTACTTTTTCTTATATCCAGTTAAGAACTTCACATGTAATTACTTACAAACAAATATTCTAGTTGTCCCTCAACTAGTTAAGAAAAAGCTACATTTCACAGTGACTGTGTCAAATTGAGAAGAATAAAAGGAGATCTTGTCTTAAAACTGTTTTTGATTTGAACAAAAAATGTGCTTACAATTCAACCGTATATGTGTAAAAAAAATATTTAATTCTCATTTTAGTTATACACTCTTTAAGCTTTGGGCCCACTTTGTATGATTTGAAATTTTCTGCGTAATGAATCGAATCACTAACAGTATAAACCCAGAGATATAAACTTTGATACACATCGTTTGACGTTTTGGCTGTTTGTGCGTCAGCCCTTGAATGACAAAAAATATGCAGGAGGTTGAGTCATGTGTTGGGAATTAACAATCCGTCGACTGGAAAGCACCCAACCATGATTTTTAAACCAGGCTATTCGAAAACAGTCAGCTTTTTACATTACAAAGAGAGAGAGAGAGTGTGTGAATTATACAATAAACGAGAATGAATCAACGGTCCACCGGAATTAAATACGTTTACAAGTTGGTATCTAACGTTATGGAATTTTATTAGGTTATTGGAACATTTAATTGCCAACAACTACATAAGAAATCACCTTAGTAATTATGCAAATAAATAATTGTTTATTTAATGCGCCTTTTGAACATCAATAGAGCATTTTAAATACACCAACAATATGACTAGATATGTGTATATCAACTCTTTTGTTTTCCATTTCTTTGTGTTGAATATATTTTTTAGTCATTTTTTTCTTTTCTTGCACGTAGTATGTCCGGTGACGTTGCAAAAACCTGTTGGCTAATATCCAAAATGAAAAATGAATGAGATAAGTTGTATATTTTAAATAAAAGTGATTTTTCGTTTTGATGGGAATTTTAATTTTGTCACATTTTATACATATGTATTCCCATTTAATTGTGTTTTATTATTAATTAATTTAATAAATTTTCACTGGCCTGTGACACTTTTACTGATAATGATACAGAATATGCCAGCATCGAATCTGATTAATGATACATTCTCATTATTATTATTATTTAATCGTCAAGGTGGACACACAAATGGACACGGACACGAATCCAGGGGGCATTGCACGGGCCATTGCATTTGTTATGACAACACAAAAATATGTTTCAATATTGATTGCACAGATAGTCAGAGAGAGAGAGAGAGAGAGAGAGCTGTGTGGCAGCCAGATGTGGAGGAGGCCATCATAGTCGTGTAGTGCTTTCAGTTACAATTAGGCCGGCATTTCCTGTTCCCCCCCAAACAAAACTTTTACTTGATGATACATTTTTGTATGAAGAGTGCGTCATATGCAGCCAAAAATCATCATCAAACTATTATTAGCTTGTCACTATTTTATAATGTTTGATTTTAGATAAATATAGCAAGAGATCGATTTTTGAGGAAGAGTTTTTAACAATAGGTTCAAAAAGCTCTAAAAAAAATCTTAATTCGTTGCAAAAAATGTCTGGTGAATTCTTTTCGAAAAATTCCACAACTACTTAACTATCCCATAAAAATCTTATTTTATTTTTAATTTTCTTTATGTTGCAAAATCAAAACACATATATATTTTTTTCAATTGAAAAGGTTAAATAAAATATGTATTAAGAAAATTATTCCGTTTTGAAAGCTCTTTAATATATTCATAAATTTCTTAAGTCTTCGTCAGTTATAAACATTTCAAAAAAAGCGTTTAATGGGTATATGCAAGTCGATCAATTGCCACACATCAAGTCTTCTCTTTTATGGTATGGTAATGACAGTTTTTTTAAATTGTTTTTTTGATTTCCTGCCTCCGTTTTGGTCCGTCACTGTGTCGTCAGGTTGGAAATGTGGAACGTGTTCAATTTAGCGCACCTCTAAAATAGAGTTATATGTCGAATAAATATAGAGATATATCTGTGTCGAAACATGCAAATTGAGACATGTGCACACGGTCAGTGTCCATATTTATGAAAAGAAATCGTATCGTGTGTAAATACAAATATTTAAATTGAGTCATAAAAACAAAACTGTCTGAGATTGCACAATAGGAAGTCTCGGACAGGAAAAACTAACTTACTTGCACATTAGACATTAACCATACTATATCGGCCCACACACAGAAAGTCGCGTCTGTAGAAAGCGAGATCTGTGTATTTGTGATCCTCACCATAATTGATTTATGTCACGAACTTGCCACTGCCACGAGGCCTGCACAATAATGTTCGCATTCAAGATATAAACGTATTTATCAACTCACAATTTAATGTGAGAACGCAATTAATATATAAACAACAGAATGCAAAAACAAAAAACAGATAATGTCCCCCACTGAGTCATTGACATCGGGCATACTATATCTATCTGTGTATGCTAACCTTAGTCTCCAAGCTAAATGCATTTCTTTCTTATTTCTTATGCGCACTATCAACCAAATAACATAATACTTAAATAATAAATAAAATGAATAAAACATAAATCATATAGTATATCGCCGGATGTGATGACATCCGCATATGCGTATGTCTAACCGATATCAAAAGAAACAACTTTGTACACAAATATGCCTTGATAAGTCAAGGCGTCTGATCTTGACCATGGCAACAAAACGTATACGTATTCGTATCAATTACAGGTTGGGTATATTCTATTTCTGGTTTATTGATCGGAAGTTAGGTCATGAGTCTTGAGTAATCTTTTGCTATCTTTGATAAGGTACTATTAGAAGTATTGTAATCATGTTAAGTTGTTTTGTGGGTCACCAACAACAGTAGAACTTGAGAACTCAAAATCCATTCGCCATTCAATTTCTTGTTGTGTGTGTTCAATTGATGATTGAACTCTGAAGACCTTAAGACTGACTCAAATTTGCCGGCTGCTTAATTTGAGCAGAATACAATGTACAATATTCTTTATGTATGTAGGTTGGGGTCTAGGTCTATGATTCTAAGCTTGATGTGAGCATTGGGAGTAATTAAATGACATTTAAACGAATATGGATCACAGTTATTGGCAGTACGCCAGGTTCATATCTCTTAAAAACCATGACATGGTATCAAACCACTGCTGCAATGGCACTGCAGTTAAATAGTTTTACGTTGTACTAAAACACTACCACCGCAGCTCTGCAACACTGTTTCGTCTACAAAGTGGCAAATGGGTATAGCATAGAAATGGCAAGCCATGCCATGAAAAACAACTCCATCCAGAAACAGGAATAGCAATCGCAATAAGAACTGCACTCTTGATGCATCGTTTGTGTAGAGACTGAAATGCAACGCGTAATGTCGCTCTCTCTTCGTTGCGATCACTCTCACTATGCTCGCGCTCTGACTCTGTCTGACTGCTCTCGCACTTGACTGGAAGAGTCGAAAATAACAAAACAAACGGTTATGATTCGAGTTCGTTTCTTTGTCGCACTCAGTACCGGGCCGGCAGCCAAAGCCAGCACAAGGCAAAGGCGGCGTAACGAGGTTTTCTCATGTGTTTTGTACGGCAAACAAAAATAAAGGATTATTTAAATATACATACTGCACATGAAAAATACAGCGAACGAAACGAAATAAAGAAGACGCAGGCAGGCGAGCGAGTTGCGTGAGTTGTATTTGTGAATATATTGTTGTTGCGCCGCCGCCTACTTCTTTTGTAATAAGGCGCGCACAAAAGGCAAACAACAACAAAAGCAAAGCAGAGCAGTGTTTGTGTGTGAGTGTGTGCATTGCGTTCGTCCGTGTGTGTGAGTGAGTGCGTGGGATTACAGCAGCAACATCAGTTCCTTTGTATACGCGTCGCGTGCTAATTAATTGTGTCGTTGCATTTACAAAAGCAAACAAAAGCAACAACCAAACAACAACATCAGCTAATGTGTGTTTAATACTAGTGTCGGGTGTCGAAATTTAAATTTAATTTATTACAAAAAACGGCTTTTATTCCCCGCCTCCATTCACCGTTTTGTATGCGTCATATGTGAAGAAGCAGACGAAGAAAAAAAGGGCAAAGCCCAAGGCGAAGCATTGCCCACAACAAAAACAACGGTTAATAGAAAAGGAAAGAATATCACCCCCGCATCGAAGCTGCTTCCGCTGCTAACGCTGAAGCTGCTCCTGCCGGCTGTTTTGCCAGAGTGCGCATGTGTATTAACCACCAACGACAATAGCAACAGCAACAACAAGAAAAAACAATAGATTGCGAAGCAAGCATTCAAAATAAAAAGTGAAAAGCTCAAGTCACAACTGTAAAAGCAAATCTTTGCAGCAGAATAAATGAAGCAACGGCACAACAAAAAGAATACCAGCAGCAGAGTACCAGCATCAAAAAAGTTTGTAAAAAAAAGTGCAAGTGTTGTCCCAGTGTTGCTGACTTCAGGTTGCTGCACATGCAAATAGTACGTGCAAGTAACTTAAGTGTTGCCGACTTGCAATTTTAGCATTAATTGCAACATACTCAAGTGAAATCGGTTGCAATGGTTGCCATGTTTGCGTACAGAAAAATCAAAATGTGTTACACATATGGGTTTTTGGTTTCCCTGAGTCTTGCCTTTCTGTCGTCTACGACGCATGCTGCCACAGCAACCAATAAGCATCAGCAGCTGATGCATCATAGCCACAGCCACAGCCATCATCATAATAGCAACAACAACAGCAATAACAACAAACATGGCGAGCCAGGGGAGCAACAGCAACAGGCGCCACACCCGCCGAATAAAGAGAAAAAAGCCGTCTCTGAGGACACATTGGTAAGTGCTAGAGATAAGCGGAAGGTAAATTATTTGACGATCATTTAAACAAGGGCTATAACTGTTATGCCTACTCTGTATGACGAATTGCTGTAAATGGTACCCAGATCACCCTGTGCATATTTAATTGTATGTAGAAAATTTGGAATAGAAACAGGAAAAGACACAAAAACAACAAGAAATTCATTTTACTTACCGATCGTTGAATACTTCCAAAAACATGAGTTTATTGAAAAAAAATCCTAAACTTTGATTGCCTTAAAAATTATTATGAAGATTGGAATAATGATCAGGCAAGTTATCAGTGATGATAGCAAAGATTTCATTCATGTCCAGAGTTTACATAATGTGTAAACTTGCGTGTATAAATTATTTTATCTTATCAGCAGTGAAATGAGAATTCTTAACGAAGCCATTGAATTTTAACCAAGAACAAGATATTTTTGTGTTCAATAGAGCTGATTAAGTTTAATTTAATAAACTTACTATTCTTCATTTCTTTATGATTCATTGAGTGGTCTTTTTTTTTTGCATCTACCCCAACAAATACGACACCTGCTTCTGGCATATCCGCCAATTTAATTCAGCAAATTCATTAGAAAAGTGCAAAGCCAAAAACAAACCCTAAGAAACCGCACAATGCACGAAGACAACAAAAGAACTGACTTCGATGTCTCTGTGAATGACATTTTGTTCGCTGTAGTTTTGCCAATTAGAATTTGGAAAAGTTAAAAGCAAATTGCAACAGTTGCAACAGCGTGTCACATTGGAAACTTTATAAACAACGGCAACAACAACTCATCAAGTGTTTGTGTGTGTGTGTGTGCGTGTGTGTGTGGGTTGATAACTTAACTTAAGTTCACTTTCTATGTACATTTTCCGGGCAACTTCCGTTGGGGTATGCAACCGCATTCGCCTTTGCCCCTTCCTCAACTTCTCGAGAAGCAGCAGCAGCACCACCACCTCCACCTCCTACTTCTGCTTAACCTCCTCCTGTTTCTTGCGCTCTATCTGCTTGTTGTCTTGGTCTTCGACATCGACTTCGACTTCCACTTCGCCGTTCGTCGTTTTATTTGATTACGCGCCACTCATAAGCGCGAGTGCGTGAGTGTATGTAAGAATATGCACACCACTCATCAGTGTGTGAGTGTGTGTGTGTGCGTTTGTATGCTTATGCCACTATCTCTGTGTATGTGTGTGAGTGAGTGCGTTTATTGAACCGGGAGCTGAGGCACAGCGCCTAGCTGGCGACACTCAGCTACTATAGCCAGACATGGATGTCGCTGCTGCTGCTGCTGCCGCTGATGTTGCTGCCACTGCGTCCGTCATGTGGCACATATCGACTTTACTATACACACATACATACATATATGCATACACAAAAAATACAATATGCATGCATTAAATCGAGGGCGGTTCCATTAATAAACTGTGCTAAATGAATTAGTGAAAATTTCAAATGCTTTTGATTTAAACAGAGCATAACATTATTTTTTGGGTATATTTTATTTGAAGCTTGTTTTTGATTTGTATTGAATTGTAATTTTTCTTCTTTAGTTCTTTAAAGAAAAGATATTTTTCTATCAAAATATGGCCGTAAATATTTTTTGTTTATTTATTATATTATTGTCTATCTCTTTAAAGGGCAAGAACTCTCTGTCAAGTCAATTATTTTACAAGTATTGCTATATCGCTCGATAATCATTCAAAATAACTGCCCTCTTACACACACACACACACACACACTCACAGGCACATTTATGTTTAAATACACAACAGAAAACCCAGTTATATTGTTGTATACCATATGCCTGCGCCTTGGGCTTCGATATCCTTACTAAATAAACAATGTGCGGGCTCGATTGAAGGGCCCTCCTTTTGCAAACCATCCATTCGTCCATCCATTCATCCAACCATCCGTCCATTCGTTTGTGTAGTTTTCTTCTCATTTTGTTGTTTTTTCTTTGCATTTCAGCTGCTTGTCTCGTCGTTCAATTATAATATTCTCACCCTGGTTTTGAGGGCCTTTAATAAATGTAAAAAATTTTGCCTTTTTATTATACATAACTCAAATATGTACTTATATTTCTGCATGCCAATCCAATGGACATGTTGTATTTGCCATCGTCTTGGGACAGTAGTCGCTCGTTAATGTAAACTTTAAGAGAGGTTCTTGTTGAAAATACACGTTTTTAAGGCAATGGATTCTTTGACAGTCTTATATTATTCTTTCGTTCCTCATTAGCGAATATTCACTGTAGTAGTGTTAGTAGTTTGTAGTGGGCGTTCTTTATATTTGCCACGTCGCGTGTCTGGCGCTGTGCCTCTGACTCATCGACTAAGCCAAGTGTGAGGTTCAATGTCCTTAAGACTTCCCCTTTTCACACTTCCTTTGCACTTTACCCTGTCGGCCGTTTCTTTGCTTTGGCACAAATAAATTTTGATTAAAAAAAAGACACTCGCGCTTAATGAGCGCATGGTCAGTAAAGTGGTGAAGGCAAAACGTAAGGAAAGTTTAGTATGAATAACAAGTTAAATGTAAGTTGTGCCACACTCGTATCCTAGTTATGGGGGTCGAGCAAAACATTGCTGGACTGTGGCACAGCCCACAAAACAATAAGCGTGCATTGTGCGCTCAGAGCAACCAGTTATCGCTTTTACATATACAAAGATTGCTATATATATATATGTGCATTATATATGTATGCTTATGCCGGGTATATCAGTTTGTGTTCGATGCGTTTTGGGATTTTGGGGTCATAGGCACGCGACGCGAGTCAATGCACATCTGCAGAGGACAGTCGGGCAATACGTTTATATATGATAGGTATATATGCATATGTTTCTTATCGTGATGTGGATACGTTTGGAAGAATACACAACAAGAATGGGTAAATAAAGTTTTTTAATTAGAAGAATGTACAAGATACTTGGATTAAGTAAAAGATTTTGGTTCGAGTGTGACATTTATGATTTTTGTGGCAATGTTTTAAAACAATTTTATCAAATTGAGAACAATTTAAACGAAAGATAGAGTACGCATTTCTAGAGCTATTTTTTCTGCAGTGTATTTGTCAACAAATATTTATATATACAAATACTATATATATATAGAATATATGTTCATTTGGTGTGTGGAATTGTGCTTCTGTGCGGCTGCATGTGCATTTCATCGTGTTGATTTTATTTTCAGTTGTTATAGTTGTTGTTGCTGACCTCCGGCTCACGCATTTCATGTTCCTCTGTTTGTGTGCGTGTTTGTTCTGCTTTCCACATGCACACACACACACACACACATACACAAGCACGAACGCATCGTGTTGGGAATTCGTATTTTGTTTGCCAAACTATTTTCGCTGCACATTCATAATTGTTAATAATGCATAGCAATCGGAGTCGGTCGGACTGACTGATTGACTGACTGACTGATTGACTGAAGTGAACTGGATTGCAATTGCAAATGCAATTTATTTATTTTGTATCATGATTTTTGGTTTGAGGATTTATTAAACGATTTCCATTTATAAATTGACCAATTCTCAGCAGATCAAAAAATCAATTGAGTTTGCCTGTCGATATGGCAAATTGGCATTATTCACATCTAAATAGAGTATTATTTTCACTTTGTTTAGGTTTTACGCTTAGTTAGTTACATAAAAAACCACAATTATTTACGTACAAAAGAATCATAATAAATTCTTATTCATATGTAAAACGATGACTAAATAATTTTTTCAAGATTTGTATAAGCCTCAGCTAATTATACCAAATGATTATTGGTGCCCATCAAAATGATCATTCATCTCAGTTCGCTTATTGTCTCTGACTGATTCCAAAAAAAAATAAAACCATATACATATGTACGTATAAAGTGCATATATATCTGATACATGGCATCTTTTTAATTAGTTGATCGTTTAATGGCTTCCTGGTAAAGAGAAGGCAATCCTCGGCCACTGTTTACTTTTTATGGCACACTTAAAGCATATCCAGCATTTCACTTAAGCAACAACAAAACAATGGAAAGAAATGATTAATAAAAAATAACATAAAAAATAATAATTATAAAGCTCCGCCTTATAGGCTTATGACAATTCTCTTTCGAGCGCCAGTTGAATGCACTAAGCGTAAAAAGACGCTGAAGATACGATCCGTACATATTTTTATATAGCCAAGAAAGACTTAAAAAGAAGAAGAGGGAGACCGAGACCGTGTAAAAGGGTTGTCAGGGACGCAGGGACGCAGCTCGATACAGATTAAACGTAAGGCTATTAATTAAGTGATGACAATTGCAAGTCGCATTGAATTAACATCAAGTTAAGCCACATATTGTAAGTCGAGTGCTGCTGATTCAGAGTATATTTATTTTTTAATACCAATTAATCGAGCCGTTTGTTGTAATACAATTATAAATTACAATAAAATATTTCCGTTTGCACTTGCAATAAATTAACATTTTTAAATTGAAAATAATTTGTCAAACTACTTACACCCCTTTTGATCTTATGTGTGTGTGTGGGTCTTTTTTTATAATGACAAATCCCCAACACTTGCTTTTGGAGAAGTGCTAATGTGACAAACAAAAAATAATAACAAGTACAATGACAGTCAGTTGAAGTACACTTATGAGATTTATAAACGATAAAGAGCCGTAACGTATTAATTTAAATGTACTTACTGTTTGTGTTGAATGAGTGAGTGGCAATAACCACATTTGACTGTCATTCACAGCTTTATAATGAGAAACATGATTAATAAATGTAATGTGTTTAAAAAGTGATTAAAATGTCGCTGAATAAAAGTTTTCTCTCAAAAAGAATCATAAACATTTTAAGTTTGTCATGATACAAATCTTAAATAACATAACTTTACGCCCATTTTAAGTTCACTTTTCCGCAGACTAATTCGTATACTAATTGCTGGCATTTTACAGTTTTTTCTGCTCATAAACATAAACTTGTTAAGAGCACACACACAATCTGCTCCTTTTAGCACAGAGCATTTCCCTTGCTCTATGGCAGACTAATGTGTGTGGCGCCCCCTATCGTCCATTTATGTAGTCTGTGCCTTTTAACATATGCAGGAAATTTCGCTTTCAATACAAAATGCGAAACGTATTTTCACAACTACATTTTTTTTTTTTTTTTTCAACATTTTCTATTTAGTTTTTTAATTGTGTCACGTAGAAAAGCTACACACACACACACGGCCAGTGAAAATCCTATGCAAACGTTTTTGGCTTTGCCACAACAACTGGTGTGTTTGCTGTTACTGTTGTTGTTGTTGTTGTTTTTGTAGCTGTGCGCATTGAAATGCGAGGCAGCGTTAAAATGCTGAACACACACACACACAGGGATAGAGAGAAAGAGAGTCCGCACAGGAACAAATAATGCCCAATTTGCATTGGGTATTGCATTCAGCGAAATAAAACCAAGCGCAAAAATTTATGCACTAAAAAATATTAATAAAAAAAAAGAACAGCAATTTTGCGCCCATACAAAGCAAAGTGAACAAACGAAAAAATATACGAAAAAAACGTGCAGAGCACAGCTAATAAGTCAGAACTGCAAGTAAGTAAATAGGAAGTATTTACTAACCTATACAAAAAAAAAAAAACAAAAAATTGTATACATCTGTATGCCAGATGTGTGGTATACGAAATTTACTTAATTAGAGCTGATAAGAGCAATAAACAACAAAAACGGTTGATAAGGCGGACACAACAAAAGCGTCGATGCATTTTTCATTTGTTTTATGTGCCATTGATTGATTTTTAATAGCATTAGGGCTGCCAGACAGACATTATCATCAATAGCAGCCAGCAGCCGGCAGCCGGCAGCCGGCTAGCAGCAGCAACAGCCAAAGCATTTTTGCCAGGCCGTCCACGTGGCGTATGATTGATGCATCCATAGAGTTGAAACTTTAGCTTTGCTGCTGTTACTGATTTTGCTGTTGCATTTATGCATTTTGCGTATCCGCATCGCATCATTATGACTGCGCGTACTTAAATATATGAGAAATTTGTTGTGCATACAAATTTTGACAGTCAATGTATGCCATGCACATTAGCCCCACCATACCTCTTGCCCCCTTTTGCCAATCGCAGTAACAATCTCAGCACACACACACTCACACACACACACACTGACACTGACACATTCACATCGTCCATCGGTCATGTGTACAATTTTGGTTTGCAATGACAATGATTCATGCAGACAAGTTGATAGGAAGAAGAGTAAGGAGTGGGGAAAGTTGCACACAGGATGGCGGCACACATGTTTGATAGGTGCTATATGTGTGTGTGTGTGTGTGTGCCTAGGTGTGAACAGCTTGCCAAATTGTGAACGGTATGGGTAAAGTACATGGTCTAACCAACCTCTCAACCTTCAATGCAATGCAAAATATGCGGTTACATCGATCTGAACGCATATGTGTTGTGCCCTCAAACAACTCACAAATTTTCGATCCCAATAATAACGATAATGATGGTGATGATAATGATGATGGTGGTGACCAAAATAGGGAAACGATTTAAGACAGCTGAAATTGATGTTAACGGCTTGGAATGGAACTGAATTGATGTGTTGATTTAGATGAAGAGAATGGTGATTATGATATGATTTTCAAACAAAACGTTTAAATAGTTTGTGAAGTGGAACTAAGAAGAATAGGAGAAATTGTCAATTGATTTTTAAAAGCTTTCAGCTTCAAATACTTCATTTTGTTAAACAAGAATACGAATTTGTAAATATTTTTCAAATGAGAATCCGTTTGGTATGCATTATATTTAAGTAAAACAAAGCTAAAGCTCACACTTACCCCTTTCAATGTCAATTATGATAGAATATCTAAGTGTTCTTAACAAGCGATTGATCTAAATATCTATATGTATCTGCAAAACTGATTCTGTCCAAAACATTTGTTTCAAATAATTACACCAGCAACGCATTTTCGTAAAGAACAAGAAATTGTATATTCATGCGTATAACTTAAAGGTTCTTTATTCACCAAGTATTTTCTCGTTTTCTAAATTTAATTTTAATCATGCTGAAACAAAAGTATAACCGAAATCTTTATGTTTTTCTTGCACTTAAAAAGACATAAAATTACAATACTTTCCTGTAACACACCTCTCAAGTAAAGCGTTTAAATAACCACACACACTTTCCAAAATTCTAAGCATCTTAGCTAAACGAATGTCTTTTACCCACAAATAATAAAACCAAAAAAATGCATTATCGAAATTGCAAAATCGTTATTGTTATTGTGGGATAAAAGTTTTCAGCTTTATCTGCATGCAAGATGCAATTTGACAGGGAGGCAGAGAGAAGCCAAGTAAGAGTAAGTGAGGTGGCAACACTGGACCATCCATTAGCAACAAGGAAAAATAAAAGAGACATGCATAAAAGCGTTTTTCTACTATGCAGATTTTCAGTTGGCACTTTTTGCCACACTCCCCGCAGCATCTAATGGTGCCGTGAAAGAGTGTGCATAGAATAAATGTGCAATAAATCCAAGTGAAACATATACTACAAATATATATAAATCTATCGTTTATGTTAACAAAAAAAAAATAAACGAACCAAAACCTAGCACACAAATTTGTTATAGAACATTACCATATATATATATATATATATCCAATATATATATTTATGTATATCTTGTTGTTATTGTTTGTTTTTGTTGTTTGTGTTATTGTTCTTTGTTTCTGTATAAGGAATTTATAAACAAAATGTAAAGCAATTGAATTTGACCCAGTTTCTCTCAGTCTCTCACTCTCAGCTGCTTTTCTGTTTGCTTTTGGTATTATTTCTTTGCGTTCAGTTTTTTTTTTGTGCTCTTGTTTTTGTATTAATTATCACATTTTGTGTGATTGCAGCATAAACAACAAGAAGTTAAAAATCATGTGTACATACATATATTGTTTGATTTATTTTTGGAAACGGCACGCGAGCTAACGGGAGTCACATTTGTGCAAGAGGGGAATGAATCGGAGGGCTACTCAATAAAATGATTTGACATTTGCCAAAAAGGCTGCTGGCCCCTAAAAAAGACTCGAACTTGATTTTAATGATGCACACACCATGCAACAGTCACCGTTGTCGCTTTAACTGGCCATGCAATGTGGCATGGCTTGCCTGCTTTCCTGGCCTTTTCCAATGAAATGTCGCTGCATTCTTGCCACGACAACAATCAACAAAAACAACTACATCATCGACAACGCCTTTTTGGGCTACGTTTGTGCATCTCCAGCAAGTTTCCTTTTAAGTGTCGCTGGCTGTGCCATCAATTATGCGGCATGTTGGCCAGCATCATCCTCAGCCTCAGCGTCAGCCTTCATCGATGCACTTTGTGTGCTGCTGTTGTTGTTGCAAGTGGCAGCTGCCTTCCAAAGACGGTGCGCGCCAAGCCAAGCAACAACAGCAACAGCAACACGTAGGTGTGTGTAGTCAGCTCTTGCAGTTATTGGCAATGCTCTGAGTGGCAGGCAAATTGTCAGCGATTTACTAAAGATACCCTGTAGTATGATGCAGAGGCAAGGTATATAAGTTTCGAAACAATGTTTTTGCACAATAATGATAGTTTGATTTTTGATTAATGATAGTGAAATTTGCATTTTATATTTTATCATTCAACTATTTTAAGTAACTTACTATGGAGTATCTTAAAGTCAACTCTCCCATCCCTCATGTATTTGCTAACTTGCGGTTTACCTGCTTCTTTGTTACTTTTCATCATTTGCGCCAGCGCAGCGTCTCTGAATCACTTTTCGCACATTGTATGTGAGTCTCTAAGCTGTTGGGCTGCTGCTAGTTCAAAGTGTACAAATATTTGACCACTCATATAAATACAGCTCGGTTTTGGGTTTTACTGCGAAAAAAGCACCTTCTTGTGAATACACAACACACTCATTGATGATGATCAACTTTTTGGCAAGGAAACAGTAGTCATACATTTTGTGGCTAAAGCTGACGCCAAGAAAGAAAACGAGTTTATTGGCCTGCATTTATCGGCACTTTGAGATCTGGTCTCAGTCAACTGGCGCTTAAACATAATCCCGCTTTATTAGTCGCATGTCTTAATAGCACAGCAGGTTTTTCTTTGCCAATTTATGTAACAGTCTATGCATAGTTAAATTCCTAATGTAAATCGTACAGGAGCGTGTGTGGGAAGTAAAGAAGTGAAAGTAAGAGAGGGGAAATATATACAAAAGCTGTTAAAGAATTTTAAAAATTTCATATTGTAGAATTGAAATAATGTATGTTGATAAGATATAGGTAAATCAAATAAACCTAGCTAAAGGAAATAAATATGAAAATTTAAAAAATCTTTATAAATTAAAGTTGATTTTAAATATGATATTGACTCAGAATCATAATAATAATGAATAAGCAGAAACAAGGTTCTGATAAATCAATGACCAGAAAAACAAACTGGGATAATAATTTTCCCATTCTTAAGAAAACATTATAAAGGCACTTAAACTTATAGACCTAAAATATCATTAATTTAGATTTCTGTAGGTAAATGAAGTTTTCTTTATTCAAACAGCTAGACCTTGTGACCATATAATTTAAGAACTTTATTTCTTAAAATATATTTGACTTGTATTTTGTTCAAGAATAAAAATTTGTTATCAATTATTTTATTTAAATTTTGTCACGTTTTCTGAGCAAATACGAAACCAATCTAAAGCTTAACCTCTTGTCATTTTGGCTAACATTAGCATTTCAAAGCATAAACTAGCCTGAAATCAATATGGGCAAACTCGATTGAATTATTATATAAATTGTGGCATAGTATAAGCACACACACACAAATAGAAATTCAAATGCAAGCAAGCCTGAAGCAGCAGCAGGCACATCTAAAGCTTAAGTTAAAGCTCTTGTCAAGTCCCCAGAGACGAGATCTCTTCGATTTCTTGGTCTCAAACCTAAGTCTCTTGGCCTGCACCATTCCCGTTCACTATGGCCATAAAGACAACGCACAATATATCAACGACCATATCGGGTGGCTGCTGGGGCTGCTGCGGCAGCTAAATGTGCGTCGCATTGCCAAGCCAAATGGTTTTTAATGTCATAAGTTAAAACGAAACCTTTTACCGCATAGTAGTAGTAATCGAACTCAATGCCTCTGCTCAGATTTCTCTGTTCAGTTTGTACAATTTGCATATAATTGGACTGGCAGGCAAGCAGACAGGCAGTTCTCAACTTGATTTAAGCATGGAGCTGCTACCATATGGTGCACATTACAAATGCCAGCAAAGAGTGGGCAGGAGGTGAGTCGAGGGAAAATTACTGAAAGCTGTCAATAATTTCAGTGTTTATTTAACTGTCGTGTGCAAGTCATTGAACGCATGCAACTTTGTGGCTTGTGTTTTTAAAATAAATAAAAAAAACCTCAATGCAGAACAGCACATAAATAATGATTTATTTGTTTATTGCAAAAACACAAACTCGCACACACACAAAGATTCGCACTCGCACACAAAGCTTAAGTTAATCAATTCTGCGTTGTCTTTAATGTGAACGCGCTTCAGGAAAAACCTTGGGATTGGACTTGTGGCTCATGTTCGATGCACGCCATTTTCCTATTTTCCCATTTATTTTTTCTCTCTCTATTTTCCATTGCCATTTACTATTCGCACGAGTTCCTCGTAGAAGCCTGGGAGCCACAGTCAGCTCAGTCCAGCTGTGGGCCGTGATGACTTGTTGCATGGATGAAACACACCCCCGTTAATCCACTTTCTCAACACTTTAATTTATCCAGTGGCACTGGAAGAAAATGTGTCATCAACTTTTAAAATTGCTCATAGTAAAATATTTTCGGAAATAAATAAATACATAATGCAAACACAAAAGTTTTCCTTATTCAGAATGACTTTTATTTTTGAATTTGCTAAAAAATGAACAGCTCAACATAAAATAAACTTTTAGCTTCACTATTAAAAAAAAGTTTATTGTTTAGATTAGAACTGTTGAGGTCAATCTTTACCCGATCGTTGATTCAACCTTATTTGAGTTACATATATTTCTGTTCTTGTGTGCCTATCAATTTTGTTGTTTTTGTTTTTCTAGCAGTGTAATCATATATCCATTTATTGTGCGAGTATCTCATCACTTTCCCATAAACATTCGAACTGTTTGAGAGGTTGATGTGAAGGGTCGGGGTTGGGGATTGGCGATATTGCAATTTACGT
Source organism: Scaptomyza montana (assembly GCA_018904305.1). Classification (NCBI taxonomy): domain Eukaryota; kingdom Metazoa; phylum Arthropoda; class Insecta; order Diptera; family Drosophilidae; genus Scaptomyza; species Scaptomyza montana. The sequence continues at coordinate 1,669,767 of JAEIGR010000017.1, read as the reverse complement.
TCTGTGGTCTAATTAAAGTGCAAGTACAACTAAACTTGCTGCAGCAGGTTGAGCTCTCTCTCTCTCTCTCTCTTTCTCTGATTCAGTCCTGAACGTTTCCTCACTAACTTAGTTCAAGTGCCGAGCAAGCTAAGCGTCAATGAACACTGCGTGTTGGTTGTTCGTTGTTTTGCGGTCAATTCATTTGCTAGGCTCCAAGCTGGTAGTTGTTGTAGTCAGTCTGTCGGTAGTCAGTCTTTCGGTCTCACAGAAACCACACTGTTTCAATATAGATTTTATATATATAGGATATGCGGGGGCGTCTTTAGTCTCAATCTCCGTTTCTCAGTTTTAATATATAGTATTTGCTTTTGTCGGCAACAAACGTTCTTGTATCTCACATTAATCAATGTTGATTTCAATTAATTTAACCATCTCTTCACTTGCCAGTCATTGTGGCCGGCGTCCTTTTTATTAAACAAATACTACAACAAAAACAAAGGCTTAATAATAAAACACATACTTCAATGTGAGACGTGTATGCCCACCCATATTTTAACTTATTCTTTGCATGTCTTAAGGTTTTTTTTTATTCCTATTAAAATTTTGCAGTCTATAAATTTTCAAGATGTGTTTGCACCTGTGTTGGTTGGGTTAGGCCAAGGCAGACAGATGGGCAGCTAAAAAGAGAAAAGGGTGTAGTAAATGCATCGCATGTTGTATTGATAAATTCTCTTGAATATGTACATATGGGTTATGTTCTTATGTTGCAGACGGCAGAACGGAAAAGCGTGAAGTGTGCTTGAATTCATAAGAAGAAGTAATAAAATTAAGAAAGTTTTGGCATAAGAATGCACTTATATGGTAGATTAAACAGAAAACATTTTGTATTTTAATAAAAATTTATGTACATAAAAGAAAGTTACTTTTCTCACATTTTTTAACTCTTCAAAGGATAGATTTGGGTTATGCGAATTGTAAAAATAAAAATTTTAGTATATTTCTTAACTTTTAAGCATAAATCGATTTTAAAAGGAAGAATACAATATTCACCTATAATCTAGATGCTAATTCACATTGTTCACGGGTTTGCTACTCAATATTAGTTGAGTATTTAAAGAGTTATAGCTGTGGTAAGAGTAAGAGGGTCTTAATGAATTTTAAAAGATAATCACGATGCGCAGCTTTAGGTATTTGTAATGCAGTATAAATCTTTATGGTTACGGTTTGACTTTAACGGTTATGCATTTTAAAATCGGTTCAAATGTGGCCAAGTAAGATATTAGACAGTTATGAACCTTGATAACCGCAAGTTCTTGGACTTTCGAACAATTTATTGAGTCGTGTGAAAAGAGAATGCTAAGAATAACCTTCTAATGTTTGTCAAGGGCAAAATTTTATGGCTTTTCATATTTTATGATGACAAATAATGCTCCTGGTAAAAGCTCAATAGATATTCTTAAAGTTAGATAATAATTTGCATGCTATTTTATTGATAGTTCTCAAGGACAGGGACACACACACACACACTTATATACACACAATGAGAAACATACACTTACACTGACATACATAGACCAGATGCAAGCCATTATCATTTGTCATGCATGAGAATCGTATCGAAGGATAAGCTAGAGCTAAAGGAAAAGCAGGAAAAGAAGGAAAAGCAGCAGCTTGCAGGTTGCAGCATTTTCCCGTTGAAAGAGAGTGCATATTCGAGTTTCTCAATTGAGTTTTGAAACAGCTCATTCAATGCAGCAGTGAACATTTCATTTTTTATGTTTGTGGCATGCAGCACACAAATGCATACATACGATAGAGACAGAAGCAATGCGACCATTTTATGATTGAGTTATGTTTTGTTGTCCCTGCGGCGCAGCTAACACGTAAAATTCCATTCAATGCTTTACCTCTTTTTCAATCCCAACCTCACCTTGCTGCATGTTGGGGCAACCATAAATTTTAAGTGTTTGTGTGTGTGTACTAAACCTGTTGTTGTGTGTGGCAAGCAAGCCATATCATGGCCATATCCTGTCAATTTCGAGGTCCGCACTCCTCGTGTGCACCATGTTGCATGCATTTTTTTGTGGCTTCTACGAGCTATGCTGGCTGCATTTTCGTTTCATGCGCATTTCTCACAATTTGTTGCGCCCGCTTTGGCGTTTGACTTGACTCAACTTGGCAGGCAAACAGGCTGCAAGATCAATACTGTGTCGCCTCCATCAGATTTTTGCCCTTCTATTCCTTGTTGTCCTGGTTGCTGCTGCTGCTGCTGCATCTGGTTAGAGTTAGATAGATGCGCTCGTTTGTTGCAGTTGCTTGTCATTTTTATAGGTTTGTTTGCGGCTTAAACGATGTGGTCTGGTGTGGTGTAGGGTGGCAGCCCTTATTGCTGCAACTTGTTTCCACCCACCTTTTATTAGTTGCTCGCTGTCGTCGATGCCAAGAATTATGGCTGTCAATAGCCATTGGGGCCAATAAGCAGCCATTCCACAACGACTACTGCTGCCAGATCAACCAATTTGATATGTTTGTGTGGCCAACTATGGAACTCCGTCCCCCATCGCCCTCTATCTAGCTATCTAGCTATCTATCTCTCTTCGATAGTTGATTAAAACATATGACCACCCGCATTCTCAAATCCTTCCTCCCTCTCTTATAGCTATTTGCTCAAGTAATTGAGTTAAGTGACAAGCACACACTGTGTACTGTTGTTCTTGTTGTTTGTTGCTGTTATTGTTGTCCATTCATAATTATAATCCAATTAAATAATAAACATATCGCATTGTTCAATTTACTTTCACACACACTTTCTACAAAGCAGAAGAACTTTTGTCACGCTAACTTAGCTGAATTAAGCCAAAACATTTATGGTCAAAAGGCTATGCTTACACTTTAACAACTGTTTTTATACCCAGCACTTTTGTCTGTTGATAAAGGAGGTAAGCTGCGTTGCATGAAAGAGTTAAAAATTTGGTTTAAAATCTATACTTAAATTTACCTTTAATACAGATAAATATACGTATTTGCATTTTCATAGATTGTTTGCTTTATCTCTTTTACCAAATCTCTTTTTCATTTAAACTCTTCCATTATTTGCTCTATCTTTTCCCGATTCCTCTATCACTGTATCTCAATCTTCCTTCACTTATCAATGTGTCAGTGAGTATGCTGTCGTCGAGCATTTAAAATGTGTTTAAAAGTTTTCTTGGACGTTTTGTTATTGTTTCGGTGCTTGTTATTATTTTCTGTATCATGATTTTGTTTACACGCCAAATGCGCACGTAGCGCTCTACGAACTTATTACTATGATTATTATTATTATTTTTTTCTATTTATTTACTTTTTTCCATTTGCCACTTACCTGTTTTCTCTTTATAGTATATATATGTACATTTTGTTTTTGTTTTTGTTTTTGTCGCTTTTTCTATTAGCCTGAAACGTCGCTTGACCACGTACGACATGCACTGCAGCAGCGCCAACGACTTTTTGCCTCCCTCACTGCCTCCCTTTCTCGATTTTTAAACACGTAGAGCGCCAGCAAATTTCCTATTTCCCATTAAAACGCGCAAAAGACCAATGCATAAATGATTGATCCTCCCTCTCTTGCCATTCGGTATGGTTAAAATAACTGGCTTCCGTTGAGCCCCGTGCGAGAAGAGGCTCTTTCGCAATTCATTCACTTACTCACTCGGCCAGTCAGTTAGACATGCACTCATTCGTTCATTCATTCACTCATTCATTCATTTTCATTCGTGCCACTATCAACAACTATTGTGGTCTATTATCGACAACGTCCACCGCGAAACAGCGTGCGGTCATAAAAACAACGCCTGTCATCAACAGAACCCCAGGTTTCTCTATCTGTATTTGTGAATGTGTCTCTTTGGGTAGGCTATGTAGTGTCTGTATCTTTTGCTGAGTTTAGGGTCATGTGTAGCCGTGACACACCTTATTTGAGTTTTATTTACGGCCAATGCCTTCGATTAACCAAATTGACTTAACTTTTCTGTTGCTTTACTACCTTTCCGGTAATGCAAAAGACCTATAAATTTATTAACTTGAGATAAAAACAGGCTTATAAGCAATATAAGCTTAATGGCCAAATAACAGATAAAAAGGAGTTAAGTTAATCCAGTAATGGATAACTTTAGCGATAGTTTTTTCAAGTGCTATAAAGTTTTAAACAACAAAACGAGATATAAATAACTTTATAGATTAATTAAAATTGTCTTTAAGCTTTTAATTGCAGTTTTCAATTTGAATTGATTTGAAAAACCTAAAGTATTTCTATACCTTGTTATAAATTTAGAAATCATGGAGAACTATCTGTTTTTTTGTTTTTTTTTTTTTGAAAATAATTTAAGATTCTTTGCGGGTGAGAAATGATTTGCGTCAGCTGTTCCTAAAAGTTAACCTAGTCCATTGGGTTGCAAACGGATCAGATATAAAATTAAAGATGTAAATCCGGGCAACTCATAAAGATGAACCTTTTTGTTGTTTAATTTGATTGGTTTCTTCTTCAATGTACACGTCAAGGAAAGCAACGGGTTGGCTCGTAAGCACATCATGCAACATGCCAGATGCGTCACACCCTCCCTTGGCTTAAGGGCACTTTTTATATAACTTTTAGGCAACGCAGCAAGCACTGCAAATGCAGCTGCAATACAAATAAAAAACTTGACACCGACTGCAGGCGGGATAGCAAGAATCGTATATTAAATATAATAAAAATAGGAAAGAAAATAAAAAATGTTAAACTCAAACAATAACAGCGTGGAGAAAATGTTGACGGTTGGTCACAAAGTGCGTCATAGTTGTCACAAAAGTTGTTGTCACGTTGTTGCAACACGTCAGCATCAGTTTTGGTTACGTTAACGTTCGTTACGTTTGTGTTTGCTTTGGCCTGTTGTTACGTAGCGCCTTCAGCTCTTCATTGTCGATTGTCGAGGCTATTCGAATGAAGTTGAAGAAAGCCCACACAAAAGCTAGCCATTGAAATTCATATAACGTATAGGGCCAGGGAGCCTACAACGACAACAACAAAAACAACAACAAAAACAACAGCAACAGCATGCATGCAAACAATATCAATTAAAATATGTACAAGTTTTATTGGGTAAGAATTTCTACAAAAGAAAGAGAAACAGCAAGAAAATAATCAAATGAACACTTAACGAGCGGAAACAGTTTGTCTGCAACAAGCGAACGCATGATTAATTTTAAATAAGCACAAAACGAAATATTTTAAGACGCATGCAACAAAAGTTGGGTTTAGTTTATAAAAAGATTAAGGTTAAAATAAAATTTCATTTAATACAAAGATAAAAATATCTATTTAAGTAGCCAATATTCAAGCGAAAATTACCATTTAATACTTCTGCTAAGAAATAATTGCAAATAAAAATGGTTGATTGTTTTGCTTGTCCATTCCAAAGACGCAAACCATTAAAAATGTTACGTTAAACCCAAACTTTGTATGCAAATTTGGAATATTTGCATATACAGATATTCTTTCAATCTTTCTGCGAATTACTCATTAAATATCTATTAAATTACACTAAGTAAATAAATAATTAAGTCATTAAATTAAATGTCACCAGCAAGCTCTTCAACTTGTTGCAGTTCTTTATTACCAATTAGCACTTGCTTAAGCTTAAAGGTTTTAAGTTACAAACTCACAACCCAACTCTTTATTTTCTCTCTCTCTATGCCCTTATCGCGTTTTGGCTTTTTAAATGCATTACACGATCTATCGCGCATAGAATACCATTCATCAATCGATTCAAACAATAAATTCAACTAAACGCCACACATCACGTTTATACCCAATATTGACTTATATGGCCAATGGAATCTTAACTTGTTAACGTTACTATGGCATAAAAACTTTTGTGATTTGACATTTTGTGCGCTGATTCCAATAAAAACAGTGGATAAAAAAGGAGAATTTTTTTTTTTTATATTATGTTTTTACGTTGTTTTGTTGTTTTTCACAAATTGCGTGTTGTGGGTAGCATAGAGGTGAGGATGGAGGCGTGGCCGCGTGCCAGTGTGTGACAATTTTCTCATATATATCCGAAATGAAAGAGAAAATTTAATTTGCAGGTCACGTAATTTGCTGGTGTATGTGCGCATGTATGTCTCTGTGTGCGAGCATGTGCGTGTGTTTGTCACGCCTCCTTCCACACTTCCCCTCGACACGCATGTGTGTTGGTATATAAATTTGCCTCGTTGTCTCTAGTATCTGTGTGTGTAAGTGTGTATTACATGCAAATATATGCAAATCCAGTCTACACATATGGCCAAAGCTTTCTGCTTTTGTCATCGCTGTCGCACACTTTACAGTTATGACTGTTTTTTGCTTGCAGGCCATGGGCTAAAAAAACAAGCGAAAAATATATATATAGAAAAATATATGCGTATCGATTGTGACCAGACTTTGCAGAGGCCTAAGACTGAAACAAAAAAGACCCCAGATTCTGCCACTGTAAGCAGACGGCACACTTCGAGCTTGCTATGAACTACCCTGTAAGAGGTGGAAGCATAATTGGGTATATTGTAAAGAAGAGCAAAGACTCTGTAGCTAAAAGTTTCAACCAATCATTTAATTTATCTATTCCCTATAATTGGCCTACTAAATGGTTTATGCCTTAAGCCACTAGCTTAAAAAATATTTATTAAAGTATGCTAGGATATATGGCATAAAAACACATTTTGCCCGTTTCATTCTGTTGTCCATCTGTCTGTTTGCGTCTATATTTTCCTTTTGTCTCTATGCTCCTTCCCCTTTCTATTTCGCTTATGTTTTTACCCCCACGGAAACTAATTGCCGAATATCTGACAACTTTTAACTTATTATCTACAGTCGAACACACTTTGAACCTTAAGCATTTCTATCTACGTTTGCCCTGTTTTTATTTTTTTGGGGTTCTTTTTTGTGTGGCATACTTTTTGGCTTATTAATGTAACGTTAACGTTTGTTGTTTTTGGCTCACTCCCTTTTTATATTTTTGTGTAGGGGGCAGTTGTTTATTTGTTGTTATTTTTGGGTTGCTTTTGCAGTGACTGTTGCTTTTATCATTAACTTTATGCATAAAAAGTTTTTATGCCAGAGCATAATTTGCCGACGCGCCTACATTAGGCTAACAAATAGTTTGGCTCAACAACTGGCAGCCATTTCAGTTTGGCACACTTCCCTAATGCATCTGTTTGTGGCAACACACCGCACCCGGCCTTTTGTCTGACAGCTTGCCTGCTTGCCAGCTCTTACTTACCACAAAATTCCATCTTTGCTTTCCACTTGCAGTACAATTACCTCATGCAGTATGATTATTTGCCCAAGTCGGATCTGGAAACGGGCGCTCTGCGCTCCGAGGAGCAGCTGATAGATGCAATACGTAATCTCCAGGTACGTTGCTGCTGCCAAGCAGATGCTGCATGCTACTCTACTCTACTCCTGTATATACCACATGTATTATGCAAACTAACATTTTGTTGTGTCTGTCACAGGAATTTGGCAACATTCCAGTCACGGGCCAAATCGACCAGGCTACGGCCAAACTAATACAAATGCCCCGTTGTGGCGTCGGCGACAATAAGTATGCGTATAATTTCTCACCGGATAATCTGGATCATGGCAATGGCTATAATGTACGTGTGCGACGATATGTTCTTCAGGGTGCCAAATGGGATAAAACGGATCTAACATGGAGGTAAGTCCAAAAAGAATAAATATTTAAAAGTGTTATTTGCACTACAGATTATAAATTTAACGCCATTTAAAGGGGCTTGTGAAGCCATCCATGAAATAATATGGTTCATTTAAAATTCTTTCAAAACAACAAAAATACGTAAGGAAAAAATAAATTTTGGCATCTAAAAGTATGCTACAAAAATTTTTTTGCAATTGAACTGGGCATTAAGCTCAAATCATTTGAGCAAAGCTATAAAAAAGAACTGAACATATTTTTGTAAGCTATTGTAACTGTGACAGTGTGTTTGAGTGTGGGAATTTTAAAGGCAAAGAAATGCGTTTAATCAGTAGAAAGAGAAAATCGAGAATTGTAAAGGAATGCAACAGTTTCAAACGATTTTATTGGCGCATTGTGAGCCATTTTTGGTTGAATAACCAACTGTTTGCCAATGCATTTAACTGGCAGCAAACCATTTGATAACAATTTGAACAATGGTCCCATTCTATCTCGCTTTATTTTTCACTCAATTTTCGCTCACTTTATCAACGAAAAAATCTAAAAAAAAAAAGAACAAAGAACTAAGTAAAATGCTGCTGGGCTTAGAAAGCTTGACTAGCGAATTACCTATATAACTACTATAAGTTGTGTAAGCTGTGAGGAATATATAGTTTAAGAAGTTAGTTATATGTGAATTTTGAGCTTTTTGGATATGAATTATTAGAGGAATATTATTGATCTTGTTTCGACTGACCCCTGTCACACGTGTTATTGTAGGGTATAGAAAGGGCGAATGGAAAAAGAAGAATAAAAAACTAAATCCAATTGATGACAGAGGCAAAGCAACTGAGAGTCAAAATGGCATTTCAGACAGCGTCGCAATTGTTGACTTTTTGCGTTGTTAAACAAGTTTAATTAAGACTCAATGGTAAGGACTTTTTTCTTTGCGATAAAAAGGGCTTAGAAACTTTGCTCAACACCTTACAAAAAGGCATTACAATTGTCGAAAGTTGATAAACAAATGCCCTATAGCCAAACTAAATAAATATTTCCTTAGTGCCAAACTTCATTTTCAAAAGCCAACTCAAATTTGCAGTTCATTTTTTGTTTGTCGCTTATTTCCTATTGCATAACAATTGCCAATTTGGCTTAAAACATTTTGCGTGGCCCTTTCGCACTCAAGTTTTTCTCGGCCACATCCTGTTTTTGGGTGTGAATGCGGTTTCCCTCAGTTGTTAGTTGATTTGTGTCTTTGTCACTTGCAGTAGCAGCAGCAGCAGCAATTTCAACAGTTAATACTTGGTATCTCAAGGCATGTGCAACGCCACGCGGTCTGCAACACTAAAACGCACAAACATACTTCAACACTTAAACAACTTTGTCCATGAGGCAGGATGTTGTCACTTGTTGTTCTTGTTGTCCTTGTTGTCCTTGTGTGCGAAAACAAAATGAGTACAAAATGCTTAAAACGACTTCCGCTTCGACAATTTGCATGCTGCGTCGCCGGAAATGGAAAAACACTTCTTCTGGGACCGCTGTGCGTCGCCAACTGCCTCACCTCTTACTCTTTCCCTGTTTTTTTTTTTTATTTCTCCCCTCCTGGACTGCCTTTGTTTGCAATTAAGCGTGAACACATGCAGCTAAGATGGCGCATGAATATCAAGGAAAGCAGGTCATACAATATATGTATTTAATACATTATATATGTATATATTTATATAGCTGTGAAAGAGATAAGCCAAAGTCACTGTGATGCTTCTGTGAATGTTACTTTTTACTACCAGAGAAATAATATAAATGACTTAGTGTTAGAAAAAACCTGAAATAAATTTAAATATCTTTGTTTTAACATTCTAGAAGTAGAAGGTTTAATCTACATTCAATGTTGCTTCAATTCTTATAAAGTCACAATGTAGAATCAGTATTTATTGGTTCACAGTGACTTTATACCCAGCTCATCTCTAACAAGTAGCTAATGGAACCAAAGTCAGGGTGGCTGTGTTTGTGTTTGTTTTCTTATGTATATTTCATTGAAACTCAATTTGACTTGAGCGGCGAGCGGCTGACCAACCGCTGTGCCCCAAGTGAGTGTGCCACAATCTCGTTCTCCCTCATCTCGCCGCCTCTTTTTCACCCTCGTTTCGCTTTGCCTTAATGGCCAATTAAGCGTTGACGACACAAGAAATAATTAAATCGCTGCATGCAACGCGCCACAGTTACATGCAGCATGTGGCATTCAACAACGCTCAGACGTACATATATGTATGTGGTGTTAATGGCATACGCCGCGTATGCGTAATCTGCAATTGAAGATATTTTTCCAGTCACCGCCCGAAAGTATGCAATCTCTTTTTGTGTGCTGCTGAACAGTATGCAAATTTAATTGCAAAGCGTGCAAAATTTTATAAATGAGCTTCCCGTTTGGCAGCTTCTGGTAGAGTTTTGGAGTTTGTTTTTAAATATTTCAAGCGCAATTATGCAGCTGCGCATTAAAAATCAAATAGAACATTCAAAGTGACAGCTGCAATCAGGACGCTCCTCTTCTACTCATTCTTCTTCTGATATTTTTTTTTTGGCCATCATAAAATTCAATTTGGCGCAAAGTGTTTAATGAAAGCGCCAAGTTGGCGACACCCTCACTCCTCCTGCGCCCTTAACTCTCGCTTGGCCGGGGCTCAGCGGGCCAACAACTTGGCCATTAACAATTCACGCAGCAGTCGCTACGCATGGCTAAGAACCAAACAACAGCAAGAGCAACAAAAAAAACAGCAACTTGTTTTACATAAAAATACACTTTAGACATCAAATTATGCAATGCAGGGCGTCTCCCCCCGCTGAAGGGTAAAGGGTGGGTATGCGGGGGAAGTGTTGCTACTCACTTTTTTTTTTGCTGTTGCTGTTGCTGCCAACTGACAAAATGCAATGGCTGTAATAAAAATTAACAAGCTACGCTACGTTTGAGTTTTGAATTAATTGAAAGCGCGTATGCTCAGGACATTCTATCAAGGAAGCAAAACGGTTTGATAAGCGGGCGGGTGCAGATTGCAGCAGCAGCTCACTTTAGGTGAATACCGTTAGGTCCCCGTTGCCGTTGCCGCTTCTTGCCTTTTAAAATTATAAATTCGCGTCTAAATGAGCGTTGCAAAATTAATGAACTGCATGCAGTTTAATTGAAATGTGCGCAAAACCAAAGTAAAATAAGGGGGACGGGTGAAGGGTGCATAATAGAGGGGTTAAAGTATGCAGCTTTGTATGTATGTGTGTGAGTTAGTGTTTGAAAATGCATAATGAAAACCAATTTATAACTAAACAAGATGCGTCAGTTGGCCAAGTTAGATTCAAAAAATAAATTTGCTTTCCACTTGAATAAAAAACCGATAAAAATTAATTATTTTAAAGCGTTGAATACAACAAATGCATAGAATTTAAGATTGTAACAAGTTTTAACGTATAGTTTTTTTATTAGCTGCTAAAACGTGCCACATAAGCCATGTTGTGTGCCACATAAACGAGTTGCGTAGCATTAAAAGTAAGGCTTAGGAGCCAGAGGCAAAGAGGAAGCAGTATCAATTGCCGATGAGGCAACAAAGTTGCAACACTGCCCAGCCACATTAATTGGCACTCTTAAGTGTGTGTGTGTGTGTGGCAGCATTAATAAAGCGCAACATGCAGGAAAAGTTGTTCCTGTTGTTGTTGTTTTTTTTTTTTGTGGGCAAGTTGTGCACATTTGTTAGAATTTTAATAACATTAATAAACTGCACAAAGCAAGAGTCAAAGTGCTGAGCGCACGCCATGTCTAACGTATGTGCAGGACAAAGATAAAGAGAGACAAAGAGATAGAGAAAGCGAGATGGAGAAAAAGGAAGGAAGTCGCAATCGAGTCACATGGCAAGTTTGCGTTTATGCTTATTAGCGCTGGCCTCTCGTGCATGCAAACCATTAATACAATGCAGAAGCTGACGTAGCAGCAGGATCTATAGGAGGAGGCAGGAAGCAGGCAGCAGGCAGCATCCTTTTAGCTGCAACATAAAGAAAACGTGTATGAATGTCTTTAGCATTGGCTGGCTCATAAAAACCTCGACATATACATCACACAACGTCAGAGCGAAGGACAAACGAAGTACGCAGGACTCTGCTGTCTGCTGTCATGTTACAATGATAAAAAGTAATTTTATGACGCACTCTCACAACAATACATGAACGCCGCCGAATGTGAGAAGAGAGATACCAAAAAAAACCCAAGGAACCCGCTGCACTTATTGGTTCGACAGGCGTTCATTGTCTTTGCCAAGACGCACACACACACACACACACACACGTACACGCACACACAAATACATCCTGGCACATGACTCTGTGTGCATGTCCTCTTTTGTAATGACTATAGCTGGGCATAAAAGGCGACGCTTTTAAAAGCGCACTCTACACACGCCGCGTGTAACTTAAAACGCAAACTCTAGACGACACACACACGCCCCATTTTCCAGAACCCCTATAATCTACTCCACCCCTCTTTCCTTCGTGCATCCCTCTTTCTCCGTCTACATAAAACGTAGAATCCATTCCAGCTTTAAGAGAGTTTCAGAATTAAGTACACTAGCAAAGCCGAAGGAACAAACCGATACAACCCAAATTCAAGCTTATCGATTATGGGATACCCTGCAAAACCAATCAATCGAAATTAACCCCTAACTAGTTGGTCTCCATCAGTTATACCCTTTTCGGAACACTTTTCCAATGCCCTTAAAAAATCGATGAAAAAATAATAAAAATTGGCAAAAAAATTCTAAAATCCATTTGGCGGGGCGCTGACTGGATTTTAATGTCATTTGTTGCAGCTGTTGCAGCTAAACCAGCAACAACAACTTGCCACAAAAACCCAAAAGCCAAATGCGTTGCAAGGGTTTAAATCAATTTTCAAACATTTTGGGGGCTGGCAGTCAAAAAACCAACATGTGGCAAGTGTCACTGTTGCAGCTGTAGTAGTAGTTACACTAGCAGCAGCAGGACATGCCACAGCGGCCGCCAAAATTGCAGTCGTGTGCGTTATATCCGTTTCCGCTGGCCGAAGCCGACGCCATTGTTTTTAATAATATAAATAAATATGCATATATATTTGTATACATATATAAATTATATTTTTGGATCAGTGCGTTTATAATAATTTATGCAACAAATGAAGTAAATCATACGCACAACTGACCAAAAAAGAAAAAAAAAAGGGGGAAAGGGGGGCTGGCAAATGCATCGTTAAATGCCGCAAACAGAACATGGCAATAGTTTTATAGCACAATATATACATAGTATATCCAAATTGTTATTGTTGCTGTTGCTTTTGCTGCTGCTGCTGCTGATTTTTCAGCAGTCATTTGCAGTTGTTGCTGCACTTTGTTGCCTTTACACCTCCCACACCAACATCCTCTTCCCCCTCCCTACAGCCCCCTTCCTTCTTGTCGTTTTCAACAACTTGCCCTTCACCGTTTTTGGACCCGTGGCAAGTCTAATGGACGTCATTGGCCATAGTTTTCTGACTTTTTGTACGCTGTCAAGTGCTCGCACTCGAAATTATTATCTGCCATTAATCATGGCTATAATGTTTTGGCTGGCTGCTATAAAATGTGGAAGTGGATAGACCCCATCCCCTCCCCCCTCTCATTCACTCCCTTGTGTTACTCCAAAAGAACTTTGGGAAGTGTCGAGGGCAGCTTTAAGCTGCAAGCTTAAAAGTCAGATTCTCTGATAAATGTGCAATCGCGAATATCTTTCGAGCAACGTTCTCGCTTAACGGCTGGATTAAAGCAGTTGAATATCTTTATAGCTGTTAAATGGCATTACAATAAACATATTTTTAGCTTAGGACTTTGTTTATTGCTATTGATTCTGTTTGGGTTGCTTTGTTTTAAGGTTTTGGCGGACTTTATTTCTTAAAGCTTATTTATCGGAAACAAGTTTCGAAAGAAAAAACTATTTTTAAATAATTTTTAAGCAAAAATCTAAATTAAAACTCATTGCATTTACAAAAACATTTCAATTTGATAATGTTATGGCAATCGAAACTGCTCCTAAGATTTTGAGTAAAAATTGTGGTGCAAAGTTATAATGCAGTTTTGGGGAACAACTTTTGAATATCGGTTTAGGAGTAACAAAGTTATGTTCGTGGAAAGTCTAGAAACTTTCTTCATGAATTTCGAGGAAAAATTTGTGTTTGCTATTAAAAGTCAAGCAATGATTTTTGGTTCAGTGTTGACCTAGCTTTAGTTAAGATAAGTTTGAAACTTTCCCCACGCATGATTTTTTACAAATAACTTTTGAATCGAAACCATCGCAGTACTTAATATAAAGATTCTCCAAAGCATTCTTGAATACTTTGGCAAACTGCTTGAACGACCCTTTGTATTTATAATTCGCTGCATCACTTTATTACAGTGACAATTATTTTAACTGCAGGGCATTTTTATTACGACAGTTCTTGTTTCGTATTGTTGTTGCGGTTGTTGTTTTTTCTGAATTTTTCCCCCCTCATTGCCCCCTGATCTTTTCATTTATGTTTTATTATACCCTTCACATGTGAAACAGGGTATATTGACTTTGTCATAAATCTGTAACGCCTTAAAGGAATGATGGGAGACCCCATAAACTATATATCAAAATGATCAGGACGAGCTCAGGAATTGATTTCCGTCCGTCCGTCCGTCTGTCCCTGTCTGTTTCAACACGATTTCCGGCCAAACTGCTGAACCGATCTTGATGAAACTTTCACAGATTCTTAGATCATGTCGGGTTTGTTCACTATGAAATTTCATTTCGATCGGAGCATTCTACGACATAGCCACCATACAAATTTACCATATCGTACTATCAATTGTTGTCTCTGTCGTGCACTTTCAAGTACCTACATGTCAAATTGTTGTTGTTGCACACGAACAAGTAAATGACGCTCAAGAGTAAAAATATTAGCGAAAAATTACCAACAACTGCACAGAAACATAAGAGGGGGAGCATTGATTTGGCTGTGTGAAGGGTATCATAGTCTTGGCATAGCCAAAATTAACTATGCGCCACTATGTTTTTTTTTTTTGAGTTGTTGTCCTCCCGCCGCTGCAACTTGTCTGGACGTTATTTTTATAAAAAAAAATAAAAACAAACATTTCCACACGCTGTGTGTGGTACAGCAGGGCGCAAAAGGGCTTACACATACCATCGTCTGGGACTATGATAGCCATAAGGTATTGTAAACTATAAATAAATAAAAAGCTCAATTTAGGCTCATATTAAAATGGAAAATATACATAGAGTAAATTTTCTGCTGAGACCGTCCAAAAATGAGGTGAAACACGAATGGATGCATGGATGGGGAAGGGTTCGGTCAGGGGTTAAGAAACATCAAAAAGTGTGTCAACAATATGTCTGTGTATGTGTGTGTTTTACAAAGGATTGTTTATTCTTACATTTGGTCGGGTGAGCTAAGACTGTCTGAGCGCACTCATACTTTGAGTTAGACAGACACTCATGCTTGTATTCATATTCATATTCGTATAAAATTTATGACATGGCATATTTCGTTATATGCTGTGTGGGTCTAACTAAGGCTAAGGCTATGCATATTACATGAATACCGATTGAGGCACAAACACACACATACATACATACATGTGATACATCCTTTTGTCTTAACGCCGTTTTGCGGACGCAATCTGATATGGCCCAAGGTGTAGCATTTCAAATTTAATAAAACCACATGCTGTTCACATGGAAAACAACATAACTACAGACCACGACTGGAATATTAAATACCCTTCTGAAAGATTAGAAAAGAATTTGTGAAAAAAGAAATGAATTATTGCTATCAAAGCTATAAGACACTATACATATCTTATGACTTTATTATCTCCCCAGAAAGCCTACAGATAAAGCTGTGTCATTGTTTGAAAAGTCATTAAATCATTCAGTACAACTTCAACTTCAAGTACCAAGAAAAACATATTTTAGTTTCGATATAAGCAATCCATAATATATCCCTCAATGGTAAATCTTTATCTATTCTGCTCTTATATTACACATTTCTTCACGAACGAAGAACACACTCCTTCTATAAAGAAGATCTTGGATGAAGAACCACATGTGGCACACTACCTACCGCAGATCCTAAATGTCATGAGCTGGGTAAGGATTCTATTTTATGCGGGTGTAAGCGTAGAACTTATCTTCTTAAAAACTCCTACCCTTATATCATGAATCCATTGAAAAACCATTAAGTATTGCTTCACGTCGAATTGGGTTTCACTTGCACCCTCACCCCCACCACCTATTTGCGTCCCTTATTGCTTAGATCTGTTTAGCTGAACGTGTCAATGCAGCAAGCAAGCAAACAATGTACTTTTTTGTGTGTGTCTTGGCCCTTTTTTCGTTTCCGTCTGTTTTTTTTTTTGTGCTACATCAGTCAAAGCACCGCAGCAGCAGCAGCAGCAGTAGTTTCCTTTAGACACACACACACATGCATACACCTCCTCCACTGGTAACTGCAATGTTGCATGCTATCGGTTTTGGTTGGTGGCAACTTAAAATTTTGCCTCTTCGCTCATTGCACAGTTTTGCATCAGTTTTCGGTTGCTGTTGCACTTTCTTCTTTCCCCATCTCTCTTCCTGTGTTTGTGTGCTAATTTGGCATCTAATTTTGTTGCATGGACATCAGCAACAGCACAAATGAGCAAGTTTCCACTGATGTCACCTACATAGTGTTGCAACTTGCAACGGCCGACTGTTGCTGATTTTGCTTTTCGCTTGTGCACTACTCGACTGGACATTGCATTTGCAATCGCAACTGTCAAACCATCAAAATGAGATGACGCCAGCAACACAAGCGACAATTGCATTTTGTCACTCAGTCAGTGCCACTTCTCATCTCTTCTTGCCACCTCTGACCCCATCAGTCGTTCTTCCTGTCTGCAACAGCAACAACAGTAAAGGCAAATGCAGGCATTTTTGTTTTTAAGCTAACAAACTTCGTTAATGCGCATATGCAACTCATTTGTCATCTTTAAAGCGCTTTTCACACTTTGTGAGTGTGTGTGTCTGTGAAGCTTGATAATTTTAATTTCAACAATAACTAACTAGATTGAGCATTTGCTCTTTTAAAGCCTATCTATCTATCTTTCATTTGTGCTTTAATAAGCTTTTGTGGTTAGTTATGCGATCGTTATTAATTGAGTAGCTCTGCAGACAATTAACCAACTGCTGCGACTGTTTTGTCAATTGCATAATTCCACGACTCTAGCTAGCCAGCCGTATTATAATGCCAAATGCCAATGATAGCTGTACTTTAACTTCAGGACATGACGCACACATGAATATGAAGCACCAAAGAAGCAGCTGTATTAACTGTACTACTATATATGTATAGTATGTATGTTTGTAGGTTGTAACGTTGGCGTAATTATGTTTGCTCGCCAGCAACAACAACAACAACAGCAGCAACAGCAACAAGGACAAAATACAATAACAAGGATGTCGTCGCCAGCGTGAACAGCACCAACGACCAACAACAATGTGGCTTGAAATTTGACACTTTCACAGTTGGTCAGTTGATTTGCTCGCTTGCCCGCCATATATCCTGAACCTGCCTGCTCCTCTGCCTCTGCCACCGTCTCATTCTGCATTTCGTTAGATTAATGTCCTGCTCAATCATCAATAGGTTCAGCGTACTGCGCCGTTTGTTGTTTGTATAGCACTTGTTTATCGGGCCGCTCTACACCCGCCCTCACCAATCCATTCCCCAAGGATTTTAGCCATGGCTTCCTCTACTTTGTACTCTTTCCCGTTAAGTTTGTTTTTTGTGTGATGTTGTTTTTTTTTTTTTTTTTTTTTTCGTTTTCGCTTGCTTTGCTGCGCTTTATTCTATTTATTATGGCTTTTATTTTGGGTTGTGGTGCATTCATCCTTTGTTTTGTTCTTTCGTTTACTTTTAATTCATTTAGGTTTTCTTGTTCGTCGTACATTTTGATTGATGACCACTTTAATTGCGGATATTAAATGACAAGCGAATGATGCAAAACCACCCATATCCACCCTAACATATATCCCCACCACCCATCTCTATCTCTCTCTCTCTCTTCTATTTGTCACCTTCTTCCATCCAACTTTAGCATTTTGTGGCTTCATTTTGGCGCTCTAATTTCCAAACTAGTCAGCAGCAGCATCAGCTCAAACTCAATCTCAAACACAAACTAAACTCGCCCTTCCCTGCTCTTATCGATTCTTGGAGATTTTCTACTTTTATTGAATGCACGAGCACACACTAACACAACTGTGTAGCTCAAGCAAGTTGTTGAGTTTTCATGCACTTTTAACGTTAAGCACACACAAACAAAACAACAGAGTTAATCAAAGTCCAAAACAATTGCAATTTCATGTGCGGTTACGTCGATTTTTATCGAGCAATGTTTAAGAAGAGGTTTATGCGTTTATATCATTTTGTGAATTTAGTTAGTGAAGTGTAGTGGGAATAAGAGAAAGAGAGTTTAAAAGACAGATTTTAAGAAAAGAGTGGAGAAAAAGAACAAAATGTTGGAGACTAGTTCAATGATATGAAATAAAGTTGATCATATGTCACTTTTATTTGGAAACTTTCTCTTAAAATGAACATAAAGAAAGCTTTTGACAAAACCTAAATTTTTATTATTACATGCTTCATTTTAAGTGTATTTCTTAGATCCATTGTCATTCCTTAGCTTTATTATCCAAAACCAGTTTAATAGTTCACTTCTTCATATAAAACATTATTCTCGTTTCTCTGCAGAGTCTATTAATATTAATGACTGGTTTCCCCGTCAATTAAAAATGCCATTTGAAATGTTATTTCAAGTATTGAGTTTCGAATGTATGTGAGAATTGTATTAAAACTATTAGAGAATCTTAGAATTTGATTGCTCAGGCAACCAGGTATTATGATACGCATAAACCTCAACAAATTGATTAAGAACGGGAAAGTGAGAAAGAAGTAGATTAATCATTTCACACACAGCTCACACAATTTTATGCCTTTTGATGTGGGCGCTAAATAATGTTGACTTTGCCAGCAATCTCTAGCCAGGATGATGATGATGATAATGATGTTGATGCCGTGAACTAGAAATTGTTAACTGAAAATGGTCTGTAATATAACTACATAATAATTCTAATGAAAAATGTCAAGCTGTAAATTTGATTACTTGCTTTGATTGTCAATTAAAGCTCAACAGCAAAGCAACAAATTTGCAGTAGAGAAATCTCGTTACGTTGTTATGTATATAGTCTATTAATAGCTATGTTTATTAATATATCTATATATATATATATATATAGTACGTATAGCACCGCAGTTCATGATGAGCGAATCCTAATTAATTTTGTACAACACACCCGCACACACACACACACACACTTAGAGAGAGAGAGAGAGACTGTTGTGCCTTGTGCATTAAATGACACAGCAAATCAGTTTGGCTTACTCATTAGGCGCATTAATTGATAAATTGATATTGGCTGGACAGTGCCCCAAGAGAGGACAAGGCATTGCCAGTGAAGTTATGAAGTAAAACTTAAGATACAAGTCACAAGCTGACTTCATGACTTTTCTATGTTTGTCGGTGTGTGTGTGTGTGTGTATTTTGACCACTTGCAGCTCAAGTTGTTAAAAAGTCTTCCAAGCTAAAATAGAAAGAAAAACAACTTCCCTTTTTTACTGTCTGGCTGTCAAATCAAACTTTGATTTGATTTGATACTCGCCTTTTATTTCACGTTGTTGTTGTTGTTTACCGTGCAACTTTTATGCGAACTGACATGAAGTTGGCCGCAACAATCAGTTAATGCGACCCAACAAAAAGAACACCTCCACAATAAAAAAAAATAATCTAGCCAAAAATTTGTAGTTTGTAGGGTTGATTAATTGTTCTTGGGGGTTTTAGTGTCAGCAAAGCATTTCAGTTGATTAATGCTATAATTGTTGACCAAATTGTTAATTGTTGTTAAGTAAGCGTTTTAATTTTCATATAGTATGTATGTGTGTATATGTATGTGCTACCCACGTAGTAGCAGCAGGTTAAATGCCAAAGTGACAGCCAGAAAAATGAAGAAGAAAAAAAAACTTAAGCGTAACCAAAAACCGAAACCCAAAACGAGCCAAAACACGAACGCAAAGCAACTAATTAAGGATGCGCCTGCGCAGTGCCAACGAAAGAGAGAGAAAGAGAGCGAGAAAAGAGCGGGAGAGTAAGAGTCTTATAAAGCTTTTTTATTGTTGTTCGAAAGCTTTGGGATCGGAGGCATAAAGCACACTAAAATGGGATAAGAAAAAAAGTCTTATACGCCGCTTGATTTTCATTGAAATACGGCAGCACAGCTGCTCGAGCACTCAGTTGCTGGCAAGTGGTCGGTGCAAGTTGTTGTAACAGCGCACAAAATAACACTGGAGACAACAGCACTTGCAGTACAAACAGCAGCAGCAACAGCAGCAGTTTATTATTATTATTATTAATATTAAAGCCAGTGTCTGTAGTGTTGGCAATCAAAGTTAAATTTCTAATTGAATATGTGTATAACGATGGCTGCAAGAACAGCAGCGATCAGCAGCAGCAGTGGCAGAAGCAGCAGCGACGACAACTTCAACGACGTTGTGGCACTTGAATCAGCGAAGGCATTCAACGTCAACATAATCCCTGCCACTTGACAAACAACCAACATACAACACACAGAATCTGAAGGACTCAGACGTACACTGCATTTATACAATGGGAACGATTAAAAAATAAAGCCAAATGGAAAATTGCGCTGAAACGCTCAAGTGTTGGCCAAGTCATTTGTGCGTTCATTGTGGAGGATCTCTGTAATGACTCTGAGAACTAAGCATTGAGCGTTGAGAAAATGCAGCTTAGTGTGCATGCGGCATCGTATATATATATAATGCCTGCCAATATTTGAAGAGTGCGCCGCATTAATTGACATGAAAATCAAAAAAAATAAATAAGAAGAGAAAAGAAGAGAAGAGAGAGGAAAATAAATAAAGGCATCAGCTTTTGCGTGTTCTGACTCCTAATGAGCGCGAGCTCACTTTTAGTCCAAGGTAAGTGCCGGCTTAGGCCTTAATAGGTCCCACTGCGGTTCTTAATTTTAAAACGTATGTGTGTGTGCTTTATATTTGTGTGTGTCTGTGATTTAAGTGGCGTGCGGTGGAAGTGATTTATGTGCCAATAAATGCACGAAACGCTCGCATTAATATTGCAGCTAAACTACTATCTGTCTTAACAACTGTCCATGTTGTTTTCCCAGTATTTTATGGCAAATTAGCTTGGAACGTAATTTAGT
Source organism: Scaptomyza montana (assembly GCA_018904305.1). NCBI lineage: Eukaryota > Metazoa > Arthropoda > Insecta > Diptera > Drosophilidae > Scaptomyza > Scaptomyza montana. The sequence continues at coordinate 1,648,756 of JAEIGR010000017.1, read as the reverse complement.
GTTGCATACACAACAGGCGCGCAACCCGAACATTCGAAACACACCAAATTACATAACTCTAGTCAAGCATATGGTACAAATTATACGACAAATCGACAAATCGTTGTTGTTGCCTATCAATTTGCAAATTAGAGACAGTCACACACACAAACAAATGCACAGACAAACTAACACACACAGACAGACAATCAGCAATTGTAAAATTTATTTGGGGACTCTTTTTTTTTTTTTTGTGTCCTACTATTTGATGTCGCTTTTGTCGCCTGGCAATCAGCCATCAATTGTTTAACATATTGCACTTTAATGTTGGGTTTTTGGGTCTCTCTTTCCCTTTTTTTGTGTGTGTGTTTCCCCTTACCCTTTCTCTGCCCAATTTGATTGCCCTTATTCCGTTTTGGCTAAAGTTTCAACAGCAGCTTTTGTGGTCGTTTGTTTGTTTGTTCATATACATATATTATTACGTGCAATTACATTTAAGCTTCATATATAATTTTTAGTACTTTTTGTGTTGTTATTTATTATCACATTTGCTGAATAAAAAAATTGGGTGATAAATTGCATTATTGTTGTGTGTGATTAATATACAAATAAAAAACAATTTTAAAACTAATGATAAATTTCGCATTAGATGTGTATTAATTACAATTAGATTTGTCCTCTTTTACTTAATTGTGATTACATTTTAATTGATTTTGGTTGGTCAAAATATGCCAATGAAAACTCTAATGCAAAACGTTTGTGAACTAGTAGCTTAATATAAATATAAAATATATTGAAAATCTTTATACCTTACATAACCTAAATCTCTTAACTAATTATTATATCCTGTTACATTCGAACAAATCTTTGACATCATTAAATAAAAAAACACTTCAAACTTATATTATTCCTCAAGCCAAGCTAATTTGCAGTCTATTATAAATCAGTCTTGCTGGGCTACACTAACTGGTACAAATATTTGGCTCAAACACTTTTGCTTTCCAACGGCAAACTCAATTAAGAAAGGACGCAGAAAATGTACAACAAAATATGAGAATGTTGCCCGAAGCGTAAGCTGCTGTTGCTGCTGCTTCTGCTGTTGCTGTTGCTTTTGACTAGCTTAAAGAATCACTTTTAATAATATTTAAATAGAATTACTTTTAATTAAGTCCAAAGTCCAAGCGCCGACTGACCACAAAAAAAAACAGCCAGTACTTGGCTAAGGTAACTTTGACTACGCAACCAGCTTAAAACCAAAAAATGTTAACAGTCTCAAA